>JAIPUX010001880.1:20763431-20775530 GCA_020142125.1 Phrynosoma platyrhinos
GGAGCTTTCAAATTTGGGACCCTGCTTAAGCTTTGTGAGCTTTGCTGGCACTTGGCTAGCAGGTTGGAGTTGCATTGCTGCTCCTGCTTTCTTTCATCAGACAGGCTGAGAGAAGAGGTAGCAGAAGAAACCTTTGTTTGTGTATGTGTGTGTGTGTGAGAGAGAGAGAGAGAGAGAGGACACTTGAACCTGAATGGGGAAGATGTCTTCTACTCTGAAAGCATTTCTAAAGAGCAGGGTACAAATAATAATAATAATAATAATAATAATAATAATAATAATAATAATAGAGCATCTGTGCTCAATTATTGGAAAGAGTCCTTTGTCTTGGAGTGGCTCCTATAGTTAAAATCTCTCCTTTTCTTCACCAGTCTCCAGTCCAGAGCATGTGGCCTCTATAAACCCTGACTGCGCCTTTCTCTGGTCACCCTGGGAGCAGCACCTGAGCAGCTGGCTGAGCAGGATGACAGGTAGCTATACCATAGCTCTACCTTTGTTGAACTTTATGATGTATCTCCAGATCCAAGATCATAGCCCCTGTGTCTACTCCAGCAAGATGGTGTTTGATACATTCATTGCCACAGTGCAATATACGGTGTTATAGGGGAGTGCTGTATAACACCTTGTGGATGTTATACCCTGTAACACCCTGTGGATCTGCCCATTCCATGTGCAGGGTGAGGTGGGTGCTGTCCTATATGAGACAAAATATAACTGGATCCTGAGTGCACTCCTGATTTCAAACTGTATAGGCTGCACACCTATGCTCTGGTTAAGGAAGTCTGGAACCTAGTGACTGAAGCTGGTATTGCAGACTTCAAACATGCAGAACCATGTAAATTAAAATTAATAAATGTACATTAAAATCCAAATTACTTTGAGGTGCCTACCTCCTTAGTCTACATGTGAAGTTACAAATCTCACGTTTGAACTACATTCTAACATAATGTAGTTATACTTTCATTTTTAAAGAAAAGACATTATAGCAAAGAAATTGTTATTTTGTTAACTAGTTACTCTCAAGCTCTAGATAAAAGGGCAAGCTGTGGCAGGCTATAACAAGGGCCATGACATGAAAGAAAGAGCAAAAATGAATCCCAGTTAGTCAGAAAGTTGACTGTGAAGCAAGACAGGCTGAAATGGGGTCACTGGGAATCATACTGACAAGCTTGGAAGCTTTCCACCTTCTACTGTAAACAGTTAAAGAGCAAGCAATGGAAGGAGGAAAGAGCGATTTAATCTCCTTCTAGGAACAGATTCTCAGAGAAGAAAATAAACTCTTTAGTAGAAATCCACAGTAACAGTGGTGGTAATATAGGAACATTGTCAGTGTAGGACAGCATGCCCTCCAACTTTTCACAGATGAAAATTGGGACACCATGGCCAATCAACATTAGATTGTGGTCAAGATGACACAAGTTATTAATGAGGAGGAACACACAAGCTAGGAAAGGCTGTAGCAGTTTTCTGTCTGAAGCCACTGGCAAAGGGAAGATTTCACCCCTCCTCTCCTCTCCTCCCCTCCTGAGTTAACTGAGTGAAAACTACCTTTGCACTATGAACTCAGGGTATAGTCACAGTGCAGAATTCAAACAGTTTGACACCACTTTAACTGCCATGACTGCATCCTGCAGAATCCTGAAATGTGTAATTTGGTGAGATATTCAGCCTGGGTGGACAGAGAGCTCTGGTACCTCAGAAAACTACAAATCCCAGGATTGTGTCAGATACAGTCATGGCAGTTAAAGTGGTCACAAACTGCTTTAATTCTGCAGTGTGGCTACATGGTCTGCAGCATTTGAAGTAAGCTAAAGACCAAAGTTTTAAAGTGAGAAGAAGAGCAAGAAATTGGAACATTTTGAAAGTATCTGAAAAAGTGGGATGGCAAAGGATCAATCTTTCCCTGCCAAACTGGGAGAGTTCGATGGTATCTCAGAGAGGACACAGAAAGAAGAGAAACCTGATTAGGCCTTGTGCATACTACTTTTTTCTAGCCAAGATTTAGCCCCCTGCACCCCTCCTCTTTTTCAATATCAAGTTGATATCAAAAGGGATGTTTTAGGCATGTAGCCAAGAAGGCAGACCTAGTGCAATAAACTAACCATGCCATATAAGGAATCATGGCTCAGCATGAGGAATGCTCAAGAGCACATGGCCAGGATAGATCAATCAAAATCAGCATCTACATAATCTCTTAATAGGAGTGATTGTGGGTGACAGACCTTATGCTTACAAATGAAAGGAAACCCAAATACACTTTCCTCTGGAAAAGATACTCCATTGTTCAGAGACATTTGCACTGATTGTCCAGTCTGACTTCCCTCCTCATTCTTCTCTCCTGGAAACTTTATTTTAATCCCAAAATCTGCCCCAGGATATGTTCTGCCCTATAAATATGCCTGCCAAAGCACCTCCAATTCAGTCTCTCCAAAGCTTCAGACAAATCCTCTGACAGTACCTCGCTTGACTCCTCAGCATTTCACTTTACAGTGTCTCCAACTGAAACCCTGTTTCTAGAACCAGTACACACAGGAGCCCTGGTGGCACAGTGGTTAAATGCCTACTGCAGCCACTCACTCACAAACTGGAAGGTTGTGAGTTCAATACCAGCCAGGGCTCAAGCTCAACTCAGGCTTGCATCCTTCCAAGGTTGCTAAAATGAGTACCCAGCTTGTTGAGGGCAATTAGCTTACATATTGTAAACCACTTAGGGAGTACTTTAGTGCACTGATAAGCAGTATAGAAATGTACTTGCATTGCTATGGCTATTACTCTCTGCAATCCTTAAAGTCTATTTGTTAGCACCTTTTATATCATTAGTTTTTGTGAGTGTGTGAGAGAGAGCATGCTTTTGTGTGTGTGGTGATTCTATTTTACAAATAATACTACATTTGGACTTTGCGTTCTGGAGTTCTATTTCTCAGAACTGGTATACACAGGCTTCATCCCTGCTTTGAGTTGCTCAAGCCCTCCCGGCTCCTGTAGTTGAGCTAATAAAATTCTTCTATTAAATATTGATTGTGGGTGCCCTCCCAAGACCCTGACATTTTGGGTAACATATTGATTGAACAGCATCATATATAGTGCTGGTGATAATACAACAGCCAGTTAAACTTTCCCAGCTTTCAGGCTCTATTTCTGTTCTAGAACTTGATATCATGGATTAAGGAAACTTCATGAAGGATGATAAGTTAAGTTAGGACTTTCAGTGCAATCTCAGATTCATTTATAAAGTAATAGAAGTTTTCATTACAAGCAATGAAGGAGACCGGGGAATTGAGCAATTACAATTTGGAGGGGGGACAGCAGTCTCAGCACATAACACTATGCATGTTGACTCAAAAGTAAGTCCCAAATAAATGTTGATCTGATCTGGGGTGGATCAGGAATGGGCTTCAGTCCATGAAGTCTTGTTCCAAACAAATCCTGTTAGTCTTTAAGGTATCACAAGATTTTTTGATGTATTAACTCAGTGGGACTTACTTCTGTGTAAACATGCTTAGAAATGAGATACTTTATAAATAAGTTTTGGGGAAGGAAATTGTTTTTCAGGTCTAACAGACATTCAGGTCTAAAAGGCCATTCTGAAAGGGCACAACTATTATGAAATAATTGTATTTTATACCATGATATATGACCAGACATAATCAAGAAAGGAGGTTACTGAAGTTACAGAAGGGAGTCACAATGCAAACACACGAACCCTAAAGACTCAAAGACTTTCTTTTTACAGACTCATTCCATAAAGGGGAACATTTTGAAAGTCCCTGGCTGCGTGAGGGCTTTATTTTTCCACTGAGCAAAAAATATCACTCAGCTTCATTCCTTTCCAAGACTATTTTTTTCTTCTTCTTTTCATTATTCTTTTTTCCTTCTTTCCTTAACTCAGTTGCTATACTCTACAAACCCAGCTATCTCGTCTGAGCTCCAAAAATATTCTCCCTCTCTTCCATACTCCCTGCTGTCTTCAGAAAGAAATCACAAAGATTAGTCTGCCTAACAAGACAATAAGGAAACACATTTCCTCCAACTCTAATATTTATCCTCCTG
The DNA here is from genome assembly GCA_020142125.1 of Phrynosoma platyrhinos. Classification (NCBI taxonomy): domain Eukaryota; kingdom Metazoa; phylum Chordata; class Lepidosauria; order Squamata; family Phrynosomatidae; genus Phrynosoma; species Phrynosoma platyrhinos. The sequence continues at coordinate 20,767,482 of JAIPUX010001880.1, forward strand.
AGACAGTAGGCATTTTTGTTTTACAGATTTGACAGAGAGTGAAGCACCATCGTATGAATCCTAACAACGTAATTTGGTTAACTATGTTTTTATTACAGTTTTTTCTCTAGTGAATTCACTAGAGAAAAAGTGAATTAATAAGTTAATGAGCTTATCAATGTGTTAATTCTAAGCTCTGAGCATAAACCACCAAGTGAATTCCAGGCCAATGCCACATTAAGAGGTCACCAGGATTTGGAAGAGGGGTTGTGCAGTACTTCAAATGTTGTTTATTTACAATGCCTAGCATCATTCTCCATTGGCTACACTGGCTAGGACTGTGGGGAGCTGCAGTCCAAAAACATATGGAGGGCCACATAATTCGTACCCTTCATTTAGACCATCACTTGTTTACCTTCAACATTCAAGATCTATTCACAAATCTTGTTTCAGTAAGGGGGAAACAGGCCATTTGGGTTGTGCTCTTTCTCTTACAGTGTCTGTAATTCCATTAACCAGAATCAAGTAGAGTAGAAATAATTATTTTCCTGTTTTTTTTTAATCCAGCGTAATACATGAGTGTTGGGGAAATATTTTTGATCATGGGCACATATTGCTGATACCTGGCCAATGTATTCCTCACCACTACCTAAAATTCTGCCCAACTACTCTTTACTTTGGCTCTCCCTCACAACCTATATTTCTCCCTGTCATCTGTAATTCAGTTCCCTGCAAACCTCTTGCAAGATTTGTAGTTTATTTATATCAGACCAGTTTTCCCATTTATGAAAAGGTATTTATGCTACAGGTTTAATCCTGGCGTTATCTTCTCAAGAATCCAAGATCCCTCTTAGGTTTGTACCAGCCACAAATTTGATCAGCAGAGCCTCCAGACTACATTCCTTGACACTAATGAATCAGGATATTGGACAACAATGGAAATAGAAATGAACCTCTGTGGAAATCTGATATTGGGCCAGCCTCCAGCTGTAGTCATTTTGCAGTCAGTAGCTATGATTGCGCTGAGTCATCCTTGAGTCATCCTCTCTTAAATCGTAGGTCACCCAAGGGACAAAGGCAATCTCCACCACAAAATTTAATAGAGTCTTGGGTAAACTTCAACAGCTGAATGTTTGATAGGCAAATAGCCCTATCAAATCTATGTTTCATATGGAGGGGAGGGGAACAACTGGCAATGTGCCCTTAGTTATTATGGGGGGAATATGGAAGTGATGGTGCCCATCCAAAATGTGATTTTTCTCAAGTTGGCATCAGGGCACTCACTTGGAGCACTGAAAAGCCATCACCGTGGCAGCAAGGGCAACTTTTTACCTCTCTAAAAAGGAGCGGCATTTGCTAGCTCTTTTTAGAGTGGCAAAGTACCGAATCAGGACTGTGGTGTGCAGTTGCCGCAGCCCCAATCCGGCAAGGAAAGGGCGGTGGGACACTGTCCCTTAGGGGCAGTCTGTTGAACCCCTAAATCATTTCTGACTTGTGGTGACCCTAAGATGAACCTATCACAGGTTTTTCTTGGCAGAATTTATTCAGAAGGGGTTTGCCCTTGCCTTCCTCTGGGCTGAAAGAGTGTGACTTGCCTAAGGTCACCCAGTGGGTTTCTATGGCCCAGCGAGAATTCGAATCCTGGTCTCCCAGTGTTCTTGTCCAACATTCAAACCACTATACCACATTGGCTCTAAACTCATATATTTAAGAGTTGCCTTTTTATCCAGACAGTTGGGACCTCAAGCTCAGTTCATGGGATCGTGAAAAATTCCCAGCTCTTGGGGAATTTTTGTTTGTTTGTTAAGTTGCTTTAAAACAAGCACATACTTAGCAGTTTAATGTTATTTAACTATTTGTGCCTGTTTTGTGGGCCTGTTCCAGAATATTAGAAACAGAATATTAGAAGCACCTCAAAAGCGTAGGAAAGTAATTTTTGGACTACAACTCCTAGAACCCCCAGCCAGCATGACAGACTATTTTGGATATGGGGGGGGAACTTGATCCTGCAGGTACCTCTCCCCACTTCTGAAAGAAAATATACAATAATAAATTCAATAGTTGATAGTGTGCTGCCCTTTTATGACTGCTGAAACTTGACAGCCAAGGTGATTAGCTTACTCTGCTAAATGATAGGGCCACATGAAGAATATTCCATTATTTAATCTTACAATGATCAGCTCTTTTAAACCATATTGCATTTTAAAATTTCCCACAGTGATTTTTTTTTTTTAAAAAAAATGCAAACATCACAGAAACATAACATTTGAAAAGAAATACAGAGGCTGGCCATTTCCTGATATATTGATTTTCGTGTTCGATTTTCATTATTCATTGTATAGTATGACAGTTTAAGCATTATACATGCATTCCAAATCCTTCAATGTTTTATTCCATTTTATTCTTTTTACTCTTTAGTCTGTTCAGCAATACCAGCAGCCAAGAGCTTCTAAATTTTGTCACAGCTCCAACATACACACACAGCACAATGTAAAGCCCCTTCCCCCACTGTTGGGAACATTACCCAGATATTGTGGAAACTGTTCAAGCACCATGGGATAAAGATATCATCTGAAAGCACCCTTTGTTTTTAAAAACACATCAGAGGTAAAGAAATGATTGAGGGTTCCATGAATAACAGATGTTGGGGAGATCCATAAATTTCCCCATTTACTTGTCAGATCTGTTGGTCAGTTCATTAGACTGCCAAGGCTTCTCGTCTTTCTTACCACACTGAAAAGAAAGCAAATGTTGACACCAAAAACCTTTTTAGTGGTGAGCTCAGCTCAATCTGTCAAGTATGGGAGGACTCAGCCGTTGTGAAGGGTTGGGGGAGGTATGTAAGCACTTAGTGGTTAAACAACAAAGACTGGTCCAGACATAAAAGTCTGTATCTGCCCACCCCCAGTAACTCACAGCACATTAACAGATTGCTATTTTTCCTTCTTGTGGTTGTTGCTTATCAAAGAGGGATGCAATAGACAAAGGGGTGACTAAGCTCTAAAATGAGAGGAGCTTAGTATGGCTCCTATTGGCTTGGCCAAAGGTTCCTTCCATCTATTCAGGACCTGCGCCTGGGAAGATCTGAACTGCAAAGTAGACATCCTGCTACTCTTTACAGCCAAACAGCAGATGTTTTCCCATGTTGTAGTGGCCACATTTTATCATGGGGAGCCATAGGTCCTGACTGCATTGGCCAGGATGTTCCCGAAGCACCCTGGAGTATCCTGGCCCTGGAGCTGCTCTGACCTTCCTCTGTTACCTTAATCCAGGGGTAGGCAACCTTTCCCCTTTAAGGGCCGAGGGACTTCAGCTCCCAGAAGCCTCAGCCATGTTGGCCAATAGTCCCATGTTGGCCAATAGCTCCTGGGATTCTGGGAGCTGAAGTCCCTCAGCCCTTAAAGGGGAAAGGTTGCCTACCCCTGCCTTAATCCAATCCATGAAGATCCAGAGCAAAAGATAGCTTCTTAAAATTCATTTTAAGAGGGGTATGCCCCAGTTTTGGTGCTGAACGTGCCAGACATCTTTTGGTCTGTTTGCACCAGAACCAGGGTTTGGGTTGTGCATCATCCGGTCTCCTATTATTATTATTATTATTATTATTATTATTATTATTATTATTTCTTACCTGCCTTTCTCCATTGATCAAGGTGGGGAACAACAACAATTAACAAACAACATCAGTTAAAAAGACATCACTTAAAACACACATCAATTTAAAAGGACAAATAAGATATACACATATTAAAGCAATCCACATTGTGGATGGAAGGAGCCCATTTTATTGGCCAGTGAAGACAGAACCATAGCTATGTAAATTTATTGCAGCAAAAACATTATAGTGTCTTGTGGCCCTAACACATTTTATTTGGCATGAGCTTTTGTGGACTTCAGCCCACTTCTATGACACAAAGTAGACTGAATTGCCCCCTTTGTCAAAAACTTTGTTCCCAATAAAATGTACTGGTCTTTAATGTGCCAGAAGACTGTTGTTCTAGACAAATGTTTCAATTTTTATGTAGAAAAATATATTTATCTGCCTAGTATGCCAAGGTTCTGCCTGGAGGGCTGCGTAATGTAAACCTCAACATGCAGAATTAAGCATGATTTTGCTACACAACCTTTGTGTTGAGTGGCAACATTGCTACTCATATGTACAACTGAATGCACAATGGCACTGAATGTGTAACTCCGATTCTGTAAACCTCTGTATACTCAAACTCAGTTCAGGTGTTTTGCATCATAGTCCAACCACTGCCATACAGGAACTTATGTATGTGTTGACATACCAATAAGAATCCATCAACCGTTAAATAAATAATGTTGTCACATGACTTCATCTTAAGTGATAATGCCACCCTTTGTCATCTGAGATTCCAGACTGACAGACAAGTAATGAATTATTTAAAAACACAATGCAGTTACAATGAAATTAACATCCTCAGCCATAAAAAATAAAACCAACAATAAAAATGCAATTTCCTTTTCAATTACAAAGGCAGACTAAAGCTTATATAAAGCAAAATCCCCAGGGAAAAAGATGCATCTTGACCTAGAAATGAAATGCTTGTAAATTGGATGCCATGCGTAACACTAAAGATGGCAAGGATATGCCTGTGTTAGACCACTCAGACTATAAACTACAACTATCTTGAACCATTACCTCTGAAATCTGGTTTTTGGGTTGGCATTGTTGTTGATGACTTACAACCTTGTTGATGATGTTGTTTGTATATACTGTATATTTTGTTGATGTTGTGTGCCTTCAAGCCATTTGTGACTTATGGCGACCCTAACACAGGGTTTTCATGGCAAGATTCGTCCAGAGAAGCCTTCGCCTATAGGGGACCATTCAATCATGTGGAAAACTTCCCCAGGGGCAAAAGCTACATCAGATATATACACCCTCACCTGCTGGGACCCTCACTGCCACATGTCTCAATAAGCATCCTGCCACAGTTGCCACTAAACTTTGATGACAACTGTGGTAGCTCTTTTATCACCATAAAGAAAGATGCCAGAGTGCAAAACTGTACCATAAAGTCACAATCTATGCACAGCAGAGTGTCTCCTGGAAGGGAAGGCTAAAGTGAAGGTTTTTCATTTTGGTCATCAACAATGTGATGGTATATTATGCCAGTTTTGGTAACTAGGCTGCTGCCACACTCCAGAATTAATGCAGTTTGGCACTGCTTTAGCTGTCCAGGCTCCATCCTATGGAATGCTGGGATTTGTAGTTTGCTTTAGCATGAGAGCTAACAAAACTACAACTCCCAGAATTCCATAGCATTGAGCCATGACAGTTAAAACAGTTCATTAATTCGGCAATGTAGATGCAGTTTTAGTAAGATCAGAGGAGGCCACGGAGTAGTAAGAATAGAGGAAGCAACAGAAATTACCTTAGGAAGCTCATAGGGTCTTGTGGGCCCTGTATGGCTCATCCTTGGTCTTGAGATAGATTTCTCATCTCAGTGAGAAGTTGAAATGCAAAGAAGAAGGGGTGGTCCTTGGGCTGAGTCAAGATGCTCTCAGACCCACAAGTCCCCCCACCCCATGAAATAAACCAATATATGCTTACTGAGGACAGTACTCCACTTTTTATCCTGGATGAAATACAAGGGCACTGATGCATTCACTACAACGGAAGCGCATTGTGTCTGCATGTCTTGTTCCTTATTTCTTGTAGCCCATCATCACATTTTAATATACTTTAAAAAGCATACCTGGTGTCCAACTCAAAGCAATCTCCCTATTTATACTCCCTGGTGCCATGAAATGGAAAGTAGTAGTTTAGATTGGCAGGGGTAAATGATTGTGGAAAAGGAGTAAAAGCAATAATATTGCAGGCTTGATGCAAAGGCCTGGAATGACAAAATGGGGCCGAAGGAGAAACATTAATGAAGCTCAGTGGCATGGTTATCATGCACAAATTGATTTTATTTTTAGCATCCCAAGCCTTGGCTCCACACAAGTTTCTTAATTATCATATTCTTTCCCTGCTCAATGAAACCCAGATGGCTTTCCTGTGCTGTGGGCCAAGAGTTTAATAGAGTTTCATGTATGGTGGTACATCACAGAAATAAAAACATGGAAATTGTTTTGAAAGAACAGCCCTGCCGGAACGATATGGAGTAGCTTGGAGCCAACATGTGCATTCTCAGTGATGACTGAAACGTTTAGATTGTGAACAGCTTCCTAATGGTAGAGCTGCATGTCAAGGAGACACCATCAGCCTAAACATTATGCACATGATCTTCTTTGGCACTGAATGACTGCTGGCTGAGAGGAACCAGTACAGTATCCACCCTGCCAGAGATGCTAAAACCAGAGAGAAAGCAGAAGGCGCCAAGAACCAGGGGAAATCCTATGTTAATACTTCCTCTATAAGTGGCGAAAGGCTTTAATAATGTTACTATTGCTAATTAGAGATAGGCAGCATCAATTTATTATTTATTCTGATACGGACCCTCATATTCCTCTCTGGACTCAACTTAAGGTTTGGAGAATGAATACTCTCTCCCTCTCTCTCTCTCTCTCCACACATACACACACAATGTATATTGCCTTCCATTTATTCCTCTCTGAGAACCACAAGTCAATTTCTTATTTTTGTTCTGATTCCTGTCTATCCATCCATCCAATCTGTATAGAGACACTTTATTATGGGAAGGGAATGAAGCAATGTATTACAGGAGTGTTGATGGAGAATGAACCTAAATGACAAAATGAGAGCAGCAGGAGAAATATGAATGAAACTTAAAGGTACCTAAGCTTCCCTTTGGATATCTGTATATTGGACTGTCTGCATGCTTGCCTACCTGCCAACCATTTTATTAAAGATAATTTCACAGTAACTCCCAGAATTCCATAGCATTTAGCCATGGCAGTTAAAGCAGTACAAATCTGCATTAATTCTGCAGTGTAGTTGCAGCTCTGTCGATACTGCAGTGGTGCAGCCCGGATTATCCTACCTCTGGAGCAGCCCTGATCCTCCTCTGTTGCAAAGCGCTCCATTCTAAAGTCAGGCCACATGTGTGTCCTGCTGAGCCACCCAGCATCACTGCCTCCACAGGTTGCTTCACTCTGAAATCAGAAAGAGGTGCCCAGCAATGCCCATATGGCTAAGTGCCTCATTCTGACCTCCAAGCAAATAATTGGTGGCAGAGCCCTGGTGGCACAGTGGTTAAATACCTGTACTGCAGCCACTCACTCATAGACCACAAGGCTGTGAGTTCAGTACTAGCCAGGGCTCAGGCTAGACTCAGGCCTGCATCCTTCCGAGGTCGCTAAAATGAGTACCCAACTGTTGGGGGCAATGAGCTTACAGTTGTAAACCGCTTAGACATCCCATAGCGTGGTATGAAGCGATATAAAAATGAAGCTGCTTTGCTTTGCTTTGCTTTGCAATGGCAGATGTGCTAGGTGGCTCAATGGGATGTAATTCAAACAGCTGACTGCCTTCACAGTAAGCGGGTTAAAACCCAATTTGGTGCTGAGTGGGCCAACTGTTGCCTGCTCAGTTCACACCAGAATCAGGATTTGGATCATGCATTGCCCAGTCTCCTAGGGGAAGAGGGGGAGGCCATTGTATTTGACCCATGCAGATAGGGCCCTAGAGTGGCTTCTAGCTGAATGCTTCAAGAATGTATGGATATCACCAGTGCATCTCATATCTGCTGAGATGACAACATGCAATGGTAGGTAGTACATGGCAGTATTTGATCATTAACAAGCAACAATATTTAATTTGGAACTATGTTTGATGATATGCATGCTCCCTGTTGCTTAGATTCATGGTGGTATCTGTCACCAAAGAACACGTGAAAGGCTAGTAAGGAAGATTTTTTAAACAGTCATAAGGATATAAAGGCAAAGGTAAAGGTATTTCCTGTTGACAAGGTTGTCAAATTGTACATGACCATAAGGGGTGGTGCTCATCTTCGTTACTAAGCTAAAGAGCCAGTGTTGTCAGAGACTACTCTGTGATCATGTGATCAATTGCACAGATCACTGTTTACCTTCCTGTTTACCTTCCTACTGAAGTGGTACCTATTTATCTACTTGCATTTG
>JAIPUX010001880.1:20804879-20829885 GCA_020142125.1 Phrynosoma platyrhinos
TCTTAACTCCGATTAGAAATGAGGGAGTCTCTCTCCCCTTCCCATACTATATTAAGTTTCCATTGTCGCCAATGGAGGCTTTGAAAGAACTCATCTCAATGGACAAGGATGCATCTTCACCAAAAACTGCTGAGTAGAGGAAGGTCTGCAATTCACTTCCCAACTTTGCCACCCAACTGAAAAATCACTGCTTTGCCACTGCAGCCAGTCTTAAAAAGCCCACATCAGACTTCCATCAGACTTTTAAAAAGCCTGCTTGCACTGAAAGTGGGGTTGTGCGAGTGAGTAAGAGAGGGTGTCAGCAGACAACTCTGGGATTGACAGACTAAAAATCTGACCTGGAATAAGGTCATATGTTCATTTTAAGAAATCTGATGGCCTCAGCTACTTCTACCCTCTTCATACCACTGTCTGGCAACTGGCGATCAAGCTGGTAACTCTCAGGAGGCCAGTGTTGGCTCAAAAGTTGCCTACTGATGATCCACAGACTAGAAGACTATTGGTAGCACTTAAGTCAGGGGTAGGCAACCTAAGGCCCGGGGGGGCCAGATGCGGCCCCCCTGAGGCCTTTGGACCGGCCCCAGGCCAGTCCTGCCTCCACCGCCGCCACCGCCTGCCATGATGATATTGATTATTGTTGTTATTACTTGTTCTTGGAGCTTTCTTGGCAAAATCTCCACAGGGGTTTTGCCATGGCTTTTCTGGGGCTGAGAGAGTGTGCATGCATATTTTTTTTAAAAAAAATAAAAATTTTATTTATTTATTTATTTATTTTTGGTGCTTCGGCCCCCCAATTGTCTGAGGGACAGCAACCTGGCCCCCGGCTCAAAAAGGTTGCCTACCCCTGACTTAAGTGGTAGCAGCAGCTACTTTTCCTGACTTGGCACTCGAGTCTGTGTTATTATTATCAAACTGAAGAAGTAAGAGATGCCTGGTTTTCTAAAGAGACATCTGTATCTTTCTCCATAAGCAGACAGGTTTAGAACTCCAGAATTACCCTTTCTTTCATGCTTGTTTAGAGCCACATGTAGGCATGGTTATTTAAGGAATTGTACTTGTTCTTTCACTCTGTAGTCTCTCTCGGAGGAAGAACTGAACCTGTGATTAGCAGTTTTGTTCTGAAGTGTATTCTTCCTGGCAGGGAGAAACATCAGACCTAAGCAACAGCAATTATATCAATATGTTATTCTGTGAAAATTGCCTTTAGAGAAAGCAAATTAAAGATTATTTTCTTTTGGGAGAAGGCATTTCTCCCCATGTCTCACTAATGGACAGCTTTGGATATTGATTTTTGTTTCTCTTCAGTACATGTACAGTTAGGCTACAGACAAAAAAGCTATAAGAAAGCAGAAATTGGGTCGAGGAGAGCTTGATTTTGCCTAAGAACTTATTTAAAAGATTGCAATTAAAAACATACAAAAATCTACATTAAAACTGAATTCAATTAAGGACAGTATCAAAAAAATATATTCTAAAAGATTTTTTTAAAAAATAAACAGTACAATAAAACAATGCAGCATTTAACAGCCCCTTTTCAACTCTAAAAGCATATCTGAATTTTAAAAAATACAGTACAGCAAACAGGGGGCCATTGGAGTCTCCCTAGGGAGGAAGTTCCATAGTTTGGGGCAGCGACTGGGAAGGCCATCGTTCATGTTCCCACCAGCCAAACCTATGAAGGAAGCTGGGGGGAACCAGATTTAGAGGCCCACCTTGGCTGGGAAGATCCCCCAGTCACTCTCAGGCAGTAAGTATCTCTCCACCAGACATACCTTGGAACTGGATTATTAGAACTCAAAGGGGGAGGGAGAAAAAATGTGTTCACCTCCTTGGAGAAAAGGCACAACAAAAATGATGACAACTAAATAAATATATAATAATCAATTGGGGAGATTCTGGGGCTCATTTGTATTTCCTGCAAAATAGGCTAAAACTCCCCCACAATTTATGGCAAGAGAAGAACCAACCCACAGTTTTACCAACTACTGTGCTAACAACCAACACTTCTCATGACTCCTTCAGTTCTTTCCATGTACAAAACTTAACTTTCTGGGGGAAGGAGCTGTGTAGAGGGAGCACCCCACTTTAAACAGTTGCTGCCAACTTTTTTATACCAACCTGTCCAAGTTGTAGTACCCGAGTGACCACAGAACAAGGATTTGATTGCTTGGGGATGAAAACAGGAGGCTAAAGACCCAATGAAACAAATGTCTCAAAAAGCTTTTTGTGTCTTGAATAAAAGAGAGAAGGAAGTTGCTTTCGAGGGGGAGTCCCAATACTTTATGAAATAGAAGAAGGGGCAAATGGCACAGAGAGACTCTGTGACTCCCTTCTTGGGCTTCAGCAGATCTCCTTCATCCACTAGGGAAGGTGACCTAACTCAGCCTCAAAGAGTTGGATGACTTCCTGTCCTGTTTGTTCAAAGACGTAGCTAGCAAACAAGTCTCAAACCAGGACATTAATTTCTGACAGTAGGTATGGAGGAAGAATGGAGGTTGGAGAAAAGAGGTACTTGTTTTTTTGATGGATGCCTTTTGTTCATCCTTCATTGTTCAAAGCAGAAGGAAGCACCTGAAATGATCTATTATTTAACCATCTAGCAGACAAAAAGAAGAAATAAATTCCCATAGGTGGAAACCTACTTCCAAGGAAAACATTTAATGCTTAAAATACAAATCTATATGCACTGCTTTTACACATCCACATTCTTTAAGCTGCGAATGGCATTACAGAATTAGTAGAATGTTAATGGATATTGCTTGTTTTCTCCACTGTGCCACTCTTTGTACTGGGATGTCTTGTTGTACTCAATAACACAATGCAAAATGAAATAAAACAGACTACTGTTTTATTGATAGCATTTGTAACTGGCACATGAAGCAAGTCCCACTGTGCATTAAACTGCAGTTTAGGATTACTTGGCAGATTTGTTCACACTTCAGTCTCTCAGCGTAAACTGATGGAGAAATGCATCCATTACTGTAGGAAGGGAGTCTTGGGCAGCTCACTGAGTTTCCTCCCCCCCCCCCCAACACACACAATTCTTCTCACAAGTTTATCTAGGAACAACATTCTCTACTTGCAATTATAAGCTCTCTTCAGCAAAGGAGAGAAAGAGCAAAACAGCGCATCTAAGTGGCAAGAGCTGACGAATCAGCTGTAATCTGTGAAGAATGCACATGAATTCCATTCCCTTCTGTGTATGTCCATTTGACCAAACTGCATGGAGATTAGTTCCCTGAGACCCAGACACTAGGGAACCACAAGGGTGAAGACTGCATGGTTGGAAAGAATAGAGATCCATGACATGCTGGACCTTCATAGGTACAACAAGGACATGGGAATCTTCCCTAGAACCTCTCTGCATAACAAATAAAACCACGGCATTGTTTAGAATTCAGAGGGAGTTGACAGACAAGAGGAAAGGGGAAGGGAGAGAGATGGGAACGTCAGTGCTTCCAGACAGGACTGCTACTGTGTGATTATACAACTGGTCTCATTTGTAGAATTTGGAAGGGAGGGGTCCAGATCTTCTCATCCTCCACTTCTAATGTTTCTGTGTTTTCCCACCACTTCTCTTGCCTTTATAATTTCTAAATCATTCATGAAAGGGGAGAAATTTGAAAAAAGTGCAATCTTTTGATTTTTTTATTGGTAACACTAAAGGTCTTCCATCTGGAAGCATGCAGATCATAAATATGGTACACAAAGCACTTAAACTTTGTAGGGGAAGTCAATATTCACACAATGCTGCAAAGTCAACCTTTGACTCCCCCCCCCCCCCCCCCCCGGCTTCATACAATATTCTCAACAAGTGACAATGGAGCTTCATCCAGTCCCTACCAGATACAGAAGAGGCTGTTGGTTCCTCTCACCCTCAAAGGTACATGTACATTTGTGTGCAGTGAAAGGGGGGGGATGACATTGTGATTTTCATTTCTCTTTTATTCCTTCCATTCCTGCCCTAGTTCTATGAAAGGGTTACACTGATTTCAGCTCAGCCAACCAAAGTGGGGAAACTGACAAAGCTACTTCTCAACATAAAGTGAAATAAAGTTGGTCCTCATTTTTGCAGCATGAATATTACTGCAAGGATTAAAGCTTACAGACCTTGGTATGCGGAGTTATCATTACTATCTGCCAGGGTTTAGCAGGGCCCATCTGATTTTCACTAACTGGATAGATTAATTTTTCAAGCATCCAGATGATATACAAGTAATTAATCTGGCTATATGCTTGATCATTTCTAGAGTAAATTTGGGAAGGTGTGTCGTCTCCCAATTTAGAGGAGGTCTGTTGTTCTTGTGTGCCTAGGGACTGATGCAGGTAGGAAGACTAAATAATGATAACAAACAAACAAACAAACAATCCCTAATATCACTCAAACACCTCCTTCATTTGCTGAACAAATTAGTGCTGACAGGTTAACACACATTATTCCATTTTCTGTTTTGTTTGGCAAAACAGTAAGGAGTAAAACCAGAGAAATGGCAAGGAGTTCATTTGCGGACAAGCCACAATTCTCTTTTTCCATGTCAAAATTAGATTTCGGATGTATCAAACTATGGTGCCTCACAAAGATTGACAGGAGGAAAAACATTAGTATTTGTGGGAATTCTGGGAGACCAGTTAAGGGTAACAGTGTAGGAGGCAGAAATACAGAGGGGGGTAGAGGGAGAAGGAGATAGAGAGAGGACAGAACCAGAAACAGTATCTGAGAGGAAGCACAAAAAGAGACTTAACATTTGGAGGGGAGAACATGACAGGGTAGTAGAATGAGACGTCGAGGTGGAGAAGCTTAGATGTACTGTGTGGTGTCCTTCCAGCCCAAACTGTTTCTATTTAAGCAAGTAAACAGTGGTTTTAAACATAATTAAGGAAAAGGTCAGGAGGCTCCTCAGTTGTATCCCTGAATGATTCATTCTAAGGCATCAAATATATAATTAAAAAGCTGGTTAGTTTTACCATCCTGCCGCCATGGTGTATGGGGGCTGAATTCAATGGCCCATGAGGCCCCTTCCAATTCTATGGTTGGAATTTTTCCTCTCTGATAATTATATCTCCATTTCATTTAATGCTTGCAGTACCTGATATATCCGTCAAATTGGAAGGGGGTGATTTCCTTTCATTGCCATCTGTCCCCATATTTGTGAACAAATCATACATCTCACAGCCATTGATAAGGGAGTTGTGAGAGAAGGAGACTGCCTTGCTCTAGATTTGGGAAAAGTTACTTTCTTGGATGATAATTCTCAGAATCTCCTAGACAACATGGGCATGTTAATAGGGGGATTCAATGAATTATAGTCCAAAAAAATATATATTATGTTTTTTTGAGCTCTGCCTTGTACTCATAAGGGCATACACCTAGCTTGCTACTGTCTCATTGACCAGTAGAGGCTTTCGAGGATTTCACACAAGACTTTCTCTCTACCATACCTGGAAGTGTCAGAGACTGTTACTAAGACAGAAAGCCCGCATTGACAAAGACAACTCCATGGTCATGTGGCCAGCATGACTGCATGGAATGCTGTTACCTTCCCACCGAAGAGGTAGCATATTTATCTACTTGTATTTGCATGTTCTTGAACTGCCAGGTTGGCAGAAGCTGGGACTAGTGATGGGAACTCACTCTGTCAGGTGGCACTTGGGTCTCAAACTGCTGATCTTCTGACCTTGTGATCATCAAAGTTGGCATCTTAACTGCTGAGCCATCATGTCCCCATGTCAAGACATACCCCAAATCCTTCTCCCTGTGCCACTTGTGGCATCCATGCTGATCACCCTTGTTCTAGTCTATTCTTATACATCCCAGCACATAGTTTTTCACATCCAAAAATAAATAAATAAATGAAAAACCTTTTTTTAAAACAAGCACCTTTTAGATCCTTTATACTGATATTATTCTCTGTTAATAGTTTTATAATGATTTTATGTTGTTTGTTTTATCCAACTTTATCTTTGTTGTTGTTAACTCCCCTCGAGTCATCCCCAACTCATGGTAACCCTATAGTTGAGACATCTTAAAGACTCTCTATTTCTATTGCCTTCTACATCTCCTAGCATTGCTGTCTTTTCTAATGAGCGATGCCTTCTCATGACATGGCCAAAGTACAACAGCCTCAGTTTCACCTTCTTGGCTTCCACAAATAGTTCTGGCTTGAACTGGTCTAGAACCCATTTGTTTGTCTTTCTGGCTGTCCACAGTATCTTCAGCACTCTTCTCCAGCACCACATCTCAAATGAGTTGATTTTCTTCTTGTTCACTTTCTTTATTGCCCAGTTTTCGCAACCATACATGACGATGGGTAATATAATGGCTCCGACGATTCTAACTTTAGTGCTCAGCTGATATCTTTACACTTTAGGATCTTACCTAGTTTCTTCATATATGCCCTTCCCATTCCTAGTCTTCATCTGACTTCTTGACTGCAGTCTCCATTCTGGTCAATATTTGATCTGAGGTATAGGAAACTTTTAACTATTTTGATTTCCTCATTGTCTAGGCTGAATTTATGTTTTTCTTCTATGGTCATTATCTTTATCCCACATTAGATCTCATCTTTTCCAGACGTTGTCTTTTACTCTAAACTATCCAGAGGAACATTCCTATTGCGTAGTAGTTAAATACCGTAATTGAATAATATTCTGTGCTCAGTCCTGCCTAGAGGATTCCCATCCATATGCATTAGTGGGAGAGGGGGATCAAGCTGTCTTCTTTTAGATTTAGCACATTGTTCTTCCTCTTACAAAAATGTCCTAGAATCAATACAGCTGATATTTTTTGAGTTGTTTTCAAGTCGTTTCCGAATTATGGCAACCCTAAGGTGAGCTTATCACTGGATCTTCTTGGCAAGATTTATTCAAAGGTGGTTTGCCATTGACTTCCTCAGATGCTGAGAGAATATGACTTGCTCAAGATTACACCCAGTGATTTTCCCTGGCTGACCAGGGATTAGGAGTCCTAATCCAGCACTTAAACCACATCACACTAGCTCATTTTTACCAACCAGTTAAATTGCCATTCAGGCTGTAAATAATTTTTCTTAATTTCTCCCCCTTAATGAGAAAGTGTATTGAAAAATCAATAGCCACAGTAAGGGCTTTATTTTTTTACTTCCTGTACAAAAATCCAAATGAAAAGTGCTTTTTTCTTGTCCGATTTTCTGCAACTTGCACAAGAACCTCCTCTGAAATCTCCTTCCTCTTTGCTGGACTGAACTATTTATCTTTGTGGTAAGACAGCAAATACAAATTGCCACCATCAACCAAGTAGTAACTTTTCACAATGTACATGTATCTACTCAGTAAGGCAAATAGTGTTTCTAAGAATTTTACTGTTTCACCCAATCTTTAGTAAGATATAAGCAAGTGATCATGTCCCCTTTTCTACTTGGCAGGGCAATGCAAAACAAGAATGTATTGGGTGGTTGCACAGACACCATGGTAACTACAGTTAATAAATGCTTCTTTGTAGTTAGCTTCTGCTCTCAGCATAACTGAAGAATAAACTCCTTCTCATCTTTAAGGCATGACTACAAGCTATGGGAAATCTGATGCAAGTACAGCTCAGCAACTTATGCGCATACCCACAGAAGCAGATACCAAATTCAAATCATTGCTAATTGGGATCAGGAGCCATCTTTATGCACATGATCACATAGTCATGGTCAGTGGACTTTGGAAGGTCATCCAATAATAGTAGCAATGTAAGGGGGACTTGGCTAGGTCATTTTGACCAGAGTTGCTGGGAGGGGAACTTTGGCTGCTTCCCCTTAAAACAGGGGTAGGCAACCTTTCCCCTTTAAGGGCCGAGGGACTTCAGCTCCCAGAAGCCTCAACCATGTTGGCCAATAGCTCCTGGGATTCTGGGAGCTGAAGTCCCTCGGCCCTTAAAGGGGAAAGGTTGCCTACCCCTGCCTTAAAAGATCCAAGCCCTACTGGTTCCAGATAGAGCTTGGAACAGTTACTTTTTGGATGATATTTCCCAGAATCCCTAGCAAGTATGGCAGTGTTGGAAGGTGATTCTGGGGGACATCATCCAAAAGGTAATCCTTAAGAACTCTTGTTCTAAATAGGAAGAAGATGGGATCATAGCCTCATCAACAACAACTCCTCAAATGGGCCACACCACAAAACAAGTTGCTGCCCAACACCAACACCTACTCCCCACTTGTCCACAGCTGCTGAAGGTTAGGCATGGAGCCACAGTCTCTCAACAGCTCCTAGTCAACTTAGATGAGATTTATCCTCTACCAAAAATGTTAAATGAATAAACACCCTGAGAATAATGAACCTACACCAAATAAGAGAACAGCTGTTTTCCATGGGAATGAATTCTGAAGGAATGCAGTGGTAAGAGGGTCTCACCCACATTTTGCTCATAAACTAAGAGTGCTGCATGATGTGACCCAAAGCCTGGTTGCAGTGTGTGTGTGTGTGCTGTTTCTTAGATTCCTGTGAAGACTCCCTGAGACAGCTGGGTGAACAGCAGCTATGAACAACTGTTGAAACTGAGAAAGCAAGAACAAGGATACTGGCAAGAGAAGCTAAAAGAGCTTGAAATGCGGCTTCCATAGACTGTATAGAAGTTGCCACCCACTCTACTATTACAGTGCATACATACAATATTGACATTTAAGATAATTATGGGCCCCCTTTACAAACATCCAAGAGCCCAATAACCCTTACAGTGTCCCATTGTTAATACAACATTGCAACTGTCACGACTGCCCCACTGAATTTAAACAAGGAGTATACAATATGAATCATAAAGAGCATCCACAGCATTTCAATGTAGCCTAGTGATTTTTAATTCAACTGCACTAAATTTGTTAATTTATCTTGTTAAAAGACAAGTGCTCAACATTTGGAGTTAATACTTAATACTTTTTTAAGGGGGGAGAGAGTATGGGGGTTTGGTTGTACTCTGTATTTTTTAACATTTGTTAGCTGCCCCGATTGCGTTCAGAGGGGCAGGGTATTATTATTATTATTATTATTATTATTATTATTATTATTATTATTATTATTATTATTATTGGGGCTTATAGTTCCCCTTTGCATGCACTATAATGCACTGCACATGCTATAAATCTCAAGTTTTAAATCTCAGTAGAAAACAACAATGTACTACAATAACAATAAAAGGCATGCTTCCTGCTGTCAAGAGGGTGTTGAAAGTGGCATATTTTTACCTCTTGCATCCAAATGCTGAAAGGTCTCTGCCAAGAGTCCTTTTTCTCCAAATGAAGATATGCATTGAAGAGAATGAGAAAGATATAGCGTTCCAAATACTGCAGGCTCCTCAGGTTCAATGTCCGCATCTCCTTTTCATCCTTAGCTGCTTTCCCCTGAAATCAGTAATTATAAATGCTTGAGTGCTGGCATCAAACCAAAGAATTATCCTTGCAAACTATGCAAGCTGGGTTCCTTGCATTTTATCAACATAATATCATAGAAACCTAAATACAAGTGCCCCTTCTGGTATGGGGTCTCTAGTAGCATAGCTTCTTCTGACCAAATACAAAGCTGATGGGCAAGTTACCTGTAAACTGCAAAGCAGTTATGAGAATTCTGCAAGGTGGTTCCATCCAGTGTCACACTAGGAAATGCTAAAAATTGGGCAGGGTCATGGATCGGTGACAGAGCAAACCTTTTGCATGCAAAAGGTCACAGGTTCAATTCCTGATGTCTTCATGCCGGATGGAAAACATTCCAGTTTGAAATTCTAAGGAGCCCTTGTCAATCAGCATAAACATTGCTGATCTAAATGGATCAATGGAACTTGGTACGAGGCACCTTCCTATGATCCTACTTGTTGTTGTTAACTGCCCTTGAGTCGATCTCGACTCATGGCAACCCTATGGATGAGACAGCTCCAAGACCCTCTGTCCTCCACTGCTCTGCTTAATTCCTGCAACCCCTTAATACCCGTGGCCTCCTTAATAGAGTCCATCCATCTGGCATGTGGCCTTCCTCTCTTCCTACTTCCCTCCAAAATAAAGGTTTGTGCAGACACTTACGAAAAGAGCACAGAGTCATAGTCCAACACTCAAACAACTATGCCATGCTAGCATACCCCACAAGAAAGTAACATAAAGTTGAAGTGGGACAACCCCTCTCTATTCAATTTCCCTTTCCCTCACTCTGAAGGCTGTGGGCAGGCGGTGCCTTCAGAGAATCAGATGAAGAACAAACGCTTGTTCCTAAAGTGGAAAGTTGGAAAGTGACTTGCTAAAAACCTATCTGTAGCCCCACTTATTGCCAAGTTGTACAGGTCTGCCCTAGAGCAATGGTTCCCAAACGTTGGTCCTCCAGATGTTATAGACTTCAGCTCCCAGAATTCCTGACCATTGGCTCAGCTTGGTGGGGCATCTGGGAGTTGAAGTGCAAAACTGGAGGACCAAAGTTTGGGAACCGCTGCACTAATGCTCTCTGGCCAAGAAGTCTAAATAAGCCTCCTTAAACTGCCAATCCCAGGATTCCATAGTATGGAACCATGCTGGTTGAAGTGGAGTCATAGCACTAGAATGGGGTAGTGCGAAATGGCTAGTGATGCCATTTTATTTATATATATACTGCCTTTCTTCTATGACTCTGGAGACCAGGGTTCAATTCCCTGCTCTGCCATGAAACCCACTAGGTCATATTGGGCAAGTCACATGCTCTCATGCTCTGGGGAAGGCAAAGGCAAACCTTCATTGAACAAGTCTTGCCAAGAAAAAAACGTGATAGGATCACCATAAGTTGGAAATGACTTGAAGGCACACAAAAACAACCAACAGATATGCTGTGGCCTCATCATGGAAAAATAAGCCTTTTTTGGACTCTAGCACCAAGAATCTCCTAGCCAGTATGGCCAGGGGCAGTGTTGGCTGTGAGACTCTGGTTGCTGTAGTCCAAATAAGTAGTTTTCCAAGCTCTGCTGATGGCTACTGATAGGAAGATTATCCTCACAGCTATATTAGTCTGGTTGGAGAGTTGCAAACTCCACCCCTATATGATTTTGGCAGCTTCCATGTGGGAACTGCATTGTGTAAAGCCTTCTTCTGAAACCTCTTACAGCAATCAGCTTTTAGAATGAAGTATTAGTTATGCCTGGAGCACCAACAACAGCCTTTCGAAAGGTGGTTAAAACAATAGCACGTTGAAACTTGGTGATCCAAGCTCTCATTAAATTGTGGTTATATGCTTACACTTTCCCCGTTTAAACATGTAGACCTCCAAAACTGAAGGAAACTACTGTTGTGTTCATTTAGTTTTATATATGCAGTGTGTGTGTGTGTGTGTGTGTGTCAGAGAGAGAGAGAGAGAAGAGGAGGAGGAGGAGGAGGAGGAGGGGGCAAGAACAAGTAATATATGAAGCTGCACCATTATTTTATATAGCATAGTACTTCTATTCCTGAAAGGCTGTAGTAACCAAGGATTAGCCTCTCTCTCACCCCTGCAATCATCTGTCCCAACCATGACCTCAGCTGAGTCATGACCACACAACAGCCATCGAAGGTACACAGGTACACGTTTGAGGTGTATTTTGGGTTTTATTCATAGTTTCCCCCTGGACACAAACCCAACCATCTTCTAGTTCAAAACAATCTTTAAGTAACCACTTTGCTACAAGTAGAAATTAGCAATTTAGCTTTATAGACTAGAAACATCACCAAAATAGAAGGGGAAGAACTGACGAGCTAGAGAAAAGAGTGCAATTAACTTGCATACGAGGCCTCCCATTCTATATATACTTACCTGGCAGTAAGTGAACTTGTTGGGCTTATTTCTGTATAATTATGAATTTCAATTGTATTGTTAAACAGTTTAGAAAGGGCAGCTGAAATCTGCTTCTGTCAGAGCCCAAGGCTGTTTTAGCTTCTTTTGCAATGAAGCAACGCTAGTAAGAAATAGCTTACAACTATTCCAGTGTGACTGAAAAAAGAAAAAACAGATAGCAGATGCACACTTCCCCCTCCTCTCTCAGAATTAATACCCTGTCCATTTAAAGCACTGTTTCCTGTCTAATAGCTGAAATGCACTCTCCCACTTTCAGACTAGAATTGGAGGTACACTTTCTTCTTACAGCCAAGTAAGTTTACTTCTAATGCACATAAGGGAAAAGAATGCCCACATCCAGAGAAACTGATTCCTTATGGTTTCTTCAAGAGTGACTGTTCTGAGTATGTTATTCCAAGCCAAAGGAAGGTAATTCTACTGAGTTTCTGCATTTGATGTAATCCAATCATGACCAAAGTTGAGATATCACAAAGTAGCTGGCCTCATTGTAAGATTATTAGAATGTGGCAAAGCCAGAACAGAAAGGATACGATCATATATCTATTTAACTGGGCATAAACCCTATTTGAACTCAATGGGTCTTACTTTGGGGCAGGTACTTCTCAGAGTGTACTGTGTCATGCAGGAGGTACTCTGGGCTTATGGAAGCTTTTCATTACTTTATTTCTTTGAGCGTACTATTATAATGACATATTATGTCTTGGTACACTGTTGAGCAATGATTAACCTCAACCATGTCCAAAAGAGACCACTGATTTGTTGTTCAGAATGGAATTGAAGTTCTTGTTTCTGCCCATTCATCAATGAGCAAGTTTTTTTCAATATTGTCATCCAGCCTCAACTGAGCCTAACCGAAGGATAAATGCCATTTGCTGATGCAAGTACCAGTGCTGTCCAGCATGAACAAACACAGTGCCACGCTCTGTATCATCCTTTAGATGAATACATTCTTAGGAAAACACAGAAGGATGCACTCATAACAGAACTAACATGGTACTGTACACCAGGGGCATGAAAAATGCATATCTTCCCATTTGAAAGCAAAATACTATGATAGCCAAGTGTGGTGCAAACACACAGGGCTTTGTAAATATATACCGTATTCAAAATGAAATAGGCCAATGGAAATAGATAAACACATGTCTCTACTAAAAGGAAAGTCATAGGAGAATTGTAAAAGAGAGTGGGAACCGTTTGTAAATTTTCTACAAAAAGAGTTGGGAGAAAAAGTAGTTGTTGGATTAATGTAATTTTTGAAATAAAAATGTGGAAATGTGGAAATATAGATTATTTAAATTGGAATTTGAATTGGATAGCAATATATGGTATATTTGATTTAGCATTATGAGGAGTCATGGACAAAGTAAGGTAAAGAATTTATTACGGGTAAATGGAAAATCTTTAATCATTACAAAGAAATGGCTCTAGAAGGAACTCAGGAAGTCATTTTTATGTTTGATGGGGGTTTGTTTGCTTGATTTTGGTTTAGGTGAATGTAGTACAGGGGTAGGCAACCTTTCCCCTTTAAGGGCCGAGGGACTTCAGCTTCCAGAAGCCTCAGCCATGTTGGCCAATAGTCCCATGTTGGCCAATAGCTCCTGGGATTCTGGCAGCTGAAGTCCCTCGGCCCTTAAAGGGGAAAGGTTGCCTACCCCTGATGTAGTAGATGTGATGTTGTGTTGTATAGAAGTGTGTAGAGGTGATGTAGTGTCTTATTTTGTGTGTTTTAATGAATAAATACAATATTTTTAAAAAATGAAACAGGCCAATGATGGTTCCTTGACAAGAGTACCTGTTTGACAAAGAGCCAGTGTAGGGGTTGGACTACACCTAGGGAAACCAAGGCTCCAAATCACATTCAGACATGAACCTTACTAAGCCAGTCTCACAACCAAACCTATTACACAGGGTTGTTATGAGAGTAAAATGGAGAAATTGAATATTTATACTGACTATTGTTCCTTGGGATGAAAGGCAAGATATTATACATGTAATAAATATATTACCAGAAAAATGTTTGCTGAATTTACATTTTACACTGAAGACAATGGTCAATATTTGCATAAATGTCATATTTGAAGCCCAAGTGAGAGAAATATGACTTTAGCATTTCACTCATTCAGTCTGGAAGATAGACACACCCTGCTTTGCTTTGGAGTCCACTGAAAGAATTACAGCAAATAAATTAAAGTAAAATATGGCACATTTTGCTATTATTAACCCATCTTGAAAGGAGGAAAATCCATAACATGCCACTATTTGCACTTTAAATCACTGCTTTCTTTAGCTCATAAATGTGAAGCAGACAGGAGGAAAAATGCAGCCCAGTATTATCCAGAAAGCTGCAAGTTTTCAAATAGCAACAAACTGCCCAATTTTAGACACAGACTGCACAGCTGGAAAACAGGCCAGCTGACAGCTAACTAAACTGGTCAAAAGCCAAGCGTTCAAGAGATATTTAGTTCTAATTAAACACACATGCAGCATATGTACTTTTTACAAGTATCTATGCCTAACCGTAGCATTGTAATGCAAAGAATTTAAGCATCCCTCAATAGAAATATTCTGTGGTCGCTCTTCCTGAAAAATTAATGGATCTGCAGGATAGCTGCCAGAATATGATAATAAAAACCCAGAGGAAGCAAATACAAAAATTCATTATGTGTAGCAACCAGATCTTTCTGTGTCTTTTCTTATTTCAAGTATCTGCTCTCTTTCCTCCACTGCCAGTCCATGTGCCTGAGTTCTGTCTAGCTTTTAAGTCTTTCATTAGGTTTATAAATAACCACTTGTCTATGGTAAGAACTACTTTCAGGTTATTAAGATAAAGCTTTTACAAAATATAGTGACTCAATACAGTGAACAACATCTTGCTACTCATGTGCAAATTCTCCAGATGTGGAAACTGAGTCCCTTCTTCCTCCCACAAAACATTTTCAATTGGATTGACACCTCAATTAAAGTCTAGTTAGCAGTCATTCTGTCCCTGATTTTTATGTTTGCTTTTACTACTTAAGTGTTATTAATGGCTCAACACATTCTCATTTTTAACAAATTTTCACCAAATTTATTTGTTTCAATTGTAAAATCTGTGATTCTGTTGATTTCTGTTTGTTTTTATATTTGCAAACCACCCTGAGGGTATTTATAAATTGAGTGATATGTTACATTTTTATAATATGTAATATACAGCGAAAAAAATTAATACATTATACTTTCCAGGTAAGCATGGGAGAGTCGGAGTGCAACTCTGTATAGTGTATGTGTTTGTGTCTTCCAGTCTCCTGTTAACTTGTGGTGACCCTAAAATTTTAAAATATTTTCTTTGACAATGAATATCCAGAGATGGTTTGCCATGATCTTTCTCTAAAATATAGCCTACAGCACCTGGTATCCATTGGTGATTTCCCTTCTAAGTACTAACCAAGCCTGACCCTGCTTAGCCTCCAGGATCAGATGGGACCTGGTGCCTTCAGGGTATTTAGGTCTCCCATCCTGTAATATGGTCATCATAAGTTGGAAATGACTTGAAGACATACAACAACAAAATTCTCTATAGATGTATCTTTAAACCAATCACCATATTTAACATTCCCTAAAGTTTTAATCTTTACACTGGTCTACTCTGTATGCTGTTAGATTTAGCCCTCAGAAAAATGTAACCATTATGCAACAGTTCCAGTTCCACTGCAGAGTTGTCAAAGTCCATGTCAAAGCTTTCAAAGCAAAGTGTTGTTCTTCTGTCCTGTACACATTTATCAGGAAATGGCTTCTGCTGAAACCCAGTGGAACTTGGAAGTTGTTTATAGGGGAATGCACATCTCTTGAATACTTAACAGTGTGAGTTTTCAAACAAGTCCTTTGTACAAAATTGTACTAATCCCTTGTACAAGCATGGTTATTTGAGAGACCACCTTCTTCCTTACAGACCCATTTGGTTTTTAGGATCATCTATTCTAGAGGGTCTTTAGGATCATCTAGAGGGTGTTGCATGACAGTGTCACATGCTTCTGAGGTCCCTTCTGTAACTACTCAGATCAAGACATTTTGTGTAATGCCACCCATTGTGTGGAATGTTCCTTCCTTAGAAATTCAGCATGCTTCAACTGTTCTTAATTTTAGATGCATGTTAAATCAATACTTAAACAAGCCTCCACGCTTTAATACCTTTAATATAATTTAATATTTATTTCATGTACTATGTAAAGACTGTATATTAATTTATGCATCGTGTATTTAGACTTTGTGCATATTTCACGTTTTACTGGGCTACACCACCTTGAAATGTTTAAATTTTAGCAGTAGCAACAGCAATAGCAGCTTCATTTATATACTGCTTCATACCATGCTATGCAGTCTCTAAGCAGTTTACAACTGTAAGCTAATTGCCCCCAACAAGCTGGGTACTCATTTTAATGACCTCATATTGTTAATTTAAATTGCTTGTTTAAAAAGTTGTCTTGAATCCCAGTTTTTTGGGAATGGCAAGAGATAAATAAAAATGAAGACGTGATGGCGATGATAAATATCATCATGATGAATTTAGTGAGCTGTGACCTTAGAAGGTGCTACTAGTAAAAACCAAACTTTTTTTAATGAAGAATCCAAGTTTGAACTGGTACACAACAAAATGAAGAAAACTTGACATCAGCAGACAGAAGGAACAGCCTTTAAGATCCATTTGAATGTCAGTTTTTGAGGTCTCTGAAAGGCAATTCATTCTTGATTCACATTTATAGAGTATTTCACACCATTCCAGAATTGCTCTAGTAACATATGACCAGACCTTCTGCAATCTGCCAGAAAAATATATCTGGGGAATACATCAATCAGGTTGGTGGTTCTGAATGGCACAATATTTCTGGTAAAGAATAGGGTTCACTTGATCTGAGGTTAAAAAGCAGAAATGAAATCTCACTGTCTCTTGTGAAGAAGATGGGGAAAGCACAAGCATTGTTCCCATGAAAACCCATCTCAAAAAAATACGGCTGTTTCACACTGCCTTTGTCAACTAGGGTAGAAAAAGACATAAACATAGAGAAGAGGTGCCTAGCCCATCCAGTTCTATCTAGGCATAGCATTTGTGAACTGCTAATCACAGAGGCACATAGGCAAGAACACTTCCAAAAATAATACATTTGATTTTTTTTTTAAATTAAACCCCTCTCATGTCAGGAATTCCAAAATGAAGGTTAAAAATGGTTCTAGAAAGGCAGTCTTTGTCCTGCCTCTATAACACCAGTTTCCAACTTAGTATTGCAAAAAGACAAGCCTCTTTGCAGTTTGGCACTGTAAGAAATCTAATGGGGATGGGACTTTGGGCAAGTGTGTGGGACCTGCCAAAACAGCTGGCAGGTCAGATCGGGAATTTCTGCAGGGCACATTTGGCACATCAACCAGATGCTCTCCAACTTTGTATTATCAATGGAAACATCTAAAAATGCAATATGTTAGAAGGCTGCTATACTTTTTAACACACTAACCCTCGTCTAAGTGGTGGAAATCCTGGAAATAAGAACTCAGTTTTAAAAAATCCCACGTGACTCCACAAGGGGCTTGTCTACACTGGGGGGAAACACCAATCTTATCCCAAAGCCAGTACTGGCCATCCTCACAACATACAGCTACTTCAAGGGAGATACTGCAGTTTTAACCTGAATCTGCTCCAAACTAAGCAACACTGGAGAAAACCCTGCTGTTTCCCAGAAACCCCAGAATGACCTCAGGTTCTTTTGGGTTTCATCCACATTGCAGAAATAATCCAGGTTGACACCACTTTAACTGACATGACTCGATGCTAAGGAATTCTGGGAATTGTAATTCTGTGGGACATTTAGCTTTCTCTGTCAAGAGAGCTCTGGTGCCACAACAAGCTACAACTCCCAGAATTCCACAGCACTGAGTCATGGCTGATTACGTGGTGTCAAACTGGATTACAGTCAGCCCTCCACATTTGCGGCTTTGACTTTTGTGGATTTTATTATTCGTGAATTTGATTAATATGTTCTCTCTGGCAATTTCTAGGTCCTCCAGCTTGACTCTATGGTCAATGTCCACCAGATGTTGCACCTGAGGACCTAGAGGTTCTTAGAAAAAATACTTCTCTAGGCAACTGTGGGTCTTCCAGTGCAATTCTATGGTCAACTTCTGGCAGATGTGGACCACAGACTTGTGCTGGAGGATCTAGAGCAGGGGTAGGCAACCTTTCCCCTTTAAGAGCCGAGGAACTTCAGCTCCCAGAATTCCAGGAGCTATTGGCCAACATGGGACTATTGGCCAACATGGCTGAGGCTTCTGGGAGCTGAAGTCCCTCGGCCCTTAAAGGGGAAAGGTTGCCTACCCCTGATCTAGAGATTCCTAGAGAGGTGTTCTCTCAGGTTTTTTTTAAAAAAAAATTTTATTTGTGGTTTTTTTCGACTTTCACAGGGTTCTTGCATCCCTAACCCCAGCAAATGTGCAGGATCCACTGTATTTCTGTAGTGCGGATGCAGCCTTGGTGTGCAGACAGCTCCATCAGGTCCAATCCAACCCAATCTGTTGTCCACATGCCAAAAACTGCCATCCCCATTCCCCACCCCAAGCAGCACAGGGAAAGGGGCTGGCCTCTTTTCAGAGGCACTGCCATTGCTTCCTCACAGGCAGGAGCTGAGGACAGAAACCAGCAGAGTTGAGGACAAAAACATGTCACCAACAAGGAGTCACCCATTTCTGTCCTCAGCAGAAGTGGTGGCAAGCTGGGCAAGCTTTACAGGAGCACTGATGGCGCAGTGGTTAAATGCCAGTACTGCAGCCAGTATTGCAGCCACAAGGTTGTGAGTTCAATCCCAAGGCTCCAGAGTTGACTCAGCCTTGCATCCTTCCGTAGGTTGATAAAATGTGTACACAGCTTGTTGGAGCCAATTAGCTTACATGTTGTAAACCACTTAGAAATTACTTAGTTCAGTATGAAGCAGTATAGAAATGTAAATGCTATTGCTATTGCTACATAGAGCTCTTGCCCATGGGGAAGCAAGTAACAGTGGCTCCGAAAACAGGTCACCGCTGCTGCAACCTCACCAGGCAAGCAGCTCCCTGTGAGGTCAGAACAGGGCAACTATAAGATCAATAAGATGGAGGCAAAGCGACATGGCGGGACGTTCTAACCTCAGCAAAAGTAATGAAACTGGCCAGGCTCTCACATGGAGCTACTTGGCCTGTGAGGCTGCAGCAGTGGTGGCTACAGCACCGGGAACAAGGGGACAATGCAGTGGGGCTGATGAGGTGTTGGCCTGGTTGGCCTGTATGCACAGCGATACAGCATCACACTAGATATGGCCCAGTGACGCGGTCACCACCGTGCTCAGTTTGGGGCCAGTCCAGGACATAATACTCTGGACTGGCCCCGGATTAAGTGGCCAGTGTAGACGCACCCAATGTTGTGATAGTGAACGAATGTAGTTCACACACAGAAAAACTGCATCTCAAGAACAAACTAAACTATACACTGAGAGCTACATTTTTTCACTCAAATGTGAAATGCACAGTACTGATCTGGATCAAGACCTGAGCTTTCCCCATCTGCTTTTTGTCTAAAAATTCACAGATGCCTAAACAGGGCAGGTTTATAAATGGGCATTAAATGATGCAAAAACCTTCCAGAACTTAAAAAACAAAACAAAACAAAACAATCAGCACTGTGGGAAGGCTCAGATGGCGGAAGGCTGTTATTTTTTTAACTTGCCTGTGCTGTTCCTAATCTACATTTACTTTTTCAAGTGAAAAAGCGGGCATGTTTAGCAGCACACATTGTGTTTGATATACCATGTTGTTTGACCCTAAGGGTTAACTTGTTCCTAGAGCTAATTAACAGGCCTGGGTACAAACTTGGCTTAATGTTGCTTAGCAACTATATGGGGCCTAGAAGGTCTCCTCTAATCTCTGCTTCCTCTATAGGGGAAGAATTAGGATTTCTCTCCTTTTGGTTTTGTTTAGCTGCATCTCTCTCTGCATTCTTTGCATCTTCATACCAAAATATAAAGTTCTGTTTCGCCACACTTCAGTTTGGACAGATTCATTCGGCAGCTCTTGCTAACACATACGTTTGCTTATTCTCTTTCAAGCAAGGGTCACAAAGAAGTCCCTTTACTACACTGAGACTGGCTAGTAATCCCAAATGAATCATTTACAGCTCCCCCTCCACTGCTACTTTTAAGTGATAGACAGCTTGGGCAAAATTGGAAAAAGGTACCTATTTAGACATCCAGTTCTCCCTAGCCAGGAGGTTTGGGGAGCTGTGGTACAAAGAGTAACTTTCTCATGATCTGGATTGGATAATGTAGGTACTTCCCTGGTTGAAGTAAAATAAATTTCTCTGGTATTGAGAGGAGGGGGGCTGAAGACTGGTTGGTCCCTATGTTCTACAGTCCAAGGTCCAAATGGGCATTTAGGGCCTTTGCAGACTGCTAGAAATAGTGCAAATTGAGTCCACTTTAAGGGTTAGGGTTAGGGAATCATGGCAACTGTATTTTATTTTGGCATCAGAACTCTCTGACAGAGAAGGCTCAATGTCTCAGAAAAAAAAAAACAATTCCCATGATTCCCTAGCACTAACCCTAACCCTTAAAGTGGACTCAATTTGCACTATTTCTGGCAGTCTGCAAAGGCCCTTAGTTTACATACTAAGCTGAAAAGCAGTTCTGCAGGTAGAGTGTCCACATTTTGGCACAAAGATCAAAATAACACTTTTTCACTCCATTTGTAATATAAATAAGGGTTGATAAAGAATGCCATCTTCCTTACAGGTATTTCCTTTTAAAGCAGGGGTAGGCAACCTAAGGCCCGGGGGCCGGATGCAACCCCTGAGGCCTTTGGACCGGCCCCAGGCCGGTGCTGCCGCCGCCGCCACCGCCCGCCATGATATTGATTATTGTTGTTATTACTTGTTCTTGGGGTTTTCTTGGCAAAATCTCCACAGGGGTTTGCCTTGGCTTTTCTGGGGCTGAGAGAGTGTGCATGTATATTTTTTAAATATTTATTTATTTATGGTGCTTCGGCCCCCCAATTGTCTGAGGGACAGCAGCCTGGCCCCAGGCTCAAAAAGGTTGCCTACCCCTGTTTTAAAGGGACTTAAAAACTTCACAGCTGTTCTGAGAATTACCAGCTCCAGCCAGAATATATCCCACATCTGCCTTAACTACAGTTTACAATTTCTTCAAAACCACATTTTGGTTTTAAAGCCAATTAGTATGGTTGTTCTTGTTCTCGTTGTTGGCTGCCCTTGAGTCATCCCTGGCTCATGGCAACTCTTTCGATGAGACATCTCCAAGACCCTCTATCATGTACCTCTCCCCTCAGGTCCTGCAGGCTCAGGTCTATGGTCTCCCTGATAGAGTGAAGCCACCTGCTTTACTGTCTTCCGCTCTTTCTGCTACCTTCCACTTTTCCCAGCATCACTGCCTTTTCTAATGAGTCCTTCCTTCTCATGGTGTGTCCAAAGTAAATACATATAGGATTGCACTGGAATCATCCTAGCTTCCAGGAAGAGTTAGGGCTTTATCTGTACTAGGAGCCATTTGTTCATCTTTTTGGCCATTCATGGTAACCTCAGCACTCTTCTCCAACATCACATCTCAGATCAGTTGGTTCTCTTTCTGTCTGCCTTCTTCACTGTCCAGATCTCATATCCATTCATTGTGATGAGAAATACAGTGGCTTACATGATCCAAACTTTAGTATTCAGTGTTATGTCTTTGCAATTTAGAACCTTTTCTTTTCTTTCATAGATGTCCTTCCCAGTCCTAGTCTTCTTCTGATTTCTTGAGTGCAGTCTCCAATCTGATCAATATTTGAGCCCAAGTATGGGAATTCTTTGATGATTTCTATTTTATCATTATCTAGGATGAATTCATGTAGTTCTTCTGTGGTCTTTATTTTTGTTTTCTTAAGATTCAGTATTAAGTCCAACTCAGCACTTTCTTCTTTGACTTGCTTTAGTAAATGTTCCAGGTATGATGCCCTGAATATATGTTTGCCTTCCCCAAACCAGCAGTTAAGGAAGGGAATTGTGTCTATTCGCCATTGACAAGCTGGTTATAACTTGAGGCCTGGACCTTGTCCCCATAGAAGATTTGGGCCTTGTGACCTGAATTTGGTCAACTGGAGCAGTATTTCCTGATTTTAGTGGAACACTGAGAGGTTTGACCTACATCAGACAAATTACAGTTGCCATTATACAGGCAAATGCCTGGGACAGAGGTCCTTGGAAAACATTGGGACTTAAGTCTAAGTAAATACATATAGGATTACACTGTAAATACAAAATGGGCAATACAGTTGGATCTCTCTGTGGATATTTAATAATCCCTAAACCCATGAATTGAGACTCAGAACAACCCACAAAATGAGTGGAGAGAGGGGTTAACACATCTCCATAGTCTTGAATTTGCACAGAGAGGGCATCATAAAAATGGGGCAGATCCATGAGATATTGCACTATACAAGTAATAAAACAATGGGGCACTAGCCATGGGAGTAACCAAAAGCTGAGGTAGATAGTAGTTTCATCCTTTGGTTTACATGAGAAAACTATATGCATCCTCAAATGACGCAGCCATACAGAAAGCAATGGCCTTAATCCCGTATCCGCTTATATTTTACCTTAAGTAACCTCTCCTGGCCTGACAGTGCCAAACCTGGCAGAAACATCATTCAACCATGCTCTTTTTGCAGAATGGACCTCTCCCCTCCTCCATGTATTTGATGCTCAGTAAAGGAGGCAGGGGAGCAAGTTATGTTTGTGGCATTAGTGTCAAAATCATGACTAAGTAGTGATCATTAATACGAAACAATAACCTTTATATCCTAGTCAAAAACTCAATTTTCTGATTGGACATTTTGAGAAGCATGCAAGGGCTTGTGGGCCAGCATCTAAAGCCATCAAGTTTCGATACCAATCACAACACTTGAAGATTGTGTTTACAAAAAAAACCCCTTAATGTGATCCCTATATTCATGGATAGTGCATTTATGATTAGAATTAACATTTTGAGGACCAACTGGAGGAGCAGATATGAAGCATCTCTATGGAAAAGAGGGAGGCAGAGACAGATGCCTCATCCATACCTCATCCATGTGAGTATGCAAAGATAGCTATAGCTTCCTACAACTTCACCATCCATCAAGATTCTCTTATTGTAGATTTTGGGACTTTTTCTTATGAGTCAGCAAATCTTATAGGGCAGCCAGAGTGAAAACTGGAGAGGGCTCCTGTACCTTTAATGGATGTGTAGGAGAGGGAATTTCAGTAGGTATTGCTTGTTGCCTGGTTGTATGGCAAGCAACACCTGGTGAAATTCCATCTTCTACATAGCCATTAAAAGTACAGAAACCATTTCTAGTTTTCAATCAGGCAACACTAGCTTCTGTATCTTCTTTGACATCACAGCCCAAAGTCCAATCTGAGGTGCCCATTCTGTTTGGAAATGTTGAGACAGTAAACCTAGCAAACTTTCAGGGATTCTGTCTTTGCTTGAGGAGAAGGAAAAGGAAAGGCAGCCCTTGAAGTCTGAGAAGTGGCTACAGAGGAGAGTTCCTAAAAGTTGTTAAAGGATTCTTTTTCAAATTTATATTTAAATATACATATATTTCCCTATACAAAGGCAAAACATTCTTCCATGTGAAATAATGAGGAGGGGATTAAAACTCTTTCTAATAAGTGAAACAAAATAATACCTAGTTTTAAAATGACAGTTGTCCTCGAGTTGAATTCAACCCAGGGCAAACAAAACCAAAACCTCACAGAGGTATTTTATTATAACTATGACATACAAAATCTGGGAGGCTAAAGGCTGCTGTTGGCAGTGTGCAAGAAGGAATGAGTCTGTAAGTTATGGAGAATGATGTGACAAACTTCTGAACTATAAGTTAGGAATCATATTTTTGAATGCTCCATAGAAACAAACAAAAAGAAGCTTCTTGCTTATGCAGCAAAATCTAAACACACCAGTGAGACAATTTTTGTGCAGCTATATCTCTAGCATACAAATATTACTACATGCATGAAACTTTTGAGAAGTTTTACATGAGGAAACCATTCAAAAATACAAGAGAATTCATTTAATGAAAGGTTTAAAAAAGATGTTGGGCAGAGAATATTTAGGGAATGCACTTAAAAGTCTTAAGTATTTCAATCTGCTAAAGCCATTTGTCCCTCTTAGTAGACAACCTGTCTACCATGTATTAAAGATCTAGCAAATGGAGTGGAATCATTACAGTCCAGTGAGGAACTTCTTCTTTCCCCTACCAATGGGGCCATCCAATCAATCATTCTAAAAGTACTTTAGAGAAAGTGTAGCTTTTTATGATCTGCCCACTAGCAAGTAAGGATGCTGGTGCAGACCTCTCCAGGGCACAATATATTTTCTAAGTAAGCTTCGCAGTTGACAATGTTGAAAGCTTTGACATGAGTTATTCAGTGCTTTAAACTGTTCTCTCAAGAACTCTTTCAACCACTCAAAATTTTAGGATGAAGGAGCAAAAGAACAAAGGAATAAGATTTGCCAATCTCAGCCAAGATACAGTGTATCAGTAACTCAGCTGTAACCAGAAAGAGTTCAGATTCTTGCCCAGGTTCTATTTCGGTTTCAATGTCATCTAGGCAACAAAGTTCACCCACAAAGTTTCTGAAGCCTACTATAAAGCTATAAAACTGGGTTGTATTTGGCCTACTGTTTTTGTTCCACAATATTCTCCACTCCTTGAGAATGCTAAGCTTGATATAATAGGCCATGCTCTTTTCATTCACAAAGCATCAGATGGCTACTTGACAGAAAATAGAAATCAACATAGACTCAGCAGGTCGCAGCAGATTTTTGAGATGCAAATGTGTACCAAAACATGGCATCAAAGGTGCTCTCAGCACTTTGTTTTAAGTTGTCCAGACTACTTACACAAGGTCCTTATACCCACCTCTGCACATCAACTCCAAAAGCCTACTGTCTTCTCATTTAGAAGGGGAAATATCAACTTTTCAGGAGAAAGATCAATAAAAATGTAAATATGTTAATAGAAAGCTAGAATGAATTAAGCATTGTTTTGTGTAGGAATAATTCACAAATTGGGCATTCCATAACCAAGTTACAATTTCTATATTCCTGGAAATTTGGAAGAATAGAGCGGACCATGGAGCTCCAACAACTCTAGTTTGTGAGAGTTGTTCAAAAATGTAATATGATGGGTA
>JAIPUX010001880.1:20834568-20847024 GCA_020142125.1 Phrynosoma platyrhinos
CGTGGGGGCTGCGGCTGTGTGCGCTACAGCGGCAGCCGCGGTAGCGGCCATGGCGGCCGCGCGTGCGGGAGGTTGCGTGCGGCGGAGGAGGGTGCATGCGCACGCATGAGCGCGCGCACCGCCATTTCCCCCCTCCCTCGGCCCAGCCGAGAGGCAACCCTTTTGAGACCGGCCCAGGTCTCAAAAAGGTTGCCTGTCCCAGGTCTCAAAAAATTTGCCTTAGGGTATCATTTGTAAGAGTGTCTATGTCTTAGAAGCAGGTCTATCTGAGACCAGAGGGATTGAGGTCAATGTAGCAGGAAATAGCTGTAGCCAGCGTAAGGGTTCAAGATTAGCCCTATATAGTTTATTATCTGAACTGGTTCCAGGATAGACCCTGAAAAACCCATGTGCAGACCGAGGTCAGTGGGCCAGGAGTGCAACGTAAAAGTAAGTGTCCTTCCAGTCAATAAATGCAAAGCAGTCCCCCGATGAAGAAAGGGGAGGATGGGGTGCAGAATCACCACCCTGCATTTGCACAGAATAATGAAATGACTGATTCCCCTGAGACAGTGGCATAAGGTGGAGGCTGCCATCTTTACTCAGGACTGCAAAGTATCCCGAGAAAGGATCATCCAATTTGCCCTTGTCTAGAATGGTCTGATGGCTCTCTGGTCAAGAGGAGAAGTGATCCCATCCCGTAGTGCAGAACAAAAACGGCAGTATGAGAAGCGCTTGGAAACTGCATGGGATAGCCAAGGTGTACTATGGTGAGGAGACAGGTATCTGAGGTGATGTGCCACCAGATGTTTGTAATGGCGGAAGAGCCTAGGAGTATAAAACAGACCCAGAATGTAGAAACGTGGCATCATAGATGATAACATCCATTGTGACCTCATCACTCCCTGATGCCGACACTCTCTCTCTTTATACATTAAAAGCAAGACTTTCTGGAGGACGACCTCATAGAAGAAGACTGCTGATGCCAACAGCATTATTGTTGTCCAAATGGATGCCTGGAAAGGAACTAGAAGCCAGAGAGGAGCTCCTAGGTGTGCCTGAGAAGGAAGGTCCAGATCTCGAGGATGACGAAGTAGATAGCAGCATAAATTAGGGCAAAATAGGCCCTATTAGACTGTCTCTGCCCAGAGAGGCTAACCTTCCCAGCTGTCATACAAGCCTTACACAAGTAGACTAGGGACACACAGGTCTTGGAAGAGACCTCCACCTCCAAAGGGTGGATCTCAAATCCTCCTACAGATGATGCCAGACAGGGCTGTTGAGTGAAGCTACACACACCTATGCAATGGCATAGCAGCAGAGAAGACACTAGAATCACAGTGCACTGTGTCTCCGGGGAAAAAATAAATCTGTCATATAGAAAGACAGGACACAGTTTTATGACCAGATAAATGCTGCCACCTTGTCCCATAGAACATTCTGGTAAGGAGACATGCATGCCTGCATGTTTCAAATTTTGACTGCTAGAGATGCAGAAGGATAGCATCTCCCTCAGTGATATCAAGACTCCCACCTGCCTCATCAACCGGAGCAGAATGGGCCATTCCAGAGATTCTGGACTGGGATAATAAAAACAGTAGAGAATTCAGAGTTGGATGAGAGACAAGGCAAGGATTAGTGTCAGACTGCATAAGCAGGAAGTAGAGAAGCTGGCTTTGACCTTGAGTGTTATATCACCTTGTCAAGAGTAGGCAGTAGAGGCAGCAAGACAGGTGTCCCAAGCTAGAGCCCTGGCCATGCATACTACAATCTCAGAGAAGAGTAGAACACCCTCTATGGAGACAGAGACCCTATATGGTCTACTTGTTCTAGAGGTGCCGAGGCACAAACAAGAGACCAGAGGCTGAATAGTCATCAACGATGTCAGTACTGCTGTTGGCATCAACATCATCAGCATCGGTATTGACGTCAACATCAGCATCAGTACTGTCTTTGGTATTGACCTCTGAATCAGCGCTGGTATAAGCATCAGTATCATAGCTGTCGATATCGACGTCAGTATCATTATTGATATCACAGCTGTAAATATCAATGTCAGTATCATTGTCGATATCATCACTGCCAATATCATCACCATTGATATTGCCATCAGTATCATTGCTGTCAGTATCATCAATGTCGATATCATAGATGTCAGTATCATCATCGGTATCATCGCTGTCGATATCGACGTCAGTATCATTGTCAGTATCATTGCTGTCGATATCAACGACATCGGTATGGTTGGTATCATCACTGTTGATATCAACGTTGGTATCATTGTTGGTATCATCTCTGTCGATATCATCAATGTTGGTATCATCGTTGTTAATATCACCACTGTCGGTATCATCGTCAGTATTGGTGTCAGTATTCAGGTCTCAAAGCTTGTGTGGTACCGAGAGACCTTGGTACTGAGAGGCGCAGAAGCCTTGAAGATGGTACCAATGATAAACCCCTGATACTGAAGGGCCAACTTCACCATATTCATTCTGTATAGAGTGAGGTAATGGTACCAATGATCTACTCCAAGAGGAGTGCCCGGACAGTCTGAAGTAAACGGCAATGCCGGTATGGCTACCACCCGATGTGTTAGTCATGTAAGGAATGAGTGCCATGTAAGATTGCCTGAGGGTTGATTGGTTCAACAAGTCCCTGTGGTTGAAACCAAAGAGGACTGAGGTAGGACAGGGAACATGAGGCTAATGATCCATCAGGTTAGACCATTCTCCTACTGCCGAAAAAGCCTCAAATAGGTTTAGTTCATACAGCAGTGATGTTAACCTCACCTCAGTATCACAATTGGCATATGCCAAGCATAAAGGGCAAGGCATAGTGTCCATTTAAATCCAGTATTTGTTGAGAAGCCAACTGCCCGACAAGCCTCAGATAGGCTCTGTTCATGGAGTAAAGCTGATAATGTCATGTCAGTATCACAATTGGCATATGTGAAGCACAAAAGGCAAGGCATAGCGGCTGTCTAAGTCCAATATTTAGTCAGAGATCGGAGAAATCAGTTGGCATCGAAGTTTTAGTTGGAGCGCTTTCTGCATCATTGAAGAAAACGAAAGTGATGCCAAGGAATGTTATTCACCAAGCTGTCGGCAACTGAAAGAGCTTTTCCAACAATGAACTTTCAGTCTCTGGGCCTAGAACCTCAGGGCTAGGAATGTGTTCATGAACACTTTGCAGTTATAACAGCATTCAGCCAAGTGCCCCTCCCCAAGGCAAAAGAGACTGAGGGTGTCTATCACAACAGAGAAACTTTTCTAACAAAGGTAAAACAGAGTTTGAAGAAAAAAGAAGTAGGGCATAAGACAGTACAGCAAGGCTGTAGGAACCCAACCCCCTCCTTCTCCTCCTTTCTTTTCTTTTATATTCTTTAAAAGTAAAAGAATGAGAAAGACTAAAGAAACACAAGGTTTGAAAAGAGAAGTAGAGACCATAAGAGGCCCATAGCAGGGCACCCAGGAGGGCAGGAAAATGGGGGGGGGGGGGGAACCGAACAAACACTTCTCTCGTCAATCATTGGGCAAACTCAAAAAAGTATAAGAGAAAAAATAAAGAAAAAATAAAGAGAAAATTAGATAATCTAACTGTACAAGGAGTGCTCAGCAAGAGAACTATCCAAATGAAGTTTCTCTTGAGGTGGACAAAAGAAAACTGAAGGTGGAGCTAGATTGGTGGGGTTGGGCATGCTCAGTGCATGCGAGTAGGTGGGGCTGCCTGCCAATCTACTCAGCTTTTGAAATTCAAAATTGAGTTTTTGTGCAGGCGCAAAACCCTATTGTGTGAAGCACAGAAACCACGACAGAGAAAAACCATATCCTATTAAAATATTCCTAGAAGCCACTACAAATCATCGTGTCCTTCTAATCTATTGCACATTGTTATCCAAATGCACATTTTGAGCATTGGGTCAATGTAGTTGCCTTGTGCACTGCTCTGTACA
Source organism: Phrynosoma platyrhinos (assembly GCA_020142125.1). NCBI lineage: Eukaryota > Metazoa > Chordata > Lepidosauria > Squamata > Phrynosomatidae > Phrynosoma > Phrynosoma platyrhinos. The sequence continues at coordinate 20,838,500 of JAIPUX010001880.1, forward strand.
AACAGATCCACTAAAAATAATTCCCGGTTCACACAGGAATGAGCCAACATATGCTGACAAGCCTTCAGGTAGCTACCACAGTCTGTTCATTCCTCCAACACACACAACACACACACCACTTAGTGTAAATTATTTGTTTGGCCATCATCCCATTCTCTTGGCAGTAATAAAAACAATCCAGACATGGACCTAACTAATGGCATATTCAATAGCAAATTCTAAAATACAAACCTAACTACACAAGATTCTGCAATTCTGTGCTGCACATACTGCTCTTGGCTTTATTACATATATGCAAAATGAAATAGTATTACCATTATAAGTAGTAGTAGTAGTAGTAGCAGCAGCAGCAGCAACAGCAGCCCTCTAACATGTATGTCCTGCCTTTTCCCCAGCTCAGGACTCAAGGTGGCTTAATAATCAAAATAAATATAGCTTTAAAGTTAGTACACAAAAGGATGTTGTAGCACCTTTGAGACTAACTGAAAATTCTTCATTCATCTGAGGACATAGGCTCAACTCTACAAAAGCCCATGCTACCAGTTTCTTTCTTTCAATCTGCACCTACACTGCAGAAAATATCCAGTTTCACACCACTTTAGCTGCTATGAATCAATGCTAGCCCCCAAGGTACCTTTGCCGCTCAGCTTTTTCCTGGGAAAGAGCCAGGCAATGGAGAAGGAAGAAGAGCAAATGCTTACCACTCAAGTGGAAAGTGAGCCCAAAAAAGTGGCCCAAAAAAGTTCAGCCTATTTTAATTTTGGCCCATACCTACTGCCAAATTGTACACATCTGGACTAGGGACTCTGAGACAGCAGGGTTCAAATGTTTGCTTGGCCATGGAAACTGTCTGGGTGACCTTGGGCAAATCATTCTCTCTAAACCTCAGAGAAAGTCAATGGCAAACCACCTTTGAAGAAATTTTGCCAAGAAACCACTATAATAGGGTTACCATAAGTTGGAGTTGACTTGAAGGTGCCTAACAACAAGGAATAAAGCACCATTGTTTTATAAATAAGAATCTGTGGCAGGCATCCCAGGAAGGTCAAGGAGGCCACATCTGGTTGTGATTGGACCATCAGTCCAAGTTACAAAAAAAGGCTGGGAGGGAGGGAAAAGGAACTTGCCTTCTCTGGCTGTAACTGAAGGTTAAAACTAGACCAGAGAAAGGCCGAGATCATGAGTGCACCAACTTGTCCTCTCTAAGGAATATCTGAATGTGGGTTAATAGCCAAAGGCCCATTATTACCCCCTGACTTTCCACTGACCCTGCTAGGGTGAAGAAAAGGGAGTTTTGTACCAATATCGTGACAAGGGTCAAAGATTACAATTTTGACATTTTTGGCACATGATTTTAAAAGGCATCTGAGCTCATTTAAACAAAATGGAGGGAGGAGGAAAACCCACTAAAAACATCCACCAATGTTTCAGAAGGGAGTTAGGGCAGGGCTTTCTCCTTTGCCACCTTGAACCTATTTATCCCAGTGAAAAGGAAAACCACTGCTGTGCTAGAAAACCAATTCCAGCCCTGAGAGTCAGCTTTATTTGATCCTCAGGGTGAAAACAGCAGCAGTTCAACTGTGCAAAGGCATTCCAAAGCAGCCTGACTAGAGCAGTGCCTCTGGTGATTCAGTACTATTACCAGGCAGATAAATACTCCCACATTTGTACATAATAAACTCATTAGCCCCAAAGGATTCAAGCATTCTTCTAAATACAGTTGCCCCTCCATTTTTGTGGACTTGGTGTCTGTGTCCCTCACCCTTTCACGGGCGGCAAACGGAGGAGGACAAAATGGGGTGCACACCACCATTCAGGCCTATGGGGCTTGAATATTTGTGGCTTTCATTTTCGCAGGGGGGTCCAGAACGGATCCCCTGTGAAAATATAGGGGAGACTGTAGCAGTTGTCAAAGAAATAGCTTTGTTACTCTGTTGTAACATAAAAAGGGAAAAGGAAAGGGGGGCGCTAATAGTGCAAAAACTCACCCTAAAATATATATCAGATAGTTTCAAAAGTGGCCTAAAGGCACCAGATCAACTCTGATCTTGGAAGCGAAGCATGGTCAGCCCTAGTTAATAACTGGACAGGAAGCCACCAATGAATACCAGGCGCTGTAGGCTATATTTCAGAGGAAGGAACTAGCAAACACACCTCTGAGTATTTCTTGCCTAAGAAAAACTTATGCAATTCATGGGATCCCCATAAGTTGACAGGCAACTTGAAGGCACATATACACACACAGTCTCAAAGATGGTGCAAGATTCTCTACCTTTCTTCCCCTTTTGTCCTAAGTGCTGAACCAAAGATAAAAGATTTAACTGTCCTGCTCTGGTCAGGCTGCTTTGGACTGCCTTTGCAATGTTGAACTGCTGCTGTTTTCACCCTGAGGATCAAATAAAGCTTACTCTAGGGCAGGGGTAGGCAACGTTTCCCCTTTAAGGGCCAAGGGACTTCAGCTCCCAGAATCCCAGGAGCTATTGGCCAACATGGGACTATTGGCCAACATGGCTGAGGCTTCTGGGAGCTGAAGTCCCTCGGCCCTTAAAGGGGAAAGGTTGCCTACCCCTGCTCTAGGGGCTGGAATCAGTTTTCTAGCACAGCAGTGGTTTTCCTTTTGGGTGGCAGCTCAAACCTTAAAACAGCGACAGGCAACCTTTTGGAGACCTGGGCCGGTCTTCCGTCGCCCAGGTCTCAGCTGGGCCGAGGGGGGGAATGGCGGCGCGCGCACCCTCCTCCACTGCGCGTGACCCCCCCCGCACACGCGGCCGCAGCTGCCACAGCTCATGTCGCGGCCACCATTTTGGAAGTCAAAATGGCGGCTGCGATACATTTGCGCATGCACAAGAGTACTGCGCATGCGCAAACGCGTCGCGGCCGCCATTTTGACTTCCAAAATGGCGGCCGCAGCAAGCGTGGGCGAAAACGCACCCCGACGGCAGCGCGCGACGGCAGTGATGGCGGCAATCTATGGCCTGGGCCGGTAAGTCTGGGGCCCGGGGCCTTAACCGACCCCCGGGCCGTAGGTTGCCGGTCCCTGCCTTAAAACATTCATCCCATGGGGAGACAAGACCAGAATGAACCATTTAGGAGACTTTAGAAGGAAAACAAACTTTCAAACCACATTTGTTGACCAGTACAGTATAGTGAGCCTTCAGTATCCACTGGGGTTTGGTGCCAGGACCCACCATGGATACCAAAATCCGTGGATGCTCAATTGCCATTATATAGAATGGCATACTAAAATAGTGTCCCTTATATAAATGGCAAAAACAAGGTTTGCTTTTGGGAATGTGTGTGTGTATGTGTGTGTATAAGATTGTCAAAATGTGGAATCTGTAGAATCTGTGGAGGGCAAACTTTATTATGTTTCACTGTTGTTGTGCGCCTTCAAGTCATTTCCGACTTACGGTGATTGAAGCTATCAAAAAGATTTCTTGGCAAGATCTGTTCAGTGGGGGTTTGCTTTTGCCTTCCTCTGAGGGTGAAAGAATGTGACTTGCCTAAGTGGGTTTCTCGGGGTACTGTACAATAGATTTTAAAAATTAAAAATAGAAACCAGGAAACAACAAATAAAAACACTAAAGCACATAAAGACCAAAGTAAAATTAGGTGCAAAACAGAAGATCTAAAAGTACTAAGAACAGTTCCTACAGTGCCTGGGGAATAATGAGAAGAAAGCTCCAGCCTAGAAGGTAAGTGACACAGAAACAGCAGCAAACTGGAGTTTTAAAAAGGGGTGGTTGGTTCTCCCCCCACAGGGAAACATTTCTATATATACCTCTATCTACAAGCAATATCCCTGGACTGAAAATGGTATAGAGAATAGTCAGTACAGCCAGTATACCCAAGACTCCCTTTTAAAAGTACAATTTAGGATCCATTTTTAAGATCAGTCTTGCTTATTATATATCTCATATGGAATTAAGTATTCCACTATTAGGAAATTCTTATCAGCACAGCTGTGATCTAAAAGTAATCTAATGGATATAGCCAAAAGTGGCCAAGTGCCCTATTTTACAGAGGGCAGTCCACTATTTAAAGGTGCACTATATATGAAGGGTTATATCCTCCTGATAAAAGTCAGTCCCATAAGAAGGGAGAACAAAAGTCCTGAAGTTACTCATCAAACATTGCATTTGGGTAGCAGACTGAATATGTGTGTAGGTTACCTGGTCATATTCTTCCCCACTATTGTAAGATGTACTCTATTTATATTTAAATTACATTACTTCTAATTTCAATGTAATTTTTATTCAAATCTATATTCTTTTGTGTATTTAACTCTTTTTTAAAAAAGTGATATGCATGTAAACATCCTATATGCAGCCCAGGGTACTAACCAGCAAATTCTGGAGCTGGAAGCAACAGCTAAATTTTTGGCAATGTATTCTTAACAAGCCCATGAACACCCATTTGATTTCTAGCCCATATTAAGATTAAGGCAACCAATGAAGCTGACTTCACTTCCATCCTTTCCTTACTAGTATGTACAAGTCACAGGTACAGCAAGTGCCTTCTATATAGGAAAAATAATACCAAGGGATTACCAGGAAAAACAGCACACCAGTATAAGATATGGATCTAATTTTAAATTTAACCTCTAGGTAAACCTAGAAAAGTTACTGTTTTCTCAGCCTCAACATCAATATCCCAGTCTGGAATATGGGGCTATCCCCAATCTACCTTACTGAGATAATGCATATGAAGTGCTTCAACCCATCTAAAGTAGGCAATGAGGCAAGCAGAAAATATTTTGGGATGCGCTTCTGGTGGGGGGACTAGGTATACTTTTGCTGATCTAATCCAGCAAAAGAATGGTGAAACTGCAAGCTCAGAAACATTGAACACAAATCATCTCGGTCTTGATGGTCCAAGAACGGGTTCATAATTTGTAAATTTGAAACAAATACACCAGTGGAATTCTCATACAAAGAAACCAAGACTACAGAAGCTTAAATTCAAGTCTGCTGAAGATCACAATAATGCTGCTACAATCACACTCAGAACCTGAGACAAGCTAGGCAAGAGTCAAAGGGAATCTAGCAGGTATATTTTTCCAATATTTTTAATACATCCAGGAGGTTTCATAGAAAGAGGAAAAAGAGATAGACTGGAAAAATGCTAAAATCATCATTAGGGGTTCTCTGAAACATCAACAACACATTATTTAAAAAGCACACAACCAGAAATTTCCACTCATAACACTAGTAACTTGTATTTATTTTTAGTTTACAGTCACAAATCCTATAGACTGAGCTCAGGTTAGCTGAGAGTTTCCTGTGAAGCCCAGGAGGTGTACGCTTGTTATTTTGGAAATTTCCGGCTTTCTTTTCCCCTCCCAAAAAACACCACATGCAGCAGGGTTGATTCTAGGTCACTGCAAAGAGGACTCTTTTCAGTAGACATAAGCGAAGTCTGCCGGAAAGAACACAGGGCTTATATCCTATTGCTCAGTATTTACATTTTATACCAACCCGGAAATGCTGCGAAACCCAAGAGGCACACGACTGCAAAGCAGCCATGCTGCAGCAAAGAAGAATACAAGGTTTCACAGCGGTATTTTCAGAAAGGTGTGGTGTTATGAAGACTGTAAATCAGAGCGAGAGAGGAAGGGTGCTTAAAAAGTCTTTGAAAGAACTTGCTAGTCTACCAGATTTTTCTCCCATATGTGTAGAGACTCTGTCTTCCAGATGCTCTACTCCCTTCTTGTCTAAGGGGAGATTTGCCTAGCTTGGTTACTATCCCATTCAGTCTAGGGGCTCTTTCATATTATTCAGTTATAGCACTGTGGTCCACTTTAAAGGCATTGGTTCCATCCCAGGGAAATCTGGGATATGCAATCGAAGGAAGGGTATTTAAAACTCTCAAGCCAGAGAGCTTCAGTGCCTCCTTAAACATAAATCCCAAGACTCCACAAAATGTGGCCATGACAGTTAAAGTGGAATCATAGTGCTATAAGTAGGTAGTGTAAAAGGGCTCTCTCAATTTCATACTCTCTCAATCTCAGGGGATGGCAATGCCAAACCCACTCTGAAGAAATCTGCCAAGAAAATCCCATGTTAGGTTCTCCTTAGGGTCACCATGAGTTGGAAATGACTTGAAAGCACACATCATCATCATCATCAACAACAACAACAACAAGCTCTTTTCATCAGCCACATAATTCTGGCAGCTCTCAGTTGGGACATAAAGATGCTAACCACCAACAGTTATTCATCTTAGGGCCTTTACAGACTGCCAGAAATAATGCAGCTTGAGTCCACTTTAACTGTCCTGGCTCAGTGCTAGAGAATCATGAGAATTGTAGTTTTTTTCTGAGACATTGAGCCTTCTCAGTCAGAGAGCTCTGGTGCCACAATAAACTACAGTTCCCATAATCCCCTAGCACTGATCCAGGCAGTTAAAGTGGACTCAAGCTGCATTATTTCTGGCAGTCTGTAAAGGCCCTTAGACTTCTCTGGCTCTCTGGGTACTATTGGGTGTCAACAATAGATAGAGACAAAAATAAACAAAAACTCTTCTAGTTTTGAAAAATGGGGTCTGGGTGCAGATCCAGGAGTGTATTTCACCCATCCCTGCTGCACATTAACCTACAAAGTAGTATTTTGCAAGACCCCATCTTTGTGAAACTGAAGTAGGGAAGGGCAAAGGAACACCGCAGTCCTGATTCAAATGACTCTAAGCGTAAATTTGTCAATTAATACCCATTCCAACTCAACCACTGGAAACTAGTCTGCAAGCTCTGATCCACAGCCTAGATTTGAGCTTGGCTGTTACAACCTGCCACCCAGCGGCATCTCATACTCACTGCAAACACTTGAATCCCTAACAGCAGAGTGGGCATTGTGTTGTTGGGCTGCTAATTCCTTCACCTCCAACCAACACAACCACAATTCTACATAAAATTTGCATGTCATTGCTTTTTGCATTTTATGTACAGAAAACAGAATTTTCTGCAGAGAAATGTCATTTTCTGTGCAAAAAAAGAGCTGTTTCTGGTACAAAAGTAGCTATTTTCTGCGCAAAACAGACTGGTGCAATTTGTGTAGAATAAGTCCCAAAGTGTGAACTGACTTCAAAAAATGTGTAAAAACCAATTTCTGCAATGGCTTTTACAAACTACATGAACATTTAAGCAAGGCTCCTCGTCTCCTGTTCCCCAAGAAAACTAGCAAGCTAATAACATTCAAGGCAATTCAAGAATTTCTAGCAGGCAAGCAATAACAACAAAAAAGATATGGAATAAAATAATATGACCTTAACTTTTTATTATTTTTAATTACAGGTTGATTCTCTCTTATCCAAAATGCTTGGGACCAGAGGCATGTTAGGATTCAGGTTTTATTTTATTTTGTTTTATTTGCATTTTGGAATATTTGCATATACTTAATAAGATTATCTTGATGGTGGAACGCAAGTCTAAACACAAAATTCATTTATGTTTCATACACAGCGTATACACATAGCCTAAGGCTAATTTTAGACACAATATATTCAATAATTTTGTTCATGAAACAAAGTTTATGTACATTGAACCATGAGAAAGCAAAGCTGTCACTAACTCAGCAACCCATGACAAAGGTTTTGGATTTTGGAGCATTTCGGATTTCAGAATTCTGGATAAGAGAGACTCAACTTGTATATATTTTTTAAAAAATTTAATACTGTCAATAGTTTAATTTTATTTTAGTGCTGATATTTTGTATGTTTTTAGCTAAACTATACACTTTTAAAATTATATTTTATTTATTTACATATTTATTTAGAATATTTATACCCTGTTCTTCAGCCACAAAGGCTCTCAGAACATCTTACAGATTGTTAATTTGACAGTTCCCTGCCCTCAGGTTTACAATCTAAAAAGACATGACATGAAAGGAGAAGGGAATGGCAGAAGGGAAGGGGACCAAGTCCAGCCACATTGAGTCCCAGTATTAAGGAAAAGGCACGGTACACATAAAGTTAACAACACGGATAATATAGGAAACCTTAACACTCTGCATTCACAGTGAAGGAGGAAGCAAAAACCCAGTTTTCATACACATAGTTGATTAAAGTTTGAGTCCAAACTACATTTGTCTGCAGTGTTATATACATTCAATATCATATTTTTTTAGTTGCACAGACTGGTCTAGCTCACATGTGCAAGTCATCAGTCAGTGTGTATGTACAGATGAGCCAATACTTCATTGAAAGGATGAAGAGTTGGAATATCCAGTTGGAAAGATGGGCACTGACAAAAGTATTCTCACTTAATGTTATGTAAACATTTCTCCTCTCTATTCATCTTACCAGAAAATCAATAGGAGTTTGTCTGCCATCTGTTGGCTAACTTTTAGCAATGCAACTGTGAATCCTAAAGACTAGTTCTTTGGTTAAAATAGGCCACTCCTGGCATGCTTATGAATGCATGAAAAATGTTTTCTTAGGGGGCAAACTGTCATGAGGTTAATGTCATGTTTGTAAACACTAGGCCACAAGGGACCTTATCACACGGGGTCCAAAGCAGACAGAATCCAAAC
>JAIPUX010001880.1:20862773-20874031 GCA_020142125.1 Phrynosoma platyrhinos
CGGCCCTTAAAGGGGAAAGGTTGCCTACCCCTGTCTTAGAGAATGACATGTTGCACAGACCTGTCATGTATGTCACTCATGGTACTACACATATTATTGAGCCTTACTTTTCCACCATGACACATTTTGACCAATAACAGCATTCTCCTGGAAAATCTTTCCATTGTTTACAAAGAGCTGCTGCTGGGCTTGAACTTGAAATAAACTTTCCCTGTGTTTAAACGTACTTTCCAATGATTACTTCTGAGAGCTGGTAAGGACATATACCAGCCACATCCTGAAAGGGCAAAGTGAATGTCACCACAACAATTAAATCAAAGTTTCTAATAAAAAGAACAGGAAAGGGAGAAAATGAGAACCAGCTACAAGTGAACCTCATCTCTGCAGTAAACTCATGCCACAGTAAAATCAGTAACTACTTCAGGGACATGGCACCAATATGGCACAGTAAGAGGAGAACTTGGCAGAAAGAAACACAGTTTATTCAGGAAAATACATTACAGTAGGCTCTTCGTACCCACAGGAGTCTGTTCCAGACCCATAGCAAAATATGCATGACCTCGTCTCGTTATTCCCAATGGCACACGATGTGTACACAACTGTATTGGTGTGGCCGCATACATGTGTCGCCATTAGGGAGAATGGTGTGGGGCCATCCGCAGATGCTCCAATCCATAGATGGCAAGCCCACAGAAGGGGAGAGCCAACTGTATTTTGCACTAACAAAAGTGCTAATGGAATAGCCCTGAGTTTGATACCAGTGCCTTCAAAGCAAGGTTATTTTGAGTTGGACACTTCAGGCTTACCCTGCAAGACTGAAGTCATAGCTATTGGGACTCTGACTCAGTGCCAAGATGACTCCCTACAGCACAATGAGATACAGCACAATAGGAGTCTGGTCTGCCGACTGCACACATGCAAGGGGAGCAAGGCTACCATGCAATAGGGGACATGGACAATCATAATTCTAAATTATAAAATCTTATCACTCTCTACCACACTCACAGATTAAAAACTGTTGTCAACATATGCAAACATATGATCAGAGTTCTGCACATTTTAGTCACACAAACGTGATTATTGTACATAAGTCAACTTCATGTATAAATTGAGGGCAGATTTTTGGGGCCAAAATTATGGATTTTGATATGACCTGCTAAGAAAATGTGTACGTGTCAAAAAGAATGAAAAGGCAAAGCAAAGCAAACGGGCAACTACACTAGCAGTGATTATGCCCTTTAAGTTTAATGTGAAAACTTTGCCTGATTTTAACTCAGATAAACTGACAAACATACACAAATGTCTTATTCAGATCTTTCAAAGTCCGATTCTACTCAGCATTTCTTTATGGGAAAGCATGAAAGAGTTACCACTGCTGCCATTTTTCCCACCTAGGCATTCAAAAAGGTCAAAAGTGGGGCTGTGGCAGGGAGAGTTGGTGCTCCTGCGACAGACTAAACACTTGCTTTTCGCCACTCTACCCATAGAAGGGGATGGTTTCTTTTTTAATCACAGTTAAAGTATAGTACTTACATCGACTTGTGGATAATTTGACCCAGGTTTTTTTGGGTCAACTTTCTGACTAAAACTTCTAGACTTACACATGAGTATATATAGTAAAAATAGAGGGAAAGGTAAAACAATTCAGGAAATGAACAAATTCATTTGAATGGGCAAAGACTTTACAGGAATTAGAAAACACTATTATGGTTCAATGGTTTCAATGTTGGACTAGGACACTGGCAGACCTCAGCTTCAGAGGATGGCAATGGCAAACTCCCTCTGAAGAAACTCGCCAAGAAAACCTTATAATAGGTTTGCCTTAGGGTTGATATAAGTTGGAAACTATTTGAAACAACAACAGCAGCATTTGATCCACATTGCCCTGCTGGTGCAACTTCCTTGTGGTTATGGTTATCTCCCTCCAGATCTGCCATATGGCCAGAAATGAATGATGGCACAAATGCTGAACCTCCCCAGTGTGACTCCTGATATCATTCAAAGCAAGCTGCCTGGAGACCCTTGGAAGGAGAGTGAGTTACAAGAGCTTTCATCTTCAACTACAAGTGTTCTCTTGGAACACAAAATATCTTCCTGTCTATCTAAATAAACATTTGTTCTATGGAAAGCATTTTGGCTTTTGGTACAAACTGTCCTTATTTATAGCCATCTTTTACACCTGGAGAATTTTACAGTCTATCCTGTTTATATATTTTTAAGCACACAGAGGGGAACAGGAGAAGCTTCCACAAGGAAAGTTAAAGCAGTATGTCCCATTTCTCTTTCCTTTTTCCATTCTTCAATTTTGTTGTCAACTTTCAAAAGAGGCTACATGAGAAGACAGTACATCACCCCCCCTCTAAAAAAACATGCAGGCAGGAGCAAGTATAAATGGATTTGACAGACTGAAACATATACATGATAAAAGTTTACCAAAGAGATGTGTGCCTCAGTCTCTCAAGATCCAGTTTCTATTGGCTGATCATATTCAAGCCACTGATTTTCCCAGAATTGTTCAAGTATGCACAACTGCTAAGAGTAGCAAGTCCGATAAGATTCACATCTCATCACAATAGACTGTTAACTAGCTGGTATATAATCAGTTTAGCACCACTCCTATCAGAAGTATTCAGCATTGTAAATACTGGGCTTGTTTGACTGCAACACTGAACTACACTTTAGAATGATAATGAATCAGAAGCTGAAAGCCTTAAACACACATACTCCCTTAGTGACATAATCCAACATTTACTAATCTCAGTTAGTGGAAAACCCTAAGTGAGGGAAGGGAGAGAGCAAAATAATCTGGATAAATTTGCATTCATTCCCTTTATGCTAAATCGTATCTTAAAGTAATGTTGAAATGAGGCTAATGATCCTAGCTCTGTCATGCGCTACCCACCATAAAAACTGAACTGTTGCACAACCAGGGAGACAGAATGCATGGGTCCAAGGTTTTAGGGCTAACCATATATTTGATTTAGTTTTACAACTGAACTCGCTCATTATCTCTAAAAGCATGGTTACAGATTGCACTGGAACATCAGTGTCCACATTTAATCAAAGTAGAAAGTTTAATTAATGTTGCTTTGGATAACATGCAAGTACTAGGAAGCAAGATCTTAGACATGATTCTTATGAAACTCAATGAAAGGCTCCAAAATGTCCAGTCTAATTTTCATAAAACTTCATTGCAAAATAACCTAGGGGAACAGAAAAATATTAGCTGTTATGTGCAGTTAAGAACCTATAAACAGGCCTGCAATGAAAAAAACTTTTTTCAATATTGTTGCTGTTTTAAATGTATTTTGGATCGCTCAATGCAAAAAACACAATAAAAATGTCATGCCACACACAGTTCTTTTACAAAGTTGATATTTTTTATCAATTCAGTTGTTATTCAGCTTTGATTAAGTGTGGATGGACGCTGATGTTCCACTGCAATTTCTTTTAGTGCTTTTGAACAGATTTTTGTTTTTCATATCAGCAAATTAAGTGTTTTGAGAGGCTATAGAAGACTTTAACCACTTTCTTAATCTTTGCTAAATCATTTTATTTCAGTCACATACTAAAATAATGGAAACGTCAAATGAAGTTGTGAAAAAACAGTATATGATAGAGCAAATCTGAAGTCATTTTTTTTGATTTAGAACACCAAATTCCTACAAAAACAGTATACATGAAAAAGATTATATCACTCGCGGCATAGACCTGTATTGTAATTTTATTATTTATTAATTATTGCTGTTATTTTATTGTTTTTACTGTTGGGTTTATTATTTTTATTATTGTTCTTTTTATTATTGTTGTGGTTTTATTATTATGTTTTTCTTTTTTATTGATTGTACTACTGTATATTTTGTACATTTTATCTTTGTACTCCCGCCTCGATCCGTAGGGAGAGGCGGGAAATATAAATAAATTATATTATTAAAAATTATATTATTATACATGGTTTAAAAAGTTTTTATGACCCTCAACTAATCAGAAGAGTTCTCTATCTTACTCAGTACTATTACAAAAGTTGAATTGGAATCTACTGGTAGGTCTCAGTGATTTGCAATAGATTTTTAATTCTCACTTGTTTAACAGCAGCAAAAAATTATTCATCCCTACTTCTTGTCTACCTATACTGCTGAAAGAATACTTTGAGTAAAGCAGCAGTGAGGTTTTGTATGGAACAACTGCAAACTCCATGTAGTACTGACAGTCAGAACAAATTCTGTTCTGGGCTCAGAATTCTCTAATGCTAAACATCTTTTGCATCAGGTTCCTTAGGAAATCTGGAAGTTCTGGTTAAAAAAAAAAATACAAGGCTGAAGCATGCCCAACCTTAGTCTTTTAAATCACCTTCTACTTTTTTTTTTGAACTTAAGGTACCTAAAGACTAGAGCTTGGGCTTTCTGTATAAAAAGCATGTGTTCTAATACTGAGCTAAGGTTCCCCTTAAAGGGTTAGGAGTCAATGGTGACTTTCCCCCACAGAAACTCAGAACTGTAGTTCGGTGAGCACATGCAGGAGACCTTACTCAGAAATCACAAATTCCCCCAGAAAGCCAACATCCTGCATGATCTAAGGGTGCCGGCATCACTTTAGAGAATTTACTGTTTCTGTAATTTCTGGTCAAGATTTAATTAGCAAACTATTTTTCTGACTCAACCCAACCAATACCTGGCTCTGGTAATCTTCTCCAATCGCTTCCAATTTCTTCTTATTCTCATAGATAGCTTCCCTCATGTCATGCATTTCTGAACATACAGAGATGGCAGCATCTACCTTTGAGGGCCAAAAAAAAAGAAATATCAGTGCGTGCAAGAAATTGGTGCAAAAGCATTTTAACCTCCTTTAATCATTTCTGTGTTTCACTGGCTAAACAATGGGGATTTGGGGACAACCATGTCTGCCAGGCCACAGCTGCTCACTTCTGGTTTAAATACATAGTTGCAATGGTAGCAGATATTTTAACAATATGCAAATCTTTCTGAGTTCACACTCAGTATGGAAGGGAGGAAAAAAAGAATGTGCTTAAGTCTCCAGTGTACAGAATATGCATTTTTGTTTCATTCAAAACAACCACAACAGGTGGAGGTTGGAGAAACAACGTTAAAGGAAGGAACATTTTGACTATGGGGTGAAACAAACGGGTGGAAGGGGCAGCTTAAAGCCGTCCCTTCCAAAGATGGATTGGGGCTGCAGCGAACACATGCTGTGGTCCCAATTCACCTTTTCCCTGTCCGAAAAAGGAGTGGAAAAGCTGTTCTTTCCCCACTCCACCACAGCCCAAAGCTGGCTTCCAGACACTGTGGCAGCATGTGGCATATAAACACCGTGCCGCCACAGCATCTTGAAGCTACCCACACTTGGGCATCCGTCTGACTTCCAGGAAGCTTCAGGGCAATGTGGGAATGTATGGCTTATAAATGCTGTGCTCCTAAGCCTCCCAGAGGCCTGCTTTAGAAGTGAGGAACCTGTGCCCTCCAGATGTTGTTGGACTCTAACTCCCATTTACTATAGCCACCATGGTTATGATGCTGACTTGTGGGAGCAGGATGATGAATTATGTACTCTGACATCATCCAGTGGAACACAGGTTGCCTATTGGTAGTTTTCTCCCTGTGTCTTGGACCCTGAAAGTTCCCTAACATAGTATTTTATTTTATTTATTCATTTCAAGGATTTATATCCCACCTTTCTCCCACAATGGGATTCAAGATGGGTATAGCTTAGCTAGGCTTGGCTAGATATTGTGGAAAGAGTGTAATGATTGATTTTGAATAATAAGTCATTCCTGTTGACACCATAATGGCCTACTAGTAGAGGAGAAAGAGCTACACACAGAGCCTAAAGCAGTGCTATTCAAAGTGGTGGTCCATAGGCTGGTACCAGTCCACAAGCCATGAGCTGCCAGTCCCTGGTGAGTTTCTAAAGAAAGAAAGAAAGAACTATAATCAATAGGCGCAAACATGGTGCCAGTCCCTGACACACTGGAAAAACATAATTGCCAGTCTCTCACATCAGACAGTCTGAGAAGAGAAGTGCAGCAAAGAGTGAATGTACCTCTCGATGCTTACTACTAAGACAACCACCACTGTAAATTCACTTACCTCCTCCACTATTTGCTGTCCTTTTGGTACTGTGCCAATGAAGTTTTGGATAATTTGAAATCGATCCCTGGGCAAGAATTTACTGGACTGCAGATGGCTATGACTGCAGAAAGTAAAAAGATTTGTATTATCTGAACAGTCCACATTCTCTCACCAACACTCAGATTTACAGAGCTTTCTAATTCTACTTTTTAAAAAATTCACTGTATATTATCTTATGCCCCTAATGCCATAGCACAGGATTTTTTGTTTGTTTGTTTGTTTTTAAAAAAGTTGCGGCACACAGTATGTGCACAATTGAGACAGCAATATATTATTTTTAAATTTATTTATCTGGTTCAATAACTCTTCTTTATATATCACTTACAAAAATACTGCTGAAATAGACAACCTCTCCCAAGCTAATGGATAACCTAGGGATATCTAGGTAGCTTGCATTTTGGAAGAATATGGGAATCCACAGACAACATCAAAAAAAAAATTGAGATCCTTTTGTAAATAGTCCATTCATGTTTTCCCAGCCTAATAACCATAAAAGTATGACGTTTCTTTTCTGCTTTTCTTGCAGTTTGTTGGTTGACTGAGTTGCTTGAATCACCTGAAGTGATTTATTGTCATATCTATGCTCCCCAATCCAGGTCTGGCCCTTCAATTAGGTGCAGTATGGTGCCCACCCTGAGAAAACAGAGCAGCAGGAGCATCAAAATGCACCATTCCACATGGAAGTGCTCCCATATCATTGCTTCAGAGAGCTTTGCTGCCTTTTGCTCTCAAAGCAAAACACAAGGGTGGTGGCAGAAGCAGGAAGGGGGGAATGATTGGGGTAGCAAAATTTGTTCCATTACCTGAGGTAATGAGCTGCCCTGCATTAATCTCAATTATGTCCAACAAGGATTACAATGTGAACAAAGATGCATTGGCTGGAATTCTGTTTGTGCCACATGCTAGTAGGATAAAGCAGAGGTGACAAAGGAAGCTAGCAAAATCTGATGGCTCCAAACAGCCTATTTCACTGATGCTCTCATTTCTTCACAGCTAGTGTACCCATGGCAGTTTTCCTCTTCCTGTCACTGTCTATGCTTAGGTAGTGCACCTACACAATTCAGGCTAAGGCCTTATCTGTAAAGCAGACTGGTGTATGGGAACGAATCTATAAGGCTTTTTGGACCCTTAGAGTTATGTGGTTTCTAACAAATGGGACGTTGACCTTTGGATTTAGGCATATCAGAGTCACCAATGTCTATCAGATCATAAGATTCATTTTCATTATGTTTTACTTTAGGAGAAGAAAGCATACTTACTCTTGCTTTTGCAGAACACCCTTGCGGTGATAAAGTACCAGAGTGCCCAAGACCATGGCTAAGTTGGTCCTTCCAACTCCTGTTTGGCAGCTGAAGAGGAGAGCAGGAGGAGGTCTGCTGGGGTCTTGGAGAAGAAATAGGTTTGGACTTTCCTATGGAACAAAATCACAGGTGGACATTTCAACGCCTGTCATTTTCTCAACACTTTGTAGCCAGAGAGTAGTGTAGTAACAGAAGCACCTTTCCTACTTTCATACCTAATAAGCATTTATTGCTGGCTACCTTCCTTTTATTTGCTCAGCTTTACGGGGGTTTATTGTTCTGTCGCTGGTCTCACCCACAATTTAATCACAAATATACACAAAGGACTAGCTGTTTACATTTCATGCTGGATTTTAGTTCCTAGCTGAGGCAGTGACCAATTCAGCCAAAGGCCTACCAATGAATTCATTCTGGGTTTATTTAACCAAAGGTTCTCAACCTTTGGCCCTTCAGGTATTTTGGCAGTACTGTCTGGAGCTTCTGAGAGCTGAAGTCCAAAACAGATGGCGGGCAAATACTGAACTTCATAAATCTCATCAACCTGAGGTAATAGTGGGAAAGTCTAAAGTCCCTGCATACACTGGAGTGCTTGACATGCAAAATTAATAAGCTGACAACAGAACAAAAATCAAATTGTGGTGGGTTTATTTTTCTGCTTTTGTTGCTGTACAGGTACTTTTGTTTGGTTTAGTACCCTGCTGTCATTTTTGTTGTGTGCCTTCAAATCATTTCTAACGTATGGCAACTTTAAGGCGAACCTTAGGTTTTCCTGGCAAGATTTGTTCAGAGAGGGTTTGTGATTGCCTTCCTCTCAGGCTGAGAGGATGTGACTTGCCCAAGGTCACTCTCTGTGCTTCCATAGCCAATCAGGGATTTGAACCCTGGTCTCTCAAAGTCCTAGTCCAAATCCTACAGTCCTAAAACCATACAAACTCTCCTGAATGCTATTTCTACTACTGAAGGATGAAGTGTAAATTCCTTAGCAATAAACCCCCTTAAAGCAGAGCATACATTTTTCCATATAGATGAGAACTCTTAATATTGAAAAATGCTTTGCTTCAATTTGGTTTTTTATCTGCAATGTAACAAAATCCTGAAAAAAACTTAGCCAAGACCACATAAGGTCTCTCAGAGGCAAACTGAGGACAGGAAGAAAATTCCCTTTCATACAAAAGAAAAATGATGAAGATGTGCATAAAGGTGAAATAGGAAATGACCCAACATCTAAATCAGAGGTCGGGAACTTGTGGCCCTCCAAATGTTGCCAACTAAAGCTCTTATCACCCCTAACCAAAGGCCATGCCAGCTAGGCCTAATGAAAGCCTAGCAACAGCTGGAGGAAGACAGTTTCCCAATCAGTCATGATTTAAACATTTCTTCGTTTCAGCCACTTTAGGAGTGTGTGAATTAAAGGGGGCTGTTGCTGAATGCAGAGTGGGAATCCCTCTCATCATGCTTCCCCCCCCCTCGCTTGTGGTTGTGTTGCTGCAACCAGATTTAGGACAGTGTCCTTTTCACCAGGGTCTTCCTCCTCTTTCCACTCACATTCTCCCTCTCCTACCCTTCCTGAGCCCGGCTTTCTTCGGAGGGATGCAAGAACTCCTGCTGTTTATGCTGTAAAGACAGCATGAATTTATTGTAATAGTCTATATCCCATCTTTTAACTGCTGTTTCAATGACAGCCATACAAGGGTAAGTGGAACTATCATGAAGTTACGCTTTCCCTGGCACATAACCGCTATGCTGCAGAAATGCCTGTGTCACTCCAGTCTTGAACCCTTTCTGTATCACTCCAGTATGCTATGCTTTTTCATGGGCAGAAGGAACTAGAAACATTCAGTGAATCAGGTGTAAAAGGAACACTGAGTCTCAGAATATATAGGTTTATTCCTTGAATTAGTCCAATAAGAAATATTTGTATGATCTTCCTTAGGTACTGTTAAAAGAAAAAGATAAGGATAGTATATGCTTTAATAATTATAAGCAAGGCATAGATTGAAGAAATACCAAGGCAGGGGAGTATATGTGCATATAAAATACAAACAATAAGAAATAATATAAAGGGTAATTCAGAAAGAATGGTACAAAAGTAAATCTGTGCTTATTCAGTTTTGCACAATTATTTTTGAATCACTTTTTACTGAGCCAGATAAATTCAATACATATAAAATACACTTGTCCCTCACCATTTGCAGACTTGCGGTCCACAGTCTTGATCTTTCACAGATGGCAAGCGGCAAGGGACAAAATGGCATGCCTGCCTGAGACACACGGCCATTCTAACCAATGGGGCTCCAGTATTTGCGATATTTACGATTCACTGGGGGTGTGTGTCTAGAATGGATCCCCCACAAATCGGAAGAGGCAACTGTAATTATGTGTATGTACAACAATTCTCATGCCCCATCTTTATTTTACCCAGTCCAAAGAAGGCCACACAACAATCTCATGGCTGAATCGTACTGGGCTGCCATAATTTGAGGGACAAAATCTTTCTTTATACATACCAAAACTCAGTCTCCCTTTTGCATTTGATATATCAGGACAAGTCCAGCCATTAAGCAAAAGGTGGCAGGCTACGTCCAGCAGCAAATTTGGGGCATCATAGCTGCCAATTTCTTCGGCTTTAGTTTAATATTATGGGCAAGCAGAAAGTTGGATACATTCAAGTCACAATAATCCCAAAATTATTTCATCTTAAACCAATGGGACTTCAAGAGTGCTCATCTTTTAACTAGACTGTGTAGCCAATTTTTACTGTGTCTATGGGCATCTGCATTCTCCTTCCCACCCACCCCGGCTTCAAAGTGTGTTTGGAGAATTCTGAACATGTTCCTAAAACAAATACAGGTACCTCGAAAATGCATGTATTCAGGTACAAACTCCAGAGAGCCAGAAATAGCCACAGCTTCCCACTTAATGTACACAATGACAGTAAGAAGAAAAAACATGTGTTGCTGGAAAGCAAGCATTTCCACCCCACAAGAATAAATGACACCCCTGGGCAACAAAAGCTTTTCTTGTGTTCCATCTTCCAAATGAGGCCATTAAAACACCAGATTTTAGATTTATAGAGCTGAAAGTAGTCCTTACCCTAAGGAAACTGAGGAAAGCATCAAGCTGAGCTTCTAAAGGAGCTCCTTCTACAGGTAAAGGCAGCCGATGGTACCTACCAATGAAAAGGGCAACAGGGATGTTACTGAGAGACAGAAATGCCCAGGATCAAAATATTTTATGCAAAGTACCTAAAATTCAAACATCCATAAAAATGTTTACTTCATTGTATTGGCATGAAGAGAAAGAGGTAACCAAAAAGGGTGCCTGTGACATTATCAAATCTCATTCTGCCCTCCTGGCAAAGTCTTCTTCATGTTGCTTGTTCATTTTTTAAGTCTTTGCACAGAACTAATGTTAATTTCTTCACACTGTACAATGCCTCATTGATACAAGAGCTTAACCAGTTAAAACACAGTGGTTCATATTAATATTTAATGCAATATAACAAGTATTTGGTATATGATATAGTAAAAAGACAACACACTGATGTCAGAAGGAATTATATAATCAGAAGGGATGACTTTCTCACAGAAAGTTACCTGTAAGATGGCAGCAGGAAGACCGGTCTCTTGTATACTTCTTCTGTCACATGGATGTCTTCTTCACAGTGGATACTCACTGAATGTGGCTCATCTTTGAAATGCTCAATATCATTGTAGACATAATATGTGTTTTCACTGAGCTGAGCAAAGTCATGTATCTTAAACAGATAAATCCAAAAAATCAAACTGATAACAATCTAGCTTTATAAAAC
>JAIPUX010001880.1:20891669-20911543 GCA_020142125.1 Phrynosoma platyrhinos
GAGTCCCCTCTGAAGTCTCCAGACCTCCCCCAATTATTTTCAGGAGAAAAATCACCCGTAAAATGACCTCAAACTTGAAGAAGCATTATATACCAAGGCAACCTCTCAATCTTCATTTGTTTTAGGTTTAGAAAATTAGCCAAAAAGCAGCCCCAAACTTCCATTCACTCCCACACCACATGATTGTTTTTAGCCAGATCTGTGTAATTGCTGCCTACTGTGAATGTGCAAGCATGCAATATGCCTGGTGCCCCCACCACAGTTGCTCACCCCTGTTTTAAAAGTATGACCAGATCCATTATCAGCAGGCCTGATCTACACCTTCAAAGTGCATTGGAAACACAAGACAGGGACGAGAACCGGCACATGAAACACTGTGGCCAGAATATCTCTGTTCAGGAAAAGATGTAGCAGAAGGTAACTGAAACTGGTCCCTGGTACTTGGATCCTTGAAATCCACCTGGGATGTCAGCAACAGAGATGGATCTTTAGTTCAAAATTGACCCCCAAAAAACTGAGTCGACTTATCCATGAGTAAATGTAAGTATTGTACCTTAACTCTTAAAAAAAAAAAAAAAAGAACCATCCTCTGGTGAAAGGCAAGAGTATAATCTGTCCTGGATGTACTGACCCTCCCTTTACTCTCTCATCTATCAGCACAAACAGTTAAGCTTGGTGGAATTTTGTAAGTTCTGTGGCATCGTTTTCCTTTGCTTCATCCTTTAGATTCTTTGTTACATGTCCCTAGGTTTTACCTTTGACTTATCCATGGGTCATATCAAAATCCATAATTTTGGCCCCCAAACCTGCTCTAGACTTATATATGAGATCAACTTATAGTTGAGTATATATGGTACTCCTGCGCTACTTGCCTGCTCCTTCAGAGGGAGTTCATCCCTATTCACAGCTGGTCTCATCCAATTCTCAGATCCAGGAACCACTAATCTACCATCTTCTTGGGATTCAGCTTTTATGCAGTTAAGATCCTCTTCAACTGCAGAGCTGGAGTTATGGATAAGTACTCAGAACTGCTCAGGGGCATTTAATGCCCCTTTCCTTCAGATTTCTTGTAAGCAATTTATTTTCAAGCTTTCTAATCCTATGGACTAAAAAGTTCCACTGTCCTATGGAGATATAAAGAAGAAAAATAAACTTAATCCGTATGCCTGCCCCCAGTTTCTGATCAAGAAAGTAAAGGTGCTGGGATAAGCATCAATGACTTTTAAAAGTTAATGAAACATTTTGAAATTGTTAACAAAATTTATGGCCACAGAAATACTTATTTTTCAGGCACGTGGAAAACTGAAAACTAGGTTTTTTGTTTATTTGTTTGTTTGTAATTTAAAACCTCTGGGCAATAACTAGGCATAAAGCTTTTCTAATTACAGCTGATGGAACAATGCTCTCTGTAAATAAATATCACATAATGATTGTCTACAACAGTTGGGGGGCCACTAAAATTTTATAAAATTTGATTGTGTCCAGGTACATAAATAACTGTTGTGAAGCTAAACGCAAGAGCCTGGTGGCTCTCACATCATCACCAAGAAACTGAGCACCAGTTCGGAGAGACATTTAGCAAGGCTGATTTGCTATGTAATGAATGAAGACTCAGTGAAGCTTTTGCACAGCCCATCCAACATAACAGGTGACAAAGTCTGAATCCATTTTCAACGAAGATGGCAAATTAGCATACAGAGCAGGCCTCCATACAGTCCTCTAGCAAGGACAAGAGAATGAATGAATTTACATTTGTATAGGAGAAGGGACAGCTATTCCCAAGCCTCTCACTGAAAGGGACAAGCAACCCCACCACACACACAAACATCATTTCACTGGAGGCAAAATTACTGGAATAATGTGTAACATCTGGATGGAGGGGCAACAAAAGGAATCAGATTGGGGAGGAGGAAGGAATTATCCCAGTTTTTTGTTGTTTGCTTCCCAGTGCTTTAGAAATGAATGCCAGGCAGGCTTCTGACTTACCAAGGCAAACAGAATTCATCAGCCAAGCATCACCAAGAGCCAAATTTTTATTTAAAAAAACAAAAATGGAAGGGTGCCAATAAAAACACTGAGAACTCTACTCTGCATAGAGACATTGGAACAGGACAATGGTATACAATTGGACAGGGGCAGGAGTGGGGATCCTGTAGGCCTCCAAGTGCTGTTGGACTGCGAATCCCAGCAACTCCAGGCAGTATAGATAATGGTGAGGAATGCTGGGGGTTGCTGTCTGGCATCATGATCCCCACCTTTGGCCCCTGGGATGAATATGCTTTATCTTTCCCAAAACAACACAGAAGCAAATTATAAAACTTAACTGTTTATTACAGTGGTCTCTTCACATTCACTGGGGTTAGGGGTGAAGGACCTCTGTGAATGTTACTCTTTTCACCTGCAAGAACACCTCTCAAGGAATCTCCAGGTCCTCCAGTCAACATCTGCCAGAAGTTGATCATAGAATCATGCTGGAAGACCTACGAATGCCTAGAGAAATGTTTCTCTAGGAACTTCTAGGTTCCCCAGCATAACTGTATGGTCAATTTCTGGCACTAGAGGACCTAGAGATTCCTAGAGAGAACATATCAAAACTGCAAATAATCAAATCCACAAAAAGTCAAAGTCTTACAAAGGCAAAGGGCTTTGCCAACTTCTGCTTAAGAATGCTTTTACAAGAAGTAATGTAAACATTGAACTAGAGGGGACAGCACTGGATTTTTGACACACTAACAAGAGAGCCAGTACAATGTGGTCTGAGCACTGGATTACCACTCTGGAAACTAGGATTCAAATCCCCGCTCAGCCATCGAGACCCACTGAGACCTTGGGCGAAAGGCACACTCTTTCATTCTCAGAGGAAAACAAAGGCAATCCCTCTCTGAATAAATCTTGCCAAGAACACCCTGTGTTAGGTTCACCTTAGAATCACCGTAAATTTGAAAGCACACAAAAACAACACACTGAGACCTATTAATTTCCCCTATAACTATCTCTGCTCCAGCATGGTAAGCCTGCAGTATTAATTTGTCACCCAATGATACAAAGGTCATTAGCACATAGGCATTTATTTTCTAAATAGAATTAGATCAGTGATTCCCAAACTCGGGTCTCTCAAGTGTTTTAGGACTTCAGCTCCCAGATGTCTTAGCCATCTGGGAGCTAAAGTATAATACACCTGGAAGATCAGCGTTTGGGAATCACTGAATTAGATGATCAAATGGAGGACAGTTTCACCTATAGCCATGGTGCAGCAATGGCTATCAGATGCTGGAAGATTACAGCAGAGCCAGCATAAATACCCTAAAGGCACTAGATCCCATCTGATCTTGGAAAGTAAACAGGGTCAGCCCTGGCTAGTACTTGGATAGGAGACCACCAACAAATACCAGGTTCTGTAGGCTATATTTCAGAGGAATGAACTGGAAAAACCACCTCTTAAGTATTCCTTGCCTATCAAAACCCTATACTGGGTTATCAAAACTGGGCCTATCAAAACTCACTACATCAGGGGTAGACAACCTAAGGCCCAGGGGCCGGATGCGGCTCCCCAAGGCCTTTGGACCGGCCCCAGGCCGGTCCTGCCACCACCGCCAGCCCCCGCTGCCCCCCACCGCCACCCACTACGATATTGATTATTGTTGTTATTACTTGTTCTTGGGGTTTTCTTGGCAAAATCTCCACAGGGGTTTTGCCATGGCATTTCTGGGGCTGAGAGAGTGTGCATGCATATTTTTTAAATTTTTAATTTTTTTTAAATTTTTTATTTTAATTTTAATTTTTTTAATTTTTTATTTTTGGTGCTTCGGCCCCCCAATTGTCTGAAGGACAGCAACCCGGCCCCCGGCTCAAAAAGGTTGCCTACCCCTGCACTAGATACTTAACTAGATAAACTACTGATCTGTAACAGCATGGGGGGGTTGCAGACTGCCAGAAATAGTGCAAATTGAGTCCACTTTAAGGGTTAGGGAATCATGGGAACTGTATTTTATTGTGGCACCAGAGCTCTCTGACAGAGAAGGCTCAATGTCTCAGAAAAAAAAAACCAATTCCCATGATTCCCTAGCACTAACCCTAACCCTAAAAGTGGACTCAATTTGCACTATTTCTGGCAGTCTGCAACCCCCCATGAATAGTCTTAAATTTAAGAATACATACACACACAATTGCTGATCAACTAATTAGATTTACATGACTATCCATCAACAAATATTATCTGATGATGTAGATCCACGAAGGCAACCCAAATAAAATAATTACAAAATAAAACAATTACAAACATAAAGACATAGCATATTTTCTCTCTCCTAATATCACAATATAATTAGCAATTCAGATTTAAAAACATACTAATAGAGCAAGAGCCTCAGGAATACTTTTAAAGATCTAGGTGAATTTTTTAATTTCTTCAGTTGGTACCAAAACATCATAAAGGAGGCACTAGTCATTTTTAATATGGTTATTATACAGCCATATTAGGTACCACCACCAAAAAGTCCTTCTCTTTAATATCACTGACTGCACTTCATTTGGAAGTGATACATGAAACAAGGTATTGGAAAAGGACCTTAAGGTTAGTATATTTATTCATAACTGATCATTTCTTTCTCCTGTGCTCAGTGAAAAAGAAAAGAGAAATGGGCCAAATATACTCTGTGCTTTCAAACGTTAAAGAATAAAAAGTACTGCATCTAAAATGAACTTTTTCTACAAAAAAGGGAATTTGGAGCCACGTGTTAATTTGCATATGCACTTTATTTTATTAATTTGGCTAGTCATATTTTTATCCCATCAATGTGTTCTTTCAAAGTCGATATATGGTATGGGCAAAAGCTATGTAAGGTACTGAATATCATGTGTAGTGGAATTTCTGAAGAGCCAGTCTCTGGCTTCTGAGGTTTCAACCAGGCACAGTCTACCTGCTGACTTTTCTAATATCTTTCAAAACCATAAGAGGCAGGCAAATATTTGGCTACTCAACAATTCTGCAAGCAAGCTGAGGCAGAAAACAAAGGTTAAAATGGGAGAAGCAGCAAAGAGAAACAGAATGAGTGGAGCAGAATGAGCCAGAGAATAAAAGATTCACAAATGAGCAAACATAGCATTTCTTTCAGAAACAGGCATTTTCTTCTTCTGGAAAAAAAGCCCATAGAAACAGCCATCTTTTCTTTTTTCCAAACTATCTGTCATTTCCCCCCTTAATTCTTCCTCTCTGCTCTAAATATTTTTAGGAAAGGGTTCTCGGATTGCAAAGTATCAGCTGCAACCACAACTGCTGAATCAGCATTTCCCTTTCATTCTCCTAGAAAGCAGTCATGTTTGGGTTTTCCTCCCAACTGCATTAAGTATATGAACTGCCTTCACAACTAACAAGGGGAAGCACCCAATCTAATCTACCACAAGCTCTATCAGAGAGAGATGCTAGTCTGTTATAGTGTATCTATGATAGCTTCCTCAGGAGTTAGTACCATCTAATTCACATGCAAGTCACAGCAACATTTTTGTACAAGGTGCCAATTCATCAGAATTCACAGTTCACGTTTTCTTCAAGGTGATCACTCTCATGGCTGTCGAACACACAGATATGCTTGGAAACATTACAATGTGTGTGCCAGGCATCCACACTGCTAGGCACTTGTTTACTAAAAAATAATTATCTCCTCCACCCCAAAATACACTGATAGCAAGTTTGAGTTCAAGTGTGAGACATTCCCCATCACCACACATAAGATATAGCATACAATTAATTGTGAAAAGATGCTACAACATTCACAAGCAGAAACAACTTATTAAAAGAATAGATCTTATCCTTGACAGAACGAATAAAAATTAACCTGTTCAGAGGTAGTATGTATAATTATCAGTTGCAGAGCAACAGACAAATAGTAAGGACTAGATGCTGCCATCATACACTGCTTCTGAGTTTATCTGCAGTATCCAACTGGCAGAGAGAGCAAGTGTGGTGCAGTGGTTTGGGTGTTGGACTAGAACTCTGAGTAGACCAGGGTTCAAATCCCTGCTTGACCATGAAAACCCACTGGATGACCTTGGAGAAGTCACACACTCTCAGTTTCAGAGGAAGGCCATGCCAAACCCCTTTCTGAAGAGGTCTTACCAAGAAAACCCCATGATAGGTTCATCTTAGGGGCACTGAAAGTCAGAAATTACTTGAAGGCACATAATAACAAACGATAAATCAAACATAATATAGGGCTGAAGCTAGCAGATCAGAAAGTAGCCCTCTTGCATTCTGTGTAATCTGGATTGTTTGTTTGTTGTTATCCACCGTTGAGTTGATTTCAACCCATGATGACCCAGTAGATGAGACATCTCCAAGACTCCCTGTCCTCCACTGTTCTACTTAGTTCCTGTAAACTCATACCCGTGATCTCTTTTATAGAGTCCATCCATCTAGCATGCATCCTTCCTCTCTTTCTACTTCCCTCCACCTTTCCCAGCGTTATTTTCTCCAATGTGCTACAATATGCTACAACTTCCTTCACATACCCCCTAAGCAGACGGCTTAAAGGGCCGTCTTGGAGGCAGGGAAGGGGAGGGACAGCTGCACGATCGGCACCCTAACCCCTTCCCCAGCTCATCCTTGGAGCAGCCGGCCCTCCGCACGGCCGGTGCTCCGAGGACGACCTTCCGCCGTAGCATTTGCACGCGCTGCAGCGGAAGAGTCGGCGAAGGTGCGCCGCAGCCTTTTGTGAAAGACTTGTGAAAGGAGCGCCAATTTAGCACTAATAATAATAATAATAATACGATTTACTCCTTTCAGGGGCGGCGAAGCTGCGCCGTGGGACCGAGGCGTGGGGATGCCTCGGTCCCACAGCGCAGCTTCCTGGGGCAGCCCATGGCCGCCCATCTGCTTCCCCCCATAGTTAGTCTCAAAGATGCTATAAGATCCTTTTGAATACTGATTATCTAAGTAGATCTATTAAATCTAAAGTAGATCTATTAAATCAATCAACAATATCAACAATCTGAGATATGCTGATGATACCATAATACTAGCGGAGAACCTCACAGACCTGGAACAACTACTAAGGAAGATCGAAGAAGAAAGTGCAAAGGCAGAAAGAAAACAAAAATAATGACCACAGAGAACTTACACACATTCAAACTGGACAATGAGTAAATAGAAATAGTAAAAGAGTTCTCATATCTGGGATCAAACATTGATCGGAATGCAGCCAGGAAATCAGGAAAAGTTTAAGAATGGGGAGGACGACTATGAAAGCACTAGAAAAGATCCTAAAATGCAAAGATACACAACTTAGCACAAAAGTCAGAATCATACAAGCCATTGTATTCCCTATTACCATGTATGGAGGACAGTCAAGAAGAAGATAGGAGGAAAACCAACGCATTTGAGTTGTGGTGTTGGAGAAGAGTGCTGAGGATTCAATGGACAGCCAAAAGGACAAACAAATGGGTCCTAGAGCAGATTAAGGTAGAAATATCCCTAGAAGGCAAGATGACAAAATTTAGACTGTCATACTTTAGACACATCATGAGAAGGCATGAATCGCTGTAAAAGGCAATAATGTTAGGAAAGGTGGAGGGAAGTAGAAAGAGAGGAAGGCCACATGCTAGATGTATGGACTTTATTAAAGAGACCACAAATATGAGTTTGAAGGAGCTGGGCAGAGCAGTAGAGGACGGCGGGGGGGGGGGGGGGGGGGGGGCTGGAGATGTCTCATTCATAGGGTCGCCATGAGTCGAGATAGGCATCAAGGCAGTTAACAACAACAACAAATTAAATTAATGGAATTTACCTATGTGTTGACACGCAATTCAATGACTGAATCAATAAGTCTACTCTAGTTGAGACTAACCAACAGGATTCAGATCCTATCTTCCATGATTTTGTCTGATCTGTTCTTCAAGCCATGTAAAGGCGTGGCTACCACCAGATGCTATGACAAGGCATTTAACCACTAAATGTTGCATGAAATAATTCCCAGCACCTAGGCAAAATACCTTATCTCACTGTCAACAAATCATTTCCAGCAGTTTTCATGCAAATTCATCTTAATTGTCCAGGGCAGTCTTCTGCAAAACAAACCAATTATAATTGCTCATTCAGTATCAAGCTATTCAAGAGTACTTTGCATTACAATAAAAACAGCTAAAACCAATATATTGTTGCAAGAAAAGCCCACCCTCCCCATGCCATATGTACTGTAAAAACTCAGCTCAGAAGAAAAAGTGAAGTCTGAGGGAGGTGGTGGAAACAGGACAACATTATTTCTGCCCATCAGAAAGTTGTGATGCTCCAACCACGTAAGACCTGGAGACTGACACAGAAAATGAATTGACTAACACCTGGGCTGTCATACCTTGGAGACAACATCATTGGAAAATATGATCATGCTTGGTAAAGTGGAATGCAGTAGGAAAAGAGGAAGATGACACTACAGGTGGGTAGACTCAATCAAGGATACTATGGCCCTGTGTTTTCAAGACCTGAATAAGGCAGTTAATGACCAGGGATCATGGAAGTCCCTCATTCATAAACTGAAGTCTACCTGAGGGCAAATAACAACAAGAACAACTACCTCAGGTTTGAGTGCAAAGGAAAAAAGTGGAAAGCCCTATGCATACTGAGCCTTTGAGCATCACAGTGGCAGAAGGTAACCATTACAAACCCATCTCCTAGATCAGGGGTAGGCAACCTGTCCCCTTTAAGGGCCGAGGAACTTCAGCTCCCAGAATCCCAGGAGCTATTGGCCAACATGGGACTATTGGCCAACATGGCTGAGGCTTCTGGGAGCTGAAGTCCCTCGGCCCTTAAAGGGGAAAGGTTGCCTACCCCTGTCCTAGATTCTCTCAGTGGAGTTCTCTCACTGTGAAGAATCCTTTTTCATACTCAGCTAACATGAGATGGAGACCATATATTAATAGTCCTTTGCACTGGCTGACAATTGAATGTCTCACAAGATAGCAATGTGTCCCTTTCACACATTATCTCAGAAATACAGACAGAAGAAAACACAACCCATCCACATTCACTAAAATGTGAAACTACAATCTCTGAAAGACATTTACACACACCCACACCCAGAAAGACAGTGACACACACGTACAGAAAAAGAAACCTAAGATCTTCAAAATGCCAGGACTGAATTTGCTTTCTCTGCTTCCAGGAACACAATAGAGACAGTGTAGCTCTCTGCCAGTCCCTCATGCAGAGGCTTCATTCCTTTCCCCAAGCGGCCCTGTACTGCGATTATTCACACGTACAATTATTCACACGTCTTGAATTTGCATTCCACCAAAGTAGGGAATTTGGCACCGAATCAGAGACAAACCTAACAATGGACTAAATATAGACAGTGTGTCTAATGGGGAGGAGAAAAAGGCCCACAGCTGCAGGATGCATCTGTCCAGGACCGTGCTTATTAGAGGGAAGCATCCTCTCGCTTTGCTTTCCAAGTTAAGAAGAAAACCGGTTCATAAAGTATGTGCACGCACACACCAACCTCTCATTAGCCTCAACAACCTTTGTCCAAGCCATAACCTTGAACAGCTGTGCACAGAGTCTAAGCTAGACAGCACATTGACATGTCTTTCTGTACCAAGGATTATGCTTTACATACCCTTTTCCACTATGCATCCAACTCTTAAATGCATTCCTATCCAATAGCAAAGGAGACCAAAAAAAAAAAAAATGCACGTAGGCAGCCAAATGGAGAGAGGCTTACCCAGTCCAAATATTCACAGGACAAACGTGTGCTTTCAGAACAAGCTGTATGGCTGAAAGGAGTGCAGAGCTTGACCAAATCCTTTGGTCTGACAGGTAACCTTCAGGCACTTCATTAAGGGCCTTTGCAGACTTCCAGAAATAGTGCAAATTGAGTTCACTTTTAGGGTTAGGGTTAGTGCTAGGGAATCATGGGAATTGTTGTTTTTTTTTCTGAGACATTGAGCCTTCTCTGTCAGAGAGCTCTGGTGCCACAATAAAATACAGTTCCCATGATTCCCTAACCCTAACCCTTAAAGTGGACTCAATTTGCACTATTTCTGGCAGTCTGCAAAGGCCCTAAGTCACAGTCTTTCAGCCTCTTATTCCTTGTGAAAGTCATTTGTTGCTGTTGTGTGCCTTTGAGTCATTTCTGACCTATGCTGACTCTCAGGTGAACCTATTGTGGGGTTTCTTGGCAAGATTTGTTCTGAGGGGGTTTGCCACAGCTAGCATCTGTAGCTGAGAGAGTCTGTTTTGTCCAAAGTCATCCAGTCAGTTTTTGTGGCAGTTTTTGTACTCAAACCATTGCACTATGCTGGCTCTATCATTCACTAATGAAGATTAATTAGAAATGTTGCAAATTGTTAAAGAGTATTTATATCGGAGTGAGAATCCAAGGGTTGGAGTTCAACTCCCAGCAGCCCTTGCTAATATAAACCATGGCGAAGAATACTGGGAGCTGCAGTCCACCAATCCTGCACTATTCCCAATCCTGATTTACACAATCAGCAAAATTATGTGATGTAGTTCTTGACAAACTGTAGTGCTTCAGACTGCAGGTATCAAAGTACATGTGTAAAACACATTCATGAAAAGATTCCTCCACTCATACCTGGTTTTAAAAAGAGAGCTTTTTAAAAAGTTGATATTTTAACGCCACAAGTCATCCTGGAAATATTATATAAGGGTGAGGCATCAGACCCTCAGAGTATGCAAACATGCAAAGCCTCATCTGTAATCTAATGTAGAAAAGCCCAGAAAGGTCAATATTGCATATACAATACTTCCAACCATGTAGCTAGGCTATCAAAATCACATTCAGAGCCAATCATCTGTTTGTCACTGGGAATAAATTTAGAACAGTTTATTTTGACTGTCATAACAAGGGAGTTATAACTGAATTAAAGCTACTCCATGTTGAGAACATTTGCTGCAGAAGAGGGAGAGATAAAAGGATCCTGAGCAGCTAAATATTTCAAGAGATCCTTGTATCCCTCTTCCTCATATCATCCTTTCACGTAACACAATTATAGCAGTTTGTGTGTATGTGCCTTCAAGTCGCCTGTCAACTTATGGTGTCTCCACCAATTTTATAGGAATTTCTTAGGAGAGGCATACTCATATGATTTGCCATTGTCTTCCTCTGAAATAAAAGCCTACAGCACCAAGTATTCCTTGCACTAAGTACCAAACAGGTCTGACCTTGCTTAGCTTCCAAGATCAGATAAGATCTAGTGCCTTCAAGATCAGATGGAATCTGGTGCTTTCTTATAGTGCTATATGCCGTTTTAACTGCCATAACTATATCCCAAGGAAACGTGGAGTTTGTAGTTTGAGGAGGCATTGGAGCTCTCTGGCTGGGAATTCTAAGTACCCCTCATGAAACTGAGTTTCCCAGATTCTCTAGGATATCACCATGGCAGTTAAGGTGGGATTATATTGCTGTGATTATGTGAAAGGGCTCAAAGTGAAGGATGGATGTTGGACATTTCTTTGCCATAACTTAACAGAAATTAAAGTGAGACAGAACATGAAGGGAACAGAGTACAAGCAAGTCCTCCAAGATCAGTAGGCCCATCCAAATTAGGGCTGGCATTTAGTAAAATAAAAGGTTCCTGCTTTATAACTAAAAATTAAACACTTGAGGGGGAAGAAAATGAAAGATAACCGCACCTTTTGTTGACTTAGGGGGGTTGCAGACTGTCAAAAATAGTGTGAATTCAGTCCACTTTTAGGGTTAGGGTTAAAGTTAGGGAATCATGGGAACTGAATTTTATTGTGGCACTAGAGTTCTCTGACAAAGAAGGTTCAATGTCTCAGAAAAATAACAATTCCCATGATTCCCTAGCACTAACCCTAACCCTAAAAGTGGACTGAATTCACACTATTTTTGACAGTCTGCAACCCCCAATAGTCCACTCCTCAGAGGCCTAATTTGACAGCAAAAGGCCATAGAGAAAAAGACAAAAGACGTTTCCGTCCTAAAGTGCAGTGTGCAAATTCCTAATCACATCTGTTCCTGACCTTAGCCCTGGGAGTAAAATGGAATTACAGCAAATGGCAGTAAAAAGGGGAAATGTTATTGTGGAAGAAAGCAGCAGCTAATAGTTTAGAGAAGGAAGGAAATTACTTCACCAAGCAGGTTGTCCTCTGGCATTTCCCAGTGAACATCCGGTACATCCTCTTATGTTCCTTTTCAAATCCTATGTCAAAAGATAATAGTGTCTTAAAAGACTGTAGTCCATCCTCTTTCCAACAGAGAGGATTCTGATGGACTCTTATCTCTGTAATTGCAGACATCAGTTTCAGCTTCTTGTTATGGAGAACTTTACAGGAACTAGCAGAGATCTGTAGGATAAGGCCAGCTGGTCAAATTCAAACAAACAGTAGGATATTTTTAAAGTGCTGGGTTGTTATGCTTGCAGAAGTGAGCAGCTCTCTATAGAGATCATTAAACCTGCCGAAAGTGTACAGGGGATTGTAATTGTACGCTTGGTTTAATTCCCCCTGCCCAAAAAACACCCTACCTAGGGCGTTCCTACAATTCCTCTAAGATTTATTTAAGTACATCTTAATTTTTGCCACTTGGAAAAATGTGAGGGAGGAGAAGTTTAAAATATAAATGTCTAATGTTGTAGGTGGCAAAAGGAAGGCATTATTAGTCAAGCTACCATTATCCAAATTGTATGTACATCTGTCTGAACATGTAGGAACAGAACTCATATTTTTATAGAGTGAGCATATTAATAATGTAGGTAAAGAAAAGTTTTTAAAAGGAGAAAAGAGTTGATACTGCTGTTCACCTTCGGAACTACAATGGACTTTTCTACAGTATGTAGTCACTTCACATAGAAAAGCAACAATTCTATGTACATCTGTCTAGTAATAAGACCCAGTGAACTCAATGGGACTTGCACTTGAGTAAATATGGATCAAGATGACAATATTATAAGAACTGTAGATAAAATTAGCTATCCTGAATCAATTGTTCTGGTGAATTACCATCAAGTTGGCTTTGATTTATGACAATCCTGTGAAGCAGAGGCCTCTAAGACATTCTGTTATTATTTTATTTACCGTATTTTATTTATTTCAAGGATTTATATCCCGCCTTTCTCTCACAATGAGATTCATGGCAGGTTATTAACAGACCTGCGAAAGCATATCCTCCAACTGTTCTGCAAAGGAACACTGGAACTCCGAATGGCCTTATTACCAAAATATTTCTATGATTTGTCAGCTACTATACATTTCCAAGCCTATTTTTCTCCGTCATTAATACTCACTTTCTTTCCCATCATAAGTATGTTCATATGTACATGTGAACAAATATGAAAAAGGTTCACAAATGATTGTCAACTGCAATTATTTATTTATTTATTTATTTATTTAATGTATTTATTTATATCATGCCTTTGCCCTGACATGGGACCCAAGGGAGCTTATATCAAGCCTAAAATAAAGTTAAAAAACAAAACAAAACCTGATGGTAAAAACATAAGACATCATAATAAAATGTCATTAATTTTAAAAGGTATAAAATATTTTTCAAATCTAACATTAAAGATAAAAACACAGCACCAGCACACACACACCATAGAAAATATTCCTTGCAATCAATTAACCATCAAATTCCTGATTAAATAAAAAGGTAATTTCTTGCTAAAGAAAAGAGAGTAGAGGGATCACTGGCCTAGCCTCCTGTGGAAGGGAATTTTTCTATTTTTCTCAGCCTATTCTCATGTTAGTTTAGGGAGCACATGCATGCATGTGTATACATGCAATTGCTCACTTAAACGGATTAAAAAAACCCAGGGACATCACTCTCTAGCAATGCATCCTTCCCTCAGTGATTCCAGATACAGACTGCCCTTTAATTCATGCTATGAAATTGGGTGGATTTTTTTTTTTAAATTAATTGGAAGCAGTGAGAAGATTGAACAGCAGCCACAGGGTCCATTTTTAAGGCCTGGCTGGGGGCACATGTGGTCCTGAGCTGCAGACTATCCAACCTTCTAAGAACCCCAAATGTCTGCTTTCACTACTAAAATGGTCCCCGCAGACTCTGCCTCTTTATGTTTGTGTATGGGCCTTCAAGTCACCTGTTGACTTGTAACAACCTCATGAATTTCATAGGGTTTTCTTAGGCAAGGAAAACTCAAGAGGTGGTTTTGCCTGTTCCTTCCTCTGAAATATAACCTAGCACCTGGTATTCATTGGTAGTCTCCCATTCAAGTACCAACCATCCCTACTTAGCTTCAAAGATCAGACAGCAGTTCTGTTGGTATGTCATCTGTTCCTGGTGATTTATTCTTTTCAACTGCTTTGAGTGCGGCTTTCAGTCCACTTTCCAGAATTTGGGGCTCATCTTCTTAAGTTCCTTCTTTCCCATATGTGATTCATCCTTTCACATTTTTTTATATAGCTCTTCCATGTATTATGTTGGGAAGTGGAGGGGGGTCTTCCATCTTTCTGTTAAACTACCACCAAGCCAGGACAGTAGCTTTTGTTAGCTGTTTTAATTAAGTCAGTCCCATGCCAAGAGACACATCCTGTGCAACAGGAGAGGCATTTGTAATTCGCAGCACCTCTTTGTCAATTCTCACCGTTTTCCTAGAACATGTTACCATATCACCTCAGAGTGCATTCACTTAAGTCCTATTCACAGGCTTCCAGGAGACAGCAGACTTTAATTCATAGTTTATTTCAGGATCACAAACTGAAGTCAGACTAGCTGAAAACTTGTGCCTATAGGACATATTCAAGATAGGAAAAGGCTGTTTCACACAAGCAAACATGCCACCCAATTAATCACTGCTGCATATGAATGCCAACATCACTGAGGACCTTATCACACGGGGTCCAAAGCAGACAGAATCCACACGAAATCCCGACCTAATACGTATTATTTTTCCGTGTGTTCACACAACGTCGCTCAGAACCCCGTCACAACCCCGTCACAATGCGGCATGATCCGAGTTCTTTTGAATTTCGGATTCTTGGGGAATTGCAATTGCACGACGGGAATCATAGTGCAATCATAGCACTATCGCCATCATGTCTGAACACCAAATACGTATTGTGGAGCATTTCCCCGACATGACCCATGGTTCCTAGCATGATTTCCTAGCGTATTGTGTGTGAATGGCAAATACGTGTCCAGAATGCGCTTTCTTGGAAGCGCAATAAAAGCGCGATGACGGTAATTGCGTCTGATAGCCATTTACGTATTATGAGGTTTCTATCGGTTTGTTCCTGGATTTATTCTTATTTCGCTTTCTTGTCGCTTTGAGCCCCGCATGTGATAACGTCCTGAGAAACACTGGGACTAGGTGCATAGGAGTTGGCTCCTAAATTATGTCTGTATTGTTGTGTTCAGCTTGTAGTTCCAAATTCATACCAGGAAAATCACTACTGGATACTGCAATTGTCTGCTTAGGAATAGGATAACCGCAAAGGTACTTACGGTACTGTGTTTTTTAAAATTCCTCTTTTATAATACACTGAACATACTTCAACAAGCATATTTCTACAACCCTTTGCAATGCAGTAGTGGATGTTCCACCAACTTCTAGAATTCCACCATGCTAAATACAGTACATTACTAGTCAGATAAAGCAACCCTTACATATCTTATTAATACAACATTTTAAGCCATTTATGCTACAGATGCCAGGGAGCACAGCCTTCTGGGGTGTGGGGAAGCAGGCCTACTTGGCTAACTGCTATTCATGTATGTCAAAACAGACATGAGCATACAACTTGCATGATATGGCCCACCCAGATGGACAAAGGTATCTGATTTCTGGTCTGTTTCACTTTCACCTGTATTCTGGTTTTGCCTTTAAGCTGCACCTTTTAAAAAACTCTTCTTAAAGTTAATGTGCTATTTTTTCTTAATGTTTTGCACTTAGGGCCTTTGCAGACTGCCAGAAATAGTGCAAATTGAGTCCACTTTAAGGGTTAGGGTTAGTGCTAGGGAATCATGGGAATTGTATTTTTTTCTGAGACATTGAGCCTTCTCTGTCAGAGAGCTCTGGTGCCACAATAAAATACAGTTCTCATGATTCCCTAACCCTAACCCTTAAAGTAGTCTCAATTTGCACTATTTCTAGCAGTCTCCAAAGGCCCTTAAATACATATTTTGATTCAACTGGACTCTTCAAAAGTGTGTTCCAATATCTGAAGAAGTGTTAAATCCAATCTACATCAAAGTTCTGATCCATAGGCATGTAGAACAGGTCATTTCATATAGGCATGTGCAAAGACTTAATTCCTCAAGCATTGCTAGCATCAGATTCTCTATTTGTCTAACACCGGGGTAGGCAACCTAAGGCCCGGGGGCCAGATGTGGCCCCCCGAGGCCTTTGAACCAGCCCCAGGCCAGTCCTGCCACCGCCGCCGCCCGCCATGATGATATTGATTACTGTTGTTATTACTTGTTCTTGGGGTTTTCTTGGCAAAATCGCCACAAGGGTTTTGCCATGGCTTTTCTGGGGCTGAGAGAATGTGCATGCATTTTTAAAAAATATTTATTTATTTATTTATTTATTTATTTTTGGTGCTTCAGCCCCCCAATTGTCTGAGGGACAGCAACCCGGCCCCCGGCTCAAAAAGGTTGCCTACCCCTGGTCTAACACGAGACAGCTCTCAGTAAGCTTTGTGGTACAGTATAGACACCCTCTCAAATTGTTCCGTTTGCTATACTGCACCACACTTAAACTAAATCATTAAACTTTATTGTATAACTGAAGTCATCAAAAGTCAATCTTGCAATCTGGGGGGGGGGGAAATTGAACAGCTGGTAAAGAAAACCAATAAATTACAAGTAAGATCTACTTTGAAATTAAGCACTGAGAGAGTGGAACAAAATTTAATCAAGGAACTGTTGAACTGTTGAAGGAAGGCTTCACACGCTTCAGCAGAGAAACAGAGTCTGCCTAATAGATGAGCCAAATAATTCTGAGAGCAGCAAATCAGCTAGTAATGAGAGTGGATTGCCTTACAAAATCTATTGTCTCTTTAAAGCCCATTAAGCATCATTTTTTTAGCACATGGGCTCACAGCCCACCCAGTTACAACATAGCACACACAATGAACCTTAGAAAACCAATTCTGCTGAGCTGAAAATTGGTCCAGCTGTACATTGCACATGTGGAAGAAAACAATTTTAAACAGTTGTTCTGTAGAAAGAGCCTGTTCAGATAGTACTTATCAGGTTGCTATTTCTACTACTACAATGCAGCTTATGTATCTACAGTCATTCTTGCACATCTGGCAGAAGATGACAACAGAG
The DNA here is from genome assembly GCA_020142125.1 of Phrynosoma platyrhinos. Classification (NCBI taxonomy): domain Eukaryota; kingdom Metazoa; phylum Chordata; class Lepidosauria; order Squamata; family Phrynosomatidae; genus Phrynosoma; species Phrynosoma platyrhinos. The sequence continues at coordinate 20,908,937 of JAIPUX010001880.1, forward strand.
TTGTGCTGAAGGACCTACAGATGCCTAGAAAAGTGTTCTCTCATTTCAGGTAAAAAAAAAAAAATTCTAATACTAGGACTATATTCACGTTTTTTCCAATGGTGGGGGCTATGCCTCTAATCCCCATGAATGTGGGGAGCCAACTGTATTCTAAACTACACCATCCCAGTCAGTAAACTAGACTAGGCCAACTTAATTAAATGGAGGAGAAAAAGTATACCATAATTATAATTTGAATTCTAGTGCCACACAGAACAGGAGTAGCCAAGCGAGCAACATAAACAACATCTGTTTTCAGTGTAAGTAAAAATGGTTGAAAACTAGACATAACAGATATAATTTCCATCAAATCTATGCAGAGGAAGAGCAACTTGCCAAAAAAACAAAGAATCTGAAAGCTTTATTAGAACTTTAGTGCATTTACATCAAGAGGGCAGATCAAATTTCTTTCCCTCAAATGTATTATTGTTATGAAGAGTGGAGCAGGAGTACTTAGCCAAATGGAGGTTTAAAGCTTCAATTTCCAGTCGCTTCTCCAAGCATCCATTATGTTTTTCTAGGGAGGGAAAGTCTGTTGCACACACTTAAGAAGTGACTAATGGCCTCACCAACTTTCTTGGAGCCAACTGCAATGTTTAAATGAACATTTACTCTTAACCAGTACCTTTGAAGCCTTGCATTTTGTGACGGGAGAACAAAATTTGACTCAGCAAGAGACCTGGGGCAAGGATCTGCTTTTTTGCTGTTATTTTTGAATTCCAGTGCTACAGCCATTACAAAGCTGATGATGCCATATAAAGAGTAACAAATTGGTTATCTAGTAATTCAGGCTGCATCTGCACTTCAGAAATAATCCAGTTTGACACCACTTTATCTGCCATGGCTCAACCATGATACTGAATTCTGGGATTTGTAGTTTGTTGTGGCACCAAAGCTCTCTGGCAGAGAATGCTAAATAACTCACAAAACTACAAATTCCAGGGTTCCATACCATTGAAGCTTGGCAGTTAAAATGTTGTCAAACTGCACTAATTCTGCAGTGCTGATGCAGTCTTGGTCATTACTGAAAAGAAATATTCTCCATCAAATGGTCTTTCAGTACAGATGCCAAGAAAAGGAAAGGATAGGCCAAAATAAGAAAGAGAACACAAAAAACCATGAAGCCTAAGAAGGAACATCCATACAAAAAACCCAAAATTCTGCATAGCACTTAAGATAATATGGAACACTAGTGTGTGTAAGCTTTGGCCTAGGGACAGCCAACAAACATACAAAAGGATGTATATTTGGAAACTTACCACTATGATTTTGTTCTATTCATAGCAAAACCACCATTCCTCCTGCCAATTAGAGAATCTTCAGAGCACTAAGGATCATGTTTGCAAGACACTCATATTCCTTCCATATTGCTGTAGTTAGGCAGCCAAGGACAACAGTTTATAATTATAAGTGAACATTTTTCAGATTATGTTTCTTAAATACTTAAATGGGGTTTTCCTTTCTTTCTCAATTTACTTACTCTAAATAAATGAAAACGCTGACCAAAGTTTTGATTCACCTCTAGTTTTGTTTTATCATGTGCAACTAGTTGGACCAAACCCATTAATGGAGACTAGATGAACATCAGAAGGCACATCAGCACAGACTTCCCTTGAGGCTTTAGATTAATGGACTCAAGGAAATTCTACATTTATCTGTGACAAATGAAATTAGAAATACAACCCATAGGTTAGAGACAGGTTTAACAAGCTGCCTATAGAAAAGCAAGCTTATTAAAATGCAGAGGAAAATGTAAAAAATTAGTTTTGCACTATAACCTCTAGAATCCCCCAACCAACATAGCCCCTCACTGAGCCCAGCAATCATGCAGATTGCTGTTGTGTACCTTCAAGCCATTTCCAATTTATGGAGATCCTAAGGTGAACCTATCACAGGTTTTTCTAGGGCTGAGAGTATGTGACTCACCCTCGGTCATAATTCAGCTTTGCTTGCCTCACTGTAAGACAGTGTAGGCCCATCCCTCTATACCCCAAAAGCAGCCAATTGGTATAAAAAAACTGGTGCATGAACATTGAATTCAGTTAATAGAAAAGAACATCCTATTTCTCATTTCTGTTGCAGTCAGCCTGGCTAATTTCCATAGTCAGAAAAAGATGAGCGAGGGAGAGTTTAGTCTTCCACATTCCTGTTGGCTCATTTCTGTTATCTCAAGGAGCCTTACTCAAAGTGGTACTATTTCGATTTTTTTGCCCGTAACTCTCATCAGACCTAGCCAGCATAGCCAGTGGCAAGGATCTGAGGGAGCTGTAGTTCAAAACATCTGTTGTTGTGTATCTTCAAGTCATTTCCAACTTGGGGGTGAAACAGATGGGCAAGAAAAAGCACCCTGAAGCTGCCTTTTCTGAAGCCACATTGAAACCCCACCAACTGCACCACCAGCTCCCAAGGCGGCTGGAGAGCGCATGTCATGACCACATGGCACGGCTTTAGGCCATGCTACTGGGTACTTTTTTTACTGTCCCCGCCACCATCACTGCACACCTTCGCAGGAGTGAACTGCTGCACACATTCGCATGTGCAGCACTTCACTGGGACAGGGCATCAGAG
>JAIPUX010001880.1:20960888-20977331 GCA_020142125.1 Phrynosoma platyrhinos
GGGGGGGGGAGGGAATACAAACCATGGATTATTGATATTATTTTCCCAGCTGTTGCAAAAACTGTTCAATAGGACAATGAATGGCCTACTGCATAATTCAGTACAGTATCTCACAAAAGCAAAAGACAATAATTTATCCAACAAGGATCTTGTGAAAATTAACAACATGATGAACATGGAAGGTCTCCTGATCACCTTAAATGCTATATAAGTATGATATGAATCCAGTTGATTTGCCAATTTTTCCATACTCCCATTCTTTGTCAAGAAGAAATATGATAGCTTTATTTCTCCACTGCATGCTTCTATGGAAATAGGCTTATTGCCTACCAAATATTATATTACTGGGGGAAAAATTCTCCAAAGTGGCAATGCTACTGCAGTTTCATGCTCTTCTGTTTATATTAATTTCATAACAATTAATGCAGGAAATGATGGATTTGAATGGATATGTGAAGGATTGCAAGGAAAAGCATTAAGTAAACTGTCTTTGGAAAAGGGGGAATGTATTGAAAAAACACAAAACATCTCTGTTAAAGGATGCCTCTGACCAATAACATTTGCATAAACTAAGAATTAATAAACCAATACACTTTTCTTTAAAGAGATTTTTGGATCTCTCGAAAGCTGGTTGCTGTGAATGTCAGAGGAAGTACAGGAAAGGAGGCAGACCAGTAAAGAAAAGAAGAGATAAAATCTAATAATGGTCTTGTTGATATAAATAGTTCTTGAGAAACAATAAAATGCCCATTTTTTAATTCAGTTGGTGATAGTTAATTGGTGCTGGGCCTTCTTTGCTACAAATGCCAGACATATTTTATATCAGCTTATTGCCTCAGGCTGCTCACCTCTGTAAGATGAAAGGGACTTCTCTCTAGTCTTTGCCAAAACAAGTTCTTCAGACTAAATTTGGGGAGGCAAACAAGTGTTGTGAACGAACTCTAATTCTGACATTCTAGCCACAGCTAAATACTGTGGCTTTAATGAAGCTGCTTTAAATGCCAGTGGGAAAGTCCCAGGCTTCTTGTTTTTATTATGTGCCTTCAAGTCATTTCAGACTTAGGACCCTAAGGTGAACCTAACACAGGACTTTATTGTCAAGATTTGTTCAGTTTTTTTTTTTTTTTTTTTTTGCTTTTGCCTTCCTCTGGGGCTGAGAGAGTGTGACTCCACAGGTCATCCAGTGAGTTTCCACAGTGATTTGAACCTTGGCCTCCAGTTCAAACCACTATACCATGCTGGCTCCCCTCAAGCATACTACTAATGAATATTACGAAAATCAAAACTTTCACAGAAAAAAGGAAGTCTCTTAGGCCCCTCTCAGCAAAAGATTAGATAATCTTTCAAGAATAAAGTAATCTTTAGCTGTTATAAGGCTCTTCCATTGTTGTTGTTGTTGTATGAATTTAAATCATTTCCTACTTATGGTGATGCTAAGGCAAACCTATCCCATCTTGGCTACAAAAACCCACTGGATAACCTTGGACAAGTCACATTCTCTCAGCCTCATAGCAAGGCAATGGCAAACCTTGTCTGGATGAATCTTGCCTAGAAAACAATTATGATAGGGTGGCCTAAGGAAACTACTGGAAGGGACACAACAAGCTTTGTTCAGAATGTAATTTCCTCACTTTGTGGTATCAGTGCAGCGGTGTAGCAAAAGGGAAACAAGTAAGAGCAACATTACATCTCAAAATATAATTCTGGCTCCTCTCGTGCAATTTTCTTTCAGTACTCTCATTCCTAACAGTTCATCTGGGGTAGCCATGTTGGCCATATAGCAAATCCAATAACATCCAAACAATTATACCTTTATTGGGCCAACCAAAATGCACAATTATATGTTGCAAGCAGGGAGAAGCCAACCTTCAGATAGCCCTCCCTTAACATCTGAACTGAGATCAGAAACAGAAAATTCAGGCCCAAGACTAACATCTTCAAGTTTTTCCTCCTGTTTGCCTGATGTGACTTCGAAAGCATGCAACGTGTAACTTCGAAAGCATGCAACATGTAATTGTGAATTTTGGTTGGCCCAATAAAGGTATAATTTTTTGGATGTTATTGGATTTCCTAACAGTTCAGTATTTTAAAACCTTTGGCCTGAAATCTATTGGTAATCCCAGCTAGAGTAGACCTGTTGCACCAACTGGTGAGTCAACACATATGTAAAACCCACTGGTTCAGCTCGTCTGTTCTAATTGGGTTTACCAATAGGATTTAAGCCTTAGCTTTTAGAAATTCAGCACAGTTATTCAGACAGAGAGAGCAGGGTAAAGTTCAATTGGTCATCATATCAAATTAAATGTGAATGCAGGTAACAAACACAAGACCTACAGGTCGGAACAATTTTGAAAGTCTTACTTTACAAGTCAGAGGCATTCCTGTGCATGCATAGTGCCTGGGGGGAATGAAGAATAACAGACAAGACTTGAAAAGGGCAGCCCAAAAGACTGCTGCCTCTATCAACTGTTGTTGTTAATGCCTTGAGTCTGGGAATCCTTGTTAAGCACCATTGACACTCCTTGGGTGCACCTCAGACAACAATGCAAGATATAAGATTCAATTAGTATCTGTAAAAAAGGAAAACTGGCTATATCCAAATTTTGCAATTACACCTATGTATTTATTCAACTTGCTTTAAAAGTATCAGAACTTTATACTATAACCAGGTATTCTGCATAGTTGTATTAATTTGAAGATAAATTGCCCTTTCTAAGAGGTTGCCTATCAAACTGTATATCTAGCCCTGGCACTTTCTTGGCTAATGCAAAGAGTTCAAAAGCTAAGTCATATTGACACCTAGGAGTTTATCACACAGGCAAAAAAAACCAGGATATTAGCGCTATGCTCCCATTTGTATCCCACAAATATTGCATGATAATGCAAGGCTTTTCACACAATGTTGTGAGACATCATTATTATTGCGCTATTAACCTGTGAATAAAGCAGCAAAATTGTGCCTATTTTTATTCATGAGATTTTCCCAAAAATAAAAAGCGGCACAATTTTGCCACTTTATTCATGGGATAATCATGCAATGACATTGTGTGAAAACCATCACGTTAGTGCACGATATTCATGGGATATTGAGTGAGCATAGCGCTAATATTCCGTTTCTTTTGCCCATGTGATAAACTCCCTAGTTCCAGTGATGAGGGCATTTTCAGCCGACTGTATTTATGGCTTTGAGGTTCTTCTGTAGCAATTTTAAACCAAATACTGCCTCACATCAGTTGTAATGAAATACTGATTGCAAGAAGCAGCAGTCTCAGATGGAACTTACCTAAGTTTTCACACTTTTTTAAAAAATAAATTGGATTTCTGTTAACAGATAGTTAAAGGAAGTTTGGTTTTGAGCAAATGACGACAATGGACAGAACCAGTGTGCCCCACCACGTATTTCTGAACTAGTGTAGTTTCATTTTTACACCCTTCAGTTGCTTTCATGGTTGCACTTGGTCCTTCCTGCCTCCATATTCTGTTGTCTCCTGTCATTGTTGCTTTTAGGCAATATCAAGACATTGGGTTGTTGTGGATGATAGAACTGCATCTGCCAATGGAGCTGCATCTGTTAATGAAACCAATCCCTTTTCCTTTTCCTTATGCACCCTCAAAATCTTCCCTGGAGGGCTAGGGATCTCGAGAGCACTTTTTCAGGCAACAGCGAGGGCTACTGAGGGCAAGTGGGAAAAAATTCTTAGTGCAGTGTTGGATTTTTGCCATTATTTCCTTATACACTGATAATTAGTATTTATTTATTTTATGTTGTTGTTGTTGTTGTTGCTATAGCCATATTTTGGTCACTGCTCTACTCCACTATGGTAGCTTAATTATATGACTGCAGTAAACACCATGAGCCACAGTTGTAGTGTAGCTGATAGCTCTGAAGAGGGTTGGGGACAAATGGTTGCTGATCTGCCTTTCCTTCAAAATAATTTCCCATAAGAAGTTAACTAAATGTTATGGATATTGTCTAAAGGACTGATAAACCCTCATCTTGGGACACAGAACCTATTCTGTTTTAACCCCCTTTATAAATGTTCTCCAGATCTTAGAGAAAAATGCATTTCTATTCCAGAGTGTGCTGAAATATCATTACCCTGAACGAGTTCCTGCTGCCTGCTGCGTCCCAGTGAGACTGAGCCCACTAAGCCTGCTCTATTATGAAGAAGGAAGGGTTAGCCTAGGTCACCATGAAGATATGATAGTAGAAGAGTGTGGCTGCCGCTGAAGAGACTGCAGTATGTGGCAGAAATTTCTATTCTGGCCCTTCCTAAACTGAGAAGATAAAAGAAGACTTGCTTCATGGACAAGACAGCTTTCTAATGAGTTGTCATTAAACAATGATGGTGAGACCAGCTTGAAAGACGGGCCCTCCTTATATGCAAAGTTATGGGCTACCAAAGGTATTTATTTTTTATCACTGTTAAAAGTGAGAATGAAAGCTTGATAGATCTGGGTTTCAAGACTGTCTGCTGAGTAGTAGAGAATGTTAGAATTAAATCAGACTACAAAAAGATCCAGACTTCTGCACCATGAGGTGACATTCCCCCTACAAATAAACACATGGTCCTGTCCTTACAGTGATAAAACTGTTAAACATGAGTCAGTGGTCATTTGCTCTATGGCAACAAGGGCCCTGATCTTAATGTTTTAAGTCATGAGGAAGGTTTAACTCAGCAAGAAATATCTGATGGGACTGTGTATGAGGAGCTGCTATGTATGAACTAATTTTACAACAAACATGTTTACATCTTTGTCACACAGGTAAATAAAGGTAGACTTTGAAAATACATCTCATTTCATTGTTTTCAGCCAGTGAAGTAAAATTTAACAAACTTTTTAAAACAAGGAAAATAGATGGTTCAGCAGCATTTTTTCTCCAGCTTCACAATCAACCTCAAAAGAACCAGGGAGTAATTCTTCTACCACTTATTGCATTTCCCAATGGGGCAGTAATATAGCTGAGAGGAAAGTAGATGTTATTTGTTTACTTATTTAATGCTCCAAGTCAGCTGTTTAAGCTATCAAGGGACTTTGCTAACAAAGCTTAGGTGTCTTTACAATGGAAACAGCTAGTTACATGCTTCAAGGTCATTCAGTTCCCCTTTGCTCCTTAAAATATAATATTTCAATAATTTAAGAGGCAAGCCTTTTTATGTAAGGTCATGATTGATGGTGACTGAAACTGAGTTGACAAATGGCCAGCTAATAGCCTGCATGCTGTAACCAGTGCCTTAAATCAATTTTCTTGTGGGACAGCAGCTCTACCAAAATTGAATCAAGGTATGACCAAAAAGGTTACTTGAAAGTGTATGCACAAGAAAGGCATGGTTCCATATTACAAGTGACAGAAAAAGCCCAAGTGTGGCATTATGGCTCTTTTTTTATGTTAAGATTAAGCATGTGTTCCCTAACTGTGAAGACCCAGACTGTGAGGTGATATCAATTCTATTATCAAGGTCTATGCATCTCAGATGTACATGTATTGTGTAACTGTGTCTCTGTACCCATGTTTCCCGATGCTACCCCTCCAAAACCCACCCTGTAAACAGCACAGCCCCTCACTCCTTATGCCTATTTCCCTGTTATCACAAAGCAGAGGGATGAGCAGAGACATATGCTGCAACAGACATCCACACAGACTTCAGTTGTTTTTGTGAGGTCTTCAGATGATGTCTTTGCGGCATGTCCAGCCACAAGAAAATAGCTGGATGTGCCCCCACTCATCCCCTTGCTCTCTGAAAACACAAATATTGTTGTGTTGGGTGGAGGGAGCTGTGCTGCTAAAAAGTGAGATTTTTGGGGAGGATTTTGGTCATTCCATGGTTGGAACAGAATTCTGATCTATGCAATGAATATAAATGTGAGTTGCAATTGTGTACATCCAATTTAATCAATTTTAAAAAGGATCTCTGTTGTTATGTTATAAATGCATAAAGGATGAAGACTGTTTCAGCTAATGAAACTATGTCCTACCTCTACTCGAAGACAGCAGAATAGGTATTCCAATTCAGTTCTTGAAGGCACAGCCATGCCTAAAGCAAAGTGTTTTATCGCATAAGCAAAATAATGATTGATATTTAGCCTTTATTCAGGATTTGACTCTAAAATTACGTAGACCAAAAATGCCAAATACCATCCGTTGCTTGGCAGACATGATTAAAAAGCTCTAGAACACCTCTTTGCTATTTCACACACAAAGCAATGCCAAGGGAAGTGAACCAGTACCTGTAATGAACTTATAATTGTGGTCCAATTGTAGATGTAGCAAGATAGGTCCGTGTACATGTGAGTTCCCCTTCTCTTTTAGCACTGTCCCCTCACATCTTAGAGATCCTGTGGCAGAGGATATCATTTCAGGGGGTTCTCTAGAAAGGCTTGTTGGACCCTTAACCAAAAACATTCAACAGGTATACATTAATTAGATGTATGAGGCCAACTGTTATAATAATATTTTTTTCACACAGAGACTTAACACTCTACCTGTTATGCCAGTTTTCAAATCTTGTTTTTCTTGGTGCTGTTTTTTGCTTTTCAACACCATGCATCTTCCAAATGTTGTAAACATGCAGAAACTGCATTATTCCCTTTGCAAAATGGGAAGCGAGATGAGAGTGTCCAGTGACAGTAGTTTTTCAGGTGCGGGGGAACTCAATAGAAGTCCTTGATGGTATGAATCTTGAGAGCCCTTCTCTTCCACAGGGGCATTATTAACACCTTTTGATACTTGTGATAACTGTTTAATGCAGGAATGTGGAGCCTTAGATGTCCTTTTGTCATGCTGGCTGAAATTTCTGGGAGTTGACAACTACTGACTAGCCTCCTGTAAATCAAGCTTAGGTGTGCTTATGTCTTTTTTTTAGTTGAGGCAGAGGCTAGTATCTTCCACATAAGCCAACTTCTCCAACCCCCTCCCTCCCCAATTTTCCATTAGGCATGAAACAGCCATGGGGTGGGTCTGCCGTGGTTCTTCAGTAAGTCCAGCGGGTGGCGAATAACCAGCTTTATAGTACTTCCACATGTGGAACTAATACGTTACACTGTGCCATACAGGATGACAGCCACTACTAGTTAGAGAAGGGAGTTAGAATATTTCAACCTACCAGACAATGGTCATTCTGCTCCATGATGAATACTAAAATGGCCATACCCTTATGAACTATTGGAATTTTAATGAGATCGCTCCAGATCCTTTTATAGTTTGCAGCCAGAGTTGTATTATCTCCTGCTACTTGCAGTGTTATGTCTCATCTGAGTAAGTATGGTTACCTCCTAAGTAAAACTGAGGAATCAAGTAGCTGGACACCAAGGCTTGGCTTATGTTTTAGATCTCATGATTGAAAGACTTTTCATATGAAATGGCTTAGAAAACTACCAACCCCAGACACATTATTTTATATTAACATAAATTCAACACCAGTTGGGGGGAGGAAAGGGAGATTTTGAACATAGACTCCTGGTTCAAATAGCTGTTCTGAAAAGTGATCACTATGGGAAAATGTTCATCATAAGGTCAGTATTGTGAATGTCATTTTGTAAGTTTGTGATATATAGTCATATCTGTCAGCCTCAGACTGGACTAATTTCTCTTGTAAGAAGCCATAAGACTTAAAAGTATGAACAATGGGTGTACAGCCTACACTCTCTGGGCTGCATACAGTCCGTGGAGGTCTTTTATGTGGTCCCCGTGTGCTTTCTTCCTGTTGCTGAAGGATTCTCCCTATACATTAGGAAAAACTTCCTACTTGTAAGAATTGTTCAACAATGGAACACACTCCTTTGGAGTGTGGTGGTCTCTTTCTTTGGAAGTTTTTAAACAGAGGCTGGATGGCCATCTGAAAAGTGCATTGAGTGTGTATTCCTGCATGGCAGGGGGCTGGACTGGATGGTCCTTGTAGTCACTTCCAACTGTATGATTCTATAAATCCCTGCTGATTAGGATCTCTGTTTCTGTGCTAGGTGATGGTGATGCATCAGTGGGAGAAGGCTTTCGACCCACCTGCTCTTTGTGACCTTGAAGCAGCTATCAGCATCACTTCTTCCATACTGCTAAAGACATATCAGAAGTACTTGTGCCAGTAGGGCTTATTGGTGGAAAAAGGAAGCTTTAATTTCCCCTTCTTGCAGCAACCTTGAACCAGCTCTCCCCATCAACATCAGCCATGGACCTGAAAACACTGTGTCTAATCCATATTAAGAGGACCAAGGCAATACCTTTTTGCCAGCTATGAAGCCATGTAAAAAAAAAAAAAGCATAGTTCTTCTTCATTAACTCAAGAAAGTAATGGGAACTGGCAAGGGTACTATAAACTTTGTGAGATACCAGCCTCAGTTGTCACAGAAATGCAGTTTTAAGGAAGGAAGGTATCTTGTGTGACACCCTAAATCAGGTCTCTCCCTCTGCTTACAAAATCAGGCAGGGTGATCTTCTGTCCAGACTCCTTGGGTGCATGAAATTAGCCCCCAGCTCATCCATGTTTTAAATATGCAAATTACAATATTGCCATGTTCACTCAGGACAGGTTTCTGTGCAAGCCTGCAAATTAGCTTTTTAAAGTCAGGGAATATAATCTCTGTCATGAAAGGTGGGGCATGAAAGAAATGCTATCTTAAGAGAGTGCTGAGGGTCCAAGCTCCGTCCTGCTTTGATCAGGTTAGAGAAAGATGGAGCATTAATGCTTTTTGAGGAAATCTCACACCAGGATGCAGAGCAAACATGAACATCATGCACCCTACTTGGCCATTTCTTGTAGCCCCTACTGCTAAGTATCTACAGCAAAACAGCTTATTTAGATGCTAAATCAAGGTACTTTGGGAGTGGACTTGTGGTATAGCAGTAGAAATGTGATATGCGAAGCTCAGTTCTACTCCAGAACAAGGTACCCATTTCTGAAGCATTTTTATTATCTTGTTTTCAGCAAACAGAACATATTTTTCTTCTGCTGACACATGCTGCCATAATGCAGCAGCATGCAAAATGTAACATCAAGGATGTAACCCATGTGGGACCTTGGCTGCCCATCACTGGCCCTCCCTAAGTTGTTTCCTACAGTATATAACATGGCAATATTCTGGCCATTTAAAGTATACGGTAATTTGTCTTAGCTTGCTAGATTTTTTTCTTGCTGAACTTTTGAGACAAAATATGACCTTTAAAAGTCATGTTGCTCTTGTGGAACCACACAAAATAGCAGCTGAAGAGTTCCAGCAATAGCTGCAGTTATATTTTATAGCTGGCTACCTTATGGAAGAGAATGAGATTTCAGCAGCATGTGTGCGCAAGACTGGAGAATCTGTAACTGCTGCTTTTGCTGCCCAGGTCACTTTATGAAACTCATGTCCATAGGTTCATAGGTCCAACTAACAAAACAAAATCCTGAAGTGCAGATTTTGAAATTATTCAGAAACCACTGATGCTTTTCCCACCCTTCATCCCAGTAACATGCTGGAAGTCAGCCCTGCTCCATCCATATTCTGTACTACCAAATAAATTTCCACAGAAGAACCATCAACTTGTCTGTAAGCAAAGAAACAGTATTTTCCTCCTGCCATGCTTGAGCCCCATTCCTTTTACTGCCCCAATAAAGCAAACACTGTAGCTTGATATAATCTAGATCTTTTATTGATCTCACTGTAACAGCAACCATTGGTGAGAGTGTTTTCCAAAACACCTGTTTCAGTAAAAACCAAATTTGTACAGAAGTAGTCCAAGGACTGTTCAGACAACCTCTGCTGGCCATTCTTTTTTAAAGTAAACTGGATTACATTTAAACAAAGATATAGGGGGTAAGGAAGTGAAGGAGCAGTAAATGGGAACAGGTAGGTATATACATAACCAAAAGTTTTTGAACACGTCAAGGACATTCAGTCATCTTATTGGCAGCAGCCTCTACACTTCTCCCATGGTGGCCAACAAAAACTAAGAAGCAAACTGCCTCATAGTATTATAAATAGTTCTTCTCCTGTCTAAGGTGAAGAAAGGCACACTGGATCACCATCTTGCAGTGATGCAGACACAAGAGGGAATATGGAGGAAGGGCAAGGGAAGTCTTGTGTTCCTTGTGTAAACGGACCAAGGCGCTGATTATTTCTCCCCCTCTTGTTTGATTCACATACATTTTTTAAAAAAAATCTAGTTCTGAGTGCATATGCCTCTTCCCATTTTAGATAAAATTATTCTTAGTGTTTGGAAAGCTGGTTTTGTAGAGGTGTATCACCTGTTGAACCATATATATATATATATATCAGCCCTAAGTATATTTTCCCAACTCTAAAAGAATCAATACAGTTCTTACATTTTAAAGTAAAATATACATTTATATATATATATATATATATATATTTGTGTGTGTATAAACATCCACCCGCATACACATTTATTTTTGCACTCGCCCTCTCTCCACACTAGAGGTTTCTCATTTTTCCACAGTTACCCAATTTTGCAGATGACTAACAAAAGCAAATCTTTCAACCTACCATACTCCCTGTGCAGCATAATGTCAGGATGAAGGAGACAAAAAAGGCAAGCAGCTTATCACCATACCTAGTTTGCATAAAGAGAACTTTTTTTTTCTGCAGTCCATTTTAAGAAAGGTCATAAATATCAACCTTGTTAACAGAGGGATAAAAACTTTTGAGAGATACTCCTTGGAATGGCTATCCAAATTTTCAGTACAGTCTCTTTTTCACTATAAAAATGTTTTTAAAAAAAACTCACGGAGGGGTCTGTTATTCAAGCTCACAGGCTAGAAAGAACCAAGTAGAAATATTTGCATCTCTGATTTCAGAAGATCCTAACTACAAATCTAATCCTGTTTCAAGAGACCTACCAAGAAGTACTGCATATCATCAAGTCTAACTGCTAAGTGGAAAGTTGTAACACTACTGAAATATCAATGACAGTACCATGAATGGTTGAGAGGCACCAGAAGTTGCAAAGAGACGTCCTACGATTACAATGGTAGTGGTGAGCAGGCACCCAAGGCTGTCACTCCCTGATGTGAACAGGATATTGGTTGCATGATGAGATCCAGGGGCAGGAAATGGTCTACTGATATGGAAACCATCCATGGATCTCTTTAAGGTAGATGTGGGCAGACTTCAGACTGGTCAAATCCACTCGGGTTGTTTTTGTTGTCTCACTCTGCCCTGAAGGTTGTCAAGGAGAAATGAGGAGAGATGCTAAGAATTCAAAATAGGCTGCCCCTCTGCACTTGCTCAGCACAGGGATTTGTGATCAGTACCAGAACCAAATCTGTAATTCCTTTCCCACAAAAATACATTCCTGTTTTTTCCCAGACATTCTTTTTTGGCAGCTCAATTAGGAAGAGTGGATGTTCCCTGCTGTCATCAACAGACTATTGGGAAATTGAAATTCTTGCCAATCTACCCAGTGGATTTTACTGACTGTCCAATTGTTGTTGGTGGTTTTTTTTAGAAAACTAACACCACCTTTTGCTAAACAGACGGCACTCACAGTCAATTTACAGTGGCAAACCCCATGAACAACTACATCCCATGAACATAACCAAATAAAAACTTGGAATGCAATAACAGCACATGTTAAAAAGTAGTAGAATTCAAAGATATAGCCATGTTAGTCTGTAGAACCAGTATGTAGAGAGAGCTTGTAGCACCTTTGAGAGTTACTGAAAGAAAGAAGTTGGCAGCATAAGGTTTCGTAGATTTCAGGCTACTTCCTCAAATGATTTTGAGGAAATAGACTGAAGTCAACGAAAGCTCATGCTGCCAAATTCTTTCTTTTCAGTGAGTCTCAAAGGTGCTACAAGATCTCTCTACACCTGTTAAAAGAGCACTGATAGGATGATGCTCTGTGTACCAGAGTATCATTGTACCATTGCTCAGTTTTGCAAAACTTCAATGTGTCACTATATTCATTCTTCTTAAAAGTAATTTTCCAATCAAATACCATAGGTTTGTATTAGACCACCCAACAGTGGTAGGATTGGAATTTTTAATTTGGCCACAGAAATATTTTTCATTGGCAGAAAGCGTCACAGACTCACTGGACAAGTTATCTTTGGTGCAAGTAAGTGGAACCTTGCCACTTATTTGGCCAAGTGTGCCAAATGTGGCTTTCATCCTCTCCAGAGTCAAGAAACATGGTACTCCAGCAGAAGACAGGATACATTCCAAGGCCACATTTAAACATCCATTATTTGTGGTTAGTTCACTATGCTAGAGATGTTACTATTATAACAGAAATAAAGCACAGTACACTTGTTGTTAACTATGGTAAATACTTAAGTTTAGCTTCTGTTCTCAACATAGTTGTGTCCCAAAACGTGTGGAAGAATTGATTATACATGTGAATCTTTGAAGAAGGAAAGACTATCAGGATTTACTCATGGGAAACAATTAAGCAGTAGTGCAGCCATATATTTCTGATACAAAAATCCAATCCCTGATAAATTATTCTGCACTAGTCCAGATGTATCCACAGCAAGTTCTTGGTTCCAAGAGCCAGTTGGTGATTGCCAAATAGTAAAGAAAAACATACGAAGAGGGTAACGTTAAAGAAATGGAGTACCTAGAAGTAGATCAAGTCTAAATGTGATTTCAGTTAAGGACCAACAGTGGTGCTAAGAAAACCTAGGATCTGATTTGTTATGCCATGAAGATAACATCTCACAACTTTACAAGACTGTGCAATGTCAACAATACAGAAACCAGAATAGTACCAGGACAGTCAAGTTCTCAGAGCCTGAAAGAATACAAGTTGTTTTATATTTAGCTTAACCAAAGGACATGGGAAAGTAAGACACTGCAAAAGCGCAGCCTCCTCGCATACTTTCGTTTCAATGGCAGTCAGATCAGAAGTTTGGAAATGCTGTGCCAACACCCTCAAGTTCTTAAGAGATAAATGCACAATGTTTAATACTTCAGCATGGATATTTATACAGACTGCTCTCAGCTATTATACCAGTTGACAGTGGTGCCGGGGGCTTCTGTGTCAATGAGGTGAGACTACGCTTAGTCTTTGTTTTAAAGAAGCTATCCACAGGATGCAAAAGCCACTTTGGGGATATAGTTCAGCACCTTGGATAGTTCATTTAATATTCTGACTAAAACAAGAGTGGGTTCACTGTCCCAATGGCAGCGAATAGAAGCTATCAGCCTCCACTGCAAATGGAGGCATGGTACTTCCAGAAACATGACCCTAAATAATGTATTTATCCCATGTTATTGTGGCTCCTTAAGTGCCAAGTTAAGTGTTGCAATGTTACCATAAACATCCAGATGCATTTTGAATGTGCTTTTGTAAGATGGAGGATAAGGCTATCACTACTAGCAGTATTCCTTTTATTATCAGCTGCTGGGATATGTAACTTGAAAGGCCTGTTGCACTTGTGCCCTGCTTGGGGTGCTTCCCACAGGCATCTGAGCATCAAGGGAACAAAATGTTAGATTAGGCAGGCCTCTTGGGTCTTATGATCTTAATGTGGCATTTGCTGCTCAGCAACCAGAGTTAGCTTTCTAATTGCTATAGAAACTACATGCAGTACAGCAAAGAGAACTATCTTTGTTCTTCCCAGGATAGTTTTATGATGGGCTGTGTAAACTAAATCCAACACCCACTTTATGGAAATTAGTATTGCCTGGTGCCTTTTAATCAAATGCCAAGTTCTCTAGAATTTCACTAGAAAGGAAAAATGTTTGCAGGGGGTAAGAGAGATAGTTCCCATGTGGTGCTATGAATTTCCATGGGTTTTGTATGCTATGCCTGAGTTATGGAGCACCTACGCTGGATCACCATGAAGCCCCCTTATGTCAAGGTTGCACTAAGTTCACTACAAAGCCCAACCTACAATGAGGATGTCCATTTGCTCATGAAGAATGGAGTGGCCTCAGAATATAGAAAGTAACCATCCCTGATTGATTAGAGATTATATACATTGAGACAAATACAGAATATGTATGTCACTCAGCTAAATAAATTTTGATGCTAGGAGCTTTAATCAGTGTGAATAAATCTACATACAATGACATTCTTCTATAGAAAAAAGGGTCTTTTTTAAAAAGTTGGTGCTACCATGTGTTTCAGCAGACATTGTCTTAGAAGAAGTATCCTTCTGCTCTCATTTAGGAAAGAATGCTCAATCTGAAATTTTTATAACTATTTCTCTTAAAATTAATTTAACCCTAACATGTTAAATCTGTTCCTTCTTTAATTGACCAAAGTGTTTAGACTGATTAAACGTTGCAACCTTACTCAGCTAAACTGTTTGGGGTGCATCCAAGTCATCACAAGAGCACTTGCAGTACCAGCCACAAAATGCTCCTTTTATAAAGCAAGAACATGGGAGAAAAACAAAAACCAGCTACCAACTATTTAGCTCTGGAGGCCATGCTCTGTGGAAGACACAATACAAGGCTACTGATAAAGAGCTTGCAGTTCTGAATTTGCAAGGTTGATAAAGAGATGGCAAATTATGTCCAGAAAAAGAGAGGTTTATTTTGTTTTTTACTTATTTGGCCATCAGATAGAAACCCATCAAGTCAGTAATGCATACAAATACCACTGGCAAATATTTGAAGTGGCTGCCAAGGTTTAAATATCATTCTTCAATACAGTTCTAGAAAAATGTGCTGTTTAAAAAACCCACAACAGGTTGGGGACATAGCTTTCCTTGGCGACCCCAAACGCAAAGTGATGCAAAGACTATTGGGCTCCACAGCACTGGTAATTTCTACTGCCTTAACTCCGACTTCAAGATATTAAAGAAGGTGGGTTAAGTTTTCTATTAGTGCAAAACCCAAGTCATGAAAGCAAATCATCAGTGGCTGATGAAATATTTAAATTCAAATGGATTTGGGATTAAGTCCCATTGGATTCAGGGGTGCTAGGGTAGTATCAGCCACACTAGTCACATCCATAGATGAGTAAGGAATATCGTCCTTGTGATCCCTGCCGTTATTCTTTCTTCCTTATAAAATAGGTCATGATGTTTTATCCCCCTCAAGACAATGCTAAGCCAAAGGAGAAGTATTTAATTCACATGCCAAAGATTATTAATTTTGGCTCCAGCCAAAGTGCTCCCCACCATACTGTAGAAGAACTGCAGACTATAAAATAATATTTTAAAGAAAAGGGCTGATTAAACTGATTAAAGCATTCTTGGAGCAATGCTATATATCCTGAGAATGGAGGCCTTAAATCACCACTCATTCCTTGAAAGGGGGAAAAAAAGTTTTTAAAAATGAGTAATTTAATAGCCACTATTAAGGGCACAGTATTAGAGCCAGAATTAGAGGGAAATGATAGCTTCTGTATTTATTTTTAAATGCCTGTGTGAATATACTCAAATTCTTGGCATTTAGGTACATTTTTCTTTTTTAAAAAAATCAGCATGGTTTTAGGATATAGTCCACTAATCAAGGTGAAAATAGTCTCTTTAATGAGCTAGTTCCTAAAAGAAAACTACTGGTGGTGGTTTCAATAAAAAAAAGATCTCCAGATTACCTGGCAAAAGATCCTGACCAACCATGCAAATGTTCACAGATGTTAATAGTCTGCAATAATGTAAGCTGGGATGAAGTCTTGGCTCATACAGACCTATATCAGCCTTACTGATGGAGTTTCTGAAAAGCTGTTCTCAAGTCAAATAGAGACAAATACTACAAGTGACCAGGGAAACAATGAGTACAGTCCTCCCTCCATTCTCGCAGGGGATCCGTTCCGGACCCCCCCTCCAAAAAATGAAAAATCGTGTATATTCCAGCCCTATTGGTTTGAATGGAGGCACACACCCGTGGGGGCATGCTAACAAGCGCTGTGGGTGCAAGCTCCATTTTGTCCCCCTCCGTTTGCCTCCTGCGGATAAATAAGCAAGGGACACGGATCCCAAGTCCGCAAGAACAGAGGGAGGACTGTATTTACAAATCATGTCTTCTGCACTCTCAGCTGAACTGCTCAAGGCACTGATCTTTGTCAGTTGTAGGCAAATCTTAGGAAAGTTACTTTTTGGACTATAACTCCCAGAACCGCTTCCCAGTGAGCATGGCAGTGGGGTTATAGCAATGTTTTTGAAAACTGATTGGGCAGGTGACCATTATCTTGCTTTCAGCTAAATTTATTCTTCTCTGCATTGCAGATTTCTATATCTCCCCAAAACTGGGTCTGGAGGGTTTCCAGGCACTCCTGAACTGGTTTGGGGAGGGCATGAAAAGCTGCTGTGGGAAGGACGACTGTCATTCCCCCCCCCCCCCATGTCTGGTGGAATCCACTGTTCTACCAGCTGAAATCCACCTTGGCTTTTGAGTACATTTGGAAGGAAAATCCCATGTGACAGCCTTCAAAGAAGATTCACTAAAAGTGGCTGCATCAATCCTAGAGCCCCTTGCATATCTCCTAAAGTTTAGATACCAAAGTGAGGGTCTTTGCAGACTGCCAGAAATAGTGCATATTAAATTGAGGCA
>JAIPUX010001880.1:20983738-20993748 GCA_020142125.1 Phrynosoma platyrhinos
TGTCAAAGACAACTCTGTAATCATGTGGCCAGCATGACTGCACAGAATACTGTTACCTTCCTATCAAAGTGGTACCTATTTATCTACTTGCACTTTTACATGTTTTTGGACTGCAAAGTTGCCAGCAGCTCGGACTAGCTCACTCTGTCACGCGGCACTTAGACCTCGAACTGCCAATCTTGCGATCATCAAAGTCTGCATCTTAACCACTGAGCCACTGCATCCATGTGGTGTGGTCTACTGGTTGTTTTATGCTATTTCATTGCTTGTTGGCTAGCTTGAAAATAATGCTAAAGGGAAGGAGAAATGGGAGATCAATGTTTACCCCTTGCCATGGTTTATATCAGGGATGGTTAAAATGTGGCCTGTGGGCTTCAGGCAGTGTCCCAAGGCCATTTCTGCAGCCTCTTCATGCCACATTTGGCCTAAAGCTGGCCAGTCACATTCCCAGAAGCCTCCAAAAGGCACAACTGGCATATGCCATTTTTGGGGGAGGGGAGGCTTTTTTTTAAGCCTGGAGGGCTTTCTTCGAACCAGAAGCAGCAGGAAGTTATTCCCAGATTTGGAAAAAATGTTTTCTTAGGTCTAGAATGTTCTCCCCAAAATGGCCCACCGTTGGCCAAAGTGTTTTCTTCATGGAGTGGGAAGACACAGGAAGCCCTCAAAATGGTGGATGTGGCCCTCCAAGGTCCCAGAGGCTAGTGTGGTCACTCAACTGCTGGAAATTGGCCCAGCCCTGCTCTACATTCATTTTTCTGGAGCTAAGTTGACTTTTGTCTGCTTGGTCACCACGGGTTATGTTCAATACCATGTCAGAGGTGATAGTACAAGACATAATGGTGTTCTACTAAAGTTATTAAAGGACTTGCGTGAACAGTAATCACAAGCAACTTCTAGCTGAATAGCTAGTGCAACAGCCAGGGCATTAAGCAGAATTAAAATGTTGAATTTTAAACTTGTGTAGAGATGAAAACAGGTTTCCATGAACAGTAGATACTTATCGAAACTGATGGAATGATACTAGTCTAGTAGTTCTCAAACTGTAGGATGGGACCCTTGGGAGGGCATAAGAGTTTCTCCATGTGAGACTTGGAGGCCCTGATCTCCCTCCCTCTCATCCAAGAGTGAGGAAGCTCGCTGGATCATGGCCTCTGGTGGGACCCATCCTGAGCCTCTTGGAAGGCATTCTGTATTTAGTGCAGAAAACAGACAATGTGACAATGAATCGTCAAAGCACTTTTGTGGATGAAAGTGTGAAATGATGCCAAACTAATATTTTTCCAAACTAACAGGATTGTGGTGAGGCACCAGGCTGGTGTAATAATGTCATCTCTCTCACACACATACACATACACTCACTTATATTTTTCATCTCTTTTTCACATACTCGCATGTTTTTGTGTATGTGTGCATATACAGAAGACAATGAATATTTCTGCATGACTGTGTGTGTGAGAGAGAATAAATGAGTGTCAGTGAAAGTGAAAGAAAAAATGAAAAAGCATGAGTAAGTGTGTACATCTCTATGAGCATTGGTTTATGTGAGCATGGCTGTGTGTGAGACAGTTGGTGAAAAATTTACACATGTGATAAGTACTGAATTTATTTAAATAAAACTGTTATAATGTGAACAATGTTATTTCCTTACAAAATGTTAAAATATGAATATACATGAATGTGCAAGTGAAACTATGCATACTAAACAAACAAAATATTTTTATACATATATTATGTTGAGCGGGGTGTGTGACATCTACATATAGATGTAAAGGGGGTCACAAGGGGGAAGTTTGAGAACCACTGTACTAGTCAATATCAATACTGGCCAAAAACAATTTATTGACTGTGCAATCCCCAAGTCTTTATATCTAAATACAAAAGGTAATGGTACTTATGATCAGTCAGGTCCTGAGAGAAAAGGCACAAAAAATGCTGATGGCCTCACATCCTCTACTGTGGGTTTTTCATCCAATTATTATAAAGCTTACAGATCCATTTAAAGCCAACTGCTCTAATGGATGGCTTCATCTCCTGCTATCCTAATGGTTGGTACATGCTCCAATTAGTCTATATAAGTGAAACGATATAATCTAAAATAGATGGTTCTCATTACACTTGTATGGCAGGGTGATCTAAGGTGGCATATTCTCATACACTGGACTTGAACTATACTACACCAGCTTGGGAAAATCCAAGAACATCTTTTAGTAATTCACTGATGTTAAATGGCTATGACACACCAGGAACCAGTTTCCTCTTTGTCAGTCCACTGATGCTTTTAACAGTCTTTAATAGCATAAGGGTGGTAATTCAGTGTATGAGCAGCCCATGCAAGAGTTGCAACATTTCACTGTTTTCTATTTGCAAAGCCTACATAAAGACATTTAAAACACAAAAATCCAGAACTTTACACACTGCACGAAGAAACATGTTACATAATTCTGATGTTAACACTTTATGAAATTTTAAAAGTCAATCTTGTTTTCTCAGGAATTAAAAAGATGTGCCATGGCTGGGCTCTTGAGTGCAACATCAAGTCAATGTAAATTGCACTATGAACTATGCTGCTATATAATTATTTTACTAGATTGCTATATAATACTGACTTCCACTCATACCTTTCTCATTGGCAGCTACCAAATGCTCCCTCTACCAGCCCTATCCACCCCTCTCCTGCCTCATTCCACTACTCTGTCAGCCTTGTCTCTGGACTTTATTCAGTCCAAGGAGGTAGAATGTGTACAGCTGTATGGTGGGAATACAAAGGAAGAAGAGAACTGCAAGCACATGTAATAGTTGTACCAATTACCTCCCTGAGCTTCAATGAAATTTGAAGAGAGTGATTCTTCTGGATCTGCCCATTTCCCTCATAAACCAGTGATCCTCACACTTTGGCTCTCCAGATGTTTTTTGAACTTCAAATCTCAAAAGCTCTAGCCAGCATGGCCAATGGTTAGGGATTCTGGGAATTGAAGTTCAAAACATCTGAGGAATCAAAGGCTAAAAATCGCTGACATAAAAAACGAGTCATAGCTTTCCTTGTCCTGTAATGTACTAGTACTTCCATTCCTGCATGTCAAGGAACCAATGGCTATTCACCCCACAGAAACAGGTAAAGAATATTTTTTTATATAACTAGATCAGGAGTAGGCAACCTTTTTGAGTTGTGGGCCGGGTTGCTGTCCCTCAGACAATTGGGGGGCCGAAGCACCAAAAATCAATCAATCAATCAATCAATCAATCAATAAACATTTTTTAAAAAATTAAAAAATATGCATGCACACTCTCTCAGCCCCAGAAAAGCCATGGCAAAACCCCTGTGGAGATTTTGCCAAGAAAACCCCAAGAACAAGTAATAACAGCAATAATCAATATCATCATGGTGGGCAGCGGCGGCAGGACCAGCCTGGGGCCGGTCCAAAGGCCTTGGGGGCCGCATCTGGCCCCCAGGCCTTAGGTTGCCTACCCTTGAACTAGATTGTGAATGATCATGGAGAACTGTGCCATACTTCCATTTATACTCTTACCAATTATAGCCTTTCCATCATGATTGTTGAGATTGTTGACTTCCACTTTGGAATCTTCAGTCATGGAACCAGGGCTGGTAACTCCTGGGATATTTGGAAGGTGACAAGGAGGGGTTTGAGCCATGGGAGAATTGCGACGATCTAACAGAAACTTGCGGTCATAGATGATTCGGGTACCTAGAGGAGAGAGGAAAGAACATAAACAAAGGTAACTAAAATGCACTAACTATTATTTTCCAAAGAATAGATTACAAACATATATGTACACTCAGTTAAGATATAAACCTTTTGTATGAACTACTGTAAATAATCTAATAACTAATCCTAAACTTGTTTGTAAAAGAGTAAATGTTGAATAATTATGCTTAAGATTGCACTGTAAATGTAATCAAGAACAACTGCTATATGCATGGTTCCAGTTTTCTTTTCTTTTAAAGAAACACCATACAAGGCATGAATTCCAATTTCCTAGGCACGATGAAAGCCCAGTACCCCATTTATTTATTTAAAAATGGCAAGATTTCAACATGTGGGCATATGGGGAAGCCTGACTCTGCTTTCTCGCACTCCTTTTAGGAAAGGCAACACTTGTTGAGTGCTTTCAAGTCATTTCTGACTTATGACAAGCCTAAAGTGAACCAATTACAGGGTTTTCTTGGAAAGTTTTGTTCAGAGGGAGTTTGCTTTTCCCTTCCTCATAAGCTGAGAGTGTGACTTGGCCCAATGTCACCCAGTGGTTTTCTGTGGCCAAGTGGTGATTCAAACCCTGGTCTTCAGAGTCACAGTCCAACACTCAAACCATTACACCACATTGGCTCTCAGGCAAAGCTTATGCCAAAGTAACAACTTTTCCAAGATCATATGTGTGTCTTGCCTTTTGCTTTTGTTCAACGGGGATTGTTTCTATTGTTCAGAGGAGGGAAGCCTTGAATACCAGATGCTGAAGACACACAACAGGTGAAAGCTTTGGCTTTCATCTATTAGTGGGCTTCATGGTGGCAAGTGAGAGCATGGTGGGAAATGGGAATCTGTACTAATATTTTAGTACTAATGTACTACTCAGACAACCTGATCCCAGGTTTTGGATTCCAACTCCTATAATTTTTAATAACTGGCCATGGGTCAAGGTGATGGAAATTGAAATCTAAAACACCTTGGGGAGGACACTAAACTGCCAAATCCTGTTCTAATCAAAGGTTTGGAATACACTCATCCCTCTACATTTGTGGCTTTGACTTTTGCAAATTTTAATTATTCACACATTTTATTAGTATGTTCTATCTAAGTCCTCCAGTGCAACTCTATGGTCAATTTAACCAAAAGTTGCACTGAAGGACCTAGAGATTCCTAGAGAGAACATTCCACTAGGCATTTGTACCTACTCTAGCGCAATTCTAGGGTCAATGTCTGGCAGATGTTGACCACAGAGTTGCACTGGAGGATCTAGAGATTCCTAGAGGGGTGTTCTCTCAGGTAAAAACAGTGTTTTTGTTATTTGCGTTTTTTCTGCATTCATGGGGGTCCTGTGTCCTTAACTCCAGAGAATGTGGAAGGATAAGTGTACAAAAACTGTGGGTAACCTATGTTATTTGTTCCCTTTCAGAAGGACACTTATCTTCAGATTCACTGATAGAACACTGGAGAAAGACCTGTGTGTGTGTGTGTGTGTGTGTGTGTGTATATATATATATATATCTATATATATATATCTCTGATAGAACACTGGAGAAAGACCTATTATATATATATGTATACCCTCAAATATTGCTGGACTGTACTGGACAGTAGGGGAAGGGAGACAACTAAAGAAGAAAAACTACACATCTTGTACCCACAGCAATACCTGGAGTACATTTCAGGAAAATAACAAGCATCAGGAGCAGGAGATCCACACCTTTACTATCACAATGCTCAAACATCACAACACTTCATTGCCACCACAGGGTTCTTCTTCAAAGCAAATTATGAAGCTCTTTTTACTCCATAATATTGGCAGAATGAATGTTACTTGTACACCACCACTGCAGTTTTAAAGCTGAGGGGGAAAACAGCTTTTATTGTGTCTTGTTTTTAATCAAGGGGAAAAGTATGGACTAAAGAGCAAAGGTGACAGAATGCAACACTTTTTTCCCCTTCTTAAAAAGAAAGATAAACTTTTTTGTTTCTAACCCCAACAGAGAAAAGTTCAAGAAGGGGACTCCACTTCAGTCTCCTTGTCTATCAGATTAAAGATAATTAGCTCACTGAACATCTGGATTCTTTTAATTCCCATCTTCATCATAGTATCTGATTTGGCCATCTTTACCATGTTTCTCCCCCACCAAGCCTATGGCCCTCTCTTTTCCTTACCTAGATAATAGGTCAAATAAGTAGAATGGCTACCAAAGTGCTACATAAGGGGAACTTTTATTGTGACCTAAAAGACCTTGATGGCTTGGGGCCCAGCACTGTTAAGTAACAGGTTACTCCCTTATGTTCCAACTTGCTCTGGCAAGATCAAGTTAGCCCCATCTGAGCACATTCCTCAGTCATATAAATGACACATAAATGGAACAACCCAGGCATGTAAACAGTCACTCACCCAAGTGAGTGTCTCAAGTAAGATGCACTTCTACAGGAAAGAAAGCTTTGGCAAACTGGACAGTAACTGAGCTTCCTTCCTTTTCTTTCAAATCCCAAATGTTGGACTGGATGGCCCTTGTGGTCTCTTCCAATTCTATGATTCTATGATTCTATGATAAATAACTAAAGAAAAGTATGTAAAAGGTAGTGCATGTGCCTTCGTTTTCTGTTAATATCATAGGGTTTCCTTAGACAAGGAGTACTCAGAGGTGGTTTTGCCAGTTCCTTACTCTGAAATAATCTATCGCACCTGGTATTCACTAGTGATCTCTCACCCATATACTAACCAGGGCTGACCTGTCTTAACTTCCAGTATCATACGGGATTTGGTGCCTTAAGAATTAAATAATGTGCAGAAAATCTTGACTACCTCAACTTCTAAAGAAGACAATGCTGAAAATATTTCAAATCTTTTGACAGGCTAGAAACAAAGCAGCTGAAGATGACAATGACCACCTGGTGTTGTCTCTACTTAGCACAGCTTGCAGACACATATTCCTTTTTATTCTTACTCTCTGTATCTTCTGTTACCGTACTTCCCATTTGAATGCTCTATCCTTTAGCCTAAACTCAGGCTACAAGAAATCTGAACTCAGAACTCTCACAGTTCTACAAGAAAAAGAAATCTAAGAATAATAAAACACAATTAATTTTGTATAATTTGCACAATTTATTCAATCAAATGGACTCAAACATTTATTATGTATTTTTTTCAAAATGGAAAAGAAGGAGCAAAAATGCAAGACTATCTGCTAAAGCACTGTCATCAGAAAAGAATCATCATTTTCATCTTGATAACTTCTTCAGAGATGCCAGTTTTAATGGTGAACAAAGAGTTTCTCCTCTCAATCTATTGTTTCAGATAAGCTTTAATATCTAACACTCTGATCTAGATTCATTTAACATTGAAATAAGGCCCAGTGAGTTTAGTGACATTGCCTTCCAAGCAAGTGGTCCTAGGCTTTTAACTTAATATCCACATTATCAGTCTCTATTTTATATGGGGGCACTAAAGCAGTGGAGTTTGGCAAGAACTTGTTGGAAAACCTAAAATATAAAGCAAGGATAGGCCAGAAGGTAGCCTTGTGCTTATTATATATGACAATTCATATGCTGCACAGATACAGTACTGAGAAAAAGCATAAAAGCTACTTTTCTGGTCATTAAATTCATTAAAATACAGATACAAATGGAGGCATTTAAAATAAGACAGATACAAGCTGAGAGTTTAGTTTGCAGCCTGAGTAAAAAGACATACACATGCGTATGCACACAGAGACTTTATATCTAGTCTTGACCCAGAATAGTTCAATGCTTTGAACTATACTGAAAAAGGATCAATTTATTAGTTCTACCAAAACCAATCCAAATTTCCCAAGCTTCTAGGCAATGTTGACTATAGGCCATCATTCATAAACCCTTTCTTACTGCATGATTTTATTAATTTTAAACTAAAACAGTGCTGTATGTGATAGAATACAACTTCAATTAAAAATAAACCACACTCAAGGAGGACTTGCAACTACTGGATTATTTCTGCACTGTGTTTAGGAACAATGTAAGTTGCTGTGTGGCTTCCTGATCAGAATTCCTCCTATTCCACACCATTCCCAGATTCCTTTACCCTTCCAGACCGAGTTTTATATCCACAGAATATAAAACTGGGCTGTTCTGGTTCTGCTAAAACAATTGTTGAACCTCTACAAACTTTGCTGTTCCTTCTGAGACTGCTGATATATCCCACTCTTGTTCATGGATGGAACCATTTTGGATGTATACGCAATGAAACTCATAGTCTGAAGATCAAAAACCTTTTTAATTGAGTCTACTAATCCATCATGTGTCTTCCTCTCTTTTTCCTTTCCTCTACCTTTCCTAGCATTAGTGTCTTTTCTAATGAATCATGCCTTCTCATGATGTGGCCAAAGTACATCAGCTTCAGTTTGATCATCCTGACTTCCAGGGAGATTTCAGGGCTTGAGTTGTTCAAGAACCCATTTGTTTATCCTTTTGGCTGTCCTTTCCAGCCCTGCACCTCAGATTTAGTTCATTTTCTTCCTGTCCACTTTCTTCACTGTCCAGCTTTTGCATCCATACATGGTGATGGGGAATACGATGGCTTGGACGATTTTAACTTTAGGCTTCATTCATTCATATATCTTTACATAGGATCTTATCAAATTCTTTCACAGCTGCCCTTCCCAAATCTAGTTTTCTTCTGATTTCTTGACTGCAGTCTCCATTCTGATTGATGTTTGATCCTAAGTATGAGAACTCTTTTACTATTTTGATTTCTTCATTGTCTAGGTAGAATTTATGTATTTCTTCCATGGTCATTATTTTTGTTTTCTTTATGTTCAGCATTAAGCCTGCATTTGCACTTTCATCTTTGATCTTCCTAGTAATTGTTCCAAGTCTGTGATGTGTACTACTTCTTTAATACAAAATTGGTAACCAGAGGCAGAAATAACATGGAAATATAGGAGTAGGTTCCTGCACCACAAAAAAGAACAGCCCTTTGTCTGATGCTTTGTCAACTGAGGCATGTCTATGTCTAGTTTGCAAAACCATATGCAATGCAGTTGTTGTTTTTCTTGCCAGCTCAGTTATTCCAAGAGCCCAAAGTAGGTTCCAGATACACAATATACTGGTCCACATAATGCAATTTTGTCCTTTCTTCATTGTTGTCAAATGTCTCACCCATGGGCATTACTTGGTAATAAAAATATTTTGCTTCCTGTACAAAACCCCCCACCACTTTTCATGTTTGAACAACAGGACAAACATCAGACTTCAAAGCTCAAGGTAGAGAGGTCAGCAAGGAAGGAGGACAACTCTGATCTTTCAACCTCTTGCCTCAACTCTGACCTCACTGCCATTATTTTTATGTGATTTTCTCTGTGTTCTTAGTTAAAAAGAAAAGCTCCCCAAGCAATGCATGCATCTCAATTTTTTAAAAAAAAAATTAATCCAAAGGGATTAATGACCTTGAAAAATACTTTATCTCCTCAAATCTGAAGGCAAGGAAGTAAGGACTATGCCTCAGTGACTACAGACCAAGGATTCATTGTCGTAAAAGATTCCATTTAAAGACATGCTTAGTAGTCATAGCTATTCTTCAACAGAAGGGACAGCCACTTACTTTCAAAGATTAAAATAGACTGAAAGGCTATTGGAAAACATTAATGCTTGGTTTATTTGCTTGTTTATTTCTATTTCTCCCAAAGGAACAGGCAACTGCCTTGCATTGGAAGAAACTTTTTATTTTGGCTTTGAAAAGGTGTTCAGTCAACAAGACTCTGAAGAGGGCTGTCGGGACAGTGCTTTTGAAGGTAAGATTCAGCAAGAAGTGTTAATACTTGAATGTCCATATCTTTTTGCTCTTGACACAAGTATAACCTTTTTTGTTGACCTGAGCGGAGTTCCAGTATCCATGGTAGGTAGCGAGGCACACTCAGTGCTTTCAAATGAAACAAAATAAAATCAGAATGTGCATGGAATGCGTCTCCCAACAAAACAGAAGGAACGCTGTATAAACTGGGGAAACAATCCAAATGTTGCCAGAGTTTTTGCCTCTCCTCAGTTTCTTCTAGCAGCTGGCACTCCTAAGTAGCAAACTGATACTCTCTCCTTCCAAATTCCTTCTCCTGTACACATCCACAGCTTCATCTACAGGAGCACTATTCAGTTTCTCACCCTTGCTATTTTGGACTGGCTTCTGAAACAAGCTGCTAACAGCTTCTTCTTTCGCTTGGTTCTGAAACAGGACCCTGTTTAGTATACACAAATATTTAATGTCTGTACACATGTTTATCAACATTTTCAAAGACTGACTCCAAGGTAACTACCTTGCTCTAGGTC
>JAIPUX010001880.1:21019793-21048022 GCA_020142125.1 Phrynosoma platyrhinos
CCCTATTACCATGTATGGATGTGAGAGTTGGACAGTCAAGAAGGAAGATAGAAGGAAAATCAACGCATTTGAGATGTAGTGCTGGAGAAGAGTGCTGAGGATCTGGCATGTGGCCTTCCTCTTTGCTTCCCTCCACCTTTCCCAGCATTATTATTTTTTTTCCAAAGAGTCCTCTCTTCTCATGAAGTGTCTGAAGTACAACAGCCTCACTTTGGTCATCTTGACTTCAAGGGAGGTTTCCGGTTTGATCTGCTCTAGGACCCATTTGTTTGTCCTTTTGGCTGTCCATGGGATCCTCAGCACTCTTTTCCAGCACCTCATCTCAAATGAATTGATGTTCTTCCTATCATCTTTCTTAACTGTCCACTTTTATTATATATAGATGGTTTTTCTTTTCTCAAAACCTCTAAGTAATATTTAAAAAGTGGTGGTACTGATACTGCAGGCACATCCTACTCAGATCAGGGAGAGGGGCACCACTAGTGGATCATGGGTGATAATCCCTCAGTTGAAGACCAGAGGGGATCCTGTTTGCTGTTTGCTGCCTAGTGCTTTGGTGTCAAAAAATCCCACAGGTCAGATGTACAATGTGACCGTTGAGATAGCATGTCTACGGGTGTGCCTTTATTTTTTATCTGTTGCACAATGCTTTGTTTTGAAAATACTGCAGAAGCAATCACTAGGAGGTACTCCTTACTTCCCTTTAAATTCACCCACTGATGTCAGCATAGATATGCTTTGGAGTGAAATGAGGTTAGTCATTTCTGGCAAGTGGAAGGAACTGTTCCCTAAATATTAGTATTTATGATTAACTAGTCAGAAATAATGTGTCACGTAAAGCTCAATTCCTTACATGTGCACTTAGGACCAGAAGTTCCACCGAGTGTTGAGATTAGCAGAGGGTGAATGGAGATAAGACCTTTCTGGATATCCCTCTGTACCATCTTAACTGAGAACAACAGTAACATCATCTTGACAAAATGTTACTCCAACATAGTCATTTTTTTTTATTTTTCCTGTATGATTTTTAACACCTGTGCCAGATGAAGAAGCCAGTGGAACTTAGAAAGTTTGCATCATGTATTATGTGCATTTTGGTTGATCTAATAAAGGTATTGCTGTTTCTATGGATTTTGGATTTTATTGTATCTTTCATTCAGTTTTGAAAAAATGGTATTGTGCTTTTTTCTTTCATTATAGATCTTTATTTTATCCTTGGTATTATTTTGGTTTTACCGTAATTCCTAACTGGATTTGTTTGTGTACATGTTTCAAATATATCTTAGGATTTTAGTTTTATTTTGTGAAATAAAATATTTTATTTTATTTATGGTTTTCAAGTGAAATAAAGAAAATACATTTGCATATATAATTGGCCACACCTACTGGCCAAATTCTGCATCTCAAGATGTCCTTGCTTCTAGAACTTGTTATCTATTCTTGGTGTAAAATTTCAGACAGTAGTTGTTAAGAATGAACAAGCAAATCTCTTTGTGATTACCCTACTTACCTTATCCTTTACTAAAGATTTGTGGTTCATATTGAATTTTAAGCATCCACTAGTTTTCAAATAAGATTTCCTCTCTCTCTGAAATCCTTTCTGAAGTACTAGTAGTGCAACGGATCTTGTTTTGTTTTGTTTTTGTTTCTTCAGCTGCTGTACTTTCCTTAAAATATTCTAATTATTGAATATTTACTGCATGGAGAAAAAGATGGGAGAAGCTGTTGCCAGAGTAGCCCGGAAAGTGAATGAAACTGTTGAAAACAAAAGAGATTCTCTGGGTAAGTTAATCACTTTGGGTTTGCTCAGGCCCATTGAAACTTCCCATGGCCAGCCAGACAGCTGGCGTCTCTTTCCCAGTACTGCCTACTCTGAGAAAGAGCTTGGAAACACTACGATTTTGGACTACAGCTCCCAGAATCCTGCCAGCTAGTATTGCTGCTGGCTTTCCTGGTTGGGTAATTCTGGGAATTATCCAAAATAGTAATGTTTCCAAATTTGTTCTGAAAAGCAGTGGATTTCCAGGATGTCAGACAAAGGTCATTCCTCAGCCTGCTACATAACATTGTGCTTGGCTGGATGTGACAAGGATTAAACTTGCATTCTCCTTCTTGCATAGCACGTGCTACAGTACATCCCAAAACAACTCTGTCACTGGGGAGTTCCTTCTCCATAGTTACAGCCCCACATGATTGCAATGTGTGGAAGACTGTTTCAAGTGAGCTGATAGCATGGGTCTTTTCCCTCCAGGAAGTTACGATAACGTCAGGTTGCAAACAACCACAGAATCAACCCTTCCTATATGGTAGCAATATTAATGCACTGGAATTGGGTGGGGGATGATCTCAGAAACAATGCATGGAATGGGTGTGTATGAGAGAAGAAAGTCTAAAATAATGATATAGTGGTTGTATGTTAAAGTGTTGTTGTTTTTAAGTCCAGATATTTTGACATGTAGGAAATCATCTATAGGTGTTACCTGATCCATGTGGGATTTATTTCTCTCTACCAGTCCGTGCATTGCAAACTCATACAAGTTTTAGCATGTTTCAAGCTGAGACAGTTAAAATGAACACTTTAGGTATCAGTCCTACTGGATGTGAGGTACAGAAAGAGCAGCAGGCAGGCCTAATCCTGGAAATGTGTTTACCAATTGTGCCTGGGATTTGAAGAGGAGAGTCTACCAGTAGTGGAAATCATACAGATCCTCCAGATGTTGTTGGACTGGAATTCCTAGCATTCCTCATCATTGTCTGTGTTGGATCAGGATTTGCAGTCTGGAACCATCTGGAGGGCTGCTTGGTTCCCACCCTTGGTCTAAATTGTGGCAGTACATACATGAGGCTACAGAACCTGGACACTATGTGAGGGGCTGTTTGAGGTACTGTAATCAGTCTTGTATATCTGTAAATCCATTATATGTAATCAGAGAAAATTGGTCCATCTTGTGTAGTTTTCTGTTCTGATTGCATACTGTCTAATTGTCCTGATTTGTCAGGGCCTATCCTGATTGATCCTCTGTCTTACCACTTCTTCAGCTGCTAAAATATCCCATTTTCTCTCTCCTCTTTGCACTTTCCCTCTTTGTCTGCAGCTTACTTCAGTTCTTGCAAACTGAATTCAAAATGCAAAAATACTTCTGTACTCAGTAACTCAGCAGGTGGGAGAGGGAGCAGAATCTTTCCCTTACCAGTCGGCTCAGGCAAAAGCAAATTGCTGCTTCTCCTAACTTGGGTATTCTTCATTAATTTTGTCCACACTTGTCTACCTTGTCCACACTCTAATGTTGCTTAGCCACAGTTTTCATTTGTGAAATGTTGGAGGGTATGTAACTTCAATAGTGGTGGTACTAGGGGGTGCGGACCACACCAAGTGATACCCTGAGGGTGTGTGTGATACCACTGTTCCTCAAACACCTACCTTTTGGCAGAAATGGGCTGTGGCATTCATCTGCTTCCCTTTAAAATGCTTTAAGAGATAGTGGGAGTGGGGTGGATCTCAGTGGGAGGAGAAAGGAGAGGCTCCAGAATTTTTTAAATTAAAATTTCAAATTTCAAAATTTTATTTTTTTTAAAAAAATATTATTATTAAATTTTCTTTAAAAACATCACATTTTAACCAAATCTTCACTATATATCTGTAAATACATTTAGGTTATGCATATAATATTGTAATTTGAATGTGAGTTGTTTATGTCACAACTATTAGCATGACATTCAGTGGTATATGGAAATTACGATTTATGAGAATATTAGTGCAAAAAAGCATTACTAAGGATTCTGTATGGTGTGAATTGGGAGGAGGTCAACACGTGATGCCAACCCTAGGGTCGTCACTGACTGCAACATTTCCCCCCAGTTTCTTGGTTTTAGCCAGCTTCCCTGAGCCAGTGAAAAAAAGCATGAGGGAAGGCGGGAGGGGTGTGCATGCTCACACTCGTCTTCCCACGCGCATGCCTCTCCTGCCTTTCCCCATGCTTTAACTGGCTCAGGGAATCAGGCTAAAGCACGGTGGGGGGAAGGAGCATGCACACCCTTCCTAGCTGCTCCCTCCCTCCTCAACTTCCCTCCACAGAAGAAAAGCCTAAGATGGAAGAGGAGAAGCAGTGTGCATGCATGCGGACAAATATAGTGAATAATCAAAACTGCGAATGTTAAACCCATGAAAGTCGAGGGCTGACTGTATTTTGGAGGTACGGTTAGGCCCAGCTTACAAGCTGCTCTCTTAAACTGTACTTTGGTCTAAAGTGGTCATTTTGGTGTAACATAATGCATTGAATGTTTTTTGCACTCCACTTTCTGTAATGATTCAGGTTGTATTCTGGTTTATTCTACTTTGCAATATAGATAGACTGTGAAGCAAAATCCTTGCAACTCTTTCTCATACTTACAAAGAGATGACTGAGGGTTATAGTAGACAGGGAGGAAAAGGCGGCTCCATCTTGCATTATCTGAAAGCAGGCTGAAACCCT
This sequence comes from Phrynosoma platyrhinos, assembly GCA_020142125.1. NCBI lineage: Eukaryota > Metazoa > Chordata > Lepidosauria > Squamata > Phrynosomatidae > Phrynosoma > Phrynosoma platyrhinos. Next base: position 21,024,266 of record JAIPUX010001880.1, read on the forward strand.
GCTGTCCTCTCCGAAGGCAGCCTGAACATCCATGGGCTGTACACATAGTGCAGCGTCAAGCTGTGCCATGATAATTTTTTTTTATTTTGCTGCTTGCCCACCATGCATGTTTACCATCACACAAATACACTACCAGTGATCTCCAATTACTTCCCTCTTTCCTTCCCAGATGCCATTCCATTAGACACCTGCCCGTATGATTGTCCACACAGTAGCATGTGTGATGCTCCAGCTGTACAGTGCATTGGTCCATCAGTGTGCCAGAGTGCATTCATGGAGGGATACTAGCCCATTTACCCACCTATGGGTGAACAAAGAAGGGCAAGTAAGAAAAGAGTTTCAGTATACTTTCCTTTCCTAGTCTTCATTTTTACTTGTTGGTGACCCCAAAACATTTTGCTGTCTGAAGGAGACCAGCAAATGGTCTCCTCCCTCCAGTCAAATTATACTGAACCCAAAACTATCCAAGTGATTTTCACACCTGAGGCTGAAAATCCAATAATCCAGTTCCTATCCCTGATAATAAAAATACAGTAATCACAAATGAAATAACTTACAACTATCATTTTTCCCATTTGTTTTTTGCCCTGAGGGTGACCATCTCACTATTCTACCTAATAATAGGCCAACCCTGCTCAATGTGCAGGTGATCTTTTCAAGCCTGTACATGACCTTCTGGTTTAGTGTGCAGATTTGAATCTCGGATCATGCTGTAAATTTGGTAAGTCGGGTTGAGTATTTGATGGATTTGTTAAATCATGTTGCAAAATGGAAAGACTGGGATGGAAGGCCAATGCTTTTAAAAAAAAGGTATACATTTATTATGCTACCAGCATCAGACATTCTCAGATGGTTCAAAAGACCAGTGAAATAAGCCCTGTGCTCTTGTGGTTTGTGTTCTTTATTCGCTCTGGATCGAAATCCAGTAGGTGGAGTAGTTTCTCTATTAATCAAGCAGCAAACCTCAATCCACTGGCTTAGTTTTTTCAAGCTTGGAGACAGCAACAAAAAGAAAAAGAAAACCAAATATTTACAGATTGGATTGAAAGTATAACTGCATCTTTTACTTGGGTATTCTCTAATGGGAGTACTTAGTAGGTCATTAAAAGACTAGCAAAACATTTTAGATTTTCCTTGGTTGTATAAACAATCTATGTGCCTCTGTGGGTGTGTGTATACGTGTATATACATACATACAGGTTTTAAATTATAAGCAGTCTACATGAATTTGAGGCACAAATACCCTGAAGACAGCTTTCATCTGATCATGCAAGCCAAGAACAATAAGGCCTGGTTAGTACTTGGATGGGAGATTCACCAAGGAATACCAGGTACTGTAGCCTATATTTCAGAGGAAAGCCATGGAAAATCGTCTCTTGAGTACTCCTTGCCTAAGAAAAGAGTACGGTAAAAATAATACTGAAGAAACACACAAAGGATACATTATTTAGATTTTTTATATGATCTTTTGGTCTTTTTCATTTATTTTATCTTGTTTTATTTTTTATTTTTCATTTTATTATTTTTAAATTTTTATTTTTCATTATTTTATTTTTAATTTTTATTATATTTTAATTTTGTTTTATTTTATTTTATTTTATTTTTCATAATTTATTTTTATGTTGTTATTTTGTATTTCAAGTTTATTTTATATTTTACTTTATTTTTATTTTATTTTTCATTTCATTTCATTTTTATTTTATTTTATTTATTTTATTTTATTTTACTTTACTTTTATTTTATATTTTATGTAATTTTTAAAATTTTAATTTATTCTATATTTAATTTGTATTTTTTACATTTTATTTTATTTTATTTTATTTTTTATTAATTTAATTTTAATTTAATTTAATTTTATATTTCATTTCATTTTAATTTAATTTAATTTAATTTTTAATTTGCTTTTTTACATTTTATTATATTTGTTTTGTTTTATTTAATTTTTATTTATCAATTAATTTTATTAATTAATTTTAATGTAAATTAAAATTTTATTTTATTAATTTCATTTCATTTTATATTTTATTTAATCTTTAAATTTTAAATTTATTTTAGTTTTAATTTGCTTTTTTATTTTATTTTTTATTTTTAATTAATTTAAATTTAATTTTAATTAAAATAAATTTAATTTTTAATTCGTTTTATTTTTTATTTTAGTTTTTATTTATTATTATTTTATTAATTTTAATTTAATTTAATTTTAAATTTTATTTTATTTTTAATTTTTCATTTTATTTTTATATTTCATTTCATTTTTATTTCATTTTTAATATTTATTATTTATTTTATTTTACTTTCATTTCATGTTACTTATTTTACATTTTATTTCATTTTTGTTTTATTTTATTTTTAATTTTTAAATGTGTTTAATTTTTAGTTTATTTTATATTTTATTTTAATTTTTATTTCTTATTTTATTTCTTTTGTTTTCTTTGTTTTATATTTTATTTTATTTTTAGTTTATTTTTAAATTGCTTTTTGTACTAATATTACAGCTTCATAATTCCATGTATCACTGAATGTAATGGCAATAATTCTGACATGGGGTAGTCTGCTGGGTCAAATAAAGTGTCTTCCAGTGGTTTTGAAGATGGAGTATTTAGATGACGCATGAGGTGAAACTGAGTGGAAAGGAAGACGAAGCTGCACTCTGCGGCTACAAACTGGAGGAATAAGAAGCTGGGATACTCTGACTCAAGGCAGAAAATGCACATCATTGCACCGGCATATAAACAGATTGCTGTTAGTATGGGATTGGGAAAACAAAAACATGATCGTCAATAACACAATGGATATAGTTACAAAATCCACAAACCAGATAGTCACTGGGCATACAGATGGTATTGTATAGCTGGTGCATCGCACCTGCGACTGTGTGGTCGATCTGTTAGGGTATTGGTAAATTTCAACAACAGATTATTCACAGCAAAGCGTGAGAAACAGGATACCAGTCCAACACTTCCCCACACACATGTTATTTTTTTAAAAAATTATTTTATTAATTAAAATTACACAATTACAGAACAATACATCTAAAACCTTCCAAACGTATACATACACACTTATGCTTACTTAATTTACTTCATTTTACTTCATTTGCTTCATTTTAACAGTTATAACATCTATAATACATACAATCTTATTTCTTCTTTCCTTTAATCTCCTAAAGAAGGAATAAATTTGTCAAAAAAGGGGAAAAAAAGAAAGAAAAAGGAAGTAAAAAACCCCCCGCTAGATTCTTTCCCACACACGTGTTATCAACCTAGTAAAAGATGACACAGAGTTATCTTCCAAAGTAACAAAAATAGTTTTCCGCTTGGGGATGTGGTGCTTAGATGCCACTTTCCCCAGAGCTGGCTTTTTCACAGAATCTGGCTAAATTGGGGCTGGGCATCTGTTTGCCTTGACCCCAATCCAGCCTAAAAGGGGCAGCTCTAAGCCGCCTCTTTTGGGCTGTCAGTATCCCCCCCTTAGAAGAAAAACAGTTTGTCTTAAACATTTTAACAATGGAGACAAAATGGAATCTTGAAGGCAAAATGGAGTCTGCATGACTAAGCAAGGTGTCCTTGCAGGAAGTGAGAAGCGTGTTCTAAAACAGGAAGTTACAACAAACATGTAAAATCTTAGAGCGTCTCATCATGCAAGAGTTGCTAGACCCAACAGAATCATACTGGCAGGCATCCAATGGGTGGGAAGAGGGAGATAACTGGAAGTCGCAAGTAGTGTGTTTGTGCAATGATGCACATTCATGGTGCAGAGGTGACAAAAAAACAAACAAACCATGCAGCGTGGCTTGATGCCACATGGTGCGGACAGTCCATGGGTGTTTGGCCCACCTCGGGAGTGGTCCACGTGGACAGTGGGGCTTTGATCCACTTTCAGAAAACCCAGGATTAAGCCGCTTCTTCCTGCACATCTGCTCTGGCCCATAAACAACTCCTAGACAACTACTTCATCCTGCTGATTCCTGAACCTGGAGGCTGTTGTTTCTCATGGACGCAAGAGACTCCAGCTCAGGAGTAGGCAACCTGTCCTCTTTAAGGTCCGAGGGACTTCAGCTCCCAGAATCCCAGGAGCTATTGGCCAACATGGCTGAGGCTTCTGGGAAATGAGGTCCCTCGGCCCTTAAAGGGGACAGGTTGCCTACCCCTGCTCCAGCTTCATGAGTGGGATGCAAGAGAAATCCAGGGATTCTTCCTCTTCTTTGTTCCCGAAGTAGAAAGCTGCTGTTAGAATGGGAGACAATGCCACAGTAGACCCAATATCAAGAAATACACATGGGGGCGGTGGTGCTAGGATTGTCATCCAAGAGGAAAGGGCAGGGGTAGGCAACCTTTCCCCTTTAAGGGCCGATGGACTTCGGCTCCCAGAAGCCTCAGGCATGTTGGCCAATAGTCCCATGTTGGCCAATAGCTCCTGGGATTCTGGGAGCTGAAGTCCCTCGGCCCTTAAAGGGGAAAGGTTGCCTACCCCTGGGAAAGGGGGTGGTAGCCCAAAAATGTTTGGGGACCAATGGTTTCAACCAAACCTGCACAACTTGCCAGCAGGTAGTGCCCAAAATTAAAATTAAAATACAGTTGTCCCTCCCCATTTGTGGACTTTGGCTACACGGTCTCTTCATGGAGAAGGAGAACAGCTATAGCTAAAATGGCCGTGTGGCCCTGGGCGTGTGCCCTGGGCACATACGCCATTAGTTTCAATGGGGCTCGAATATTAGCGAGCTGCCATTTTTGTGGAGGGGGAGTTCTGGAACGGATCCTCTGCAAATTGGAAGGGGCAACTGTACGCTAAACTTCTTTGGGCTACAGATTGGTTTTTAGCAGCTCACTTTCCAAGTAAAGGTATAATTCAGGGGTAGGCAACCTTTCCCCTTTAAGGGCTGAGGGACTTCAGCTCCCAGAATCCCAGGAGCTATTGGCCAATATGGGACTATTGGCCAACATGGCTGAGGCTTCTGGGAGCTGAAGTCCCTCGGCCCTTAAAGGGGAAAGGTTGCCTATGGTATAATTAATGAATAATGAATAAACTATTTCAATCATTATAGAGAAAGCTGGGTGGCGGAGGAGCCTTGAAGGCCTTGTGGGCCATCTGAAATCTTTTGGTGGCCCATGGGCCATATATTGTACAGGCCACAGAGCTTTTTGCTTCCACCAGTTGCTGTTCTCCTGCTTTCATGAGTGGGTAATGAACTGTTCAGTGAGCGTTTTGGCACAGTAGGGCCCTGGCCATAGAAAACTGTGGTCAAACAGAAATATCTCCCCTGCCTGCTTTATACATGATTTCGGCTCCATCTTGAAACTTGCACTTTGCTCCAACTCATTAATGGAAATCTATTGATATCAAATGTATTCTAGCAGAGCATTTCAAAAAGTAACTCCCAAAGTGATTAAAATGTTAATTATTGAAAGCACTGATGCATGCAAGCCCAGGAATATACAGCTGATGTAATAAAATCAGCAGGTAGCAGGTGAAGCGAATAAACTGTCATTTGGTAACCATGAATCTTTTGTGTCTCTCTGAGGGCCTTTGCAGACTGCCAGAAATAGTGCAAATTGAGTCCACTTTAAGGGTTAGGGTTAGTGCTAGGGAATCATGGGAATTGGTTTTTTTCTTGAGACATTGAGCCTTCTCTGTCAGAGAGCTCTATGCCACAATAAAATACAGTTCCCATGATTCCCTAACCCTAACCCTAACCCTTAAAGTGGACTCAATTTGCACTATTTCTAGCAGTCTGCAAAGGCCCTGAGTGATCTAAATTAATAATTCACATTTATTGGTTGTGTCAGAAATCCCTTCTTTAGAGCCTATGCCTATGTTGGCTGGAGAACCCCGGGAGCTGTACTCTGGAAAAGTAACTTTTCCAAGCTTTCCTTCGAACTGATACTGAAGTATAAAACTTCAGTATAAAACTGAAGTATAAAAATGAGTAGCTTAAATATATTAACCTGGAATATAAAGGGATTGAATGGATCTGACAAGAGGGGGAAAGTTTTTCATTATTTGAATAAATTAAGCTGTGATATCATTGCCCTGCAAGAAATTAGGATTAAAAAGGATGATGTCAAACTATTAGAAAATCCTAAATTAGGGAATCTATTTGCTTCTACCATAAATGAAAAAAGAAAGGGGGTTGTGTTATATGTTAATGCTAAATATGGTGTGACAAGAACAATGATTGATCCTAATGGACATTTTGTGGCTGTACAAGTTGATATGTTGGGATTGAAGGTTTTGATCCTGGGGGTATATGGTCCCCATGATAGTAAGGGGAAATTTTTTAAACATTTATTAAATAAAATTGAGGACTTTTCATTTGACGCATGCATCGCCATGGGGGATTAGAATGGGGTCATTGACCTGTGTTATGACAGGAAATCCCAAAAGAAAATTAAAAGTAATCAAGGTAAACTCCCCGAGGAGTTTTTTGAACTTACTGAAAGATTAGAAATTAAAGATGTTTGGAGGGAGAAACAAGGGAATAAAAAGGAGTTAACTTTTTTCTCAAATAGCCATCAATCATGGGCTCGACTCAACATGGTATTGACATCAGACAATATACTATCTAAGGTGTCAAAAATAGAAATAAGGCCCAGGATTCTATCTGATCATAACCCGGTACGGGTTAGTATAACATTAGGAAGAAGACAAACCACTTGGAAATTGAGAGTAGATATATTAGAAAAAGAGGAAGTAGCTAAAGATATACAAGTAGTAATCGAAAATTATTTTAAAGAAAATTTAAATAGAAATGTTGGTTATGAGTTTGTCTGGGATGCAGCAAAAGCGATTATCAGAGGTATACTGATGAAGAAATCCTTTGAATTAAAGAAAAAACGTCAACAAAAACTAGAGGCCCTACATGAACAGTTGAGGGATAAAGAAAAGGAATTAGGGAAAATACCAAATAATAAAAAAGTGTTAACTGAACATAAAGCACTACAACAGCAAATTGAGCTGTTAATAACAGAAAAGTTTGAAAAAAAGATTCTCTTCATGAAACGGAAAAAATTCGAAGGCGCAAATAAGCCAGGAAAGTGGCTCGCCTTCCAAATGCGAAAAGAGCAAGAGAAAAAACAGATAATTTTCCTGACTGATGAGAAACAAAGAATTATGGACCAGGATCAAATCAAGGAGGTTATATATAAGTTTTATGCACAATTGTACAAAGAAAATCAGGAGCCAGAGTTGGATGAAATAAAAAAATATTTAGAAAACTCGAAAATAAAACCATTGAATGAAGATCAAATATCAAACCTAAATTGTAAAATTACAATCCAAGAAGTCATGAACATGATTAAGATCACTAAATTAAATAAATCACCAGGTCCTGATGGATTCTCGGCTGAGTTCTATAAGAAATATGCTAATCAAATAAGTTTACCTCTTTGTGAAATGCTAAATGAAATTGCGGAGGGTAAGACGGTTATCCCAAAATCGTGGACTCAAGCTGAGATAGTTTTGATACCAAAAGAGGGGAAAGATAAAGGAGATATAAGAAATTATAGACCAATCTCCCTACTAAATAACGATTATAAAATCTTCACTACGATTTTGGCTGAAAAACTTATAAAAATCCTTAGTAACTGGATCCATCAGGATCAAACAGGATTTTTGCCCTCAAGGAAGGTTAGTGAAAATATTAGAACTGTGCTGGACTTAATTGAATTCCATGAGAGGAAAAACTAATAAAAGCATTTAAAAATATTAGTTTACTACAAGGATACTACTGGTTTACTAATAGTTTAATATTTTCTGGCCAATGTGCAGCATGTTACCAGTCCTTCTTGTCTGTATTGAGCTCTTCCAGGGCAAGTTCAGGAGGCTTTACATATGATAAAGCCCCTTTGATCTGTCAGACCTATCTATACTCCTTTGGCTGTATGTTTGCAATCATTCACACCTGTTTTTGTTAAATTCTAATGAGCTAATTAATGGTAGCTGTTCTAATAACTAATTCTCTGTGTTTACTTTTAGCTGGACAAGGATGAATAACAGTCAATAATTGATATTGATACCGCCCTTTCTTCTAAGGGAGGCAAACATAGTTAAAAGCCACTGCTTAGGCTTTGGGGGGAAAAATAACCAAAGTGGTCAACATCATGGAACAGTTGACACACGTTAGCCTAATCATCTTTTGATAAAGCTTTCTGGTGTATTTTCATTTACGTTGGGTGATCAGTAGATTAGCAGGAGTATTTGACTCCCACTAAGGGAAACAAAAATATTCTTACTCCCCAAACTATGCTACTGAAACAAAGAAAGCTGTTCTTCGTGTGAAAGGTGTGTGAACTTTCTTCTAGCAGTAAAATCCAATTCATATGTGCTCACATACATAGTCACCCTAATTGTATAGTCATGGCACACACATGCTGGTGTTTTGTACCCAATTCTGGATGAAGGGCACCAGGTTGATAGTAACACTATTTGCCTTTGGGTTTTATTGTCATGTCTGGACTCTGAAACTTCCAGCATTTGCCATGAATTTCTAGCAGTTAAATGGGTAATTGGAGACACCATTTCCATCTGGTGAGGTGATTAAGCTAATTTAGAAACAATATTTTAATGCCCAAGCAATCTTGGTGGTGGTGGTGGGGGACAATAATGTAGCTCATCTGTAGATAAAGCAGTCACTTGATAGGGAACAAAATACTGTAATCAGTTAAAGACACTGTAAATACAATGTTCAAATTATGATAGCAAGCAGTATTTGCAATGATATATCCAGATTAGCCTTTAAGTGCTGGATAAAAGGCCTGTTGAGCTATATCAAGCTCTTTGATCTGACATGGTGTGCTATTTTTTTGGGGGGGGGATTATGGAGGAGGTTGTGAAACTATGGGGGGTTGCAGACTGCCAGAAATAGTGCAAATTGAGTCCACTTTAAGGGTTAGGGTTAGTGCTAGGGAGTCATGGGAATTGTTTTTTTCCTGAGACATTGAGCCTTCTCTGTCAGAGAACTCTGGTGCCACAATAAAATACAGTTCCCATGATTCCCTAGCCCTAACCCTAACCCTAAAAGTGGACTCAATTTGCACTATTTCTGGCAGTCTGCAACCCCCCTATTTTAGGGCTATAGCAGAAAAAAAATCTTCTGAGCCCTTTTCATGAATGTTTAGATTAGTAATAACCTGTCTGCTAGATCTCAATATATAATTAAGATATCTGAGGGCTAGTCTACACAGTGAAAATACTCCTCATTTCAGTTGAATAGAATGTAATGTGGACACATGTGATTTGTGGGAGTTTGGGCTTTTTTGCAGGCCCCCCACCTGGAACTCCTGGAACTCAGTAGGATAAGACTTTGCAGTTTTTACCTGGAATACCCATGGAAATCCACGTTATTGCATGTGCAGCAGTCTGTCTGCTTTGCATTTTTAGCAGAGGGAGGGTGAATACATGCTAATAGATGCAAATTTGCACAAGAGAGTGAAGACAATCATCAATGCAAATGTGTGAAAATCCGCAGCAATGGGCAAATACACTTCTTTGTCAACTAGCCCTGAGTGTGCACCTTCTCCTCTGTATACTGGATCAAGCTGTGGTGTATGGTTTATCTTCCCACCACCATTCATAGTCTGCTCAGCTTTGCTTCTCTCATTTAGAGTCATTTTTGGGGATGTTCCAGGCCTTCCCAAGACTTTGCTTGGTGCAGAATATTGACACAGGATACTGCTATATGTTGTTGTTGTGTGCCTTTAAGTCTTTCTGACTTCTATTGTGAGGTTTTCTTGTCAAGTTTCTTTGGGGGGGGTTGCCACGACCATCCTCTGAGGCTGAGAGAGTGTGACATGCCCAAGGTCACCCACTGGGTTTACACGCTCAAGCTGGAATTCAAACCCTGGTCTCTAGAGTCCTAGTCCAACACTCAAACCACTACACTATGCTGGCTCTATAAAATATTGCTAAATGGTGCAGTAGATTTTATACAGTAGAGAAGCCTTCTAGATTTTTCACTGGTGGGATCCAGGATCCCCTCACAGCCTCTGGGCCTCTGACAACTGATTTTACCCAGTCTACCCGTCTGGCAATCCAGGTCCATGGCTGGCTGTAGGGAGGCCCTGGGCTTGAGTTAAGGGCAAAGTTAATGCAAGATGGATTCCCAAGGGTTACATAGTGCAGAAGCAAACAAAGGGGGGGTTGCAGACTGCCAGAAATAGTGCAATTGAGTCCACTTTTAGGGTTAGGGTTAGGGTTAGGGAATCATGGGAACTGTATTTTATTGTGGCACCAGAGCTCTCTGACAGAGAAGACTCAGTGTCTCAGGAAAAAAAAACAATTCCCATGATTCCCTAGCACTAACCCTAACCCTAAAAGTGGACTCAATTTGCACTATTTCTGGCAGTCTGCAACCCCCCAAAGAAAATCAAAATGCGCTAGCATGTCCCATCTTCCCCTTTGTAGCTACAAACGCTGTATAAACAGTGCTAAAAAGAGAAAAAATAATTCCTCTACTTCAGTGGTTTTCAAACTTTTTACCTCTGACACCTTCTTTGCATCTACATTCAGAAAATGTGCCCCCCTGCTTGATGCAGTACATGAATAAAATATTTTTTGTGTGTGTTTAGTGTGTGTATTTTCATTCACACATTCATGTATATTCATATTTTAATATCTTATAAAGAAGTAGCTCACCTCCTTGTCCTTCAGACAGAGTCTCATGCCCTCCCTTGAGCAATTCTCGTACCCCTGGGGACCCACCTCACAGTTTGAGAACTACTGCTGTACTGCGTTCCCAGTGATCGTTGTTTTTCAGCATCAAGCTTATCAAGCTAAAACAATATATATATATATATATGAAAGTCTGAAATACAAATTAACCCTTTTTTTTAATGGCAAAGTTAAAAAAAAATTATGCAGGGCTTACCTGACCTGGTTGTTTCATATTTATATGTACATATTTTTAGTTTGAACAGCAAATTTGCCAACACATGCTGAATTGCTTTTATTTTTTATTCTTTCCTCTGATACTAAATATTCTATTAAAGAAAAAAAATGCTGAGGAGCACATTGACTTGGCTAACCAAGGTATAGCTATACAGATTCTGGGTCCTTTCACACTCCACAATTATAACACTATTATGCTACTTTAATTGGCTAACTGCATCCATTGGAATCCAGGGATTTGTAGTTTGGTAAGGCATTAGAGGTCTCTGGCAGAGAATTCTAAATACCCATATTGTAAACTATAAATCCCATAGGAAGTAACCATGGCAAAAGTGGAGTCTGTTAGTTCACTAACAGTACCCATGTTAGAAAAACATAGATCTATAACTTTGGCCACTAAAATGCAATAATATAAAAAGCGGAGGCTGTTGGAAGATTTTGGAAGAAGCTTTCAAGTGGTCTCTAGAAGGTTCAAAATGTTTCTCTTTACTTATGCAAGGCTTACTTGACCTGATGGTTTCATTTCACATGTGCATCTTATTTTTTTCGGATAAAAAAGTTTGCTGAAACATGTTGAATTGCTCTTCTTTTTTTGTGATGTAGGAACCTATCCATTTTCTTTTCATGCCATTTCTACTTCAGGTAGCAAATGTTATTATAGAGAAGTAATACCCATGAGCACATATACTTTATTAACTGAAATGCTTGTGTGGTGTAGTGGTTTGAGTGTTGGACTACAGCTCTGGAGACCAGGGTTCAAGAAATCCCCGCTCAAACACAAAAAACCACTGGGTGACCTTGGGTAAGTCACACACTCTCAGCCTCATAGGCGGCCAATGGTAAACCCCCTCTGAAGAAACTTGCCAGGAAAACCTTCAAAAATGACTTGGAGGCATACAATAGCAACAACAGACTATATTTACAGTAACTAATTCAAAAGCCATCACTCTCTTAGAGCAAAACAGAAAAAAGTAGTACCTTGAAGATGAACAGATTTTAAGCTTTCATGTTTAGATCTAAGGAAGTGTGCTGTGTAAACCTATGAAAGAATTCAGATTAAGCAGGGATATGAGGAAACATGGTTTTCTGAATACCTGTTTTGGAGCTTTGACGACTGTAGATTAAAACTCTTTATATTGTACTGTGGTTCATAATTATTTCAAAATAGTAGCCTTTTGCCTGACACTTTCATATACTTAATTTTCATTTTGTGTGTGAAGGGAGGGAGGGAGGAGTGCTCTAAGTAAAGATATAGCTTCCCCCTCCTCCCAAAGTCCTTTATCTACATTTGAGAAGAACAATGTTGGAATTACCTGGGGTTATAATTGCAGATTGCAAGAACATGCAAATGAACAGAGAGTCTAATTATGTGATTAACCATCTGGTAATTGCGCATGAACTAAAGTAAAGCATTTGCTACTTGGAATGAAGTCAGGGAAGTTCATGAGCACTTCTGTGTCCCATGCTAGCCTGCTGTGCATTATTTTGATGAAAGTGGCCTTCTGACATCCATTGGTTCAATTCCACTGTATTTTTGAAAGGCAGACTACGGGGGGTGGGGGTTGTTAAAGAAAGAAATCCCATACAGAGAAGGGAATGGCTATTGATCTGGCTTCTGTGCTGTCCAATTTGTTAGCATCTCTGAATTATTATCCTTGTACCTTTAAAATGCAAGCAGTACTCCAAGTTCCAGTTGCTAATTTAACCTCATTAAACTTACTTTGGATGGAAAAGAACATGTACTTGCTTTTGATAAAGGGATTTCTCCAACGACAAATTGGCTTTGCACAGATTTTCCAGTGTTCAGTGTTTCCTGTAGTTCTTGGGAAGGTTCCCCCCCATACCTCTCAGTTCCCCCCTCCAAATGAATATGAAAAATTTCTGAAGCTTCAGAGATCAAGAGTAAAATCATTCTGTTAGTTGAATACTACTTAAATCATTGTCTAAATATGTATGTTTATTATTTATTAGTCACTGCCTTTATCTCTACTCAAAGTGGCATAAATGGCTCTGCTCTCCATTTTTCTTCACAACAATTTCATTCTATTAATCAGGTTATCACTGTTGATTAGGATCAGATCTAAAATAGCTGATCCCCTACTTGGACGCTGAAATTGTTGGCAAGGCAAGGCAAGGCAAGGCAAGGGAGGAATTGATTGTACCTTAAATTTTAGGCAGAATTTGACTTCCAGCAAATATCAGGATAATTGAAATCCCCCTTTACTGCTACATCTCTCCATTCTGAATGTTTAGTCATCTGTTCCAGGAAGGCATCATCCAAGTCCTCTGTCTGGCTTGGCGGTCTGTAGTAGCAGATAACAAATGTTCATTGATTAGGACAGGAATCATTATTGTTGTGTGCCTTCAAGTCATTTGTGACTTAAGGTGATCATAAGGTGAATCTATAAAGGGTTTTTCTTGGCAAGATTTGTTTAGAAGGGGTTTGCCTTACTCTGAGGCCGAGTGTGTGTAATTTGTCCAAAGTCACCCAGTGGGTTTCCATGGCCAAACAAGTGTTTGTAGCCTGGGCTCAAGAGTCACAGCCAATGGTCAAACCACTATACCACTCTGGTTACCTGCATTAAATTTGTGCTTCATATTTATGGAGGGCAGTACTGTGGGGTGCAATTTTGGTTTCCCAGGGTGTTAACCCTTTTAAAGGGAAACTAAAATGTACAGTTATGAAAGTTAAAGTTGTTGGAGTTCAGCTTTCATCTGCAGAGCAGCAAAATACGTGGGCCAGACTATATTTTAATATGCTTTCCTAAAGAATAAAGACTTAACTAAAAAAAAATGACAAAAATGTAGTTTGTGGTTTAAAAACAAACAATAATGACTTCAACAAATAAAAACATAATAAACTAAATCCTATCCTAACTGGTATTAATATAGCAGGAAGAAAGCTGTTACTCATCTTAGACTTAGAGGAGGCAGTTACTGACTGCTTACTGGCAGTTTAACATCTTTAGAGAAGGGCTGATGCAGACTGGCACAAAGGGCTGGCCTGAGGGTGGAGTTGGGATGGGGCAGCCACATGCCGGCCGCCCTGACTCCACCCTAACGCCGTCCTGATGCTGTGCACCCGACCACACAGTGTGCGGTGTCAGGACGCCCTCTTGGTGCAGCGTGCACACATGCTGCGCCAAAAGGGCACAGAAGAGTCGCCAAAGTGGTTCTAAGGGCAGCCTTTTGCCGCCCCCAAAAGGAGCAGCATTTTGCCACTCTTTTGAGGGTGGCAAAAGGGAGAATCAGGGCCGTGGTGTGTGGTTGCCACAGTCCTGATCTGCCACTCCCAGGGGCGGCTTTGTGCCACCCCTTTCCGGCTGTCTGCATTAGCCCTTAGTCTTAAAAGGAAGTGACCTAAATAGGAATCCCTATCTATATAACAAGGGGAAAGAGAATGCTTAGGTTTATTCCAACAATCCCCTTCTCATTCTCTTGGACTGATGTCATTTATCTTAATTCCTTCACGTAGCCTCTGGAATTGATTTTTTGGTAGAGGTTTAGTGAGAATGTCTACAATCATTACTTCTGTGTTGCAATACTCCAACTGGACAAGTTCATTCTTGCACATCTCTTGCACTTTGTGGAAGGTGATGTCAATGTTTTTCTTAAGTGGCTTTTCACTCTGAGAAATGTTAATACAGCTTTGATTGTCTTGCATCAAAGTTGTTGGTTTGGGTTCTGTTATCCCAAAATCCAGAAGTAAGTTTTGCAGCCATTTGATTTCATCACATGCTGCTTTTGCTGAAACACACTCAGCTCCAGGAGAAGAATCTATGATCGTATATTGCTTCTTACTTGTCTAACGTACAGCTCCTCCACTATAGAAGATCAGGTTTCCATTGGTTGACTTTTTGTCTGCCAGATCTGCAGCCCAGTCTGCATCTGCATAAGCAATCAGATGTGGTTGGTGACATGCTGGCAGCATCAGTTTGTAATCAGCTGTTCCTTTTAGATATCTGGCAACTCTTTTCACTGTAATGAAGTCTCTTTCAGTAGGAGAGTTGACCATTCTGCATACGATGCCAACAGCATTTGCTATGTCAGGTGTGGTAAAGTTGGTTATGGATAGGAGTTTTCCAACTGCAATCCTATACTTGTCTCCATTTTTCAGAGATTCGGATTTCTTAATGTTCTAGAAGAATCCTACATCCACTGGAGTTGGCATAGCATTTGTGTCTTTCAGACCAAGACAGTCCAGAAGATCCAATATTTTCTGTTTTTGATTCAGAAAGAAACTCCCATCACTGCTTCTTTGTATTTACACCCCAAAATAGTGTGAGATGTCTCCCAAATTCTTCATATCAATCTCTTTCTTGAGATTCTGGATTATCTCTTCACTATCTGATTTGTCCTCAGTGCACAGGATCAGATCATCCACATAACTTGTGATGTAAGTCCATTTATTATTTCTGAATCTCTTGTATATACACTTGTCAACAGTGCCTGGAGTGAACTCCTCTTTGATAAGAAGTTGGTTCAGTTTCTCACTCCATGCTCTGGCGGCTTGCTTTAAACCATAAATGCTCTTTTGTAATTTGCATATAAGATATTCCTTACCAGATATTTGGAATCCTGGAGGTTGTTCCATATAAAGTCATTCAGTGAGATCACCATACAGAAAAGCTGTTCAAACATCCAGATATTGAACATTCATTTCCTTGTAAGCTGCAACAGCTAAGAGAGTTCTGATGGTTGTGTGTGTGACTACTCCAGCAAAAGTTTCATTGTAGTCTTCACCATACCTCTGAGAGTCTTGCTTTGTATCCTTGAATCTCCCTTTATGCATCTAGCTTTGTGGTAAAGACCCATCTACAGCCAATTGCTCTTTTTTCTTCTGGCAATTCTGACAAAGTCCATGTTTTGTTTTTATATAAAGATTGCATTTCCTCACTAGCAGCTTGCATCCACTGTTCAGAATCTGTCTTTGGCAGTCCCTTGATCTTTTTCCAATCAGAGGGTTTTGGAACTAATTCCTCTGTGGCTTGATAAGAGAATTTGTCAGGTGACATACCTTTATTGGAGCATTCTGAACTTCTCACATGGATTTGAATACCTGGTTCTGCTTCCTGCATGCCGTCCAGTTCTTCATCATTAGGCTGGTACACTGCAGGTGTAGTTCCTTCTGGATGCAAGACCTCTGGAGGATGAAAGAACACATGCTCTGGTTGCTGGTTGGAGTCTTCTTCTACTGCAAATAAATCTGCATAGACATCTTGATTTTGATTAGATTTGGGCTATAGTCTTTCATAAATATAAATAACACTTGCTAATTTTATTGTACATCCATCTGAATTTAGAATTCTGTAACCATTTCTAGCTTAACCAACAAAAATTCCCTCTTCACTTCTGCAGTCAGGTTACCTCTTTTCAACTTGAGAATATAGGTAAATGCTTTGCTTCCAGAAATGTTCAGATGGTTTAATTTTGGCTTAACTCCATGCCATAACTAGAATCGGGCTACATCTTTTGATTTGGTTGGCAATCGGTTACACAGGTATGTTGCAGTCATGATGGCTTAAGACCAATAGCGTTTAGGCATATTAGCTTCCAAAAGCATGGTGACTGCCATCTCCTTGAGAGTTTTGTTCATGCTCTTTGCCACACTATTTTGTTCTGGAGAATAAGCCCGTGTAGTCTGATGCTCAGTGCCATGTTCCTTTAAAAATTCATCAAATTTAGCATTGACAAATTAAGTTACGTTGTCTGTGGGCAAGCTCCTCTATTAAAGTACTCTTTAAAATTTTTAAAAGCTTGACTCTTCTCTCTGAGAAGGTAAGTGTATGTGTACCTGCTGAAATCATCACTAATAATCATAAAATAAGAGTTACCTCCTGCTGACCTTTGATTCATTGATCCAGAAAGATCAGCATGTAAAAGATCCAATGCTTTGTTGGATTGTCTCTCAGTAACTGGGGGAGTGAACTAAATAGGAATCCCTACCTATATAATATTGGGGGAAAGAGAATGCATATGTTTCTTCCAACAAGTACTATCTTAACATGGAACCAGAAGGGAACAAAAGGACAAACACTCCCCTCAGCAAGAAGATTTACATGGTGTTTGGAAATAATTAAAAATTAATTTGTTACCCCACATTTGTTAAAATTTCCTCAAACTATGTAAAAACGTTATTTAAATCACTGAACGATAATGATGTTAAGTGTTTTAGTAACAACTAACATTTCGCATTATTTTCACTTATTACTTCCAGTGGAGGCTGAGCCATTTATACCACTGTAACAATTTCATTTGATTTTTTTAAACACTTAAAACTAGTGATTTACTAATAATGATAAATGAAAAAAACAATGCTTTTAATTTTTACTTTAAATTATGTTAACGGATATTTAATGTTAACACTTTAAGACAGAACACCAATGTCTCTAAATTCTGGTTCTTTCCTATGTCTAATGGCTATACCCTTTACTTTTGAACCATAATCCGAGAGGTGCAGTAAAAGTATGAGTGGGTGGGTCAGATTAGAAAGAGACTTTTTGCAAATAATTTATAAAAAGTCATAAACCCTAACTTAAAATAAAGCTGGAGTTTGAGCATGGGGTTACTTGAATTAAGTGTCAGAGTGGTTAGAATAACCATTAACCATCAGAATAAATAGAGCTCACTTCAAAGAAGTAAAGTTTTTCCATAGTGTGTTGTGATTTTGAAATTCTGTATTGAGTGATGAGGGTGAATCTCATTCAGTTGAAAGCAAGCTCCATAGTCCACAAAGGGGGGGGGGACCTCTCAAATCCAGAGTATGTAGTCCTCAGGACAGCTAATTAAAATGTGATGTGTCAGATCATAATACATTATTGTCAAAGAAGATTCAGATTTATCTCTCACCTTCTTTTCTCTGTTGTTTTGTTGTAGATCTTGCAGATTGCAAACTAATGACCTTCCCCATTGCCCTTTACAAAGTTATGAGGCATGTTACAGAAGGCATTCATCTCATCACTCTGGCCAACAATGAGCTGAAGGCTGTGACCAGCAAATTCATTACCACCTTTAGCCAGCTGAGAGGTAGGTATGCATCTCTGAAGATAACCATAGAAACAGAAATGTCAGTGTTATTACCATATTCCCTCCACATGTTAAATCACAATTTGGACATCTCTGATGGCTGGTCATTTTGTTACTCATTATTAATGGCTTCTCTTCCAGTAATAAAGACTATAGAACTTCCATTAAAAAAAGAACAAACCCTTTTCTGTCTAAAATAAAGTGCCCCCATGCCTTGTTTTAGAGGAGAATCTTACCTTCAAGAAGCATGAGTCTCCAGTTTTTAGTAGTAGGGCAGACTCTTTGGGGGCTGCATGCAGGCTGTGAATGCTATGATATGACAGGCATTTCTAGGAAGATAATTGTTGGGTTTAAAATGTCCACTTGCTATAGTAGTGACACTGATTATATTTCAGTCATAGAGCCAATTCTATGTGAATTTTTCATTATTCTGAATGCTGCCTTGCATTATGAAGGGCAGCTGCTTTGCAGAAGGACTGTAAATCACCCAAAGTGCTCAGCTTTCTGCTTTACCCCTATTTCACTTAACTTATAGGGAGAAACAATCTAGCTCCGTAGAATTAGAACAGAATAACTGCATGGTTTAAAGCACTATTTCATAATTTGGGTAACTGTATCCATGTGTGCTACAGGCTCACTCCCTAAAGCTGTTGCCTCCTATATTTACTGGGAAGAAGTGAAGGAAAAATACAACTATGTTCCCCTAAACACAATTAAAGCTCTGTGTGATTGAGAACTGCACCTTAATATAGTTCCTGACCTTCTGTAATCAGATGAGGTTGTATTTTTCTCTTTATCTTTTCCCAGTAAACATAAGAAGGGTATAACTGGAGGGGGTGGGGTTGCAGAGTACATCTCTATTCCGGTTGCATTTTGGGTACAATTGCCTGAAAACCTGAATAGTTGTTTTTTTTTAAAAAATCACAAATGTAAGGTACTTTATAAGATGAAAAAAGAATCCTGATCTAAATTTCAGTTGGTCCAGGCTTACAAATGTAACATAGGCATGGGATTAATACAGAACACAATGCAACTGGTATCATATCTTGGTAATATGGATAAATTATCAGCTGCCAGAATTAATTTCCTTTCCAGTATTGCAGTTCCATGGATTGAAATGAATTTTGCAATCTATTCAGGGGTAGTGAAAGAACTGGTTGAAAGGATGTATGGAATAATGAAGAATGAATATATTTTTGTTCCTGTTCAGTGGACTGTAATCAGACTGCCATGTATAAATAAAATGAGCATCAGAGAAAAATGACACATCTAGAGAGTGAAAGTAATGAGGCTATAAAGTAGCTCTTAGATATGATTTAACGGGTATAGGAAAACAAGCCATCCAGTGTTGATAACGAATCCTAGGAGAAAAGGGGTGATGGAGTAGCTAACCTAATAACTATCTAGGGTAGAGGTGGGCAACTTGACTCCCATATCACCATTGACTATGCTGACTTGGAGTTGTAGGCCAACAGCACTTGGAAAGCCTTGAAGAGACTTTAAATCAACTGAAAGATATTAACATATTCTAGTGGTAACCATACAAGCTTTCATGGGAATACATAAATGTGAGACACTTAGTAGTGAAAAATGGCCATGCCCCTATAGCTGCAGCTACCTAAATGGTAGATTGGTAAATATTCAGTTAATGTTCATCACTGGCCATGTAAATTATATCTGTCTTGCATTTGTGGAATAATATCATCTCCAGAGTCATCTTAGAACCAATGAAAGAAATAACTGGATCATGCCTTTCCATGAATATTTAACAGCATGATGGTTATGAGTGTTAGCTGGGAAATTACATCTTACTTCTACTGCTAACTCACTAAGAGACAAAGTACTTCACAAACAGATATGATGTTAAATGTTTTTTCTCTTTCTCCTTTTACTTTTCTTGCCTTTTTCACAGTCTGGAACTCAGGGCCCCTTACAACAGTAAAAGAAATATAGTTAAAATTACTTGCCTGAGAAAGGCCAGCAGGGAGGGGGCCAGCTTAGCCTCCCGAGAAAGGGCATTTCAGAGGGTGGGAGCAGCCACCAAGAAGGCTCTCTCTCATGTACTCACCAGGTTACCCTGTGATCTAACACCTATTAGCACCAGTTCTTCCTCCTTCCAGACCCTCCCGGCCTTCAGCTGCTTCTTCAGAGACAGCTGAAAGCCGAGGGGGAGAGGGGAGAAGAAGAGAAACAGGCAGTGCCTTTTCCTCCTCCTCCTCCCCCCCCCCTGCACTGTCCTGGCCTTCAGCTGCCTCTGGAGAGGCAGTTGAAGGCTAGGAGGGTCTGGAAGGAGGAAGAACATGTGCATGCCTCTTCCTCCTTCTCTCTGACCTCCACGTGCTGGGAAAAATGGCTTTGCTTGCCATCTCAGGCATATGTGCCATAGGTTCACCATCACAGATCTAGATAATCTGTTTCATCCAGAAACCGCTGAAGCTGGGAGGCCACCACTTGCTCCAGAACCTTGTTCAAGAATAGAACATTAGAGACTGGCAGATAGTTATAAAAAATAGTGGGATCCAGGGTGTCCTTTTACAGTAACGGCCTCACCACAGCCTCCTTAGGCAGGATGGAAATCTGCCTTGCTGCAGTGAGGCATTTGTCACTCCCCTTACCCACCCGGCCAGTCCCTCTCTGGCTACTTTCAGAAGCCAGCAAGGGCAAGGATCCAGTATGCATGTGGTGGCCCTCACTTCTCCAAGGATACTGTCCACGTCCTCAGGCTGCACAAATTGAAATTTATCCAAGAATACAGGACAAGCAGGCACCAAGACTACATCCACTGGACCTGTGTCAGCTATAGCATCCAAGTCAGAATGAATCTGAGTGATTTTGTCTGCAAAGTGTCTTGCAAATTCTTCACAGTGAGCTGTTGAATGGTCTTTGTTTTCTTCTTGGGGACCAGAATGTAAAAGGCCCCTGACCAGTTGGAACAGCTCTGCTGGATGACACTGTGCAGATGCAATTGTGGCAGAGAAGTATAATTTCTTCACTGCCTCCATTGCCTTAGCGTAGGTCTTCCAATGGGCCCTAGCCCCTTTTCGGTCAGACTCACTCCGAGTCTTCTGCCATCGTTACTTTAGTCTCCATCCCACTCATACATCATCTCCAGCTTCCTAGTGAACCAGGATGCATGTTTGGCTCTATTTTGTGGGAGGGGATGCTCAGGGACAATTGTGTCCACTGCCCTGGCCATTTCCTTATTCCAGAGATCTGCCAGGACTTTGACAGGATCACCTGTCAAGGCAACAAGAAACAGAAAATAGAAGATAATAGTTCTGTGTTTCAACAGGTGAGTCGGTATTGGAGGAAGTCAACATTTATGAGATAGGCTGTAACAAAATGAGAGATCATAGAATCATAGAATCATAGAGTTGGAAGAGACCACAAGGGCCATCCAGTCCAACCCCCTGCTATGCAGGAACTCCCAATCAAAGCATCCCTGACAGATGGCCATCCAGCCTCTGCTTAAAGAAATCAGATTGCCATTAGTAGATTCCTTTCCAAAAATGAACTGTGACCCTTCATCTGAAGTATTTTAGGGGCTGTCAGCATTAAAAAAAACCAACTTGCTTTGAAATAAAATCTATGTTTAAACTATCAGGCACAGCAAACTCTCTGCCAGAGAGAAGCATTTTGATCAGAATATAGCACTGAAGGCTGCTTTTTAAAAAAATATTATCTACAAAAAAACCTGAAATCATGAACAAATGCACAAGTACATTTCTCCTACACATGAAGCACCAACACTAATATAGCTTCCATATCAATTTCTTTCCTCATTCTAATACCATCCAGACTTATACCTTCTGCCTTTCTTTCCCACTTCCTTATTCTTTGTCTTCGTCGTCTTCTTAAACCTTCTCCCATTATCTATTCTTTCTGCACTCTTTCTTTGATCTTTCTATATTCTTCCAAACACTTCCCTACTTACTCATACCTTCATACTCATACTGAAGGATGCTTTTTAATGAGCGCTTGCTGTTATACTCAAGGAAACAGTCAGTTTCCCAAAACCACAATGGTTTGTGACACTGAAATCTACTAAACTAACTGAAAAGCAGGGGAAAGTTCCTTAGTTTTATGTTTCTTTAAGTTGTGAGCCATAGGGGACATGCAGAGAGATACTGTTGTAAAAAAAACAAAAACTACCTAGCGATTCATTAAAAGGAAGGAGGGGCTTTTATATTGGCTGTGAAAAGGAGATAACATTCCAGTTTGTTTACTGAAAGCACTAACAATTCAATTATTGGAAGAGGCTAATGAATGTTAATCTGTAACCAGGCTAACTTAAACTGGCCTGTCAGTTCTTGTTTACACAGTGGGTACCATTATTTATGCACCCAGTGAATTTTGAGTAGGAGTTTGGGAGAAGCCAGAGAGGTAATGATGTGCTATGATTTATAGACCAGGCAAAAAGTGGAGCAGAATAATGTCAGGGGATGATTATTTGGAGGTACTGAGCCTTCAAAATCTTGGCACTTGATTTATTCATTTGCTTGCTAGGGTCTCAAGATTCAAGGTAGGAAGCCCTTTGTTTTCAATTCAGTGTTGTCTTGAAAACGCTGAAGTATTTTTTCCAGAGGGGCTAGCCTTGTTTATTAGCAATAGCAAGCAAAGGAAAAGATATCGCTGGAAAAGGTGCTTTATTTTTGCACTGGTGGCTGTACACATGCATGTGTGGTATATTGTGAATATTGTGTGTTGCATAGTGAGCAATGTTATTTGCTTTGTTATTGTATAGAAGGCAGAATTACAGATTATGTCTTTATTCTTCACCTCAAAGAACAGTGGTAATGACAAGTTGCTCATTCACTTTGAGAAGTAGGAATAACCCTTACCCATGTGCATCTTCCCTGCCTTCCTGATTCTTATAAGCCTTTTGGTGCAAAGAATGTACCTGTGCTGTATTTTCTTTCCTCCCACAAGAGAGCCAGTAGCACACCTTTGAGGAGTTTAGATCAGAAAAACTGTGGAAAGAGAGAGAGAGAATAAAATGGCATCAATGAGTTTGGTTATTTAAATTTTTTGCATTGTTAGAATTCTTCTTGTTCAAAAAGTCCTCAAATGTTTTCCAAACTTTTAGATGGTCATCAGTTGTTTTATCCTCTAAAATCCATGTTAATTTGGCAATTTGGACTAATTTGACAACCTGTAACCATCCATTCTTGTGTTGTCGGTGATTTTATCCATTTCCATGTTTGAGCAAACTATATTCTTGCAGTTGTTAATATATATCTAAGAAGTAATTCATATTCAGTATCCAATCCTTTACCCATAATACCCAACAAAATTATTTCTGGTTTTATTGCAAACTATACCTCAGGGGTAGGCAACCTAAGGCCCAGGGGCCGGATGCAGCCCCCCGAGGCCTTTGGACTGGCCCCAGGCCGATCCTGCTGCCGCCGCCTCCCCTGCCGCCCATCATGATGATATTGATTCTTGTTGTTATTACTTGTTCTTGGGGTTTTCTTGGCAAAATCTCCACAGGGGTTTTGCCATGGCTTTTCTGGGGCTGCATATTTTAATTTTTAATTTTTTTTTAATTTTTAATTAATTAATTAATTAATTTTTGGCGCTTCGGCCCCCCAATTGTCTGAGGGACAGCAACCCGGCCCCCAGCTCAAAAAGGTTGCCTACCCCTGCTATACCTTTTTAAAATTAGCATATATATTTTGAACCAATAACTTTTTGCTTTCTTACATGTCTGCCACATACAAAAAAAATGTGTTCCTTATCTTTCCTTCTTCTCTGTTTCTTATGTTGAGTGTGAAGTAGACTGTACTAGTGTGTGTGAGACAGAGGACGTTACCACACTGGCCCTAAAGCAGCGTCATTTCAGCGTCA
>JAIPUX010001880.1:21051241-21068401 GCA_020142125.1 Phrynosoma platyrhinos
AAATATATTTGGGTGTCATCAGCGTATTGATAACACCCTGCCCCATGTTTCCGGATGATCTCACCCAGCGGCTTCATGCAAAATCAAAGCATCCCTGACAGCATGGGAGACAGGATGGCACCCTGGAGGACGCCAGATTTCAGCTCTCTTTTAGAAAAGCATCTGTCTCCCAGCATTACCATCTGAAATCTGCCTCAGAGGTAGGAATGGAACCACTTCCCAACTCTCCCAAGCGTTCCAGAAGGATACCATGGTTGATGGTATCGAAGGCCGCTGAGAGGTCCAAGAGCACCAACAGGATCACACTTCCCCTGTCAATGCCCAGACAGAGATCATCGACTAAAGGGACCATAGCAGTCTCAACTCTGTATCCCATCCTAAACCCAGTTTGAAATGAATCTAGAAAATCAGTTTCATCCAAGACTGCTTGGAGTTGAATGGCAACCGCTCTCTCAATAACCTTGCTTAAGAATGGTAAAAGTGATACTGGCCTGTAGTTGTTTTTGTCCAGGGGGTCCAGGGAAGGCTTTTTAAAAAGTGGTTTAACCACTGTCTCTTTTAGGCACAGTGGAAGTTGGCCTTCCCTAAAGGATGCGTTGATTATAAGTCTGAACAACACCTTGATGGAATCTCCCCCCTGGACAATCAGGCAAGATGGGCAAGGATCGAGACAGGAGGTCATCCTTTTCACACTACCAAGGAGCTTGTCCACATCCTCGGTACTTACCAACTCAAACTGATCCAGTATAACAAATTTAGCGGAGGCACTGGATAACTTATGGAAGTTTCACCAAATATTTTTTTCACCTGAAGGTTTTTAAATTTCTGACAACTCCCATCAAGTCTGCTGGTGTTTCTTGCTGTTTTGACTCCACGAGAAATGACATGGAGATGATGGTGGTTGTGGTGATAATGGGTGCCTGAATGAAGGAATGACTATATAAATATATTTAAAATGATTATTGCTTTCATTTGTCAGAATAAAGTATATATTTTAATGAGAAGGTCAAATTATTTTATAATTTCTTTTCAAAATAAAAGCAAAAAGCAAAGCAGCTTATTTATATACTACTTCATATCACGCTATGGGATGTCTAAGCGGTTTACAACTGTGAGCTGATTGCCCCCCAACAATCTGGGTACTCATTTTAGCGACCTCGGAAGGATGCAGGCCTGAGTTGAGCCTCAGCCCTGGCTGGTATTGAACTCGCAACCTTGTGGTCTATGAGTGAGTGGCTGCAGTACAGGCATTTAACCACTGCGCCACCAGGGCTGATTACTTTTCAGCTTTTTATAATCTAGTATGTTATACCTTTAATGTATTGTTTCATTTTATTTGACCACATGGACTGCTCCCTTATTAAAAAATAATGATTGGAAAAACTTCTCATTTTTCATTTGACTTGTCCATATCAAACACCATTCTGAAGCCTGAGCTGTATCAGGTACAGGTATTCAAGATCAAGATTTTCTATTATGGAACTTTAAAAAACAAGGCTAAATTCACATGCCCAATTACTGTGTTGCCAACAAGGTGAAAAAGTACAGAATCAAATTACAATTACAGAGAGTTGGAAGAATGGTGACATATTTGGAGCCCAGGAGGTATAATGATCCAGAGCTAGGTGTATTTTCAGACCTCCGCAAGAGTTCTTTCAGTGCTGAACACTGACACTCATTACTGCTTTAGCATAAGCTTTATTGGTGGTAAATGATGGAGCAATGCAGCAGTGGAGAAGTATTCCACCCCTTTCGCTGATGGTGTCCACAATCTCCTCACAGCTAATGGTTGAATGAGGCCCCTAAACACCTAATTCTACCCAAACTGTGCCTGGCTTGCAGTTCACTTCCACATTGTTGGCTATATGGGCCCATTAACTATAAGAACTATACAAACAGATTAGTAACAGAAGAAAATTCACTCCATTGGTCCATTTCCCATATTCATATCTTTTCCCAGCCTCAAAGAGACAAGCCAAAACAAAAAGTTTCAAAGAAAGTTATTAATACAAATTAACTCTTTCTATGCCATGGTGCTAACAATTTGGCTGTTGGCTTCTATTTCACTACATTGTTTATTATAATAATTCATAGAATCATAGAGTTGGGAGAGACCACAAGGGCCATCCAGTCCAACCCCCTGCCATGCAGGAACTCAAAATCAAAGTATCCCTGACAGATGGCCATCCAGCCTCTGTTTAAAGATCCCCAAGGATTCTCTTTGTCCTTGCACATTAATCACTGAATAGCTGCATTTACTGTTCTGTTTCTGTTCCTGTCACCCTTTTATTTTGTTTCTCTTCTTTCTTTTACTGCTTGCAGTGTTTTGTCTGTCACTCATTGTTTCTTCTCTTTCTTTTGTGCTGTAGTTAGGGTCTTTCTGCAGACAATAAAGCTTGGTAAAGTGAAAGGCAGTCAGAAAAGGGGGAAACCACACTACAAGTGAATTGATTCAATCAAGGAAGCCATGGCCCACAATTTGCAAGACCTGAGCAGGACCGGTGATGACTGGGGCTCATGGAAGTTTTTCAGTCATAGGGTGACCTTAAGTCGAAATCAGCTTGAGTGCAAATAACAACTACAAAAAGTCACAGCATGGTTTGTATCACCACACAGTCGCTTGTACAATTCATGATTCATAAGTAACTAACTATCTCTTTGAGTTCCTTTTTAATAATTGGGAAAGTAACAAATTACTTTAAAAAATTGCTCCATGATGTTAACATTTTTTTAAACTTGGAACTGTTGCCATAACATATTACCTTTTAAAAGTAAGCAACCAAAACTCTGCCACCAAGCAACACATCTGTAACTGACAGGTAAGTCATGAGGAAACAGCTGAAAGTTTTGTCCAGTTTGGTTTGTGGAAATGCATTTTTTACAAAGAGCCCAAAGTGCCAAAATTTGGTAAAAAATATACAATACCCCATCTAACTGAGGGGGCCAGTTTGAAATTATTCAGCTTTGTTTATGTTGTATGCAAGAATGAAACAAGCAAAGATTGTTGTCCCTACTCTTAAGGTGTAGAGAAAATTATGGACTTGGGATGGTGAAAATTTTTATTCTTATTTTTTGTATCATGCATGAGTTTTACAGTCAACTTGAGATACTTCTACCAAACTTTTAATGAGAGAGGACAATCAATACCTATAGGCAGTTGTGAGGCATCCCACTGTATTTCCCACTGTATGAACATCCACTGATTCCCTTGGAGAAAGTGGCAGGTGCTGGGAATGCCTTGGTAATTCCCTGTCTTGGTAATGAATGTTAGTCTTGAGAATTTGGGCCAGTCAATTAATACCTTTGGTGGTTATCATTTATTCCAATTTTTAACAAAAACAAGAGAGTGAGGAAAATGTGATGATCATCTTGTTTGAATGATCAGTATTTTAAATATGTTTTTGTTTTATCTCTTACAGTTAAATCTTTTTATAACCAGATTAAGAAAATAATATTTTTTAGTCCCAGTCAGACATTTTTCACTTATCTGTCATCCATGCTTTGCTAGATAGATTTAGGCAGAGGTTAGGGAAAATCACATTTTTTGGATTACTGCTGCCAGAAACTCTTAGCATTCAGATTTTTGGAGTTCTGGGCCAAAGAGTAAATTTTCCAGGTTCTAGATTTAAGGGTCTGGATATTATCTAGAAGTAGATATAGTGAAGTCCTGGACTTTTTTGTGTTTTTAAAATGAAAAACTATCTAAGTGTGGAAAAGCCAGAGGGGAGAGTATATGCTCCTTTTTTGTTGTCAGAATGACCCCATCCCTCCAGAGGATGACTATGAGTAAGAAAAAGCCAACAAGGAAACATTATGTTGTCCTCTCCTTATCTGCTCCCCTTATTCATTGCAGCTTTCAAGGCTGGTTTTAATTTCAGAGAACTGTAAAGGTTCTCTCAGTACACTTGCATGCAGTGTGTAGTTTGTCCCTTATATACGCTGGTTAAAATACCTTTTTTTAAAACTTACTACTTATTTACTAGTAGAATATCTTTGAGCCTCTTCCCCAGCCCCATTTCTCTCACCAGCATTTATTCTCTGCCTGTTATGAGAAAAAATGAAAGTCTACAGTTGGCTGGCCTTTACTGCACCAGCAGCACACATGGAAAAGTCTTCCATAAAGATGGCAGTACCCATATCTGCCAGCACCGTCTTTGCATGGGCATACATTAACCCTATACAACAATTATACCTTTATACCTCTACCACAGAGATGAACTGCAGTTTTGAAATCCCCCACCAACTTATTACTTTGGCTTGGGGCTTATGGGGGTTGAAAACCAGTGACATCTGGAGAGCCCCATGTTCCTTGCTCTTTCTTCTGTGAAGGTGGCCCTGACACCAATTTTTGCAGTGTTTTTCTCCAGTGGTGGCAACATACAGCCAGATGGCAGAGTTCTGTAGTCTTCCCGCTCCTCATAATTTTCCTAGTTCCCCATTTACATAGGAAATTGCTTAAACTTACTGCTAGTGTTTATCTTTCTTTTTTTCCATATAGGGACTGATTTGTTTTCTGCATGGCGAAATTAAGTGCTGATTTTTTTATTGCCTTTGCACCAATTTCAGATTACTAGGGAGGCAGTAATAAATGCATCTCTATCAAGATACATC
The DNA here is from genome assembly GCA_020142125.1 of Phrynosoma platyrhinos. Classification (NCBI taxonomy): domain Eukaryota; kingdom Metazoa; phylum Chordata; class Lepidosauria; order Squamata; family Phrynosomatidae; genus Phrynosoma; species Phrynosoma platyrhinos. The sequence goes on from JAIPUX010001880.1 coordinate 21,055,853, forward strand.
AGATAGGGCAGAAGAGAGAAAAACAGTGCGCTTCATCTATTTTAGGAGGCTTGTGGAAGCCACAGTGATTCAGTCTTATATATTACTTTACAAATAGATTCTGTATGTTACAGATAAATGTCAGCCTTAATATCTGTTTCCAAATGAATTCCAGCGTAAAGGGATTTGATGACTTGACATGTGAAATTGATGTTTCTGGTTTTTTGTTTCTGTTTTTTAAACAAGACGTCAGTTGCATTTCATTATTCTTTGCTGTTCTTACTTGCTGTGCTTGAAGGAACAAGTTATGCATGTGTATACCACTAATTTCTGCCTGGGTAAATTGCCAAAACTGTGTTTTCCAAAGGAGGATGTTGTCAATTGACGTCTGTTATGCTGCATGTTTTTTGGCTCTTTCAAATCAATAGGTTTTAGCAGACAAAAATGGGTGTGGGATTCCACCCAGCAGCTCAGTCCATTATATCTGTGAGACTTGCTTCTGACTAATCAGACATAGTTCTGAATAAATGCAATTATACAACCTTGCTATCTGTTTTATTTGGAATTGATGTAGCTGGATGATAACCTCTTTAAAATATTTAAAAATGTACTTCATAACAGAAATTTATAAGAAGCAGAGTTGAAGATAGATGTTGTCTTAAAGACAGGGCAAGTTGTAAATCCAAGAGATGATGGGAAGTTATGGAAGTGTGAACACAGTAAGCACAACTTCATAAGTTAACTTTTAAAAGATATTTTAGATCCATTTCTGGCATTATGCTCTTTCTCAGAAAACAGTTTGGGGTGCCACAAATAGGGAGTGGGCTAGATGGGGGGAGTCTTAGGCTGAGCCTGTGAATATAGTAGGGATTGGAGTTATACAGACTTGCAGATGTTTTGGACTGCAGCTCACCGCCATCCTCCCAACTAGGTGAACTGACTAGGGCTTTTGGGAGTTGCAATCCAATAATATCTACAGGTTACCCCTGGTGTATAACCATGCAGACCATTGTGTCTTAAATTAATGTGCCTTGTACTCTGTAGCTTTCAAACATAGGTGCACACCGTATCTGTCACAATGTTAAATACCACACAGTTCAAAGTCTGCCTCCCCTCCCACACATTTTGTATACTAACCTTGTGTGAAGCAGTTTTAAAACACTTGAGAATTGAGGAAGCATTTGAGTGCATTCCACAAGAGGGCAACACTAGTGTCTTCAGCCCAAAGGATGAAAAAAAAGAGAGAAACAACTGTGACCGCTTGTCATGATCCCTAGCAGATCCTGCCATAAAATGTTATTGCTGACTTTCTTCTGTTTTACTATGGCATTATTATTGGGTATGATGTTAATACAGTCAGCCTTCTGTATCCACGGATTCGTTATCCACAGATTCAACCCCCCAAATTTGAAAATATTTTTTTTTAAAAAAAATCCAAAAAGCAAACCTTGATTTTGGCATTTTCTATAAGGGACATTTTATCACTACACCATTATATTTAATGGAACCTGAGCATCTACAGATTTTGGTATCCATGGGTATCCCAGAACCAAATCCTAGTGAATACCAAGGGCCCACTGTATTGGTTAAGTGGTTTTTGTTGTTTTTGTTTATGGTTATGTTCAAGTAGCAGCATAGTGACATCTATATAATGTAACGTGGGGATAAGTGTTACTGGATGGGACATATTTTCGTACATGGTGGGGAAAGAAGGGAATACCTGGCTGGATATTGAGTAATGTGTGGGGGAGCAGTACTGTTACTAGCAATCGCCAAAGTCAGTCTCATGGGATCAGGAAGGACTGGCAGAGGTCCCCTACTCCCCAACAGTTACCCCCTGTGGAATTTTGCTCAGATCATCTCAATTGCTGCATAGGTTTCATTTTATTCCTTTCTAAGTGCTTACAGACAAACTGTTTAATGATCTGCTATAGAATCTGTCCTGGTGTTGATGATGTCAGGCTTACTGAGCAGTAATTATTTAGGTCCTCCTCCTCCCTCTTTTCTTTGAGCAACGTTTGACATCCTCCAGTCTGCTGGGACTTCTCTTGTACACCAGGGTTTCTCAAAAATTATTGCCAATGGTTCTGAGATTACTTCTGCCAGTGCTTTTAATACTCTTGAATGAAGTCATCTGGCCCTGGAGACTTGAATTCGTTTAGAGTAGCCTGGTATTCCTATACTACCTCTTTACCTATTTGCTGCATTTCCCCTACTGCATCATCTGCTCCATTTTCCCCAGGTTAAGCACTGTTCTTCTTTTCAGAGACCAAGGTTAAGAAGGTGTTGTGTGGTTCTGCCTTTTCTCTGTTCCCTGTTAGCATCTTCTCACACAGCAGCACTACCATTTCCTTGTTTTTCCTTTAGCTATGGACATAATAAAAAAAGCCCTTGTTACTGTTTTTAACTTCTCTACCAAGCCTGAGCTTGTTCTGTGCTTTAGCTTTTCTGACTTTCTCTCTATACATGCTGGCTATTTGTTTGAATTCCTCTTTAGTGATATCTCCCTTTTTCCATTTCTTCTATATGTATTGGTCATTACCTTTAAAGCCCTACATGGCTTGGGCCAGAGTTACTTGAAGGAATGCCTCTCCCCACTCTCAGAACATCTGGGAAGAAGTTATAACACCATAAAACTAGACTTACCACGACTTCCCAAAAATCGTTTACGGTCGCAGCTCCCAAGTTGTGGAACAGCCTGTCGGAGGAGATCCATCTTATTACTACTCTAGAAGCCTTCAAGAAGGTACTTAAGACGGAGCTCTTCCGGCAGGCCTATCCATCTGATCTTCCAGATTTTTAGACTCTGACAATGATTGGCTGTTTTATTTTATTTTATTCTCATTTATTTTATTATATTGTATTCTATTCTCTTTATCTATCATTATTGTTCTGATTTTTATTATTTTATTGTTTATATTTTCTACACTGTATTCATTTTATTGTGTAATCCCGCCTTGATCCGGAGGGAGAGGCGGGAAGTATAAATAAAACTATTATTATTATTATTATTATTATTATTATTATTATTATTATTATTATTATTATTACATGTCCTCTTTAAATCTTAGCTATGTTGAAAGTTATTTAGACATCCATCCTGGTTTCTTTAAACTCCCTCATTTTTCCTCCTCACTGGAACTGTTTAAATTTGTGTCTTCAGTATCTGGCTTTTACAAAATTCCCATCCATCATTAATTCCACTCTGAATTAGCATTCCTGACCATGTAGTCACCCCCAGTATTTCCCTAAGTTTATTGAAACGAGCACTAAAGTCTAGAATGTGTGTCTGGCTATGCTTGGCTTCTCTTTTCTACTGTTTAACAAACTCCAGGAGAACATGGTCACTCCCACCAGCCATTTCCACTCAATTATCCAACCCATCACTTTTGGTTAGGATCAGATCTTAAATAGAAGATCCCCTTGTTGCTTCTCTGCCTTCTGAACAATGAAATTGTCTGCAAGGCAATTGTGGAATTTGTTGAACCTTAAATTTTTGGCAGAGTTTGACTTCCAACAAATATCAGCACAGTTTACTTCCCCCATTACTACTACACCTTTCCTTTCTGAATATGTGGTCATCTGTTCCAGGAAGGCATCATCTAAGTCTTCCGTCTGGCTTGAGGATCTGTAGTAGACCCTTCCACAATGACATCACTGTTGTTTCTTTCCCTCTTAATTTTCCCCCAGATGCTCTCAATCTGGTTTCCAGAATTTAAGTTTTGGATCTCTTCACATATAAGGCTACTCCTCTCTGTTTGCTTTATTTCTCTGAAACAGGTTATATCCCTCTATTATTACATTCCGATCAAGAGACTTATCCCATCGGGTGTCAGTGATGCCTATTATATCATATTTGCTTTGCTGTGTTACAAATTCAAGTTCACCTTGCTTATTTCCCATGGTCTGTGTATTAGTGTATACACATATAAGACCTTGGATCCTGTTCCTTAGCTGTCTCCAAGTATCTCTCCCCCCCCCACACACACTTGGGTTTTTGTAATTATTTGCCTTGTTCTCTGTATAACAGTCAGGTTATTACCTCCAGCACTTGATGAACTCCTGCCCTCAAGAATACTGTCTCCCTCCTCCACATAACTCATTTTAAAGCCCTCCTGGTGAGATTTTTCAAACTCGTAGCAAAAACATTTCTTCCCACTGTTGTGAGGTGCAACCTTTCCCTTGCCATATCATATTGATAAGACTCTTGTTAGTTTTGGATTATGAGCTGATTATGATTATGAGTTAAAAAGGTTTTGTTTTTGTTTTTTAAAAATCCCTCTTGTGGTTAAAATTTTCATGCTCAATGCCACATTTTGAACATAAAGGGCATTGAAAAGCTCTTAGGCTGACCAAGAAGGGAATGATCTAGAGCAGGGGTAGGCAACCTAAGACCCGGGGGCCGGATGCGGCCCCCCGAGGCCTTTGGACCGGCCCCAGGCCAGTCCTGCCACCGCCGCCGCCCGCCATGATGATATTGATTATTGTTGTTCTTGGGGTTTTCTTGGCAAAATCTCCACAGGGGTTTTGCCATGGCTTTTCTGGGGCTGAGAGAGAGTGCATGCATATCTTTTTAATTTTTTAATTTTTTAAAAAAACAATTTTTAAAATTTATTTATTTATTTATTTATTTGTTTTTGGTGCTTCGGCCCCCCAATTGTCTGAGGGACAGCAATCCAGCCCCCGGCTCAAAAAGGTTGCCTACCCCTGGCATAGACCATCCACCAGTTCTTGTTCCAGTTCCTGTTTGCAAATCTTAAAAAGAGTTTGAAAGGAAGAAAATTTCTGAATGATTCAGAGTTGATAGCAGAGCAAAGCAGACCAGATATGAGGGAGGGAAGAATTAAAGAAGCTTGAGAAACAATATGCCAAGTGCATTAAACTTCGGGGTGAATATGTAAAATAGTATATAAGTTTCATGGCTCTAGTTCAGGGACAGGCAACCTTTTTGAGACCTGGGCCGGTCTCCCGTAGCCCAGGTCTCGGCTGGGCCGAGGGGGGGGGGAATGGCGGCGCGTGCACTCACGCGTGCTACCCCCCCACGCATGCTGCTGCCGTGGCCACTACCGCAGCTGCCGTCGTAGCGCGCACGGCCACCGCTGTAACGTGCACGGCCGCAACTGCCGCAGCGCATGTCACAGCCGCCATTTTGGAAGTCCAAATCGCGGCCGCAGCGCGTTTGCACATGCGCAAGAGTACTGTACATGCGCACATGTGTCGTGACCGCCATTTTGACTTCCAAAATGGCGATCGCAGCAAGTGCGGCCGAAAACGCAGCTGACGGCAGCACGCGGCAGCGGCGACGGCGGCAACCTTCAGCCTGGGCTGGTAAGTCTGGGGCCTGGGGCCTTAACCAGCCCCCGGGCCGTAGGTTGCTGGTCCCTGTCCTATATCCATCAATGAAACCCTAACCTTTGATCCACTTTCTTGCTTCAGTAAAACTATGGGAGCGATATTCATTAGCAAATCAGTGAACTTCCAATTGGTATCTCCCTATAGCCTTTATCTTGGCAAGATATATCTTTGAATTGACATCAAAGACTTCAAATCTATGCAAGACTTTCTTACATAAAAGAAGATTGCCAGGGAGTTGCAGAAGAATGAGGAAACTGATCCCCTGTCAAACTATACAGAAATTCTTTAATTTCATGTCTTTTCAAAGTTGAACAGCACACTTCTGAATGTGCATTTGATGATTTCAGGGACTTCAGACTTTTGCTGTCTGCCTCTTTGTTCTAACCCAGTGCCTCCAAAGCAGGATTGGATGTAAGACCCTGCAGTGAGTTGGCAATCAATAAAGGGCCCTGTCTTTAGAAGGTTTTGAGTTTCTCTTAACTAAAGTCTCAGCATCCTCAGTTCCCAACTTGGTTAGTGTTATGATGTCTGTGGCATTTATAGAACAGTGTTAGTGGAAAAGACTATATAAAGCACACAGTGACAATCAAATAATGTAATGTACCAATTTAATTGATAGTCAAGTGGTCCTTATATCAACTCTCTCTCTCTCTCTCTCTCTCTCTCTCTCTCTCTCTGGCAAAAAAACAACAAATGACTTGCCATGTAAATGTGCCTGATCTCCAGCAGTTTTGCCTGGATCCTCCTGTTCTCACATTTGTTGTTGTTCTGTACCTTCAAGTTGATTCTGACTTAGGATGATCCTATCACAGGATTTTCTTGGCAATATTTATTCAGAAGTGGTTTGCCATCTTCTGAAATATAGCCTACAGCACTTGGTACTCCCTGGTGGTCTTCCTTCTAAATGCTAACCAGGTCTGACACTGCTTAACTTCAAAGACCAGGTAAGAACTTGTGCCTTTGGAGTATTTAGACTCAGAGCATTTGTTTGCAAAGACATACCTATAAGAATGAAGAGGCAGAGATGACCAGAACCTCCTCCCTGTTCTCACAATCTTTGAGATTCATTAACACTGGTGGGAGAGCGAGCTTACCAGAGGAGTGACAATTATGCCACTCACAGTCATAGAATATAGATGTCATCTCTCAAAAGGCCCACTCCAAGTCTTCCTGGCAGCCTCCTCAAGCTGTTGCAGTGCAACACTCTTCTCTTTTACTTGCTAAGATCAACGGCTTTCTTTCCTTGCTGTCTTGTGGACTTATTGGAATCTGTTCCCACTTTCATTGTAAGGAATGAGAACAGTCAATTGAGAGGCAACATTTCCTACAGTGAACACACTGCATGTGAATATTTCTTACTTTGTTTGTAAAAGTGAGCTATGATGACCCTGAGCACAAGAAAAAGAATGCATTTCAAATGAATGTGTAATAATGAGGCATTTAGTGGGACAGAAAATAAAAGGACCATTGTGGTTTGTATTACCATAAACTATGCTGTCTTTCCAGCTGTAGGTTCTTGAAAGGGAGATTTAGGACAATAAAATAAAATAATAATGTAAAGTAAAGTAAAATTGTTGCTGTTGTTAACTGCCTTTGCGTGAATCTCGACCCATGGCAACCCTATGGATCAGATATTTCCAGGCCCCTCTGTCCTCTACTGCTCTGCCCACCTCGTGCAAACTCATATTCATGGTCTCTTTAATAAAGTCCATCCATCTAGCACAGGGGTTGGCAACCTATGGTCCGTGGGCCGGGGCCGGCCCCTGAGGACTTGGGACCAGCCCGTGGCCAGTCCTGCCGCCGCCGCCGCCGCCGCCGCCGCCGCCCCCAGCACCATTCCTCCCTGGCCCCCGGCAAAAAAAAGTTGCCAACCCCTGATCTATCTAGCATGTGGCTTTCCTCTCTTTCTATTTCCCTTCACCTTTCGTAACATTATTGTCTTTTCCAGTGATTCATGCCTTCTCATGATGTGTCCAAAGTATGACAGTCTAAGTCTTGTCATCTGGGCTTGTATGGATATCTCTGGCTTGATCTGCTCTAGGACCCATTTGTTGATCCTTTTGGCTGACCATGGAATCCTCAGCACTCTTCTCCAGCACCACGTCTCAAATGCGTTGATTTTCCTCCTGTCTTCTTTCTTGACTGTCCAACTCTCACATCCATACATGGTAATAGGGAATACAGTGGCTTGTATGATTCTGACTTTTGTGCTGAGTTGTATGTCTTTGCATTTTAGGATCTTTTCTAGTTCTTTCATAGCCGCCCTCCCCATTCTTAATCTTCTCTTAATTTCCTAGCTGCAGTCCCTGTTCCGATCAATGTTTGATCCCGGATATGAGAACTCCTTTACTATTTCTATTTCCTCATTGTCTAGTTTGAATGTAAGTTCTCTGTGGTCATTATTTTTGTTTTCTTTATGTTCAACAGTAAGCCTGCCTTTGCACTTTCTTCTTTGATCTTCCTTAGTAGTTGTTCCAGGTCTGTGAGGTTCTCTGCTAGTATTATGGTGTCGTCAGCATATCTCAGATTGTGAACATTTTTCCCTCCTATTTCACGCTTCCTTCTTCCATGTTCAATCCTGTTTTCCTTACAATATGTTCTCCATATAGGTTGAACAGGTAGGGTGATAGGGTGCAGCCTTGTCTGACTCCTTTGCCAATTGGGAACCATTCTGTTTCTCCGTGTTCTGTTTTGATAGTAGCCTCTTGTCCAGAGTACAGATTCCTCATTAGGACTACCAGATGTGTTGGTACTCCCATGTCTTTAAGGGCGTTCCATAGCCTTTCATGATCTATGCAGTCAAAGGCTTTGCTATAGTCTATAAAGCACATGCTGATTTTCTTTTGGAACTCTCTGCTATGCTCTATTAGCCATCGTATATTTGCAGTGCAATCTCTGGTGCCTCTTCCTTTCCTGAACCCTGCTGGGATCTCTGGGATTTCTCTCTCCATGTATGGTTGGAGTCTATGTTGCAGAATGTTGAACATGATTTTGCTTGCATGGGAGATTAGTGCCATGGTTCTATAATTGCTGCAGTCTCTTGTGTTTCCCTTTTGTGGATGGGGATGTATATTGATCGCTTCCAATCTGTTGGCCAATGTTTTGTTTTCCATATCTGTTGACATATGTTGGTTAGCACTTGAGTTGACTCTGTTAGTGTGGATTGCAACAGTTCTATTGGTATATCATCTGTTCCTGGAGTCTTGTTTTTTGCCATTTCTTTTATTTCAGCTTCCACTTCAGTTTTTAGAATTTGGGGTTCATCTTCATATGGCTCTTCACCCCATACGTCCTTCATTTTGTCATCTCTTTTGTATAATTCTTCTGTGTATTGCATCTAATGTCATTTTATTCCTACCTGGTCTTGAATTATGTTATTTTTATTGTTGTAGAGCGTTCCAGGTAAATAAACCCTGACCTTGGGAACAACCTGCTAGCCTGCAAATCAATAATACAGTCCTCATTTGTTGTTGTTGTTGTGTGCCTTCAAGTTGTTGCTGATTCATGGTAACCCTAAGGCAAACCTATCATGGGGGTTTCTAGATAATATTTGTTGGGGGAGGGGGTGTTGACTTTGAGGCTGAGAGTGTGTGACTTGCCCAAGGTCACCAGTGGGTTTCCATGGCCTAGCAGGGATTCAAACCACTCAAACCACCACACCACACTGGCTCGCAGTCCTCATTTAATACAGCCAGAAGCTATTCCTCCCTGTTATTTTGTGATTTAGTTGATTCCTGCTTTCTTCCTTGACCAGTTTCGTATTGTATTGTATTGTATTGTATTGCATTGTATTATTGTATCATATTGGCCTTTTTAATTTTTGTAAGCCGCTTTGATCCTTTTTGGAAAGGCGGGGTAGAAATAAAATTTTATTATTATTATTATTATATTATTTGAGGGTATTTGAAGGTAAAGAATTGCTAGAGAAGGGATGAGTTACATTTCCAGCTTCACTCTTTACCAGTGAAGGCAAGACTGGTGCAGCTGGAACAAATGCTTCAGGGCCTTAGTAGCCTGGAGGAGCATGATGATGCTAGCACCACTCACAGACACATAGAAGCTTCTTGTACAGTGATACTGTCATGAGAGAAATTCTCCTTGGAAGGTTGGTAGCACTAATCATCCACCCCCAAAAACCTAAAAGGGATTTCAGAGGCCATTTTAAAAATTCATTATCTTTTTCATTCAGTATACATTCCGCCTTTCTCCTGACACAAGACTCAAGGATATCTTCTCTTGTCTTGGCAACACTGCCACATCTGCTGCAGTTTGAATGCAGAGCTTGTTACATCCGAGTGGTGGTGGTGGTGGTTTTGGAATTGCTATTGGGACCCAATTACTTTTATCTGGCCGTGGGGGAAGGAATTGGCATTCCTGCATCACTATAAGATTCCTAGGGTTGAGGGTCTGCATTGAACCCATTCAGTAAAAAAGATTCCACCTAAACATTAGAAAGAATTTTCTTGTGGTAAGAGCTGTTTGCCAGAGGAACCGGAGTCTCCTTCTTTGGAGGTTTTTAAACAGAGGCTGGATGGCCATTTGTTGGGGGTACTTTCTGTGTATTCCTGCATGGCAGGGGGTTGGACTGGATGGCTTTGTGGTCTCTTCCAACTCTTTGATTCTGTGAAATACTTGCAATGCAAAGATTATCCCAGGGAGTTGCAAGAGACAGTATTTTCAGAGGCAGTGCCAAGATAATCAAAGGGGTAGAAGAACTAAGCTGTCCAGTGACGGAAAAGAATAAAGAATTATCTTTCATTTCTGTTGGTTGATGTGGGCAAGAGTTGACCTTCCCTAACTGATTTTAATGGTCAGAGAAGTGGCATCTAAAGACATCTTTGGGGTTTTAGAAGACAGACTGGAGCTTGATTTGGGCTTGAAAATTGTTAATTATAAAGGAGACAGCTTTGTCTTTAGTACACTTGAGACCATTACAAAGCTTTATATTCTGAAGACCTTAACGCCCCAGGAAAAACATAATGGTATTTAATGCATGCTACCTATCCTGACCATGGGAGCTTGCTGATTTGGAGAAATAGAGGACCAAGTGCTTCAAGCAGTTGTTTGCAATGCTGATGTAAGTTTCTTTAAATGCTTCTGTAGACCTTGTGGATAACCTCTTGCAGTTTAGCCATACCTGAGTACTGTATAGGTAAAGGTAAAGGTATTCCCCATTGACAAGGTTGTCAAGTCATGTCTGACTGTAGGGGGTGGTGCTCATCTCATCCAAGCCAAAGAGCCAGCGTTGTCAGAGACTTGTCTGTGATCATGTGGCCAGCATGATTGCACAGAACGCTGTTTACCTTCCCACTGAGAAGTGGTACCTATTTATCTACTTGCATTTGCATGCTTTCAGACTGCTAGGTTGGCAGAAGCTGGGACTAGTGACAGGAGCTCACCCCATCATGCAGCACTCAGGCCTTGAACTGCCAACCTGCCAATCTTGCAATCAACAGAGTCAGCGCCTTAACCACTTGAGCCATGCTTGTATGCTTGTCCTGTTTTTCATAGCTTCACTACAAGCTACTGAAATCTCCCATTCCACAGCAAATTAAGAAGATAGCAAAACATTAGAGAGGCAATGAAAACTACACTGTGAAGAGCCATTAGCAGCCTCATTTAATCAAGAGGTTGATTGGTATATTTGTACATTTTGGTGGTTCCTTCAGTAATATTTTAGCTGGTATCTTATTCATTTGTGTTTTGTTGGCACAATAGTCAGTATAACACTATAATATGAATATGTGTGCATGCATATATGCATGCATGCATATATGCATGCATGCGCATGCATACACACCAATACACACAAGCCATAAAATTGCCAGAGGGAAATTATATTGTATATTTAGATATGTTTGACTCCTTATTTTTAATGAGTATACAAATAAAATGCAGGTCTTCCACTGGGAAACGAAGTCTCCTAAGTATGAATAAATTTAGATTTTCTTTATAATATTGTACAGAAAGCTGTCTAAAAAAGCAGAAGTTGCCAAGAGCTGCCTTGGCACCTGTCAAATAATTTAAAACTGAGAGGGGCACTCAGGTGAGATAGAGTGGGAATTTTGATTTTCATTGCATTCCATTGTCCTTGGCATCCATCCAATATGTGCTTCACGTATTACCAACTCTCTTGTCATCCAGCTAGGGAAAATAAAATAATTTTAAATAAACTATGCTGAAGCGCTCACAGATTCTTGCTAGTCTCATTGCTTATCTACCCAAAAAGCCAAGTGTCTTCTCTTCTCTCAAGATTCCTTTATTGCAGTCACTGCTACTGCACCTGTGACCAAATACTTTTTCCTCCCTCACACACACACACAGAGTTTGAGAGAGGGCATCAGTCCAGAACAATACTATAGAAAATGTAAAGGAGATGGCCTGCTAATGGCTGTTATTCTACTAGCAAGAGTAGTGTAGTGATTTGAGAACTGGACTAGGAGTTTGGGAGGCCAGGGTTTGAATCCCTGCTCAGTCATGGAAACCCACTGGGTGACGTTGAGTAAATCATATTCTCTTAGCGTTAGAGGAAGCCAATGGCAAACCTCCTTTGAATAAATCTTGCCAAGAAAACCCCATGATAGGTTCATTTCCGGATTTCCATAAGTCAGAATCAACTTGAAGGCACATAACAACATTTTTTTGCTATGCTTTTTGGTGTTGAAAAGGGCTATAGTATTTACCCACCCACACCCTGAGTTTATAAATTGAGAGTCTCCCCTGGTTCCCACATGAAATGAGGCGAGACACCTGGGGCCTTTTTAGTGATAGCACCTGTCAATGGATTTTCTTCCCCATAGGGGCTCCCCTCAATTTCCATTATAATCTTTTCTCCACCAGGTGATTTGTATTTTTTATTTTTCCAAGCATCTTAAGGACCCTTTCAGTGCTTTTTCATTTTTATTTTGTTGCTGGTTTTTATATGGTTTTTATACAGAGATGATATGTGGTCCAAGCGTGTTGCCAGGGTGCTTCATCCCACCACTGTGGAGGAGCAACCTTTTTCCTCTATGGTCAATGTAGAATCACAGACTAGTTTTAAAAAGGCTAATTTTTGGTTCCTTTGGCTATACTAATAATATCCATGTTCCTTAATAACTAATCCATATTGAGAGGAGCAGAGAATATCTTTCTTGTCACTTTTCAACTGTTACTTCTAGTGTTACTGGAGCTACCTGTGCAGAGACTTGTGTCAAAGGGTACAATAATGGGAAT
>JAIPUX010001880.1:21105967-21126482 GCA_020142125.1 Phrynosoma platyrhinos
GTTGCCGGCCCATGCATTTGCTCCGTCTCTCTTTGCGTCATCCTTGGGGCTGGTGGTGCGGTTGCTGGGGCTTCAGTACAGCCTCAGAAAAGCTGCATTGACTCCCCCCAGTGTGGTTGCTCCGTCCCCATTTAGGGCAACCTTAGGGCAGTTGCTGCAGCTTAGGGAAAAAGCAACTTCAGGTCACCTTTTCCTGCCCATCTGCATATCCCCTTAGACTCTAAATGCAGGGTACTTTCCAATGGCTTTGTAACAGAAGTAGAAATCTGAGAATTCAATGATTCATTTTTACAAAAAGAAATTAGATTTGGGTGGACGACTATCTGAGATCCAGGGACCATACATCTGAACTCTGCTATGATCCAACGTACAGTGAGGTCAGCGCATTGTCCCCTGCAATATTCTGTATCTGAGGAATTTCACCCCAGACTATTTTAGATCCAGAATGGACATTTTTCCAAAGCAAAAAGTGAACTGGAAGTCATTTTCAATTTTGAAGTGGGGGAAAAGGCCACTTTTAGAGCTAAAATTCATAGAGGCTGTATCCTCTATGGGGTCCACCTATGGATCAGAGCAACTAGTATTTGGAAATTTTGTATCTTTTCAGTATATACTGAAGCCCTCCCATGCAAAGGTGCCATATGCAGGATGACCAGACTTCCTCCTTTTCCAGGACATGTCCTACATGTTAGCCTTCTGTCCAGGAATAATTTCAAAATGTCCTCCATTTTGAGCATGCCTAAGGAGCATGAATTTATATTTGTGTTCGTGTTTTTATATTCATGTAATATCCCACATTTATCTTGGAGGCCCTACTTTTTGCAGTGCCTTGTCTTCTTTTGTGGTCATGACATCTAGTCACCCTGGCCTTATGTCTTCCAGCACATCTCTAGTTTGTTTTTATTTAAAGTACATATGTCTTGAGGCAATATCTCTTGCTTAAAAAGTTAAGAGAGGGTTACAAGGATGATCATCATGGTCCTCTTATGTGCCATAAAATTCTTAACCATGCTGTCCTTAATCATTTTTTTCTACTGTTGAGATCCTCTTAAGGTTTTCAGAAGCACACAGCCTTCACTCTGGAATCTCTGTATCCTGGTAGTCAGGGAAAGAAACTAAACATACTGCCTTTATGTGGTAGAGATTTTGCAGCTGGTTATACAGTTCATAGCCTTCAGGTATTATTTGCGATACAAGTGTGGGATTCACATTTCCTTCATTATACGGAATTTAATCCTCTGCCTTTTTTACAACAGTTTGTTGGCCTCAGGCAAGCTTGTCAGTCACTCTGCCATTAGGGAATGTAAATGCAACAATATGCTGGGGACTGAGAAGGATCACCTGGCAAATACCTCTTCGGGTTATTCTCAGAATCTGTTACTTCTGTGCTATCTGCAACTCTTCTCAAGATTCACTTATATTCTCTTGTGAATAGCCTCTATACAGAAGTGCTTTAAGCAAAGGATGAATCATCATAGGGAGGCAAACCAATTAATACCACAAGACAAATAGCTGTGATGCTTCTCCAGGTCCAACGTACAAGGTGTTGACTGTATCCTACGTGCAAAGCAGGTAATTGAGATCTAGCCTTTTTTTTAATTTTTAAAAAAGAACAGATTTGGAAAAAAAACAGTTTTGAGCAAAGAAGAGGCAGTGAGAGAGGTATTTCACTTCTCTGCCTTTCCCTCGCCTGATGCCCACCGACAAATCTAAAATTTTCTGTGTTGCATTTTGAAGCTGAAGGGGAGAAATTAGCTGGGAAGGCTGTTTTTGAGTAATGAAATGGTAAATAATGACCACAGATTATTTATATAACTTTAAAGTAGACAATGAACACATTGAGATACTGATACCTATACCTTGGCTCCATCATTAATCAAAATGGCGACTACAGTCAAGAAATCAGAAGAACAGGACTTGGAAGGGGAGCTATGAAGGAACGAGACAAGATCCTGAGGTGTAATGATATATAATTGAATACCAAAGTTGGCATTCTCCTTGCCATTGTACTTCCAGTTTCTATGTGTGGTTGTGGAAACTGGACAGTGAAGGAAACTGATAGAAAGAAAATCAAATCATTTGAAATGTGGTGCTGGAAGCAAGGTTGGCTTGTTTAAATCAGGTTTAAACCAAATGACTTTTAAGAAAAATCACTCCTCATTTTTTTTATAGTTGATTGTTCATATGTTTTTAAAAGTTTGGCTATTTTCCAGCCCTCTTATTGGAACAACAATAGCTGTTTGCATTTAAACATTTTAAGTTTAACAATTCATTGGCAGTTGTTCATTGTTAGACCAGTATCTAGAGTCAGTTGCTTCTTTTTAATCACTTTAAAACATGCCATTTTTTAATCAGTGTAAAACATGCCATTCAGAGTCAAATCCTTCAGTTATCATTAGTTTAACCAAAACGACTTGCTTTAAAAGAGCACTTTTTAAAAAGTAAAGTTTATTTATATAATTTCACATATTACACATATAGTGTAATAAACATATAAACAACACATTACACCTAACATTACATTCTAAACATTTAGCTCAATACATTTAAATTATTCTATATTGATTCTTTATATAAAATATGGAAGTTTGATCTTTGTATCCTCTGGATCCAGCTCAACTTCCTTTTTTCCCTTTCTCTATTCCTTTTATTTCTCATCTCTTTCCTAACTCTCTTTTCCTCTTCTTTTCTTCTTTCTTTTCTTACCTAATTCTCATTTCTTTCCGTTCATCCTTCTTTATCCTCTACTTTCTCATTTCTTTCCTCCTTACAATCCCTCACCTTCACCCTCCTATTTTCCCCTTTCTTGCTCACTTTCCACTCTACTCTTGTCTTCCTTCATTTACTTAGTTTCCTACTTCCATCTTCTGCTTCCTTTTAAGCCTTGTTTCTGAATCTTCTTCCATCTTTTTCCTTTTTTAGTCCATATGTCAACCAACTACCTGCTTTATTGGCATTTTCAAAATAGTATTATTTTGTAAACTTCATATTCTTTTCTATTTCATCAGTTAGGCACGTTGATATTTGTTTTTGTAAAAATTTTATTTCTTTCATTACCTCTAGCTTTCTTGGATTTTTATTTAATTCTTTTTTCTTTTTTCTTTTTTCTTTATTTCTTCACTAATTCTGCTAATTTTCTTGTCTTTCTTTTGTTTCCATTGTGCATTTTGTTGGATAAGTAAGCCTCTCATGATGGCTTTACTCACTTCCCATACATTAATATTATGTTTCTTTTCCTGAATTTTTCTGAAAATAATTATTCAATGTCTTCTTTGCTTTTTCTATAATTTCTTCTTTTTTTTAACAAATTGTCATTAAGCCACCCTGAGAAGTTTCTTCCTAAATTTTTTAACGTCAATTGAATTGGGTTATGGTCTGATATGGTTTTTGATAATGTCTCCATTTTTATAATATTTCCCATCCAAATTTTAGAGATAAAAAACATATCTAATCTAGATCAAGATTTATGTCTGTCAGAGTAATAGGTGAAATCTTTTTCTTTCCTATATTTCTATCTCCATATATCAACAATTGCTAAAATTTCCATCATATTGGCAAAAATATTTGGGAGTTTCCCTTGACTTTTCTTTATAGTTTTTTTTCAGATTTTCTGTCTAAGGAGGGGTTTAGTATCCCATTCCAATCCCCCCAACAAAATGATATATTCGTAATTTAGATCTAAGATTTCACTCATTAGTTTCTGATAGACCCTTTCTACCCCCCCATGGTCCATTTACCCCAATAATCAACACTTTATGATCCCAAATTTTAACCTCTTTTTCTTGTTTTGCATTGATTCTCATTTTCTTTTATAGTTAAATGGATTTAACTTCAAATCAGTTGTCTAGTTATATTAATTAATTAATTCTGTTGTGCTTTAATATTCAGTCTGTAGTTTGATTGGAAATTTTCAGTGTTTTATCTAGTTTTTTAGTTGCTTTTAGGAGATAGAGGACTTTATTATTTCTTTAATAACTCGTTAGGTTTATTTTTTAAAAAAAATCTCTTTTATTTCCTTATTTGTTCTCTTCTCACCCTCTCTCCCTCTCCCTTTTCCTTTCATCTCACTTTACTTCCCTTTCACTTCTTTGTAACAACGTTTTTCTTTTCCTCCCTTCCTGCTTCAATAAAGTTACTTCTGATATCCAATTCTGTTTTTTTTTTAATCTATTTTGTAGGATTTTCCTCTGGCTCATAACCTGCAAGATATATTATTTTTCTGTTTGCTTACTTTTTTCTTTTTAAAGCTAATGGCAATATTAATGTTGCTCTACCAGCGTGGCTTCAGCAGCACAACATTCTTTCTGGTCCCGATTCCCTTGCCCTCCTCTGGGCGATCGGATTGATCTTTTCTCATTCTCCTCGATCTCTGTTTCACCCCTGAAAGGTTTCTCAGAGCCCCTTGCGAGCCCTCAAATCCCCCTTTTTGCAAGGCTGGGATTTACTCCGTAGTAAGAGTTGATTTTATTGTACATTCGTCCCTCCCCATTTGCAGACTTGGCATCCGCGGTCTCAATCCTTCGCTGATGGCAAGTGGGGAGGGACAAAATGAGGTGGGCGCTTGAGGGATGCACACAGTGCCATGCATGAAAGTGTGTGCCCATTATAACTAATGGGCCTTAATACTTGCGATTTTCCTCATTCACCGGGGGGAGGGGATCCGGAACGGAAGGAACAACTGTATATTTATTTGTTAGTATTTTGGTGTGCCGCCGCACTCTGTTACTGTCTTTAGAGACATTTCTAAAGACTATCCACCATATCACCGATGCCAGCCGGAAGTCATTTAAAAGAGCACTTTTAAAAGAACAATTATTCAAGCTAGCATCCATAACATCTGAACTGCATTTTGTTACTTAATTTTCTTATTCATTCCTATATTGGTGTAGTTCTACACATTAATGCAAAAAACCTGGTTTAAACAAAACAAAAACATCCTGAGGTTTGATGGGTATAAAAATGCCCCCCCCAAAAAAACCTTGGCTGGATACCATGGGCTGCCAAAAAGACAAATAAATGGGTTCCAGAGCAAGTTAAGCCTGAAGTATAGATGGCTATACTTAAGCTACTGTACTTTGGACGTACCGTGAGAAGGTATAACCCATTAGAAAAGACAATGATGCTTGACAAAATAGAAGGCAGTAGGAAAAGAGGAAGACTGCATATGAAATGTATAGCTACAACCTTGAGTTTCCAAGACCTGAGCAGAGCTGTTGATGACAGGGTGAAGTTGAGGTCCAAAGGATCACCATAAGTCAAATTCAACTTGAAAGCTATTAACAACAAGGAGGGGGTTAAGCACATCATTCTCTGTACTGCTTCTTAGCTCAAAATTGCCTTTTCACAAAGCTTTTTTTTCTTTTTACACAAATTGAGGCATGAAGCTCCATTAAGTGTTTTTGTCACTCAGAGACTGTTTATTGATTTATCGACCACAACATAGGTGTATTTTGTGCGTATTCTCCATAAGTGTCAAGACTGCTTCTTGAAGGATCAGTAGAATTAAAGTGCTTTAAATGAGAAGTAACAGTACAACCCTTTGAAGTTGTTCTGTCTGGCAACAGTAAAAATCCATGCTACTCTTCATTAATGAAATTAAACTGGTTGCCATTCTACTCCTCCAAGTCACCATTTTTTTTTTCAAAAAAATGAACTTATGTGCTTCCTTTGTAGATAACAAGTCAGACTACCCTGTGTTCTATTTAAGATTAATATGTAGAATTTAGGACTAGATGTGATTTGAGTGATAGCCCAGCTCCCAAATAACTCATATATCTGATAATAAAGAAGTTGGTGTGTTAGTCAAAGCAAATAGTTTGGTTCTGGGTTTCACTGAAGAAACAGCAGCTAATACAGGGTGGTGCAAAAGTAAAGTTGTTTTAGGGGGGCTGTAGATGGGCAACTCTGAAGCGCCCTAGGAAGTGGTGGATCGGGGCCATGGCTATCCCACGCCGCGGCCCTGATCCTCCCTTTTGCCACCCCGAAAAGAGTGGCAAAATGCCGCTCCTTTCAGGGGCGGCAAAAGGGTGCCCTAAGAGCCAGCGCGTGGCTCTTCCTCGCCCCTTCCAGTGCAGCGCATCAGGACACTGCACTCAGAGGACATCTTGATGCCGCACACCATGCATAACGGCACGCAGCATCAGGACGGCGTCGGTGTGGGGTTGGGGCGGCTGGTGTGCGGCTTCCCTGCCCCATCTCTGCCTCCAGACTGGCCCTTTGGGCCGGTCTGTAGAGGCCCTTATTCTGAAATGAACTTACATACCACAAGTGCCATAACATGAAAAGATATACATACACTCCAAGTTTCACATACAGTAGAAGTGTTCAATGTTGATACTGTTGGTGAGTGACGTGGCAGATATCAAGATAGTAGCCCAGTTCTGCCCAGACATGTCCCAGCATATCCTCAGATATCAGCTCTGCTGCATCAGAGATGCGTTGTCTCAGGACATCCAATTGCTGTGGCAAAGGGGATAGGTACACAGCATCCTTGATGAATCCCCACAAAAAAAAGTTGCAGGGTGTTAAATCTGGTGATCATGGAGGTCATAGCACCATTGACAAATCCTCCTTCCTGGCACAGTTGATCCAATGTCCTAGTAGGGTGGCATTCAAATGTCTTGTTGGAAACCTGGAGAAGCACCATCCTGCTGAAAGATTATGCCAAGAAGATTGTCCTCAACTGAGGCATAAGCGATTCTGTTATCAGGTCCAGGTAGGGATGGCTATTAATGGTAGACTAAGCAAAAAAGAAGGGACTGTGCACTTTACATCTGCTCATTTGCCAAATGTGTTCACTTTTGGTAAGTATCTCAAGGGCTCCACTATGATATGTGGGTTTTCTATGTCCAATATCCTGATGTTATGCTGAGGTAGAAGATAGCTTCATCATTGAACACTAGCCTGTCCACTGTTTCTTTCAAAGTTTGTGGGTGGCCCAGACTTCTGGCACATAAATGTCCAATGGATTTGAACTGCTTCACCCAATGCACAGTGCGGTTTTATGTGGTGCACATTTGCCAAATTTGGTCTAAAAGTGTTGCTGCACTGTCATGACAGGCCCTCTTCTGCAGATTCCATTGCTCAAAATGCCTTCTCCTATTTCAATTGTGCCTTCTTGTGCACACAGTACCACTAGTGGTGGTTACCATGAACAGGCAAGAACTTTGTGCCTTTCTCCTTCATTTCATTCTGTGACTGCTCAGTTACCATTGTAATCGCTCTCATGACAGGCCTAGTTTTGCACCATTCATTTTGAATAAGCTGTATGGCAGCTACCTGGAATATATAAGCGTTATCCTTCCCTAACTCTCAATTTTTCTCCTCAGATCTCCCCCCAAAAATGTAGGTCCAAGGCTTCTGGAGTTTTCTTGAACCAATGCCCTGCTTCACTGTGCACATGAGAACATTTTCCAGTGTGGTTAAGCCAGCTCACATTTTGTGTGGCATTTTTAAGTTAAATAAATAAATAAATCTTATGTGGGGAGCAATGATGGTCAAAGGGATTCTTGACTCAGATTTGTTTACAATCCAACAGGCAGGTCCCAGATTGGAATATTACTTTGAAATATAACTTCCAATACAATCCTATACAGGTCAACTCAGAATTAAGTTGTACTGAATGCAGTTGTGCTTGCTCCCTACTGAATGGGTACATGAATCAGTGTTACTTCGTGACTTCCATGTCAGTGGACCAGTGAATGAGCTCTGGGTTTTCATATTAATTTTAAAGGAGGTACCCAAGGTTCTGAAACAATACTGACATAGAATTCAGAACCATGAATGGATCTTTTTATTATTTATTCACTTTATATCCCTCCTTTTTCTCTGCACAGGAACCATGGCAACTTACAGCAAATTAAATCAAGGTGCAGCTGAAAACTATTACTACTTAAAAAAAAAAAGTTAAAATTCTATTATGGCCCAATTCTATTAAAAACCTTTAAAGTTTGAACTGAAACTCAGAGTGGATTCAGTGTCCCACCAACATGGTACTCACCATCCATCATGAATAGGACTGCAGCCATGGTTACACCCTTTCTTTCTTTCCTTCGTCCACATTCCAAAAACATACAAGTAACAACATTATTTATAACCCATCACTTCCAAACTCTGGGTCCAGACCAAACTAAGATAGGAAATATATAACAGTATTCACTCATTTATGCTCCTGAACCATGTTTAGATTGATGCATAGGGGTGATGCGTGGCATCAAACTGACATTACTTAACAATGTTGTTGTTGTGTGTCTTCAACTTGTTTCCAACGTATGGTGACCCTAAGGCAAACCTGTCATGAGGTTTTCTTGGCAAGATTTGTTCAGAGGGGGTTTGCCTTTGTCTTCCTCTGATGCTGAGAGAGTGTGACCACGTTGACTGTCTTTACAAACACTGAATTAGTCCAAGGCTGTAAGAGAACATTTTTGAATTCCTATAGAAATAGTTACAAAGAGTTCTCAGCCCTTCTTTCTGAATTCCTGTGGCAGCCCTGAAGAAAAAGCATCCCCTTACCTAATGTGTGGATTTGTTCTTTGAAGAAGAAATAAAAGGTTTGGGAAGTCTGTTATCTCTTTCCCCTTCACAGGCCTCTGCGTTTCTTGAATTCTCTTTATTACTATTTTTTAAAGGAAGCTATCTGAATTGGTAAACAAAAATACATCTCATTCAGCCAACTCTGTTCTTGAATGATTTTCAAGTTCAAGGGGATAATGAGAATTCACTTCACAATTTATGCCTTAGGCCTTAGGGAATTGGTGCCTGGCTGTAAGGGCAATACTGGCTTTATATATTTATACAATTGAAGCAAAGAAAGTAGTACTTTACACTATTATTTCTTGCTTTCTTGCTTGCCTTCTGTTTGTTTTTTTTCCAGTGGTGCACTGAAAGAAGTTGAAAATGGGGGACAGCAATGGAGTGCCATCCAAATTGGACTACTAAAATTAACTGTTAGGTGTTGTTTATATACTGCTAAGACTGGTTCTGCTTCAGCAACAAATATATTTATCTTTGTTATTTTCAGGGATGAAAATCATTCTACAGGCTTACTTTGGCTGCAGGATATCTTGCAAGATGTTAATAGAGCCATTCTGAGATAACAATGCTTACAGATTATTATTATTTTTGTTTTTATTTATTTTGGATACATTTTTTAGACCAAAAAGCACAACTGCCAATGTTTAAGTCAAAACCTATAATAAAGACAGTAAAGATCACAAAACAATAATGAAACTACATTTGGCTGTCTGTATCCATGGATTCTACATCCACAGATTCCAGCATCCACAGCTTGATAATATATTTTTTTAAAAGAACCAAAAAGCAAAGCTTGATTTTTGCCATTTTATATAAGGGACACCATTTATATGCCATTATATATAATGGGACTTGAACATCCACAGAATTTGGTATCCACAAGGGGTCCTGGAACCAAACCCCAGCAGATACCAAGGGCCCACTGTACACAGAAAACAGCCACAACTGGTGCAGGAGGTGTTTCAAAAGCAAGAGTCAGACTTTGTCAAACAAAGCATCTGAAAACCTTGTACAGGGGTAGGCAACCCTTCCCCTTTTAAGGGCCAAGGGACTTCAGCTCCCAGAAGCCTCAGCTATGTTGGCCAATAGTCCCAAGTGGGCCAATAGCTCCTGGGATTCTGGGAGCTGAAGTCCCTCGGCCCTTAAAGGGGAAAGGTTGCCTACCCCTGCTTGTGGAAATGAAAAGGGTTTTTTTTTATCTTCCAAAAATCATTAGATAGGGCTATATAGTTAATTTAGCCGAATCCTGAACTGTGTTGGGGTAATTCATACTCATCCAGATAGGGTCTTCATAGGACTGGATTCAGACTAATTTGGTGATCCAAATCATCACCAAAGAAAGCCATATGGTATGTCATGAGTTGAAGTTAACTCAAAGGCAGTTAACAACAACAGCAGCAGCAACAACAACAACAACAACAACAGTGTCTTCGCTATCTTGCAAAATAGCAGCATATAAGGAAAAGGGGAGAGTGGGGGAAAGGGAAGGAAAGGAACTGTAGCTTGGACTTTTACTCTGGGGCAAGAAGTTCACCAGTCATAATGTTTGGAAGCAGGGTGAGATGGTATGTCAATAATTTGGTCCTCCTTTGTCCTCTTGCCAATTTTCTGTTACTGCTGAAAGAAGTTGGCTTTGATTTGGTTTGTGCTTGATATTCTTTAAGCAATATGTCTTTACTTTTTCTATAGTGTCTGTCAGTAATGTCTTTTACATGCATAGAGTAAGTCATATTTCCCACATACATCACACCTAGGAGCACGCATGTTAGGAAATTTTAAAAATATTAAATCAAACTTTAAAAGTGGCTGCCACAAAATCTCTATACTTATTCATCTGCAATTTGGCAGGGTTAATCCCCTCTCATATTTCTAAATGTCATCCATTCATTTGGGGGAGGGAACGTTTGGTCATTTGGTTTCCCAGCCAAAATCATGGAACTGTATGAGAATTAGGATTTCCAGATTTTGATTCAGTTTCAGGCTGGGTCAGGTCAGGTCTGACTCAGTCCAAACCAGAGCACCTGGAAAGCCAATGTATGCTGTCTTTAAATCCCTGGACATGATTGAAGGGAATTAATGGTGAGACACGAACATAATAAATAAATCATAATCATGTAGTAGCCCTGAAATGCTCACATTCTGCCCCTATAACAGATTTTCACTTTCTCACATTTCCCTATTTATACTTAGATGTTGTCAACTCAATCTTATATGTGTCTTTGCAGAATTAAATCCTCTTGATGTGGTCAAGCTTACTTCCAAGTAAATGGGTATTGAGCTGTAGCCTCCCTCCCTTAGTGATGTTTTTTGAAAGTGCCTGAATCATTTTTTAAATTCAAGCCTCCTTGTTAGGGTACATGTAACAAAAGCAATCCAAAATTGGCAAATACAAATAGGTTTCTGACTACAAGAGGGCTTTTAAAAAAATGTTCTGCACTGCACTGATATCATTTGGAGAAACATAAGAGAGGAGTAGGAGGGTTTTAAATATACAAAATGATTGGTAAGAGGAAAAGAATAAGAAGACTGTAAGAAGAAAAATATCCTGTCTCCTAAACATGTTTTTCACTGAAGGCAGTGAAGTGTTTGCGGAAAGCTGTTGGTAATCTACTTCTTATACCATTCATTTTTCCCAGCGAACTCTTTTCCTTCACAGATTAGTTTAAGGCTCCTTCCAGAAAACAGATTTATTTCACAGCAGAGGGTTCTGCATCCTGTGGTGCTGTGGTCACATCAGCCAGTTAACTTGTTCAGTGTTGGTTTATGTCTTACTGGGCCATCAGTGTAAATACAGACACCTGTCTCCTTCTGTTTGATACCAATGCTGCGGACATTGTGTAATAGCAGAAATTTTCTAGGACAGCTTCATGTAGACACCAATATTACAAACCATTTAGGAAATATTAGTGCAATATATTTTAAAGCAGATACGAAAAAAAATGCTAATTTGTATGGCCTTTACAAAATTCAGGGGGAGAAGAAAGCAAGCAAGTGAGTTGCCAGTGGTGATCAGAAAATGAACTGTGATAACCAGCTGGGGAAACCTCCTGTGTATACTACTACAGAAGTAATATAGTAATTAAAAGCCACTAGCAACACAGGGAGGCATGATGTACTTTTTTTAGGTAGTGTTGTGGTCAGGGATAGAGTCTAGAGAAGGAGGGATTCCTTGCTACAAACATGAAAACATCCCTTTTCCCTTGCAGAATTGCTCTCCTGAAGTGAGAAGGCTGAATTTTACAACTCACTAAAAACAATGGTCTACTGTTTAGCACAGCCAAATCCTGTGGAGCTCCGTTGTACAGTACTATGACCCTTGGTTTGTCCCAAGAGAAACAAGCATACTTACTCACAAGTTAGTCATCTCTGTAGTAGCACTGAAAAACACTGACAAGTCTACAAGCCAAAATTATTCATAATAGATGTTAGTACATCTTACAATGCTGATGCAGCTTACAAAAAAGTTCAACCCTCCATCTTTTTCATTGGATTCATATCATGTTGTTATCAACTGAGTCCTTGTCCTATTTTCTTGTTGTTTTTGTGTATCTTCAAGTCATTTCTAACTTATAGCAACCCTATTATGGGGTTTTCGTGACAAGATTTAATCAGACTTGCCCAAGATCACCCAGTGGGGATTTGAACCCTGGTCTCCAGAGTCATAGTCCAACACACAAAACCTATGCACCACACTGGCTCTCTGACCTATTTTAGAACCACAATTTCTCTTTGAAATTGTCCTGTTTTAAGAGGGCAAAAGCAAAAAGCAATTTTTCAAGGTTTTTAAATGCTTTCATTTCTACTGTCATTGTTAGTTGTGAATAATAACTTTTTGCACTTGTTTTAGATTGAAAGCCCATTGTTTCCTAACAAGAGCTGAAGGTTTGGAGGGTGGTCTTTTCATTGGCCCACCTAGCTCAGTATTGTCTGCACCAATGATACTTAACAGGTGGACTTTACCAAAAACATATGCAAAGCAGCACTGCCACTGTATAGATGTATGACTAAAAAATTAGTAAAGGTGTATGTGTGAAACTGTGTTTCGACCAAAGGGTGTATCTCAGGTATAAAAATGTTTGGAGTTGTTAGTGACTGGCCGTGATATTTTGGGTGTCATCCCTTTGCTAGGTCTTTGCTAGCCCTACCTGGAGATAGTATGGATTGAACCTAGAACCTTCTGCATGGAAAACATGTGCTCTGCCATTGAACTATGGATGCTTTGGTTGATTGATATCTCTCTCTGATTTAATTCAAGTAAATTAATGTGTTGAATATGTAACCATTTTCAACAGTATTATGATAACTCCCCAGTCTTACTCCTTCCTTAATGGTCATTTAATAGAAAACCCAATCATATTAAACATTCCTCTGTGTCTGAAATGCAGATGTTTGGTATTTATTTTGGGGAGTTGCTAATTTTTTGCCTCTTCTTGTTCTTCTTGCTGCAGATGTGCCTGTTGAGAAGCTTGCTTCCATGGAGTCCCTCCAGACTGTGAACCTAAAGTCAAACCCATTAAATGAGGAGGTCCGAGTGATTGCCAGGCCATTGATCAAGTTTGATCTCCTGACATCTCCAGCCATTCTCTAAGCCTGAAATAGGATTGGCCTGGGGGTGGGGCGATAGTTGATCTTAGCTGTAAAGGGAAAGGGAGTGCTATGTTTGCTGTGCTAGAGCACTTTATGGCTTTCCCAAGCACGACTGCTCCTGCATGCATTAGTTTTCATGAGCTCCCAGAGTAGTAGGAAGAAGGATGGTTTTGCCAAATGATGAAGAGAATCTCTGCTGAACTGTGGACATACTGAAAGCATATAATGCCTACAAAGAACCTTGACTATCTTTTGAATGGTTAAGCAAGAGCAGCTTTCATAGGCCAAATAGTGGTCTCTCTGGTCACATCCTCCAGGAAGCAATGGGGACAGACATGGACTACAACATCCCTCAAGGCCAGCAGTTTGATTTAGGGCAGGGGTAGGCAACCTTTCTCCTTTAAAGGCCGAGGGACTTCAGCTCCCAGAATCCCAGGAACTATTGGCCAACATGGGACTATTGGCCAACATGGCTGAGGCTTCTGGGAGCTGAAGTCCTTCGGCCCTTAAAGGGGAAAGGTTGCCTACCCCTGATTTAGGGCATGAGGGACCCTCAAGATGGGATGCTAATTGGTAATGGCTTGCTTCTGTAACTCATGAACAAATTGCAGCATCTGTGCTATACGAATTGAAAAGCAAGCTGTGGTAGAAGTGTAGCTCATTGTTTCACTTGTGAGGAAAAAAACAATTTCAAAACTGTTGTGATGTGCATGAATTACACACAGAGTCATTACACCTTTTCAAGTTTTGTACCTAAAGAGAAAGCCAGTAAATCCTCCTTGATTTTATTTTAGTGGCAAGAGGATTAGCTGGTTTGACAAAACACACATCCAGGCCTAATACTGCTGTCTGAAAAATATTGTGGGCCTCAAGTGACTTGTGAGCATAAATGTATTTTTATTATAATCCATCACCATTTTATTGGAAGTAAATTCCTCTAATGTATTTTATATTGTTACGGTACCATGTAAAATGAGACATTTTGTTGTTGTTGTTATTTGTGGTCAAGTTGGTTTCAACTTAGGGCAGTCCTATGGATGAGACAGCACCAAGAGCCTCAGTCATCAGCCCTCTTCAGATCTCAGAAGCTCAGGATTGTGGCTTCCTTGATGGAGTCAATCCATATATAATATCTTCTTTTCTTACTGCCTTCCACTTTACTTCCACTATTGTCTTTTTAAATGAGTCATGTTATCTCATGATATGTCCAACGTACAATAGCATCAGTTTAGTCATCTTGGCTTCTAGTGAGAAAAACAAGAGATTACTATTCATCTTCTCTATAAAAGTTCTTTAGCAATGCCTTTCTTAAGATGAAGTTTCTGACAGGGGTGGATGGGTTATATTCTCTTTGAATGAACAAGTAGTTTGATTGTTTTTGTTCCCCTTCTTTAATATATTTTCTCCTTTGATATTATGCTTCTCTTCTTTCTTTCTTTCTTTGTTCCTTCCTTTCTTCCTTCCTCCCCCCCTTTTTGGTGGCATGGCAGTCTGAATCCTATAACTCAGAAAATTCTCAAACTTTGGTCATCCAGATGTTTTGGACTTTAGCTCCCAGAATATCTGACTGTTGGCCAAGCTGGCTGGGGCTTCTGGGAATTGAAGTCCAAAACACCTGGAGGACAAAAGTTTGGCAATCAATGTTATAACTACTGACAGCTTGGTATGTTTTCAGTTTTTGCAAAGGCATCTTGAAGAAGAGAAAAAGTCACTGTACATTAGCAAAATCAACAGTGTTGGTCATTGTGTGGTGCAACCTGGTGATTGCCATGCATTTCTATAGACAAGGTATCCCATATGAATCCCTGTCATGGTGGATCAGACCACCTAATGCAGGCCTTTAAGGGCTGAGGGACTTCAGCTCCCAGAAGCCTCAGCCATGTTGGCCAATAGTCCCACGTTGGCCAATAGCTCCTGGGATTCTGGGAGCTGAAGTCCCTTGGCCCTTAAAGGGGAAAGGTTGCCTACCCCTGACCTAATGTGAGAAGCTGCTGCTATTGCCCCAGTGCTGTTTTCAAGAGTTGCATCTTTTTCTCTCCACCCCGCTGAGGTAAATAAATAGCTGTCATTCACTCCTCTGGGGCAAACGAAAGGGAAGGATATCTAGGATGTGGGCTAAACCTGTTCCCTGGCCCAACAGTCCCAGTTTTCCCACCTGTGCTTTGGCAACCCTCTCAATTTCCATCTTGGAAGGCTTCACTTCCCCCATGGCCTGTATAGAAACTAATTGGGCTATCAAAGCAGAGATATGGGACTCTGATCAGCATGCACCCATGGCTACTCAGCTGCATCCCAATCATCTGAGCGTCTCAGGCCAAGAAAATTGTGGAGAAAATGGTTTTTAAAGCTCTCCTTCCTGTGATCTCCTCTTACCTTTGCTGCACCTCATCTGATTGTGAATCAGATGAGCAGTAGTAAAAGGGAACTGATCTGCTGGGAACAGCCACAGCAAGGCATTCCTGGCTTCTTTTGCCCTTCCTCTTTGCTAACAGGATGCTACAAGGCAAATGAGGGAGATGTCATGGGCCAGAACTTCCTCTTTACCTGCATCAAAGTGTGACAGAATGCAGGAAAGTTGACTCATACACAGACTAGAACTGCCAAAGTAACCTGCACAATCTCACAGAAACAGGCTCTGGGTTGTCTTTGGATGCTACGTAAAAAGGAGTAAGGGAGGGGGAGAGAAAAAAGAGGAATGTGGCAGCAACTTTAAGACCTGGTTTTTATTTTAACATGAGTTTTCGTGGATATAAACCCATTTCTTCAGATATAGTACAGAATAAAGCTGTGATTTGGATGCTATGATCCTTTGTAACTACATTAATGTGTTCTGAATCCCGTTGGGAGTAGAAAACCCCAAACTATTCTGAAATGTATGGAAAGAGCTATACTTGAAGGAGCTATGCTCATTTGAGTAGCTTTGCTAATCTTTTATGCATCTGTGAGACTTGCTGTTTGCCACAGAAAAATATCAGATTCAGCCTTTGTCCATAGAGCATGAACAAAGAACATGCTTGTGGATGCACCCTGGTTTTGCTTGTTGCTTGTTTGTTTTTAAGGAGCCCTTTAAAAACTGCATGATCTCACATTCTGGTTTTGATTAATTCGGAACACAGCGGCTTGCCCCTGGGGTTGGAGCTTGGTTGTGGTTTCACATTTCGGAAATTAGTTTTCTTTCTTCAGCAACATAGTATTGGGAGTTGGTTGCAAACTACTTTTCCTCCTGTAGGCAGTTGTTCCCCTGTTGTCCTGCCTTTCCTTCACTGTGTGATTGACAGGCAGCGGTGACTTGTTGGCTTGACAAATAAACAGCCTCAGTGTCTGAATTCCAGTCCTGTAATGCAAGCTTTATTGAAATGGATAGGGTATTTGTAGCAGGGAAATGGCTTCAGAAATTAAAGTGTGAGGAAAACACTACATTGCTGCCCCTAAGGGCATACAGTGTGCCTCTAGCCATCTAACATACTCTGCCCTACTCAATATGCCATAGTTTTTTTGTGGGTTTTTTAGGCTATGTGGCTGTGTTGCAGAAGAGTTTATTCCTGACGTTTCGCCAGCATCTGTGGCTGGCATCTTCAGAGAATGCTGGCATGGAAGTGAGTGTATACACACACACACACACACACACACACTGTGTGACCCTAGGTTGGGAGGAGTGATTTACATGTTAATCTGTGTATTGTTCTGTTTTTGAATGGCAAGGCCTCAGGGTGGGAGGATATGCAAGGTGGATTTGTGCATATCCTTCATCCTGAGGCCTTGCCATTCAATCCCAGTTAACTCCATGCCAGTATTCTCTGAAGATGCCAGCCACAGATGCTGGCAAAACATCAGGAATAAACTGTTCTAGAACATGACCACATAGCCCGAAACACACACACACACACACACACACACACACAAAACCTATGGATGCTGGCCGTGAAAGCCTTTGACTTCACATTCAATCTGCCATATTTATATGCTGGAAGAGAAGGGTAGACATCCCTTCCTTATCCAATGAACTAGCTATTCTTGTCAGGGTCTTGCTATCTTTCAGTTAAATTTAAGTCCTTTTTGCCTTTATACTTCTCCTTTTATCTCATCAGCTGTTTTTTTTAAGCCTCTCCTTTCTGCACCTACTTAATTTAGCATCTCTTCTTCTCCATCACTCTGTCTAACATGTCATTCTCTTCTCTTAATGTATTAATTGTGAGATACATTAAACCTGTCCTGGTTACCAGATGCTGGTAGGTGCTGCTCCCTGACTACTCTTTCTAATCTTCTGACTCCACCCCATTTTGGGGCCTGATTGTGATGTACAGCCTGCCTGTCCTATTCCTCTAAAATAGTCTACTACCCTTAGATGTGGTGGAGGATTGTGTCCCTTCACCAGTCTTGAAGTAGGATTCAACTGGATGTTCAGTCATTGTATGAAATGGAGGGAATGCAGTCTTATCCTTCACTTCAGGCAGGAAAATGTTTTGAGACAGCATTGTCTTTCCTTTCCCCCATTCTGCATGGATGTCTTAGGAAAATAACCATTCTGTCCTACATTCACACATTTCTTCTTATCCTCACCCTATCCTGCCAGTGCTGTCTACTGCTGAACACACGTAAGACTTAACCACCTCAGTTTTTCTAGAAATAGAACCCTGAACCTGAGAACTCTTCACTTCCACCATGGGATAACATTGTATTTATAGCTGTACCACAAGCAATATGTTTTCAAACATTTTTGGAGGGAGAAGTCTTAATTTGTGTAATAATCATTTCACTCTTCTAAATGAGATGAATTTAAAATAAAATTTACGGTGTTGTTCCTCAACTCCCCCCCCCCCAGTCATTTGTATGACTTGTACATCAAATAGTTGGTGAACCGATTCCAGTCCATGTGTCGTTCCCACTATGGATGCAGATCTTTTCTATGTTTGCTTCTTTTTTGGCACAATTGTCACTCCCACTAGTTTGTGTCCCTTCAAAATGCCTGTCAGTCATCTACATGTCATCGGTGACACAATGGGCAGCACATTCAAGAAAACACAGGGAGTCATGGGTGCCGTGGCCAGAATCCCATCCCTCACTAGTATCCCATCCCTCTCTAGTTTTTGGGGAAATCCACCATTTTCCTCCTCCTTTCCCAGCATCCATCCTACATTCCAACCTTCTGTCCAGGAGGAATTCCAAAATGCCCTCCATTCTGAGCTTGACTAGGAAGCATGTCCTCCAAGTCCTGCAAGGCTGGGAGGGCACCACTTCTACTCCCCATGTCCTTCAAGTCTCCTGGGATGCATCAGCTATGGATTTCATATGGAGGACTCTCTCCTGAGTGAAGTGCTGCCCTCCTAGCCTTGCAGGACTTAGAGGACATGGGGAGCTGAAGTGGTGCCCTCCCCGCCTTGCAGACTTGGAAGATTCCTAGTCAAGCTCAGAATGGAGGATGTTTTGGAATTCCTCCTGGACAGAAGGTTGGAATGTAGGACAGGTCCTGGGAAAAGGGGGGGGGGAGGAATGACGGATTTTCCCAAAAACTGGTGAGGAATGTACCAACCCTCTGCCACAGTAACCCCTCCCCTTCAGTTTGATGCAACTTGCTGAACATGCTTGCTAATCGCTTATTTTCAAAAGAACCACCAAAAAACTAGTGTCAGGAAAAAGGTTCTTTTGCGTTTTCCTCGCTTCATTGCGATTGAAACCAAGTGCAGTCAGTTCAGAACTAGTTTCAAATGGGAACAACGACATGTAACCCAATCAGCAATTCATTTTAAGTCATAGTGGGAACGAGGCCTTGGGCTTCTTTTTCAGGGCACTACATCTGTTGTAACTTATTGGTGGGTTCCTCCTTTTACTTCCCCCAGAGCTTCTCAGGCTTACTTTAGACAGGGGTGGGGAAAGTGCAACTATTGGGTCACAGGGTGATAGAGTGCTGTTTTGTGGCCTCCAGGGCCCCCATAATTTTTTGAAAGATGATCTCAAATGGTTTTACTCTCAAATGCCCCTTAAGGTGCATGGGGAGAGCAATTTCACCATGATTTTGCCCTCTCTGCTAGACATTTTTGGCCCAAGATAAGTCTTTTTTTGCAACAGAGAGTGAGCTGGGAATTGACATCCATGAGATCCTAAGTCTGTTCTAAAAAAACAAATTTCTATCATGAAAACCAAAACAAGGTTGCTTTCTGAAACTGACACAGTTGCTTCTCAGTGTTATAGTTTGCACACTGTAAAGGAGGCTTGCAAATCCAGTACATAATAAGCATCTGGGACAGAAAAGTTCCTATTCTGTCAGGACCAAATTTTGTTTTCAAAATAACAGTCCCTTTTCCTTTTGGAAAACCTTCTTGACCATTAGCAAGATAAGACAGGAAAAGTTACATTTGTATCAAAATCAAAAAACCATTCTTTGTTGTTGAAGCAATGCACACTGGCTCCACTATCAATAAAACCTTAGTTTTTATATTTACCTTGAGTAGTTTGAAATAATTTTTGTTGAATCAAACTGATATCAACATAACCAAAAGATTTCTGTTTAGTATTAAAACCTTTTTTAAAATTGCTTTTGCTCTTAGTATTCAGTCCTTGACTTTGCAGTTTTTGCAGCTCAGCTCTAGGTTTTGACTTGTTGATATTACTTCTATTTGATTTAGGAAAAAAGGAAGGCTTTTTAAAAATTCTTCTGAAGCAAATTCGCTGTTTGTTGTTTTTGTATTAAAGTTGTCTTCCATTAAGTTTTGCCTATTTTGAAATTCAACAATTTGAGCAATAGCATCTTGTAAAGAAACATCTCCTTTAACTTGCAAAGCATTAATTACTGAAGAGTAATATTTTGGAAGACTTACCAAAACAGGTCCAAGTTTTGCATGTTTTGGAAAAGGTTCTCCAGTTGGTGTAATCCCAGACAGAGTTGTCATAAAGCCATTAATATGCTGATTTAAATATTGAGAATGATGCAACTTGGTACTAACATGTTTGATCATGAGATCTGATTAGAAGTACTTGGAAAATTAAATACCTGTATTTTCCGGCGTATAAGACAACTGGGCGTACAAGACGACCCCCAACTTTTCCAATTAAAATATAGAGTTTGGGATATACTCGCCGTATAAGACAACCCCTTTTCCAACACACACCAAATAAATTATTTCCATCTCCCAGCTATGAGATGTTTGGGGGGAAATGAGGAAGTGTTGGAGGGAAGGACCGGCAATATATTGGGTGATGCATTCTGGGATATGTACAATCTGTAGCCAAGGACCAACATGTCACACACTCTCAGCCTCAGAGGATGATAATGGCAACCCCCATTTGAAGAAACATGCCAAGATAACCCCATGATAAGGTTGCCTTGAAGACACAGAAGAACAAAAAAAAATGTTTCATAGGTAGCACATGAGAATACAAGCCAGCATGGTGTAGTGGT
>JAIPUX010001880.1:21126582-21141986 GCA_020142125.1 Phrynosoma platyrhinos
CTTTTCTGGGGCTGAGAGAGTGTGCATGCATATTTTAATTTTTAAAATTTTTAAAATTTTTTAAGTTTTTACTTACTTACTTATTTATTTATTTATGGTGCTTCGGCCCCCCAATTGTCTGAGGGACAGCAACCCGGCCCCCGGCTCAAAAAGGTTGCCTACTCCTGCCTTAGGGTGTCACCTGGTGCAGCCTGCACTCCCCTAGTGATGCCCCTGCTATCTTGGGTTTTTTGGGGGGCAAAATTGGTGCAGAAGACGGTTATCTTTGTCTTTTCAAGGTCACCCAATGGGTATCCTTGGTGAAGTGGGGATTTGACCATGGTCTGCCAGAGTCCTAGTCCAACACTGAAGGCACTATGCCACACTGGCTAATTTGATTATTCTCCCATTTTGTCTTTTAAATGTGTGGTTCCAGAACTGCAATCTCAACCAACTGGATTTGAATGTGTGGCATCACTACACCATGACGACAATCTAGTTGGGTTGTATAACCAGGTTAATGTTTCCAGCTCTCATTCTGAATTAAATATATGATAATGCCACAAACTCATTTGTAACCTTTGAAACCATCTTACCATTCTGAATGCACCTGATCTCTTTGTTTTCAGAAGAGAAGTAGGGTTGGGATTGATTAGTGCTTGGATAGGAGACCACCAGAGAATACCAGGAATCTCCAAGACAGGATAAGAATCTACCCGAAACTCTGAAATATCAACTTGGAATTGATACAGTGAGTTTAGATGGACTGTTGTTCTGCCTCATCACAAAGCACTTTCCTGTTTTCCAATGCCCCAGTTCAAAGTGAAAACATGAAGAATTCATCTCACTTTAAATAAGCAAGAGAATTGAGTGTAGGGGTTGTGTTTGTTTGTTTTTATTTTCATCTCAGATAACGAGAAAATTGAAATAGTCAAGGAGTTCCCTTACCTAAGATCAAACATTGAGCAGAATGTAGTCAAGAATTTAAAAGAAGGCTAGGATTTGGAAGGAGAGCTATGAAAGAACTGGACAAGATCCTAAAGTGTAAAGATATAAATCTGAACACTAAAGTGAGGATCATCCAAGCCATCGTATTTCCCATCACCATGTATGGATGTGAGAGCTGGACAGTGAAGAAAGCCAATAGAAAGAAAATAAACTCATTTGAGATGTGGTGATGGAAGAGAGTGTGGGGATACCATGGATGGCCAAGAAGACAAACAAATGTGTTCTGAAACAGATCAAGTTCACACACACACACACAACCAGGATGATTACATTGTGACTGTCAATCTTTGGCCACATCGTGAGAAAGCATGAATCAGTAGAAAAGACAATAATGTTAGGAAAGGTAGAGGGCAGTAAAAAGAGAGGGAGACCACATGCCAGATGGTTATACTTGATCAGGGTGGTCATGGGACTGAGGCTGCAGGACTTGAGAAGAGCAGAGAAGGACGGGATCTTGGAGAGGTCTCATCCATGGGTTCGCCATGAGTTGAGGTTGACTCAAGGGCAGTTAACAACAACAAATCCCTTCCCACTGAGAAAGTGCCAAAAGTGTGGTGCATTTCTGGAGAAAGGACAGATATTGTGGGGTTTAGGCTCCAGTCTTGGTCAGGAAGTTAGATTACATCAAAAGATAGTGTGTAAAGATTATGAAAAAATTCCTGACTCTGTGATGTCACTGTTTGACAGTAGTATAGACTACCTCAGAACATGGTAGACTCTTCTTTTGCTGGTGGTTTTTAAACAGAGTTTGGATGCACAGCTGTGAGAGATGTTTTAACTGTGGATTCTGCACTTGTGGGAGGTCCTTGGAATTCATTTCAGCTCTTGGGATTTTATGATTGTCAGCTTGCAGATATCAACAGCCCACTTTCCTCATTTTCTGCCTTTTCACTGTCATGTAAGCAACAACATTTACCCCAGCTCAGCTCTATCACAGAAAGAATTAAGTGTGAGCTTTCAGCTACACAGCAATATTGAAAATTACTGAGGAAATTCTACTTCTTTGTAGACAAAACCCTGCAAAAGGTCATAGAACAACAGAAGTACTAGGCAGCTCAAAACAACTGACATTTCAAAAGCAAACTAGTTAAATGTCAGGTTAACCAGCAAGAAATTCAGTAGAGACCTTGTTGCAGCTG
This sequence comes from Phrynosoma platyrhinos, assembly GCA_020142125.1. NCBI lineage: Eukaryota > Metazoa > Chordata > Lepidosauria > Squamata > Phrynosomatidae > Phrynosoma > Phrynosoma platyrhinos. Next base: position 21,128,709 of record JAIPUX010001880.1, read on the forward strand.
GGGTGGGGGTTGTAATGCTTTTACAGGAGAAAAAAAACAGAGGCAGCTGCATTAAAACTTCATTCTGGAGGTACAAATACATTTGTACATTTTCTGCTGTCTGGTATGTTGGTTTTTAGTTGAGAAATCACGCTTTACAAGTTTACCTATGCTGGGTTGCATTTGTAGCAAATGAGAACAGAAAGGGACAGAAAAAGGAAGGAAAAAGACTGTAAGAATTAAAGTGGGAGGAAATAGGATGAAAAAGAAAAAAAGATGTGTGGGTGTGCATATGGGTATAAAGATTTTTTAAAAATTGAAATAAAAAGTGGGTTTCAGGTGAGAGTTGAAAGTGGATTTTTAGTCCAAAATCTAGGAAAGCCATTTAGTTTCCCCCATTTATGCTACCAGGTATATTAAATAATTAATTAAAATCTACATCTAAAATCTAGAAGGGCTCTTTGATTCATTCAGTTATGAATGCAGGATGAAATATAGGACCAAATTAAAGCAATACTATTGTTTATGAAGTTTAGTCTCAAGATTGCTGGATTGCTGGTTCCACTTCCGGTTGGGCTACAACAAAGAGTATAGCTACATGGTGGGCAAAATGAGGACACTGCACCAAAAATATGACTTCTGCCCACCAAGTGAAATTTTCTTTTAGTCCCCAAATTTCTAGCTTAATTAAAAAATCCAGTTGGGCATTTAGAAATAGAGTTTAGGCATCTAAAGAAAGGGGGAAGAGAAATTTACCAAGGAAATATGAACATGAAAAATATCTGAGTTCTAGGAGTGAACGATTTTTAGTGTCTCCATTTCTGCAATGCTAGCAATTTGGGGACTGAAGGAAAAATTCACTTAATAGGGCAGAAACCTTAGGCAGGGGGCATAAACTCCCCCTCATAGCTGCACCTCTGGCTACGACCAGTGGTAAGCCAGTGACTTCTTTGACAGATGCAATAAATCCACTCTTGAGGTTTTTCAGAATCTTAAAGGTGCTGAATCCTACCCCCAAAATAATTCCTTTAAAGTCTAGAATAAAACCCAGAGTGGGTTAACCAACCCACTAACATGAAACCCACTGGCCAGCACTGACTACAAGAATGATGGGAAACATGTGAACTACCATATGTTGGTCTGCATCTCTTGTCAGTGCTAACCAATCTAGCCAACAACAGTCCAAAAGCATCCCTGGCTGCCACATGATCGACAAGGGCTATACGAAGATCAATACTCTAATGATGGTTTTCCCCACTTTATCTCTGTTGGAAAAAATCCAGCTAAGACCAGTACCACTTTGTACCCCTAGTGGCTCTTCCAGCAGCTCTTGATTAGGACAAAAGATTTCCTCTTCTTTTTGGTTAATTCCACAGAAAGCATATCTGTCCTGTTCATAGATCTTTGGGAGAATCAAATATTTGAGCAAAGAACCCAGGTAATTATAGTTGAGTGTTGGCCGGTTTTTGGACCTGAGATTAAATTGGCCTGTTTGACATATCAGCATATGATTCCTTTTCACACTTTCACTCACCTTAACACTTTAAACATCCTCATATTTGAAAATCAGTCAGTGAAGTCTTCCCTACTATGTTTAGAGCAGTGGTAGCATTTCTGCAGATGTTGCTGGAATGTGCTTCCCATCATCCTTCACCACTGCTTATGCTGGCTAGGACTGAGGGCAATTGCAGTCCAACAACATCTAGAAGACCACTCCCCCCCATGCCTGGTTTTAGAAAAATCAGCACAATTCCACATGTAGCAAATTGTGGTTCAATTAGCTCTTTTCCTCCCACACAAGGCTGTCACATAACCTAACTTCATACCAATGAAATATGGCCATCTGGATATAGAATAAAGCAGCATATGTATTAAGTAAATATGCACAATTTTTACATTATTCCTCCAGTTTTAAGAAGAGAAAAAAGGAAGCTGTGGCTGCTGCTACACTGCAGAATTAATGCAATTTGACAATGCTTTAACTGCCATGACTCAGTGCTATGGAATCCTTTGATGTCTACTTTATTGTGGCACCAGAGAAGGCTGAATATTTCATAAAACTACAAATCCAAGAATTCCATAGTATTGAACCATGGCAGTTAAAGCAGTGTCAAACTGTATTAATTGGTTAAATGCCTGCACTCACTCATAGACCACAAGGTTGCGAGTTCAATACTAGCCAGGGCTCAGGCTTGACTCAGGCCTGCATCCTTCCGAAGTCACTAAAATGAGTACCCAACTGTTGGGGGGCAATGAGCTTACAGTTGTAAACTGCTTAGACACTCCATAGCACTGTATGAAGCGATATATAAATGAAGCTGCTTTGCTATTAATTCTGCAGTGTTAATGCAGCCTGTGTTACAAATGGGAAGAGGAGACAGAAGCTGTGAATAATGAAAACACAGGTTTTACATCTCCTATCTCCTGTGTTGTTTGCCTGTTTCACTCTGGTTTCTAAGCTTACTATCAAACATTGCCTAAACATATTCTGATGATTTTCCAGAACTCTGAGGGTCAGAATCATGGTTTGGTTAAAATAAATTGAGAGTTGGGTTTTTCAAGAAGCTGTAATTGTTTGAAGTATTAAAAGCATATTTTTGAGCAAGCCTTCCCTGTTGCTGCTATTGTTTACTTTATTTACACTACACCCTCCCCTCCAAAACTGGGACTCAAGGAAATTTACAAATTAAAAAAGCATGCAGTTAAAACATTCAAAAGATTAACATTAAAACAGAATTAAAGTAAACCATATTTTGTTGTTGCCCTCGAGTTGACCTTCACTCATGCCAACCCTGTGGATGAGACATCTCCAAGCCCCCCTGTCCCCCACTGCTCTGCTTAGGTCCTACAGATTCAGTCCCATGACCTCCCTGATTGAGACTAGCCATCTGGCATGCAATTTTCCTCTCTATTACCTTCTACCTTTCCTAGCATTATTGTCTTGTCTAGTGAGGCATCCCTTCTCATGATGTAGCCAAAGTGTGATAGCCTCAATTTGTTCATCTTGGCTTCCAAGGAGATTTCAGGCTTGATCTGTTCAAGGACCCATTTGTTTGTCCTTTTGGCTGTCCACAGTATCCTCAGCACTCTTCTCCAGCACCACATCTCAAATAAATTGATTTTCCTTCTGTCTGCTTTTGTTACTGTCCAGCTCTCACATCTGTACATAGTGATGGAGATTACAGTGACTTGGACGATTCTGAGTTTCATACTCAGTTGCATGTCTTTACTCTTTGGGATCTTGTCTAGTTGAACTTTCATAACTGCCCTTCATGTTCTTAGTTGTCTCCTTATTTCTTGACAGCATTCTAAAAACCATTTAAAACATAAGTTAAAAAAACACAAAACAGTTTTAAAAACAGTACAGTCAAAACTCCAAAAGCATTATAGCATCAGATTAAAAGCCCTTAAAGAAAACACCTTTAGTTCTCAAAAGCCCATTGGAATAGATAAGCCTTTCCCTGCCAACCAAAGGACTACAAGGGGGAAGCATTGTATCTCCCCAGGAAAGGATTTCCAAAGCCTGGGAGCAGCCACCGCAAAGGCCCTAGCCTGTGTCGACGCCAGCTATTCCTATGAAGAAGGTGGGTCTGAAACAAAAGTCCTCTCCAGGGAATCTCAGGCCCTAAACAGGCTCATATGTGGAAACATAGTCTGTCAGATAACCTCAGCCTATGCCATACCAAAACTTTGATTTGCACCTAAAAACAAAGTGGCAACCAGTGGAGCTGCTGAAGTCAGGAAGTTGTCTAGTTGCTGTAACCTGCTCCAGTCAACAATCTGGCTTGTGTTCTGGGTAGATATCTTTTGTGTATATTTTACATTTTATCGATGTACACTACGCCACTTTGAAATTTTTGAATATAAGCAAAGTACAAATATTTGAAAACAAACAATAATAGAGTGCCCAGAGGTCTTGACATGAACCCTTTAACTAACTCAAGAATGTCCATAGTTAGACAAGAGCTTTTTTTAAAAAAAAGAATTTATTTAGCATGTAAATAAATGTTGGCTACACATCGGTGTGGTAGTTTGAGTGCTGGACTGGGACTCTGGAGACCAGGATTCGAATCCCTGCTTGGCTATGAAAACCCACAAAGGGTTGTGCAGGTCACACTCCCTCAACCTGGGAGGAAGGCGAAGGCAAGTCTCCTTTGAAGAAATCTTTCCAAGAAAACTCTGTGATAGGTTTGCCTTAGGGTCGCCAGAAATAGGAAACGACTCGGAGGCACGCAACAACAAACGTGCTGAACAGGGCATGCAAGAAGCAGAGAGCTTCCTGAGGCAAATCATCTGGCTGCTGTTTTAATAAGGTGGGCATTGTGTTGTATCAAGCGGTGACAAAAACGAGCCAGATGAAATGAATTGGCTCTCTTTAACTTTGGGAACATTGTTGCAGTTGGCTACAACATTGCTGGCCTCTGCGTTGAACACAGTCTCCAATAACAGACGGAAAGGGAAGCTGGTAGGCACTTGTGTACTGTGATGATGGATGCCGTTGTCTTACCTGTTCCTGTCTCAGGGGCATGTCAATAATTGCAGGTCATTAAAAGATTTATAAGCAAGGTAGGTGATCTGACCTCTCTTGTTCTGATTAATGTGAACTGGCTGGGAGAGACAAGAGTTGCAGTCGTACATGGGACCAGTGCTTCTACCCTGAAGTGCTGAGGAAAACAGACATAGCTTTTTTTCTTTCTAAGAGTTTTGACTTGAACATCAGTTTAACACAAAGAGAGAGAGAGAGAGAGAGAGATGTTCACGGCAATAAAAATATTGGAATAATCAATAGTAATAACAAGGATAAACCACAGTGATGAACACAAGTGAGCATTGAAGGAGAAGATTAAAAACCGACTTCAGCAAATTGTTGTTGTGTGCCTTCAAGTCATTTTGTGACCCAAAGGTGAATCTATAATGGGGTTTTCTTAGCAAGAGTTATTCAGAGACAGTTTCCTTCCTCTGAGGCTGAGAGCATGTGACTTGCCCAAGGTCACCCAGTGGGTTTCATGGCGGAGTCCTAGTTCAATACTCAAACCACTAAACCACCCTGGAAAATAAGCAAGTCTTTACATGTGACCATAGAGAGGGAGTATAGCATGGAAGTAACACATTACAAGCTGTTAACCTGTTACTATTTTTGTAATGAGGGTGAATGAAGTGGCATGCCCAAAGTAACATTAAGAAGTAGGGACAAAGGGCCTGTACAGACTACCAGAAATAATGCAGCTTGAGTCCACTTTAACTGCCCTGGCTCAGTGCTAGGGACTCATGGGAATTGTAGTTTTTTTCTGAGACATTGAGCCTTCTCTGTCAGAGAGCTTTGGTGCCACAATAAACCCGCAGTTCCCAGGATTTCCTAGCACTGAGCCATGACAGTTAAAGTGGACTCAAGCTGCTTTGTTTCTGGCAGTCTGTAAAGGCCCAAAGTTATTTTGCTAGTACAAGTAATATTTTTAGTTGCAGGCACGCCTCAGTTAACAAAGCCTCTATTAAAGAAGCTCCTTCTTACAAAATCTTTTTACACCTGTCTAGTATCCCTTTCTTCCTTGTCCTCTTTCCTATGGAAGTCTGGGGACCCTTTCCACTGCCAGCATTTTCATTTTGGGAACAGAGAAAGGTTTCCCATCAACAATGAAAATATGAGACATATTTTTAAAAATAAGCAAAGGAAGCATAACTTCTTGGCTTGCTCCAATGAGATAGGGATGAATTTGTTCTTCCTTTGGGGACAGCTTATTTAAGCTATCTCACGTCTTTCTTTTCAATTATAAGTCAGCTATTGTTTGAGGAGCTGTTTATTATTATTATTATTATTATTATTATCCTCATATTTGAAGTGAGCCCACAAGTAATAAGCTTTGCATAGGCATGACTTGCAACAGGCAATTAATTGGCTCTTGCTAGATAAGTTGGCTTTTCTAAAAAATTAATGAGGGCATCTTGGTTTCTCTAGCAGCAGTTTTTACTTTCTTGGGTGACAGCCCTCTTATCTTGATTTGCTTCATGCATTCTTTGGCAAAATGCAAAGAATGTATGTTAAGAAAATAAGATATATAAAGAAAATAAGTATTACTCCTGTTAGAGATGAGTTCCAAAGAAATGAAAAGTTTATTTTCTTTACCAAAGGCTGACTCAAGCCTTGCTTGGTGAGGGGGTTGTGCTATTTGCATGTGATGCCTTTCTTTTGCATGTGACTTCTTACCTTACCTTTTTTTTACCTGTTTTCTGTATTCTAAGACATATATTTTGTACTAAAACAAACCATGTGTTTTACATCCACAAAGTTTACAGCACGCAACTTAATTCCATGTGGCATCTTGCAAAGTGTCCTTAAAATTCATCACCCATCTCCCTGGAGTGTCTACAAAGTGCCACAACTCAATTTCATGCTATGTTTTGCAAATTGCACATCTTGATACCCTGCAACAATGTGCAAAGTGCCTACAGATTACACAGTTTAGTTCTTTGCTGGTTTTATTTCAAGCTGGTTCTCCTCTGAGGCTAATTCAAAAATATGCCTTTAGGGGAACACTGTTCTGTTTCCTTTAAAATATTTTTTAGCACACTTTTTCATCATTATTATGCCTTCTGTTTTTGATGTCCAGACAGCCTTTGAGTACCATTTTTTATGTAGCCATGAGAGTCAGCATTGTATAGTGGTTTGAGTGTTGGACTATAACTCTGGAGACCAGGGTTCGATTCCCCACTTGGCTATGAAACCCACTAAGTAACGTTGGGCACGTCACATGCTCTCAACCTCAGAGAAAGCCAATAACAAACCTCCTCTGAACAAATCTTGCCAAGAAAACCCCATGACAATTTCACCCTAAGGTTGCCATGAACTGGAAATGACTTGAAGGCATCTCATCCTAGAGTCAAGGTTTGCAGAAATACAACAAAGTAGTCAGGGGGGGAAATTCTTAGGAGAGGAAAACCCCAAAGTAGCCCAATGAGAACTGAACACACATTCAGGGGTCATGAAATGCTGGCTGATGGTTGCTGGGATGTGTGGAAAGCAGAGTGAGAGGATGGTTCACACCATCTGAAATCTTGAGGAGCAGCAGCTCACACTGTGACATACTTTTTGGCAGGTCCCACTTGTCTCATCTATTATTTGCCTCCTAAACTTTCACAGTTCATTTAGAGTGTGTTCATCCAACTTGCCATTCTGAGCCAGAATCTTGATCTATTTAACTCAGTGTTCCATCTACCACAGTTGCTCAGATAAATGCCTCCAAGATAGCTTAGGGCAACAGCAGCAGCAGCAGAGATATTGGTTCAGTTATTTTCTTCTTACCATCCCAAACCACTGTGCAGCAAAAGAGCAAAGAAGAGAAGGGGAAGCCAAGGTCTTGCCACACTGAGACCACTCCAAACAAAGTCATTTCTGCTTATATACTGCCTTATGCAAATACTGCTTTTTAAAATAAATGTCCATAATAGTTGTGCATTTATGGAGCAGGCTTAAAAAACAGAGTTTTACCATTTGTTTCTCTAATCTAGTACTTTTCCAGGTTTTAGACAAGCCCTTTTAAATAAAGATGCCAGGAGCTAAACCAGTTGGGTCTTCTGCTTATGAATCATCATCATCATCATCATCATCATCTCCACCACTAGCATCTTTCCTTTTAATAGTAAACTCAGGTGCTTAGTGCCAACTGAAGCCAAAAATGAGTCAGTAAGAAACAGAAGGGAGGTGTCAGCATGCTCAGGGTAAGCCTGTGGCTTGCAGAAGTAATATTGGCTTTCCCTTCTACCTATCTTTAAAGATAGATAGATAGATAGATAGATAGATAGATAGATAGATAGATAGATAGATGAAGAAAACCCTTCCATGCTCAGTAGTACCTACAAATATACAGCAGGGGTGGAGAACCAGAGCTCTTTAGAATCCAGTTTGGGATAATAGGAGCTGGCTATACTACATCCCAAGCCAGCATAACCAATGGACAAGGATGATGGGAGTTTTCGTGTAGCAACATCTGGAAGGCCACAGACATCCCACCCAGTGGTAGAATGACCTCGGAAAAGAAAATTTAAATTGGTCTCTGTGTGGAAAATGCCTGTCTGGTGCCCTGAACAAGAAGACTATTGTTTAGATCACAGATCTCACTTGTTCTCTCTAATGATAACCCAAGTTGGTTCAATGCTTGTAGGTCTTTTAGGGCTTCTGTAGATCAGGGCCACTCAAAAATAGGTTGGTGGCTCCTATACTCTGTGCCTATAAAAAGATTGAGGGGCAAAGAGGGGAAGGATGTCTCTCATGGAACTAGATGTCAGACAGTCAAGCAGAAGTCGAGGGGTCTATTTGAGAGTTTGAATTTGGGCAACAAATCTTAGAAGCTCAAGCCAAGTAGGCAGGGCTATACTGGGAGCTGTAATCCAAAAATGTAATTTTTGAAAGCACAGACTAATAGGGTGAACATCTGCAGCATCTTCTCACCCATGTCCTGCGCTTGTTTAGACTCTTAATGTAATCTAGAACTCCTGGAAAAATTATTAAGTTCCCATCATGCTGCTATTTCTCCATGGGACATTAAATGTGTTGGAGAAACAAGAAACAAACAACAACAACAAAAGTGAGGGGCATTGTACATATCTTATCAAGCACTGGCTGAAAAACCAGAGACCTGGAATCAATTTTTTTTTTGTCTTGGGGGGGGTGGGAGCATGCTTAAATAGAAAGAAAACGGAGGACAGAAAAAAGTGAGAGTTGACCTGATGAAGCAGGGAAGGAAGGATTAGAAGACATCTTTCCCATCTCAAGAATGGCATCTCCTGCTATGCAATTATATGTCCCTTGTTTGGGTTTGCAGCCTTCTTGCAATATACAGCACAGTGGGACAAAGCTGGGGGTGGACAGTTGGAGAAGAAGATTTCAAAATCTCTGTCATTTTTTCTGCACTCCTGGAAAAACAATTTCTCTCCTACAGCATGTGAGGCCTCCCCTTGGGAATAGCTCTTCTTGGGATCCAGGAAGTTTCTGGAGGCATCCACACTCCAGAAATAATCCAGTTTGACACCACTTAAGTACCATGGATCCATGCTATGGAATCCTGGGATTTGTAGTTTGCTGTGGAACCTGAGCTCTCTACATAGAAGGCTAAATGTCTTGCAAAACAGCTCCCAGAATTCCATAGCATTGAGTCATGGCAGTTAAAATGTTGTCAAACTGGATTATTTCTGCAGCGTGGGTGCAGCCTCTGTCTATTACTTTATTGCTAATGGAGTTTAATTTTATTGTCCTTTGCTTGATGCCCATATGGCCAAGAGGGGAGTGTGCTCTGCCTGCACTGAGATCCCTCCAAACCAACTGAACAACAACAGGAGCAACATCTGATACAACATGTAGGTCTGTTTGGAAAATAGCTGCTTTAATTTACTTATTTTTAAATGCACAGAAAGCATTTGATACTATCTCTTGGAATTATCTATTTCAAGTATTGGAGAGAACAGATTTTGGTGAAAATATTATTTGGGCAATAAAGACAATTTACTCAACTCAAAACCCACTGGACTTATTTTGAGGGAAATTCAGAGCCTATGGGATATGCTCTGGGTTTAAAGTGAATAGTGATAAAACAAAGTTGCTAACTAAAAATATGACTTCAGATTGAGAATGAGGAAAATAAATTAATTGCTCTTTCAAATTTTAAAGTGGAAAAGAGGGATTAAATATTGGGGAGTTACAATCACCAAAACTAATAGTTTATTGTTTCAAAACAACTATGAAATAGTTTGGAAAGAGATCAAAAGAAACCTAGAAAAATGAGGAATGTTAAATTTATCCTCTTTTGGGAAAGTTGCAATAATGGAAGCAAATGTTTTACCAAGATGTTTATCTTATTTCTTTCAAACAATTTCTAAAATGTAAAACATTGTAAGATGCTAAGGAAAGGGGCAGCTTGGGAGTCCCTAATTTTAAATTGTATTGTACAGCCTGCTGTTTTCTATGGTTGAAAGAATGGATATTGTTAGAGATGAGAGACTCTTAGAACTTGAAGGTCATGACTGAAGATTTGGCTGGCATGTTTTTCTTTGGTATGATAAAGTTAAAGCTCATGCAGAACTTAAAAAATCATTGTATTAGAAAGGCTCTTCTATGAGTTTGGTATAAATATAAGCATAGATTTTTCCTTAAGGTAACATTTTTCAAATCACCACAGGAAGCCTTCTTTAGGAAAGAATGGGTTAAAAATCAGAGATGGCTGTTTTATTGTGATCCTTTGTATTTTGAACTAGACATCTGGAAGTGTAAGACATATATTTAAGACATAAGAAAGTGAAAATTTATTGATCCAAGATTTATATGTTAATCCAAAAAATCTTAAAGGTAGATTTAGTAATGTCACAAAAATGTTTCTACAGGGCATTATGGATAAACAACTGGATAGTAAACATGGATTAATTCTTTGTTACATGACAACAACAGCAAGAACATTGTTAGCTCAAACCTAAAAATGGACTGAAGCACTAATGATGGAAGAATGGATTGCTGACATTTCTGAGTTAGCCCCAGTTGCCAGACTAGCATGGGTTTTAAAGAATAAGCCAATTGAAGATTTCTTGAAATGATTTTATTGAATTTTTGAGCAATAAGAAACCTGATAGTGTAATAATTTGTGGCTATGGATATTAATAATTCTAGTAGGATTATTTAATTGGATCTGTAATGTTAGAATAATATATTTCTTTTTTTATTTATCTTTTCATTACAGTTAGAATTGGGGAATGCAGAACCCTACTGTGGTTTTTCTCTTTGTCTTTTTATTTTTTAATGTTCATCTTTTGCCTGATGAAGAAACCAGTGGCGCTTCAAAAGCCTGTATGATGTGTAATATGCATTTCAGTTAACCAATAAAAATATCCCTCTTTTGTAGAGTGTGGATTTTGTTTTATTTTGCTATATAGCCAACACAGCTACCCCGAAAATGTTTCCAGCAGTGGATTAATCTTCCAGGAACTTAACAGATGGAGTACTTAATGACTTAGGCACAGCATTTTATGCCCATCCTAGATAAACTTAGATTTACCCACAAGCTAGGTAAACATGGATCTATGCACAAGCTAGGTAAATTCAAAATTAGGGACACAGATCATTAGTTTGCAGGAGGAGAGATTCAGAAAAAGACAGAAAGACATACAGACAGAAAAATATGAAGTGCCAAGTTTGCCAAAGCTATGAGGCCTCTAAAATTTGATGTAGTTTAAGGCCTCTGTATGTCTTAATCCAATGTTAAAGGAAAAGGCAATTTCAAATGATCCTCAGAACCCTTTCTACCATAGATAATGTGACTGTATTTCATCCCCTTTCATTTAAAGACTTTTTGGTCCTTGTTTAACCATTTGGTTGTCCTCTGTTTTATTCTAATTTGTCAACTTTGTCCTGACATCTAAAGTGCACAGTTTCGAATTAACATATAAATTTGTGAGTCAGTGTCAAAAAATGTAGCAGGAGAATTGAACAGAAAAACACTACTTTGTCTGGGATGGAGACACTTTCATATTCTAATCTCTAGGAGCACACAAACAATGAAGTGTGAAGAGGCTGCTTTTAATAATTGGAGAAAAATAAATTGAGAAAGAAAGAAATCAGGGGGAAAAATCCATCTCAGTCTGGGAATAAGGCCTAGCAGAGATGGTGCTGAGTTATTTATCATCATGAATTTAATGGCATCAAGAGAAATGACAGCCCACACTGCCAGGAGAAGCCTGCTATGCTGCTGACACTAGCAATATAACTCTGTATGTCCTATTTTTCTTGTCCCAAAACAGAAAACTTTTGGAAACAATAGAGACGTATAAAATGAAGCATAGTACAAACAAAGTGGATAGGGTAAAGCAGAGGTGGATCATGGGCTACATGGTACCCTTTGGACCCCATAGTGTGTCCCCTGAAGCTTCCTGAAGCCCCCAAACTCCCCAGATTCCCCACCACCATTTGAAAAAAAGGTCTACATCAGTTTTTGGTTGTTGATTTTTGTTCCAAACCAATCAAATCGATCCCAAGTAATATGCCACCCTTTCCAGCATGCCAAAATGCAATGGTGTGTTCCATCGGGGGGTGTACAAGGAAATGTCCCCATCCCCTCCATAGTTGCGCATCTCTGGGGCAAACAATTTCTCATCTTGTAACATCTTGTAACTGTAGTCTCTTGGTGAAGCTGAATGGTGAGACTGAGGAATAACGAAACAAAGAAACTTGGAGAGTTTTAAAAGGGAATTAGAAATTAGGGCCACTAATCTCTCTCTCTCTCTCTCTCTGTGTGTGTGTGTGTGTGCAGTATGCAGTTTATGACACATCTAGGGAAACAAAAGGACAGGGAGACATGCCAGAGCTTGAGACAGATAGTGACACTCCCCATCATCCACAACACAGAGACATGGGGTCAACAGTACCTAGCTCAATGGAAAACAGATGAGAGAGGGAGGGTTTGCAATGCTCCGAGTATTTACATAGGAAATGCTCATTAATCAGGCAACAGCTGCAAGAGGCTGTCAGACCATAAATAATCTGGCAACTCCCTTAGAATCATAGCATTGGAAGAGACCACAAGGGCCATTCAGTCCAACCCACTGCCATGCAGGAACTCAAAATCAAAGCATCCCCGACAGGTGGCCATCCCGCCTCTGTTTAAAGACCTCCAAAGAAGGAGACTCCACTATTGTCTAAGGGAGTGTGCTCCACTGTTGAACAGCTCTCACTGTCAGGAAGTTCCTCCTAATGTTGAGGTGGAATCTCTTTTCCTGTACCCTGCATCAGTTGTTCCGGGTCCTACTTTCTGGAGCAGCAGAAAACAAGCTAGCGCCCTCCTCAATATGACATCCCTTCAAATATTTAAACAGGGCTATCATATCCCCTCTTAGCCGTCTCTTCTCCAGGCAAAACATACCCAGTTCCCTAAGTTATTCCTCATAGGGCATGGTTTCCAGACCCTTCACCATTTTAGTCGCCCTCCTCTGGACACGCTCCAGTTTCTCCACATCCTTTTTGAATTGTGGTACCCAGAACTGGACACAGTATTCCAGGTGGGGCCTGACCAACGCAGAATACAGTGGCACTATTACTTCCCTTGATCTAGATACTATACTTCTATTAATGCAGCCTAAAATTGCATTGGCCTTTTTAGCTGCCGCATCACACTGTTGACTCATGTTCAACTTGTGGTCTACTAGGACTCCTAGATTCCTTTCACACGTCTCATTAAGCCAGGTGTCCCCCATCTTATATCTATGCATTTAATTTTTTAATTTTTTCCCCCTAAGTGCAGTACCTTACATTTCTCTATGTTGAAATTC
>JAIPUX010001880.1:21143443-21157894 GCA_020142125.1 Phrynosoma platyrhinos
GAGCCAGAGGTGAAGAGCTACAACTCCCATCATCCCTGACACATATTTGTGTTTGCAATTCAAGTCTGCTTTTATGTACAGTGTCTGATCATTCCCTTGATTCACTGACCAGGTCACAAAGGCTAAGAGCTCTCTTTATGCATCCCTGTGTGAATGCAGGAGTGAAATGAAGTGTCCTGGGAATACAGGAAGGCATCTAGACAAAGAGAACTAATTTGGTGTAGTGGTTTAAGCATTGGACAAGGAGACCAGGTTTGAATTTCTGCCCAGCCATGGAAACCCACTGGGTGGCCTTGAGCAAGTCACACTCTCTCAATCTCAAGTCTCAGAAGAAGGCAACAGCAACCCCCCTCTGGACAAATCTGGCTAAGAAAACCATGCGATAGGGTTGCCATGAGTCAGAAATGACTTGAAGGCACACAGCAACAACCAACCATCTAGATCAGTGATTCCCAAACTCTGGCCTTCCAGGTGTTTTGGACTTCAGCTCCCAGAATCCCAGAATATTGGTCAAGATGGCTGTGGCTTCTGGACTCTGGAGTCCAAAAAACCAGGGGGACCAGAGTTTAGGAATCACTGATCTAGATGAAAAGGAGTGAAAATTTATCACCCTCATCTTGTTCAAGATTGACATAGAGAGAATTGTAGGATGTTTCTCATTTGCCACCTTTTTGTGGATGAGGGTTATGGTTCAAAATGTCCGTTCCCATGGTGGGTAACTATGATAGGTCTGGAGTCCAATTTTCTGACTCTGAGAGTACCAAGGAACTGCAAGAACAGTCAAAACATTTTTAAAAAACAAAATATTCCTGAAGTGGCTGCATGTCTACTTCTAATATTTTAAGAAGTTGGTGGTGATGGGTTAAAATGTTAAGCTAAATAATTCCTGTAACATATTTAAAAGTTGAATGGCCTCTCCTGGAGATTTTCAGAAAGGGCAATTAACTTTTTTTGGCCAGAAAAAGGATGGTCCTGGAAGTCTGGAAGGGCTGAGGGCTACCAAAACAGTCTTGTAGGCCAAATGGAACCCCATTTTAGACTTTTACTGGTCCATTGTTGGCAGCTCTGGTTTCACTTACACAGTTTCTGATTATTCTCCAGTTTCTCTGGCCAAGGTAGAAATGGTTAACAATCCTCCTAATGGAAACTAAATGCATCCCTTCTCCACAATGAGAATTTTGTACAGATGGTGAAACAAACCAATTATTTTTGTCATGGCTGGACCCTGGAGAAAAAAATCAGGCTCAATGGGGTGCACCAAAAACACAAGACCCAGCCAATCTCGGCTAGACATTGCTGCTCATATGAAGTTCAATTGAATCAGGAAGTATTCTTGGGGTGTGTATTTTAGTTATGATTTTTAACTTTTGTACATTTTTATGTAATTTATACTGTTTTTAGATTATTTTAATTGTTTTACATTTTATTGTAAAGTGTTTAAAATGTTTATCTGTGAGTCATCTTAAGTCTCTTTCTGGTAGAAAGGTGGCATACAAATGAAATAAATAAATAAAAAGAAAAATAAACTTCCTCCCTGGAAAGAGCCCATGGCCTGCTTGGAAGGAGGCAGTCTAAGCTCTAAGAAGCTGAAGTGATGCTCAGAACATGAGGCAGTGCTCAGCATTTCCTGCCTCTTTTTAAATGTCACTTTCACACCAGGATAGTTAAATCCCGTTGGGACATACTTAAAGCCTGTTTCCCATATTTCTTTTTTATTTAATAAGCCTTCTCAAGCAGAGCCAGTTGAATAAAGAACTGAATAAACACTGTATAAGAAAGCACAAACATTTATGCACAACTCTCCATTAGAGAATGATGAAAAACAGAGACCTGAGGCCATCAAATTGCTTTCTTAGTCTGAATTTACTCGCACCTATTTTAAGAAGAATTACTGGGTATTTATCATCTTCAACAGATGCAACAAATATTCAACAGATGTGCTTATATAGTGTTTGTTAAAGACACTCTAGGGAGATTATTGGATTAGGTTATAAACCGGCTTATCTGAGCTGGTTTAAAATTAGAAGCGGATGGCATCCTGATAGTATCGGATGCATTGAGCCACCAAAATTGATGCCCGGGTGCAGCCCGGCTCCATTGCCGCTCCAAGGGGTGCCCCTCATGCCTCTTTTCGAAGCCAGGAGTTTTCCGGCTTGAAAAAATGGTTGCCAGAGTGCCCCTCAGAGTGGCGAAGGAGCTGGGCTGCATTTGGGCAGTGATTTCAGTGGCTAAATGCATCTGATACTATCAGAATGCCAGCCACTTCTAATTTTAAGATGGCTCAGGTAAAACGGTTTATAACTTAATCTGATAATCTTATAGGACAGCTTCGCATTTATCAGAAAATGACTCACCATCAGTTTAAGCAAATTCATTCAACTCTTTCTTCTGTGAACAATTCTGCACCAAGGGAGGAAATCTCAGTCTTTTAGGTACAAAGCAGATCTTTAGATAACCAGCAAAAAGATAGGTTCAGATGCCCCATGGACTTTGTCTGAAAGTGAACTAGCAATTAAAACTAAGAAAAGATGCCACAGCTCCAGGCTCATATATCTATATTACTGAGTAGTATAAAGTCTTTAATAGGACACTGATACCCTTCCTAGCTTAGATCTTCAAAGAGACAAAACATCTGGTTGAGTTATTTGAGACAAGATATGAAGCATTCTCTTCAGTTCTTTCTAAATCAGGCCAAGGTTCATCATTCTGCTCTAGATACAGGCCAATAGCATTTATGAATGTCAGAGTTTTCCCTGCAACAAAGGTAAAACTCTTCCATTTGGATTAAATTTGGCAAGTTTTACCTATACAGCACCTAAAGGTTTCTCCAGATGTACAGATGTACACATGTCCAGATTCTTCACATGTAAAGAGATACCTCTTGAGAAATCAAATGTTCTCTGTCTAAGAGGTACTTAGCTTTGCACAGGATAGGAACAACCTGGATCTCAAGGAAAGTTACTTTTTTTGTTCCTAATGCAGTTGAAATTTTATTAATTTTATTGCCCTCTGTCCCTGACCCCCACATATCCAAGAAGGGGAAGCGCCTCTGTCTGTACTGATGTCCCTCTCCAGTGATTCCCAAACTTTGGTCCTACAGGTGTTTTGGACTTTAACTTCCAGTAGTCTCAGCCAGCTTGGCCAACAGCCAGGAATTCTTGGATCTGAAGACAAAAACATCTGGAAGACCAAAGTTTGAGAACCACTCCCTAGACCATCTTAACTGACAACAGAAATAAAATCTGAGACAAAGTGTAGGCCTGTGGCTCTAACATTGTCACTTTTCTTCTCCTGTATGATGTTTAACCTCTTTGCCTGAAGAAGAAGCTCCAAAAGCTCAGTGAAGCTCTGAAAACTTGCATGATTTATTTTCTGCATTTTGGTTGGCCAATAAATATATTGCTCCTTTGTGGATTTTGTTGTATAGTGCGTGGAAAGTTACTTTTAAAAGTGATTACATTTAATCACCAGTGTAAGGCCCAAAATATAGTTTGCTATCATTAGAGATAGGAACATTAACTACTACATCAGGGGTAGGCAACCTAAGGCCTGGGGGCCGGATGCGGCCCCCCGAGGCCTTTGGACCGGCCCAAAGCCAGTCCTGCCGCCACCGCCATGATGATATTGATTATTGTTGTTATTACTTGTTCTTGGGGTTTTCTTGGCAAATTTTATTTATTTATTTATTTATTTATGGTGCTTCGGCCCCCCCAATTGTCTGAGGGACAGCAACCCGGCCCCTGGCTCAAAAAGGTTGCCTACCCCTGCACTACATAATGTTTATATAATGACACTTGAGCATCCATGTACTTTGGTATCCATGGGAGGTCCTGGAACCAAACCCCAGTGGATACCAAGGGCCTCTGTACATATAATTTGAAAAGAGGATGCTTAATGGTTAGGGAGAATAGCGGTTATAAAAATGAAAATCCTGCCAAAATTTATGTTCTTTTTTCAAAATGTGCCAATAATTACTAATTTTAAACCCTTCAAGGTGTGGCATAAAGAAATATCTAAATTTGTGTGGGGAGGAAAGAAACCCAGAGTGAGGTTTAAAATCATGTAAAATAAGCCCGATAGAGGAGGACTCGCTCTACCTAATTTACAACTATACTATGCGGCATGTTGTTTCACATGGATGTTAGACTGGTTTACGTTAGAGAATGAAGGAATTTTGGCACTAGAGAGTAGTGGGCGTAGATTTGGGTGGTACGGATATTTGTTTTATGAGAAACACAAAGTACATAGAGAATTTGGAAACCATTTTATTCGAAAAGCTTTGTTCAATGTTTAGGATAAATATAAAGCCAGAGTATGTCCGGAATTACCTAGATGGACCTCAATCCATGAAGCATTTCACCAGAGGGAAGTCATAAAAAAAGGGAAATGGATAACTTATGATGATTTATTGGAAAGAAATAAGGAAAGTGGAAATATGTCCTTTAAAAAACATCCACAGCTAATAGAAGAGGAATACACATGTGGTTGGCTCTTGTACAGACAACTGAGAGAAAGATATCTCGTGGATCAAAAATTGATTGGCATTAGAAACGAAAATAATAAATTAGATGAAATTATTTTTCTGAAAATAGACATAAAATTGCTTTGTTTTATGACCTTTTGTTGAGCATTGAAATGGAAACAGAGCTCATCACAGAACCCATGATCAAATGGTCACAAGACCTAAATTATAATATCAATTTGGACCAATGGGAGAAAATATGGAGGAATAGAATTAGATACTCACCATATATTGATATCAGAGAGAACCATGTAAAGATGCAGTTCAGGTGGTATTTGACTCCAGCTAAAATTGGGAGAATTTATAAAGGTCGTACAAATAAATGCTGGAGGTGCAAGAAAGTTACAGGCACATATATGCATATGTGGTGGTATTGCAAAAAAGCCCAAAAATTCTGGAAAAGAATTCACGGTATTATTGAGAATATTTTGAATTTAAAATTTAAGTTCGATCCAAAACTTTATCTGTTGAGTCTTTGTGATAATCAGGAGTTAGAAGGCAAACATGGAAAGTTAATTTTTCACATGACTACATGTGCCAGAATGGTTCTGGCCAGGAACTGGAAAAAAGAAGAAATCCCAGCCACAGATGTATGGTTGAACAGATTATGTGAGATTGAACAGATGGATAAGTTAACGTGTTTAGTAAAGGGACATAACTATGAAGGAAACAAGAGGGATTGGAAACTGTTATGTGACTACATGAACAATTTGGTTAAGGATAATGATAAGTGAATTAAATGATTTTGTTGTACTCTGCTCCAAATTATTGGAAGCTATGAGATTGGCTATACCTAAATGGATTGAAAGGTTCCTGGTTTATATTATATAGGATAGATTATTATTGGGAATATGGATATGAATGAATTAATTAGGAAATTATAAGTTGTTATTTGATTTTCATTTATTCGAAGCATAGCTTCAGGATAACAACTTGGGAAAGGAATTACAAATTATTAATAAGACCGAGGTCCAGGTTCAGGAAGTTATGTTTTGTTTTTAATGTGTGTAATATTAATTTGCTCGTTGTAGTGTTAGTATGTGTACTTCTATGTTTTGTTTGTTCATAATATGTTTTGTATGATGTATGATGTATGTTGTTTATTTTAATCAATAAAAACTTTAATAAAAAAAAGAAAAGAGGATGCTTAATTAACTTATGTTTATTTTAATTAATTAATTAATTCTAATTATGTGAAGTCTTTCACAGTCAGCATCCATAGTTTTCTGTGGGTTTTTCAGGCTATGTGGCCATGTTCTGGAAGCATTTATTCCTGACGTTTCACCTGCATCTATGGCTGGCATCTTCAGAGGTTGGTGGCATGGAAGTATGTGGAGTATATACCTGTGTGAGACCCTTGTTTGGGAGGAGGCAGTTTACATGTTAATCGTGGAGTTAGTTTGTGTGTTTTACTGTGTTGAATGGCACAGCCTGGAGGTGTGTTGTGGGGGGAGATATGAGAGGAAGATTTGTGTCTATGGTAATCCATTGCCTGTTGAGAAACCCTTGAGCCTGGGTGGTGTTCATCTGCTTGTGTTGAGTCTTGATTTTTGGTGTTTTTCAGGACTGGTAGTTAAACTTTGTTTACTTTCAGCATTTCTTCTTTCCTGTTGAAGTTGTCCAGGTGTTTGTGGATTTCAATGGCCTTCCTGTGCATTAGTTAATTCTAATAAATTAGAATTAATTTTAACATAAATTTACTTATATTACTACACTAAAGAACTTACTGGAATGAGGCTGAAAAATTCCATCCATTATTTTGTTGCTTTACCTCACCATCCCTGTTTCAGATTTGGGAGGGAAAGGAATGACTGCATGGATTTTACATATACTTGATTGATAGGTATTATTTTTAACAAACAAGCACCAACAATTCTCTTCTTCTCAATCAAAAATTGGAATATTCCTCTACATCTGCTGCTTTTCTGGGGGACCACCACTACTCTGCTATTCTGCCCCTTTCCTCTGTTGTTGTAAGACACACGCTGGAATCTGAAGAATCAGGCATAAAGGAGTCATATTGCCAGGAGTTTATGACTCTAGATCAGTGATTCCCAAACTCTGGCCTTCAAGATGTTTTGGACTTCAGCTCCCAGAAGCCTCAGCCATCTTGGCCAATGGGTTGGGATTCTGGGAACTGAAGTCCAAAACATCTGGAAAGCCAGAGTTTGGGAATCACTGCTCTAGATAATGGCAGCCTCTCCGAATCTGAGGAACTGGTGGCTGAAACAGTTGAGATTCAGCAGACTTAGTGATGCACCCTTTCCTTTGAAGATTGCCATAGAGGTAAGGAGAGGCTTCAAAGGTCCCAGCATCTGTTAACTAGGAAACACTGAGTCATTAAGCACCTGGAAGCCAGAGGCAGCTATCTATACATCTCTCAGAAACTCCCTGGAGTCTTTATTGTTTTAAACCATTCTATCACTGTGACTGGCAGTGCCCTCTACTTTTGTGTGATTCTGACCTTTGGACTTGCAATGACTAACAGCTTGGTGTCTTCCTACTTCTTGGCTCTGTTTATCTGGACTACTGACTATCTGGACCAGGGGTAGGCAACCTTTCCGCTTTAAGGGCCAAGGGACTTCAGCTCCCAGAAGCCTCAGCCATGTTGGCCAATAGTCCCATGTTGGCCAATAGCTCCTGGGATTCTGGGAGCTGAAGTCCCTCAGCCCTTAAAGGGGAAAGGTTGCCTACCCCTGATCTGGACTAACTGGACCTAGTTAAGAACAGGCTCCTTTAAAGCCTTCATTAGAACCTGGAGTGGCTTCACCACCCCACTGACATGGGAGCCATCAGACACTATTGCTGCTCCTTAATTTCACTCTTTTTTCGTATGGTGTCTGATGGTGGTAGTGAAGGCAGCAAAGGCAGACAGGTACTTTCTTGCTATGAGGCTGAAGAGAGAGTGATGGTGGATGGGCTGAGTAGAGCAAACCTATGTAAGCTTACTCAAAATTTAAGTCCCCCTGAATTCACTCGAGATGTTTTGTGATAGCACCCACAACAGCTTCACAGATATCCAAATTCGTCCACAGAGCTCTGAAATGTTGGAGACTCTTGGATAAGCCTATGAAAAAAACTGCTAATAGGATTTCATGTGTAATACAATAATGTCTGAAGGTCCCAGATGCTTTCTGATCATGTACACTCGTGGCTGCTGGTTTCTATATCAGTGTGTCATTGAATCTGCTCTGGCCTTTCATCTGAGCTAACCAAGGTACTGAACCTTATCTCCCAAATAGCTTCAGCACATTGGATTGCTTCTTTAATATTCATAATAACAACCAAAAAGGGAATAACCACCCCACTGATGGGGAAGCTACCAGTTGCCCTAGACTTGTATGATCTCCAAAACTGATACTCTGTACCTGGAAAAGCCAAAGTTGCCCTTTTCAGCATAGTCCCAAGTATGGTATTTCTCTTCCAAATTTTGTTCCTGCATTTACTGGTGATTTGGGGGTGTGGTGGGGAGCATACCCCTGGCACCAGATGAATCTGTTCAAAATATAAAAGCTGGACAAAGCTATAAAGGCCCCTTTGCAATAGCTGCTGATCTCAGCTAGCTGAAAAGACTTGAGATGCCCTAAACTAGGACACGAATTACATTCAATGTGAGGTCACAAAATGCATTTAACCAACAGCAAGCACCAGCTGCTTTTATCACCTGTAATAAGAGGAAGGCAATGGCAAACCTCATCTGAAAAATCTTGCCAAGAAAACCACATGATAAGTTCACCTTAGGGTTGCCATAAGTCAGAAACAACTTGAAGGCACACAAAAACAATACTGTCCTAAAGAAAAGGAATCTTGCTTGAAGAACCACCCAAAGGTATTAGTACAATTTATAATAACAAATACACTGTATAATGGTATCAGAAACATATATCATACAGAGTACAGTAACATTCAAAAGCCACAAAACAAAGATACCTTTATTGGATCAACCAAAATGCACAAAATACAATGCAAGCTTTCAAAGCTCCACAGGCTTCTTCATCAGGCAAAGGTGTTAAAAGTAAAACAGGAGAAAGGGGGGGGGATTATGTTGGAGTCATAGGCCTACATTTTGTCTAGCTGTTGTTATAGTTGTTCACAGTTAAGATGGTACAGAGGGCTATCCATGTAGTAGGTATACTCTGCTGTAGAAATGTGGGACATGTCCTAGAAGTTTAGGGTGTATCCTGGAAATGTAGGACAGAACAGAATAATGAATTTTACTCTGCTGTGTGAATGTGGGACATGTCCTGGAAATGTAGGACATGACCTCAAAATGTAAGTGATGTCCTGGAATTGTAGGATGGGTCCAACATTTTCAGAATACAAGCTAAATTTCCAGGACATGTCTCACAACCTGGAAAAGTTGAAAACACCTGGAGGACCAAAAGAAAGATTTATTTAGAGGAACAGAGTATTAATTATACTCTACTGTGGAAATTTGGGAGCTGTCCTGGAAATTTAGATTGTATCCTAGAAATATAGGATGGGGAAACCTACAAATGCAGGGCGGCCTCCACATGTCAGAAGCATCTTCCACATGTAGGACTGTCCTAGAAATACAAGACTGTCCTATGTAGGCCCATCATCCACATATAGGACTACCCTACAAGTCTGGATTGTTCTACATATGTCCGTCCTGTACATGTTGGTTGGCCAATAAAGGTTTCACTGTCTTGTAGACTTTGGATGTTGTTGTACTAACTATGATGTATAGTCAGCATGGCTACCCCTGGATATATTTTTTGTATATAACATATAGGTAAACTGTTTAATAATAAGTGAAATATATTGGAAACCATAAACAATAAATCAACATTACAATAAACAATTCACTGATTGTACTAAATTGTACTACAATTGTAGTACTAATTGTACTAATTTCAGTAATACATTGTAGTTCTTGAAGCAATATTCTGTTTCTTTAGGACAGTTACTTTTACTTTAGGACAATTACTCTTTTTTTAGTTTTGATAAATTTTATTGATTTTCATTTTTTAAAAAGAACCATCAAACATACTTAAAAGAAACAATCATCAAACATAGCATATCTATCATCAAACATCGGGAAGCAGATGTCTAGTCTATTATATCATATGACATCAAAATCATTCAAATACTACTCACTGTCATAGATCTTCCTTCTACTACCTACGGTACCTTCTTCTCCTTTTCCTCATATTTATCCTCCTCTTTTAACTTCCTCTTCCTCCTCCTCTTTTCTCCTTCCAATCCACTTGTCCAACTCTTACTCCTTTCTCACCATCTTCCAACTTCTCCTCTATTTCCATATTCTCAGACCCTCCTTCACATATTCCTGTTGTAATTTTAAGTGGTATTAGGAAGAGGATTAGGAGAAAAGGGGAATGGGAGGAGTTGGAGGTAAAGGAGGTAAAGTAGGTAGCTGAGGGTAGGAGTATTTCTCATTTTTAAGTAAGTAACGCACAAGATCAAAAACTGGATTTAATATAAGTAATACGGTTCAATCAGTGTTCAACTCTGAAATTATTGGTGCTTTCCCCTCCCATACCTTTTTGCTTCCTCCTTATTAATTTAGAAAAAGCCGGTTGTGTTTTATGACACAAAGATAAAATTCAGCTGGCATAAAAGTGGCCTCTAAGATGAGCACTACCGTAATACATTGCCACCGCAGTCTTATTAGTTATTGAGTTGCAGGTGGAATTTCACAGCAACCAATAAAATAAAATAAAATAAAATAAGGAAGGAGGCTGCTGCATGAAAACACCCTGGGAGCATGGGGTGAAACCTGGAAATGCACCACAATAATTTGTGAATTTTCCTCATAGTTTACTCACAGCACATTTTTAAAAAGAGTTGCCAGGGTGACAGTTTAGCAGTTTGTCACTAATTAAAGTCATTGCCATAACAGGCCCTTTCTTGCAGTGTTAAAGCTCATGGCGAAGAAGGTCAGAAAATGGAGATTAATTGCACATCCAATTACAGATATTCATGGTCTGAGGAACTCAGCTCAAAATCTCACCACCCCCTTTGAAGAATAGCTGGATTTGGATATTCGGACTAAACAAAGATCCAGATCAGTCCTTCCGTGCCTCTGTACCTCTTTTCCTGTTATAATTGACTGAAACGCTCATTGGCTGCACACATTTTTGGCATACTTCCATTCTTTAGTTGTCATAGAGAGGCAGCCAAACTTGTCACAATTCACTTACTTTTCTGTCCTGTCTTGTAGTTTTTGCCCTGTAAATTTGAAAGTGTTGTGTCAGAATCAATGTCATCGCCTTAGAGCAGGGGTAGGCAACCTTTTTGAGCCGGGGGCCGGGTTGCTGTCCCTCAGACAATTGACGGGCCGAAGCACCAATAAATAAATAAATAAATAAATAAAATTAATATTAAAAAAGAATTAAATTTTTTTAAAAAAATGCATGCACACTCTCTCAGCCCCAGAAAAGCCATGGCAAAACCCCTGTGAAGATTTTGCCAAGAAAACCCCAAGAACAAGTAATAACAACAGTAATCAATATCATCATGGGGGGGCGGCGGCGGCGGGGGGGCGGCGGCGGCAGGACCGGTTTGGGGCCGGTTCAAAGGCCTTGCTGGGCCGCATCCGGCCCCCGGGCCTTAGGTTGCCTACTCCTGCCTTAGAGGATCCGTGGAACAGCGCAGAAATACTAAAGAATGTGTTACAAGACTGCCAAAAAATAAAAAAATAATAAATAATAAATAATTAAAAAAATCAGGCTGAAAATTAACAAGGACATGACAAATATAATATCAAAGAACATGCCACAAGAGGAAGAGATTGATCTAAGTAAGAAATCTGGCTTTAAGATTAGCAAGAAAGTAAAATATTTGGGAGTAGAACTGACAAAAAAGAATTCAGGTCTCTTTCAAAACAATTATAATTAAATCTGGGGATTTAAAAAGGATTTGGAGAATTGGAGAATTTTTAAATTGTTATTATTACATAGAATATGTGATATTAAAATGAATGTCCTACCTAAAATCTTACTTCTTTTCCAAACAATTCCAATTATTTCTCATCAGATTTTGTTCAGAGAATGGCAAAGGACATCTTTTTCATTTGGTCAGGCAAAAAGCTGATGGTAAGATTCAAGTTTCTACAGCAGGGGTAGGCAACCTAAGGCCCCGGGGGCCAGATGAGGTCCCTCGAGGCCTTTGGGCCGGCCCCAGGCCGGTGCTGCCGCCGCCGCCACCGCCCCCCCCCACCGCCGCCACCAGCCGTGATGAAATTGATTATTGTTGTTATTATTTGTTCTTGGGGTTTT
Organism: Phrynosoma platyrhinos; assembly: GCA_020142125.1. NCBI lineage: Eukaryota > Metazoa > Chordata > Lepidosauria > Squamata > Phrynosomatidae > Phrynosoma > Phrynosoma platyrhinos. The sequence goes on from JAIPUX010001880.1 coordinate 21,155,228, forward strand.
CTTGGCAAAATCTCCACAGGGGTCTTGCCATGGCTTTTCTGGGGCTGAGAGAGTGTGCATGCATATTTTTTTATATTTTTAATTTTTTTTAAAAAATATATTTATTTATTTATTTATTTATGGTGCTTTCTCCCCCCAATTGTCTGCGGGGACCCCGACTCAAAAAGGTTGCCTACCCCTGTTCTACAGGATGCAAAGGAAAGAGAAGATTGTCTTTACCCAATTTTAGATTATATTACAAAGCATGCTATTTAGTTTGGATTAAAGACTGGGTGAATTTAAAAGATAAAAGATTTAGAATTCATATTACAGTCTCACCTCTTTCTTTCTTTTGTAAATTTCCTGTTAGTTCCCCTCTTCTTTGTCAGATATGCTCAAATTAGTTAGCCTTGTTTCTTCTTGTTTTCTAATTTCTTCCAAGTTTTTCTTCTTTTTTCCACCTCAGCATTGTTAGCTTGTGATATACATCTTCACTTTGAAACATCAAAGCATGTTTTTCAGTTTGGATTAAAGACTGAGTTAATTTAAAATATAAAAGATTACTGAAAATAGAAGGTTTGAATATAATCTATAGGTTCCATGCTTTTTTGTATTATAATAAAGAGAAGGTGACTAGAGGTTTCAACTATCATTGTGTAAGAAAATTTCTTTTAGGGACTTGGAAAAAATACAATCCTAGACTGGGTGCCAGGCTGTCATTAGGGTCTTCACCACATGAAGCTTTTTACAGAAGAGAATCAAGGTTAAAAAAACAGATAGATTACGTATAGAGATATATTGATGATTCAAGGTGATAAGTAAAAGACGCAGGAGGAACTTTTGAATGAAGAAATTAATTGTCACTGGTATTTATATAGACAACTGACAGAGCATTTTTATGGACACAAAATTAGAAGTTATTGAAACATCAAAAACAGAATTAAAATTATATTAAGTTCAAAAAATATAGTGACATTATCAAATTTGTATAAATTACTTTTGAAAATTGAAATGGAAGAAGAAGTGTTAAAAGATAACATGCTTAAGTGGTAGCAAAACATTGGGCATGTTTTAAATATTTGTTCACTATTAGTACCTGACTCCTGACAAACTTTCTAAAAGATTTATGTTTAAAGGAGAAAGGAACTTTTGTTCATATGTGGCGGTCCTGGCCAAAAGCAAAAAAATACTGGGTGCAAATACATAAGCTGACAAATGATATTTTACAAATTAATATTAAATTGAAGCCTGAGATATTCTTGTTGAATATGATAGATGAGAATACAGAGAAAAATGTGGTAGAGTTTTGTTTTACATGGTAATGTCTGCATGACTTCTGTATGCTCAGCTGTGGAAGGAAGAGAAGATTCCCACAACTGAAGATTGCTTGCTGAAAATATACAATGCGACTGAAATTGATAAATTGAGCAGACTGATGTGTGACAGTGACTTTACAACATTCAAGCAAGACTGGGACTTTTAGATGAAATATTTGAATCAGAAATGAGAAGAATTAGCAATTGAAGGATTTCAATATTAAGAAATCCTGGGGAGGGAGGGTTACTAACAGCAGAACAAGAAGAAAAAGGTTCTTAATTAGTGGAAGTAGAATAGCATTGAATAATTCATAGAAGAAACAGACAATGTATTAAGGTCATTATAACCAATAATTGTAGGTAAGGAAAAAAGTGAATGTTATTTATGATAGCTGGGTAAGTTGTATAAAGGAGTATAGACTGGTGGTTTTAGTGTTGGACTACACCTCTGGAGACCAGGGTTTGATGTCCTGCTCAACCATGAAACCCTCTGGGTGACCTTGAGCAAGTCACATGCTCTCAGCCTCAGGGGAAAGCAATGGCAAATTTACTCTGAACAAATTTTGCCAAGAAAATCCCATGAGCCTTAGGGTTGCCGTAAATTAGAAATGACTTGAAGGCACACAACAATCGGGTCCATTAGCATTTGTGTTTTATTGTCATTAGCTTATCAGGGTTGTTATGGCTGGTATGTGAGAGGAATATTTTTAAATCATGGATGTTGGAATAATTTAATAAATTTACTGGGAGAAAAATAGCATCTATGTGTTGGGTACCTTTTTTGAAAATAAAATTTTAAAAATTGTCATCATGTTAAAATAGGGATTCTAAATAACTTTAAAATTTCCAGTGTAAATGGAAATTTACTGGAATGCTGGAATGTAAGAAGTTAAATTGTCCCCATTCTCTCACTGAAAGAAGGCCTACAATACATCATATGGAAGTGAGCTGGATTGAGTGTAACTAGAGAAAGAATTATTTCAAATCGTCAGGTGCCATATAGCTTCTAAGCAAGGCACCTGGACAACTCTTCCATCCTCTCCTTTATCAGGGCACAAGCAATTTTTTTAAAGTGCCAACTCCAGGAATGAAGTTATGGGAGGTAGGGACAAAATGAGGGTATCGTACCGCCAAATAAGAATTCTGCCATCCAATGTTCGGTCCACAAATTTCTAGCATTGCAGAAAGTGAGACATGGAAAAATCATCCATACTTAAGAACTTTTACAATCTCTCTGTTCACATTCTCTTGTTAATTATGCCTGTTCCCCTTTTTGTGGATGCTTAAATGGTATTTCTAAATGCTCAGTAAGAGCTTTAAGTTGCTGCAATGTTAGAAATTTGTAGACTAAGGAAATTTTCATGGGGGGGGG
>JAIPUX010001880.1:21187132-21203508 GCA_020142125.1 Phrynosoma platyrhinos
CAGCTTCCTGGGGGGGCCCCATGGCTGCTCGTCTGCTTCCCCCCTGAGTGAGAGTTAGAGAAAATAATGAAAGATTGAGAGAGAGGGAGGGAGACTCCAGAACTGGACTACTCCCCTGGAAAAAGAGGCAGGGAAGTGGAAGTGAGCAAAAATTTGTGTTCTTGGCTTTGCTGACATGTCCTAGTTTGAGATGGAGGTCATTTGACAATGGACTTTTTTCCTATAATTTTTTTTAATAAATTTTTTCTCAGTTTCTAATTGAAAGGAAATTTGAAATTTCCACCCTTCTCACTTGATCACTAAGGCATTTACACCACGCCCAAAGCACACCCACTGACCACTCAAATCAGCATTAAAGTGGACTTGAAATATTGCACTGGAAATCATAGCGGAACAATAAATGGAACAGAAGTAATTAACAATTTTTTGTGTTAATACAAAGAAATGCTTTCCAAATGGTCTCCCATCTCTGTGTGTGACAGAAGAGGAATGACATTGGGTAATAAACCTCAACTGAAGAAGCTATTATGCGCAATGTGATAAAGCCCATTGTAGACTCCACTGTGACCCCACAAGTTGATGGAGAGTCTTTACTGGCTCTTTTAATAAAGCAGTGAAGCAAAATAAGATTTTGGTTTGCTACTCAAAAGAAGTACACAGAAAGTCAACAGTAGAAACAGATTATGCATATACTTTGAAAAATGTGGCTTGCATACTAAAACTTACATTCCAGTTGAGCACTTTACTATGCTGCACCAGTAAATTCTGCAACTTATCTGTTGTCGTTGTTGTTGTGTGTCTTCAAGTCATTTTTTGTGATGCTAAGACAAACCTATCATAGGGTTTTGATGGCAGAATTTGTCCAGAGGGGGTTGCCTTTAGCTTCTTCTGAGGCTGAGAGGGTGTGACTTGTCCAAAGTCACTCAGTGAGTTTCCATGGCCAAGTAGTGATTCAAACTCTCAGCATCCTGGGTTGTGGGGTTTTGGATTGTATTTTAATATTGTATGAGTTTTAACTGCTGTGAGCCACCCCGATTGTCTGACAGAGGGGCGGGGTATAAAATGTATTATTATTATTATTATTATTATTATTATTATTTCAACACTCAAACCACTGCACCTCACTGGCTCCCAACCTATCTATAATTTGGAATTTAAAGTCGTTTATGCTATTTTTTTATTCTTTTAAACCTAGTTTGCATAAATTATTTCACTTCCACTACCTGGAGGACATAATGATGCAAGCAATCAGAATTTTGTGCAATCCAGTACTAATCTTATGCAGCAATCCACTTTGCTTATGAGATTTCACTGGTTATTGCACATTGTTTTTGCAAACCTAAGGGCTATGAACCTTTTTTTAAAAAAAATCGACAAAGCTAGCATACTCAGCAACCAGCGTAGCCATCTTCAGCGTACATCTAATCAACTAAAATCTCCCATCATAGAAGCCAAAACAGACTGTAGCTGTTAGTGCTTCTGAAGGGGAAAAAGGCATTCTTTATTTCCTCCTGAAGGAAGTGTTTAACTTTAAAAGATCTTTTTTTTTAACAGCAGAAGCATAAAGGATATTGCAATGTATTGGAATTCAGCACAAACCTGACCAATTTAGAAATGGATGAGGATGTGATCTCATGGTGGATGGAGACATCTAGAGGCAACTGGAAACATTATAGGATGAAAAGAGTATGCTTAATAGGTTTGAAGGAACTTTGAGTACAAATGATCATCAGTTCATGGAAAGCACCCTGATCAGTGAAGGGACATACAGTAAATAAAGGCAGATAAGAATAGGCTTGGGTTGCTTAAGGTGGTAAATCCAAGCTACTCCCTGTAGTTAAAAAAATACAGGTTAAGTTTCCCTTAGCCAGAATTCTGAAATCCAGAATACTCCAAAAACCAAAGCTTTTTTTGATGGGTGGCTGAAATAGTGACACCTTTGCTTTCGGATGGTTCAATGTACACAAACTTTGTTCCACATACAAAATTATTTCAATTAGGTAAAATAATTACCTTCAGGCTATGAGTATAAGGTGTGTTGTTGTTGTTGTTGTTGTTGTTGTTGTTGTTGTTGTTGTGTGCCTTCAAGTCATTTCCAATTTATGGCAATCCTAAGGCAAATCTATCACAAGGCTTTCTTGATAAGTTTCTTCAGAAAGGGCTTTCCCTTGCCTTCCTCTGAGGCTGAGAGAGTGTGACTTGCCCAGGGTCACCCAGTGGGTTACATGGTATATATGAAACACAAATTAATTTTATGTTTATATACTTGGGTCCCATCTCCAGGATATATCATTATGTACATATATGAAAATGCAGGTTTCCCAAAGTCCTAATAATAATAATAATAATAATAATAATAATAAATTTAAAAATCTGAAATCCAAGTCCAAAGCATTTCAGACAAAGGAGACTCAACCTGTATATAATCATTAAAGGTGCTAACCAGGGGCCCATTCACACTACAAAATTGTAGCACTTTATTCCACCCTATGAGACTTTGGGATTGATAGTCTGGTGAGGCACTAGAAGTCTCTGGCTGAGAATTCCAAATGATCCTCTCTAAACTGCCAATCCCAGGATTCCATAGGGTGGAACCATGGGAGCTAGAGTGGAATTATAGCACTATAATCTGTCATGTGAATGGTCTCCAACTTTTAAGAGGAGGTTAATCTCCTATGTTTCAACTGACTGATTACTTCAGTTTAAATCAGAGCTTGAGAAAAATCACTTTTTTTTTGTTACTACACCTCCCCAAATGCTTGCTAGAGGATCCTGGAACTTGTAGTCCCCAAAGTAACATTTCCAAGCACTAGTTTAAATATATTATGTAGCATCAAAACTTCAATACACATGTCTTTTTCTGAAAGAAGTAGGAAAGCAGACAATATTATTAGCTAAGTCAAAGTAGGTCTGACTTTTCAACATACTGTATTTCTACTGACCACACAAACAAGACTGACCTTCTCATGGTAGGCATAGTTGAATTTAGAGGAGATGGACTGAATTCAATAGGAAGCTAATCTTTAATAACATAAGTCTCACTGATTTTATTGGGTCTACTGTAAGTATAGAACCAGCATACTCTAGAGGTTTTATTTTTGGAATGGCCAGGGTTCAGATCTCTACTCAGTCATAGAAACATACTGGGGCTGCATCCCCACTGCAGAACTATTCCAGTTTGACACCACTTTAATGGCCATGGCTCAATGCTATGGAATTATGTGGATTGTACTTCATAGTGGCACCAGAGCTCTCTGAAAGAGTAGGCTAAAGTCCTGACAAAACTACAGTCCCCAGAATTCCATAGCATTGAGCCATGGCCATTAAAGTGGTGTCAAACTGGAATATTTCTGTAGTGCAGATGCAGCCTGAGTGATTTTGCGCAAATTACACTCTTCTCTCAGCCATACAGGAAGGCAATGGTAATGTTTCTCTGAACAAATCTTTTCAAGAAATCCCTAGGATTTCATACAGTCACGATAAGTTGAAGGACACACAACCAGTTGCATCATTCGGGGAGTACAGGGGTCCCTACCTCACCAGATGAGACCCTAAGGGGGTGTGTGTGCCTACCTTTTGGCAGAAACAGGCTGTGGCATTCACCTGATTCCCTTTAAAATGCTTTAAGAGATGGTGGGAGTGATATTACACCACAAAAGATAGCTATTATGCAAGTTTACATATAGTCCTCCAAGGCTATTTGTTACTTATGTATTGTTTGTTTTGTACTGTTGTTATAAAACACATAAAAATACTTAATTATAAGAGATGGTGGGAGTGGGGTGAAGTTTAGTGGGAGGAGAATGGACAAGTCCCAGAATTTTTAAAATTCCAATTTTAAATTTCAAAATTTTAAATTTAATTTTGTTTACAAATTTAATTAAAATATTATTTTAAAATTTTCTTTAAAAGCATGACATTTTAGCCAAATCTTCCCTATGTATATGTAAATACATTTAGGTTGTGCATATGATATTGTAATTTGAAGGTATCATTTTAATTTTGCTAGTTGTTTATGTCACAACTATTGGCAATACATTTAGTGGTATATGAGAATTGTGATTTACGAGTAATATTAGTGCAGAAAAGCATTACTGGGGAGTCTGTATGGTGTGAAACAGGAGAGTGACACCATGAGTTACTGCACTGGGTGACACTAACCCTAGTGATGCCACTGCACACAACAACATAATTGTAAGTAAACAGGGACCCAGCCCAAATTTTACATGTATTTTAAATGCACAAAACATAGCGATAACAGCCTCACAAAGAACTTTGTTTTCAGGTTCATATGGACCTAACTACTCGATCAGCTGAATTTTATCCTACAAGCTTGTGAATGTTAAGATCAGGGCTGGTGAAGATGTGGATCTCCAGAGTTTGTTGGATTGCAGCTCTTCATGATAGGCCATGGTGGTTGGGCTGATGGGAGTAATAAAAAAAAAAATCTGGAAGAAAGATACAGTGCACATCCATAGCAAATAATTCCTTCACCTTGTCCAAAGATCTGAATGATGGATATACAGATTAAGAACGTGACGTTTTGTGGACATATTTTTTTATTAAGGTTATTTTCGAATCAAACAATTTATTTGATAATATGAATTCAACAGCCAGAGTGAAAAGAGACAGATGATGACTCATAGTGTCAGACTTTTAAAGTGAATCTCTCTATATATATATTCATATGTAAGTATGAATTTATTGTGCTGGATGTCAAAACATTTCACAGATCTGAATGAGTTTGCATGGAAAAGAGATTCATTTTTGGGGGGGGGGGGTGGATCTTTTTTTTGGTTATCTTTCTGACCAGATAAATGTTCATGAAGAAAAGCATATCCTGCTGCAGAAATCCCATAAAATAGAATATAAACCAAATTAGACAGTTTGGCTTTTTGTAGTAAATTGCCTGTGGTTTAAGCAGTCCTTGAACAAAGTTTTGACTTAGTTCCATGAATTATTCTCTGTTGCTAACTAGGATATAAACATGTTGCTGTGATACTTTACATATCACTTCAGGCTGGCCATTTGACATTGTCATGTGCAAGATGAGTGGACTGGTCCAAGGGATGTCTGTTTCAGCTTCGGTCTTCACTCTGGTGGCCATTGCAGTGGAAAGGTAAGTCTGCATCTCCAGTTCAGCTTTATTTTTCTTGGTTTGCATTCAGGAAATGTATGAATCATAGACATTTTTATATAATGGACCCAATGGAGTTGTCTCATCTCAAAAGTTGATAGGACTAGAATCAACTGCCCATAGTTCCTGGAGTGGTTTCCAGCAACTTGGCAAGAGTGAGGGATTGGGAGTTGGGAGAACCAAGTCCAAATTCCCATTCAGCCACAAAGCAACCTTGGCCAGTAATTCTCAACATAGTTTTGAGTTACTGGACTCACAGGACTATTGTGAAGATAAAATGAGAAGACAAGCCATGTATGTCATTTTGAGCTCATTGGAGGAAAGGCAGTGGGATATAGATGTGATAGACAGATACATTCCCAGATAGTTCGCTAAAATAAAGAGAACTCTTGGAGTGATGCAACCAAGAGTGAATTTATTTAAGAAAGGACTCAGACGAGTCCTGACCCTGATGATAAATTATACCCTAGTCCTTAATAAGAGTATGAAATATCACCCACACTATCACCATTTTGCATCTGACTCTGGTTGGCAAATCTCAAGGTCCTGACTCATTATGATCAGTTGTCCAGTTGTTAATCTCTTCAGCACAGTCCCTTATCTAAGGAGGTCTGTTTGATGGTTAAACAGGAAAAGGCTTTCCTTCTGTGTAGCTCTCAGATTGTGGGATGCAATCCATTCTCACTGTCACTCCTTTGGAAAGTGTATAAAGACAGATTTTTTAATCTGGCCTTTTGAAATTTTTGCATGATTGAGCTGATTTTAATGCTTTGGTTCTTAATTTATTTTGAGTGATATTTGTTATCAAATCTATAAAATAAATGGAGAGAGAGAGATTGATCCACCAGTTCCCACCAAGTCTAAAGACATCTCGTGCAGAGCTTTGAAAAGTTACCTTTTCGTATTACAACATTCAAAAACCCATGATCAGTGGCCATGCCGACTGGGGGATTTGGATGTGTTGTAGTCTAAAAAAGTAACTTTTCAAAGCTTTGTTCCTGGGTTAGATCTAACCCAATGTTATCTTCTCCAATTGTAAGTAGATGGAGACTGACCTTGGAAAGAAGTTTCCCCATCCTTGCTTTGTTGTTGTTGTATGCCTTCAAGTTGTTTCTGACTTATGGCAACCCTAAGGCAAACCTATCATGGGATTTTCATGGAAAGTTTCATCAGAGGGGATTTGTCATTCCCATCCTCTGAGGCTGAGAGAATGTGACTTGCCCAAGGTCACCCAGTGGATTTACATGGCCAAGCCAGGATTCGAACCCTGATCTCCAGAGTCGCAATCCAATGTGCAAACCACTACACCATGCTGGCTCCTTGTTACCTTGATACAAAATTCACAAACCTGGCCCTAAGTCTGTCTGTTAAACCCAACTAGAGTAGATTGCCAGATGTCCAAGTGAAATTCAGAAAAAGAAGAGGTACTAGGGATCATATAGCAAACATATGCTGGATAAAATAATGTACTAAGGAATTTCAAAGGAAGATCACCCTGTGCTTTTTAGACTATTATAAATCATTTGATTGTATAAATCATGAGAAATCATGAATCACTTTTAAAGAGATAGGTGTACCCACAACACTTGATAGTCCTGGTGTGTAATCTATACTCAGGACAAGAGGCTGCTGTTAGGGCAGAATACGGAGAAATTGAATGATTTCCAAATGGAAAAGTGTTTAGGCAAGACTGTATTCTATCACCTTATCTGTTTCATTTGTATGCTGAAAACATCATATGAAAAGCACCATTAGATTAGATTTAGAAGAAGGAGATGTCAAAATTGGAGGAAGGAACATCAACAATGTAAGATATGCACATGACACCATACTCCTAGCAGAAAATATCAGAGATTTTGAAAGATTATTGAATAAAGTCAAGGCAGAATGCTCAAAGGCAAGTTTACAGCTGAACATCAAGAAAACAAAAATTATAACATTGACGATCTGCATAAATTTAAAGCAGACTATAAATAGATTGAAATAGTTCAAGATTTCCCATACTTGGGCTCAGTTATCAATCAGAGTGGAGACTGCAGTCAATAAATCAGAAGAAGACTTAATAAATAATAATAATAAATTTTATTTCTATCCCGCCCCTCTGCAGCGCAAGACTTGGACTTGTAAGGGCAGCTATGAGGAAACTAGATAAGACCCTGAAATGTAAAGATATATATATAATTATATACTAAAATTAGGATTGTCCATGCCATCATATCTTCCATTTCTATGTATGGGTGTGATAACTAGACAGCGATGAAAGCCGATAGGAAGAAAATCAACTAATCTGAGATGTAGTGCTGGAGAAGAGTTCTGTGAACACTGTGGACTGCTAAAAAGACCAATAAATGGTTCCTAGAGCAAATCAGGCTCAAACTCTCTCTAGAAGCAAAGATGACTAAAATGAGGTTGTCATATTTTGACCATATCACATTTAAATTAAAGACAATAACTGGAAAAGAGGAAGACTGTATACCAAATGGATAGATTCAGTCAGAGGAACCATAGCCATGAACCTGCAAGAGCTGAGCAAGGCAGTTGAGTATAGGGCAGGGATGGGCAACTTCTTGAGCTTGGTGTGTCAAACCTTGCCAAAAAAACTGAGCATAACTCGGGTGGTGTGTCACTTTGAGGAAAAAACATTATTTCGCTGCCGGGAGAGGAGGGACTGGCCTAAATACCTTGGCCTCAGCCTCTTCCCAGCCCTGTGCTGGTGGTGCCGCTGCGCCCGAAGTCCCAGAACTAGACGCTCTGTGCTGGACTTCTGTTGTTTTGGCCTACAGACCTCCGGCACAGAGTGTCTAATAGGGGAGGATGAAACATTTGCGACTAGAGTCTTAGAGTTAAGAGTCTAACTCTAAGACTCTAGTCGCAAATGTTTCATCCTCAGGAGCAGCAAATGTTTCATCCTCGTCGACTGCACTTGGCTGTGCAGGAGCCGAGGATGAAATATCCTTCTCGGCATGCGGCCGCCTCAGCAGACGCTTGTCATAAAAAATGGCTACACATGTCAGTGCTGACATGCGTGTCGTAGGTTCGCCATTACTGGTATAGGGTGACTTGGAGGTCTCTCATTTATTGGGGCCACCATGGGCTGAAGTCGAACCCGAAGGCACTTAACAACAAGAATAAACTCATGAAATGGTTGAAAACACTGTTAAGTCAACATTTTTTTTAATAAAGTTTATTAGTTTAAAAAAACACAAAAGTATACATATGCATACATACGTATATACAAACATACAAACAAACATAAATTAACACACAACAGAAAAAAAAACCCAGCACCTAGCTTATACATATAACACATACCGCCTAATCAAAAACTATTTCCCTTACAAATTAAAAATCTACTTCCTGAACCAGGACTAAGATCTTAACCGATATTATGTCTCACCCTCCTGTATTTATGCCATTAAGCTATGGGCCATTTCTCCCTATTATAAAAAAATAAAAGGACAAATGCATACAGAGTTGGTTAAGTCAACATTTATGAAAGTGCCATTGATTCAACAGGTTTATTGTGATTAAGATTAAGAATAAAATGAGATTTAGATTCATCCATATTGGAAACATGTCCTCCATCATTAAGAAATGGTTCTCTAGTCTAATAGTCTGGAATATCACAACTTCCAACTCCTGCAGGTAAATAAACAACAACTCCATATTCTGTGTAAATAAAAGTGAACAATTTGCTGTATTAAAAAAAAAAGGAGGGGAGACTTATGTTATATTTATTTGCTGGTGATAACAGGTGCAGCGCTAGCAGCCATATTCTGCTCCCTGTGTTTTTGTCATATCATGCCAGTTTCTAGACAACTGTGCCATTTTCAGTTTGGCTTTATATCTGTAGTCTAAATTGTGGTTTGTTTGTTTTTGTCTTTTTAAAAACTGTCTCTAATTCCAATTGCCTGGAGTCCAGTTTGATCCAATATGCCTGTATGTGAAGAAGAATGGAAAGATTAAGAGTTCAAATTGAAATGAAGGGCAGGATATTAAATTTTAATAAAGATCTATCCAGGGTGGCTGTAGGATATTAGAATAGCCAACATTTCTCAGCAGCTAAAATTACACAGTGAAAGAACACTTGGACAAATCTCCAGAAAGTGTTTACCAATCGTCTGCAAAGGAAATAAAGTTTTAAAATTTCTGGCCCACTTTAGCAGCCATATGCCAGTGAACACAAAGTGACCACTCATATGTCTTGGCTTAAATTGTTCCCAGAAAAAATCATCTTCATCAGCTATGGAAAAGTTTGGAATGGTATATTTTCTTTAAAAAGTGAAACATTTGAACCATGTATTATTAACGTATCATATTTTTTTAAAAAAACTGTTACCTTCTATGTAAGCTGACTCTTACATTTAAGACATAATACATTTTTTAAAAAATCTTGCAAGCCTCTCTGGATACTTCGGTAGAAAGATAGGATATAATAAAAATGGTTGGAATCTTCTATGCACTATGTTGGTACATAACCACAACAGATATGTAACTAAGTAGTGAATTGCGGCCCGACCTCTTCATCCCTATTTACTGATCAGCAACCTCTGTGAGTGCTGAGATCTGTTCCCCTGTTCAGAAAGTTGATGTCTAATGCACCCCTTCCCTCGTGTGAGCAATCTCTATCACAATAGGCAGAAACAGTCACAATCCTCCCTCACTGGAGACATCACTCACGAAGAGGTGGGAGAGTCAGTCAGCCGCTTCCTGAGTGACAAGGGAACAGACCCTTGCCAATCGCAGCAGCTGCTGACTGGTAAATGGGGATTGGGGGATTTTTACAATCTCTATGTATCCCCTAAACCAGAGGATACGTAATGATTGTGAATATAAAGCAATCATGAATGCATAACTCTCAGTTGCATGTTCAGAACTACCCAATAGGATTTTGGCCAATAATGGTAGTAACAACAGCAACATCAACTCAAGAGATTATTTTGTGCTATCATTGCAACAACCTTGTAAGATATGTTGGGCTGAGAAAGAATGATTGTCTGTTTCCAGACACAATGCAGTTGATTTTGCTAATGTAAACAGCTTGTACAAATGTTTCTTCTTAATGGCTTTTGGCTTGGATGAGTTTTGGATGAGTTTTGTCCCATGATTATCTTCTTTTGTTTAGAGAATCTAGACCAGGGTTCGGCAAGATTTACACTGGTCGCTGGTCCCCAGGTCTTCTGCTGGGCGGGGGGGGGCTGTGTGCACGCATGGCCCCTGCAGACCCCCGCCGCCACCACGTGTGCTGCCACCACGCCACCACCATGCATGTCGCAGCTGCCATTTTGGCAAATGAAATGGTGGCTGCAACTCGTTTGTGCATGCGCAGTACTCCTACGCATGCGCAAACGAGTCGCACCACCCATTTTGTTCAAAATGGCAGCTGTGGCTTGTTTATGCATGCGCAGGAGTACTGTGCATGCGCAAACGAGTAGCACCCGCCATTTTGGCAAACAAAATGGCGACCGCAACGTGCACAGCGGCGTGCGCGGTGGGGGCGGGGGGCAGCGGGGGCCGGTCGGTGGGGGGTGGCAGGCCGGGGGCACTCAGCAGGCCGTAGGTTGCCAACCCCGGATCTAGACAGTTAAGATTTTTGGTACATTATTAACATGTTATGGCCAAGATCCTATACAGCAGAGCACAAAGAAAAAATTCCCATATAAAACTAAACAAAGCTTATCACATGGCTTTTTAAATCAGCTTACCTCTTCCAATTTAAATTTTAACCTGGCTGGCAATCTGATATTATCGCAGTGATTTTGCCATTGAATCCGCCACCTGGGTCCATCCCAGGTCCATCTCCACTCCCAGGAGTACTCTGGTGGCTATTTTCTTAAGCTGGAAAACTCCCATCTTTGAAAAGAGGCATGCTGAGCACCCCTGGGAGTGGGGATGGACCCAAGTGGTGGATTCGGTGGCAAAATCACTCAATGCCAGCCGAATAAAAATTTAAATCAGAAGAGGTAAGCCAATTTGAAAAGCCGTACAATAAGCTCCTTTGTCTTTCTTCCCTCTCACCCACCCAATTCACCACTTGGCCACTGTAGTTCCCCCTGCCCCCCCAAGCTATTCAGTAATGGGAGGAGAGCAGGGAGAATTGAAGAAGCATCTGGCTGTGTACCTATAAGCAATATGTGAATGCTTACATTATCTACTGAGATCTATTGGGTTCCTCTAGAGATCTCAGCAGATGATGTCATAATTCTGTTTCTGGATACATGAACATAGCAGACACTTCTCCAATCCCACCCACTGCTCTCCTTCAGCCAGTGAATGACTGCTGAGGAGGCCTGCAGCAGCTAAACAGTTAGTCAGGGAGGCTTTGGTCATTGCAGAGTAAGGAAGAGAGTCCCAATATCTACAATGACAAAAAAGGAAAAGAAAAAAAGAGAGATGCAGGCATATGTTGGACTTAGGTGTGGATATGTTACCACCAGGGTGCCAGCCAGTGTATGGAGGGTCTATCAAAGGCACCCTTCAGGATGTTAACTTCCAAAAAATCCTTTCAGTACATACTCTTATAATACATAGCAAAACAGACCATGACCTAAATGCTTGTTTCATATGTCTGTTCCAGTACTGGATATATTGTCTTTCTTTTCTCTTCTAGGTTCCGTTGTATTGTGTACCCATTCAGGCAGAAGCTAACCCTAAGGAAAGCACTGATCACCATTGTTATCATCTGGGTCTTAGCCTTGATCATTATGTGCCCCTCAGCAGTCACCTTGACCGTCACCAGGGATGACTACCATTTCATGGTAGATGCCTACAACCATTCCTACCCATTCTACTCCTGCTGGGAGGCCTGGCCAGACCAGGAGATGCGTAAGATCTACACCACCATTCTTTTCTCCCACATTTACCTTGCTCCTCTTACTTCAATTGTTATTATGTATGCTCGTGTTGCCTTCAAACTGTTCAAATCATCTGCACCCATACGAGGCTCCCAGTCAGAGGACAATGAGGGGAGAAGGGTCTCCAAGAGGAAAATCAAAGTCATCAACATGTTGATAATTGTGGCATTGTTCTTCACTCTCTCATGGTTGCCTCTATGGACTTTAATGCTTTTGACAGACTATGGGAACCTAACTGAGTATCAACTGAACCTCATTACAGTTTATTTTTTCCCCTTTGCCCATTGGCTAGCTTTCTTTAACAGCAGCATTAACCCAATCATCTATGGGTACTTCAATGAGAACTTCAGGAGAGGGTTCCAAGAGGCCTTCAAAGTCCAGATCTGCTCCATGGAGAAGAGAGACAAGGACACTTTTTCTGAAAGGAACAACAGTGGATTCCTTTTTGGGACACGCAATCGGATTTTTGTGGAAGTTCAAGGTAGTGACTCAGCACAGCCCTCCGAATCTGGCCAAAGCAGCCTTTTGAAAGCAGGATTATTCCCATCAAGGAATGGACAAACAGCTCACCATGGGTTTGTGGTTGAGGATTTTGAAAGTAAAGGTTGTTCTCCCAATACCGTCAGTGTCCCAGCTTGGGATATCTAAGGATGTTTGAGACTCCATGGGCTGGTGTTGACTTTGCTAGATATCATTTGTGTCACACAGCAGAGCACATGTGAACCAAACACATGTCAAGGGGGCATCTCAAAACCAAACCCTTTGCCCTGTAATCTGTGCAGGGACATGGGATTTTCATATCCAACATGGAAGGATTTTCTCTTCTTCTAGTCACAGTGTGGCTTGGATGAGTTTTGATAGAGTGCTTTGGTTTAAAAATGTGTATCCCTCCTCAAAGCTTAGTAAATGGGGTGGAGGAGACCTCAGACTAGATTTTGTGGCTCCAGGTCTGATTTCCCTGTTTTAGAAGGAAATAGAACAAAACACTCCTTTTGAACAAGGCTTCATAACAGGAGCACAGTTGACTGACTGGTCATCAATTTCATTTATTGGACACTATTGGTGTGCTACCTCAGTAAAAAAACAACAAAGTAAGGCTGAGAAGTAAGAGGATGAAAAGCATTCATTCTGGGAACAAGAGTATCAACTATTTGTAGTGTTTACACAAAGAGAGACACATGAACCAATCAATCGTTTATTCCACATCCACCTAATACTCCCTTTATCTTTTGTGACACTATGTCGGAGCACTATGAGATGGTTGCCACTTTTAGAGAGAGTTTGGGAAAGTAATTTTTTTTGGATTACAACTCCCAGAATCATCTAGCCAGCATGGTCACTGGTCATACCAAACTGTAGACAAGTCATAGGAGGACTGGGGAAAAAGAATTGCACTAGTGTTTCTGTGATCACAAAAGGTCACTTCATCAAAAGGGCTAGACTGGGCTGTGACTCCAGTTGTCTTCACTCTGTACAGATGTAATTTAATCTGCTAATCCTAGCTAGGAGATTGAAAGCTTACTTCTTCTCCATCCTTCTTCCTTTATCTGAGGGAAAATTGTCTCACCTTTGTCTTACCTGCTTTACAGTGCACGCCTTTTTGGGATACAAAGCAAATGCTCCACAATTGTGCCTCATACTAGCCCAGGGATGGGGAACATGTGGTTCTCCAGATGTTGCCGTTGCTCCCATCATCCCTCCCCATGGGCTATGCTGACTGGTGGGCGTTGGAGTCTTTACCAGTCCCACGTAACAGTATTGGCCAGTTATACAGTGTGTTTTTTTAAAACCAACAACAGTGGAAGAAAAGTCATGAATCCACACACAGAAAAGGAGAGAGAGGAAGGGAGAAGGTATGCACAAGCCCAAGATATGTTGCTGAGCACTGTGGTTAGATAATCAGGGAAATTAATGCCTCCATCTCAGGCATAACTTTGTTATTTTCTCAAATTATAAGGATATACAGTTTATTTTTTTCACCAAGAGCCAAGCTTAGATGATGGTAGCACATTGCCCTTTCACGCTACACAGTCACACCACTATGATTCTTCTTTAAATACCATGCCAACATGCCAAAAAAATCTGGGATTGGCAGTTTGGTGAGGCAACCATGGCATTTAAAAAGGGATCATAGGGCCAGAATTGTGTACTGTGAAAGGATCATAGGATTGGTGCCACACTGCAGAATTAATGCAGTTTGACACTGTTTTAAATGCCATGGCTCCATGCTATGGAGCCATGGGATTTGTAGTTTGTTGTGGCACCAGAGCTCTCTGACAGAGAAGGCTAAATATCTCCCCAAACTACAAATCCCAGAATTCTATAGCATTGAGCCATAGCAATTAAAGTATTTCAAACTGCATTAATTCTGTAGTGTAGATACAGTCTAGCTATCTGCTATTTAAGGCTGTAAAACTATATATTCCTTCCCTCCCCATTCACGGACTTGAAGTCCGTGGTCTTGGTCCTTCATGGATTGGCAAGCTGGAAGTGATAAAATGGTGTGTGCACCCGTGGTGTCCATGCAGGGCCACATGCAGGAGCATACACCTAATGAAAACAATGGGGACTTGAATATTAGTGATATTTCTGATTCAGGGTGAGTGGGTCCAGAAGGGATCCCTCACAAATCGGAAGGGACGACTGTACATACATAACTGCAAGAAAGTTCAGTTCAGAGCTGGTAACATAATGCTTTCAAAATTAATGCATTGATGCTGATAGTTAGTAATTAGGAATTATATCAGTTAATGTTAACACTGGAAGGACAATGTGTAGCTTTTATCATTCATTACTTTGTTATACTGACTCTCTTTTAAAAAGCTATTGGATGTACAGTGAATGGTTTTGGGTTGACCTGTTGCCCTCTAGTGGTAATTCCTATTGTTTTCTTCAAAGTCATATTTCCATAGTTTTAAATTGTCTTCCTTAAGTCTGGCAGATTCCAGATTTGCTGTAGTATAAATCCTACAGTCTGATAGCTATGATAATGAGAATTATAGTCCAAATACATTTGGACTGCTAGATTAGAGAAAGTTGTCCTAAAGCATGGAGTCTAACAAGTGATCTGTGACATTTGATCACTGAAATACATATCTTCTCTTCTTTCCACTTGCTGCAACATATATGCTATCCACTCACTTTTCAAATGCCCTGCATTGTTTGAAAAAGATGAATTAGCAATGGTGTGTTTATTCCCGTTAAGAGGATATTTATCTGACAGTGTACTAACAAGTGTACTAACAAGTAGCTACAAAGTTCAGTTGGTGAACTGAATTGTGGAGAATTCTTAATCAGAATCTCAATCTTAATCAGAAATATTGTGATGTCTGATCATTAATCTCTGAGCATATGAAGAAGATATTTCTGCACTGCTGGATAATTGTATCCTCTGGCTCCTATTGATTTAGAATTAAGAAAAATGCAAAGATCAGTGATAGAGCATGTTTTGCTTACTGGTCCTACATCCAATCTCTGGCATCTGCAGTTAAAAACATCAGGTACTTATACAATCCCAAAATACTGCAGTGTCTTCTTCATTATCACACATTTCAGTGCATCTCCTAGTTTCATAAACTGGACTGGTGGGATATGTAAAGAAAGACATGCTCTCTAGAGCAGTGCTACTCAAAAGTGATGGTCCATGGACTGGTACAGGTCCGCAAGGTATTGTTGAGAGGTCCAGGTGAATTTCCAGGAAAAAAAGAAACAATTGTAGCCATAAATATTAATTCCCCTGGCATCCTGGAAAAAAAAGTTAATTTAGGTGTCCCACATCAGATAGCCTGGGAAGCAGTACCCTAGAGAACTCAGAACTTCTCTACCGCATCATGTATAAAAATACTGAGAATGAAGGCTGAAATCCTATACTTACTTATCTGGGAGTAAGCCTCACTGAACTCAAAAGGATGTATTTCAGAGTAGACATGTATATGAATTTGCAGTCTTTTAAATTTGAAAGGAATAGGCAGGGAAAGGTTATACATTTATATCTCACCCCACCCATCATACATATCTCTATATAGGCACCAAGCGCTGTGCAGGTTGAGTCTCTCTTATCCAAAATGCTTGGGACCAGAAGTGTTTTGGATTTTGGAATTTTTAGAATTTGGAATATTTGCAAATACATAACGAGATATCTTGCAAATGGGACCCAAGTCTAAACAAAAAATTCATTTATCTTTCACTATACACCTTATACACATTTTGTTGTTGTTAGCTGCCCTCGAGTCGGTTCCGAATCATGGCAACCTTGTGGATGAGACATCTCCAAGAATCCCTATCCACTGCCTTGCCCAGATCCTTCAAGCCCTTGCCCATAACCTCCTTGATCAAGTTTATCTATCTGGTTTGTGGTCTTCCTCTCTTTCTTCTACCCTCTACCT
>JAIPUX010001880.1:21217875-21227909 GCA_020142125.1 Phrynosoma platyrhinos
CAATGCCAGAGTTTATTGCATGATCCTTTGTTGTGATTGCTGCCCGCATTGGCTCCCTGCATCTCCACTCCTTGTTGCCTTGACTTCAGAACGGACTGGACTATTGCTGCCCACTGGCTGATCTGACCCTGGACTGGACTGGCTATTGTGACTCTGGTATTCCTGATTTCAGCTTTGACTTTCGGTTTGCTCTTTCTCTCACTCCCTGCAAGGTTTGTGGTCTCTTTCCAGCTGCATAGCTAATTGCCTTGTTGAGCCATCCTTATCGGCGTAGGTTTGTGTGTGCTGGCCGCAATCCAGGACACCTACATAGGTGTTTGTAGCTTCACAAAGGAAGGAGACATGCTGGATTCCAAGGCCTTATTGCAAGCTCTAGAAATTCCATGGACTTTTTCATCAGGCAAGATCAAACTTGCAACAAGTATTTTGTGCATTTTGGTTGGCCAGTAAAGATATCACATGGATTTTTGTTTGAATTTGCTAAATGGCCAACACAGCTACCCCTGAATGGATTCCAAGGAAATATCTTCTTTCAGTTGCAAATGGAAATTAAATTTCCTTGACTTTGAAAATCTTCCAGTGACCGCATGGCCAAAGGGGGAGTTGCCAGCCTGCAGATAGCCCTCCCTTACAATCTGAACTAAGATTAAAGTCATCAGAAAAGCAAGGTAGGATAAAGCTGTGCAACCTGCTGTTTGGAGTGGCCAAGGTCAGATTCCTAAAGCTGAGAGGTTGCAAATAAAATGGTTTTAGAAGATCTACTCTTAGGGGACTTGGATGATGAAGGGTGTGACCCTGTCTTTTCTGTTTGAAAACAAAAGTAAAATTTACTTTGCAGATGTTTAAAAAATAAAGAAAATTATAAATTCTCTGAAAAGCCAAGCAGAATACATTTTGAGTAAGGTCATCTCTTCCAAAATTTGAAATTATCCCAAGTGATGGTGTGAGATCATGTAGTTACTCCCTTCTCTCTTTTGACGACTAACTGCATGAAGAATTTAATCATAATTAGAGTGAATATTGTTGGTCTTCCAATACATTGCCAGCAGCACAAAGATGTCAGATTTACTTTCTGTTTCCTTACAAGGCAGATTGCTATTACAAAAACATGAAACTGAAACAAATAGCGTAGTAAATCATTTTATGCCACATGAAAAAACACCTAGAGGATTGCATCACCAAATCGTAGCTACTTTGAGAGGTCATATATATGTCAAGGAACCAACATGTTTTGCATAGGTGTGCGATTTATAGGTGCTGGGTTATTGGTCCATCCAGATTAGCCTTTTTCAGCTGCTGGCAGATGCCATCCAATGTTGCAGGCAAAGGTCTTTCTCACCCCTATTGCGAATAACATTCTAAGCTGCTTATTGAACTTATTTTCTGCTGCTGACTTTTTAGCCGTAAACCTAGAACGTCCTTCATGTGTGTGTACCAAGTCATATGGGAACGACTTTCTTCATTACCATAATTTCATGAAACTGGAATTTGTGGCTATCACAACTAGGTCAGTGGGGGCATTGGTGTGAGTCTTTGGTGAGAAGTAGATAGGTAAGCAGCCTTATTGGCTGGAAAGATGGACAAAACTGGCCCCACTCATCTAGTTGTAGTATTCACAGAAACATGAATATATATGAGATAGTGATGTGAATAATTGATGCTGTATTTTGGGGAGGGGGTTAGAAATAATGTTCTGTGAGTGTTACATGTATTTAACACACTGTGCCTTCTATATTATCCAGAATATTAGACACATAGGAAAACAGTTGGTTTGTAGAAATAAATTAAAACAGTTATAACGTAATGACAGATACTGACATGGACTGGGGGCTATATACAATCAGCCCTTGCTATCTGCGAGGATCCATTTCAGACCTCCCCTGTGGATACCAAAATCTTTGAAAGCTCAAGGTTACGTTGTCCCCATGATGGCACATACATGCGGCCATGCCATCATTAGGGATAACCCCCATTGTCGCATGGCAGTGTGTGTACACAACCGCGCTGCCATTGGGGACAACAGAACTTAATGGTGGTGCAGCTGTGTGTATGTGCTGCCACAAGACAATGGTAGCTGTCCCAAATGGTGGCATGGGCACGCACCACCATGGGGGACAGTGCAGGCTTGAACCTATGAATGGCAAGTCCATGGATACCAAGGGCTGACTACTTGACCAGTCCGTGTCTGGGCCTGACACAAAGATTTAAATTTTGATGAAGATTTTACGGCTTGCTGTTGAAGCACAACTCTGTTGAGGTGCCTTGTAAAACTGAAATCTCTTATGGAAGCAAAGACACCAGAGAAGTAACAGCTAGGTTTAGTTTGACTTGTGTGTTGGCTGGCTGGCTGACTGCAAGTTTACGGTAACTTCTAAAACTGAAGATACAGATGTTACTGACCTGTTGGAGTTTGACTTTGGACACTGGCTGGTTTCTTTAGCACAATAGTTGGCTATGAGAACTGTTAAACCCTTGCTTGGGAGTGCTGGAGACCTACTATGCCAGACAGCTATCGCATGTGATGGTAGCCTGTTCTGTTTTGGTATGTCTGTTTTGAAAAGCTAGGACAGAAAGGAACTTCATCAAATTGCTAGTCCCAACTACAGTAAACCCACTGAATCAACACTTGTATACATCTCACTGATTCTAGATACAGTTTGCACCTGAAATATTTCTGCTGATGGGTGCAATGATTTCATCGGAATAAAACTTACTTTTGATTGAGACCATAATTGATATATATTTCTCAGACATTCATATTCTTTGGGCAAAATTGAGTATTATGCAAGCATATTTCCTCTCTTGCTTTCCCTCCTGCAGCTCTTGTTGCCTCATAGTTTGCACTTAACATTTTCTTTGTTTTCCAGAAAATGACAAAGGCGAATACATTTCTCCATTCCATGACATTCCAGTATATGGAGATGCTGGCAAGGTAATCTATATAGTTCTACTGAACAATTTTGTTGTGAAGGTCTCCAGCCCATGTTTGCAGATTATAAAAACAGCTTAGCTACCAGATACCTAGATACAGTGGGCCCTTGGTATCTGCTGGGGTTTGGTTCTGGGTCCACCTGAATCTGTGTATGTTCAAGTCCCATTCAATGCAGTGGTTTAGTAAAATGGCATCTCTTATATAAAATGACAAAATCAAGGTTTGCTTTTTGGAATTTATATATTTTTAAAATGTTTTCAACCCATGAATGCTTTGATCCATGGATAAGGAGTCAGTGGATATGGAGGGCTGACTGTACTTTATTTTAAGAGGAAATGAGTTTTGTGTGTATCTTTTAACAACTTCAACCTAACTTATGATGGTGCTTAATTAAGGTAACCTTTACTGCACCATCAAACAATGTCACTTAAATAAAATTTGACTTCATGGTGGGGATAGCCTGAATATAGTGTACTCATGCAAAGTGAACTATTTATTGGGCAGGATTGAGGAAATAAATACTGTTACCATAACTCTCTGGCCATGGGTAGCTCCTTTAGCCCTGGCTCTACATTTGCTGTTTTTACCAGAGAACTGTTTTCCTTACTTTCAGCAAGCTCCGGCTTCCAGTGGGAAAATATGAAAGTATTTCATTTTCCTAGTGTGTTCCTAGTCTTAAGGGAAAAATAGAGAAGTTGGTTCATTGCATTTCATCTGGTATTGTTTAAATTGGCACTGGTTTTTAAAAATTGCATTTGGTTCCACTTGTAGTTTAGGCCTAAATGTCTTGTCTTCCATTCCAGGCTTGGAAATCACTATTTCAAAACCAGTATTTAACTTTTTTTCTATACGACTTACTGTACTCGAGGATTTTCTAATTTCTGGTAACACAATAGTTTACTTCAAATGTTGTAATTTCAGTCCAATAACCTGTATTCCAACACTCAGTCATTTTTTTATTTTTATTTTTGTCTTACTGACTTTCCCACATAGCTGTCAGTTTTCCATTGTATCAAAATGTAATGGAGAGACTGGTGTATTACATTCTTTCAGAGCAGAATATTAAAGCTTGGACCAAAGATGTGCTCTTGATCTAGTAAAGCAGGGGAACGTGTGATACAGATTTGGAGGTTGGGGACCACATGTGTGCATCTCAGCTATCCTTCCTTGCTGAGAGAGAATAGAAGACTGATACAAATTGGTACCAATACTGGAGGGGGAAGTATTTGTATGAAATTGGGGATGGAATTATGGCACTCTTGTGGGGCTGCCTGAAATGCCACTACATAGGTTTTGCACTCCTGCAAATAAGTCATGGTTCATTGGACTGAGCACATTGCATTTGAAGTGGGACATTGCTTTTATTTAGCTCTTGTTCTAACATTGGTGTCAGCTCAGCAATTAGGTTGTGGCCTAAAGTGATGCAATGAAATCTTCATATCTTAGTTTTTAGGAAGTTAGATAAAATAATGTTATGCTGTTTTGGGGAGCCCAATGTCTTCAGAAAGAAGAAGTCAATAATGCTCTTGTCAAGGCATGATGTTGTTGTTTTTTTAATTAGTCAGACTGTGGGCATTTATTAAGACTCCAACATAACAAAACAAAAAAAAAAGGATTTTAAAGCATTGAAAGGATAGCCCAAATGGAGTTGATACAACCCTGTGGAAAGCAGAGCTGACAAGTAGAACTGCAGTTAACTTTATACATGCACAGATCAACACTAGTACCACTGAAAATGCTTTTGAGGGGTACAGCAGCTTATGAAAAGTGGAATGCAGTTTCTTTTGAAATAACTGAAATTGGATTCTGGAAATTGTATCTTTTGAACAATAGTATCTTCAAGTTAGTATGTTAACCATCTCTTATTAAGTGCTCAAGTATATCTTTCAGCTTAAGCTAAAAAAATGGAGGTAGAGCCTACAGGATTAAAACCGGAGCACACAGCAGAGGCAGGAGCTTCATCTGCCTGCAGAGTTCAGAGTCATGGGAACAATCACAAAGGCCAGTCTTTGTATAAGAGAGACCCTTCTTGTTTGGAGGGGATATGCTGTTTGATTATCCTAATAGGTACATATAAACATTTCATTATCCTGGAAACTAACTGATGCAATGCAGATTGTTAGACTTCACTTTTCTTTGTTTTTATTGCAGGGATGCCTCACATCATGGTTTCACCGCAGCTTCAGTGGCAGCACAGTTAGGGAGTCCAGTTTATTTCGTTTATTAATTACCCTGCCTTTCTCCTGGCATTGCCCAGTTTAGGGCAAAAGGTTACATTACCCAGTCTTGTTTCTAGCTCTTGTTCCTAATCCTGGTATTTTTAAGATCTTGAGAGGATTGTAAAGTATCTCGCAGTCTAGGATTGGATATGTTCTAAATTTATCAGTACTGGGATGCTGCTAAATATGTTCTAAATGTACATGGCTTTTGCATGCCTTTTTATACTCACCCTAAATATGTCAGACTAATTTATGTTTTTGAATTAATTTGTTTTGTATAATCATGAGAACAGAAGCTTTCCTATATTGAGACATAGCCAAAAAGAAAATAATAAAAAGATTATTAATAAAATAGTATAAACGTTTGTTATCAGTAAAGAGTCATGCTTCCTTTCTCAAAATGTAGTGCCCATTTTATACATTAATAGTTCTCTAAAATGCTTTTGTCATCCAGTTTAAACATAAGGAGTTGTTTAGTTTTGCCACAAATAGTTTCTTGTTATATTAAAAAACCCACAAGCTGATTGCAAGTAACTATGATACAAAAGCTCATTTGAAGCAAGCCTAGCACTTACAGGGATATTTGTATGTTTCTTAAAAAAACAAACCCAAGCAACTCTACTCTGTCTTCTGAAGGAAGAATGGGGATTCTCCCTCAAACTGAAGCCAGCCAAAGTCTAGAATACCATTATTATACTCTTCAGGCTTACAGTTTGAAAGGAAAGTGGCTTGGTGAGGGAAGAAGAAAAAAGCTATTTCATGCACCACTGTTGAAGTTTCAGTGTTCCTCAGAATGCCATTCCAGTTGAGATGAGAATAGTTCAGGTAGCCTGATGGAATGGCTGGTGCAAAGTGATTGTAGAGAAAAAGCTAGAAGCTAGGTCAGGGGTAGGCAACTTTTACCTACCTGGGGCCGGTCCACTGGTCCGGAGCTGTGCTGAGGGGAGGGAAATGGCGCTGCATGTGCTCGCTTGCTCGTGCATGCGCAGTACGGCAGAAGTACTGTGCATGCACACGCATGCTCATGTGTGCGTGCGGAGTACTTACGGCGTACTGCGTATGCACAAGCGAGTCATGGCTGCCATTTTGTTTTCCAAAATGGTGGCCATGACTTGTTCGCGCATGCACAGTACTCTGGCACATGCGCGAATGAGTCACGGCCGCCATTTTGGAAAATAAAATGGCGGCCCAGCTGCAACTCGTATGGCGGCAGCGGCAGGACCGGGCTGAGGCTGGTCCAAAGGCCTTGCGGGGCCGGGGCCGGCCCCCGGGCCGTAGGTTGCCAACCCCTGCGCTAGGTGATCTGTTTTTAGATGCAATGGAATAGATATCTTTTTCTTCTTTGCCTTGTTTTCTGCAGCCCAGTGAAATGTGGCTGCACTATATCAGGAAACTATTAACATATCTAGAATCTGCAGAGCTAACTCTCTGAGAGTAGTTAGATATCTGAGTGAGGAAATAAATAAATATGTGAATAGTATTTGGTGATTACAACCATAATCCTGTATCCTCTTACTTGGTATTAAGATTCATCAAACTCTTTGGGACATATTTGGGAATAAATACCCATGTGACTGTAGTATAGGCTATCTTGTGGGGCTCAAATATCCCATAGGAATTCTAGCTTTTGAAACATTTGAGTGTTTTGGCAAAAGTATATTTGCTCCTCCATGCTAAGCAGTTGCCTGTTCTTGCATGAAATACTCTTCAAATGTATATTATCCTTTCTTATGAGTGCAGTATATATTCATAATTAGAATGGCTAGGGATAGACTGTAATAGGACAATAAGGTAGTTGGCTATTCTAGCAAGAGAAGTCCAATCTGTGGCTGTTTACTTAGAAGCAAGTCTCACTTTGTATAGGATTGCAGGCTGTAGTCTGTAATTATGCTGAGGAAATAGGAGAAACTCCTGTGCTCTAAAGTTCATAGATCAGGATGATAGCTTAGATCAGTCAGGACAGAAGAAGTAGGGCAGGGCGGGGACGGATGAGGACAGGGAGATCAGCAAACAGAAGGGATTCATCTGGTGAACTTTGTCTTGTAATTACTGTTCATGAACTGTGCTATATTGATGGATCTCATAACACAAGGGTGAAAGTTTCTCCATATTTGTTACTAAGTGAATATAAATTTTAAAAACAAAAACCACTGTAACAGTCAAGATCTTTTTCCATTACAAAAAGCCAAATCAGAACGTTGAAGAGTTCCTTTTTGGGATTAAAACTCCAAGAATTTTCCATCTGGTATGGCCAGTGGCCGTCTTGGCTGGGGAGTCCTGGAAGTTATAATTCAGGAAGTAATTTTCCAATGTTCTGGGCAAAATACGCTATAATAGTAGCTTCTTCAGCCTTTAAGTCTTGCTTTCTATTATATGCTTTTAACTGTATTAACATTTACAGTTTTGAGTTTCCACAGGGGAGGTGCTTTTGTATTCATTTTCGGATTTTCCCAAAGTCAAACTGATTCTGTTAAAGGTAGAGAGGGCCATCTGTTGTATTTTTATCAAAATGATAATCATCCCTGTTCTATCCCAGTAGATCTCCTCATGAAAATATTGTTTCCATCCCATACTTTTCCTGCTAGAAGAAACTTGAATACAAAGTGATCTGCTACTTCCCCCTTTTGTAAAATCTATTACCTGAATAGTTATCAATGGATAACCCTTGGCAAGCTAGAAAAATTATAAAATGCATAAGTTAATTACACAGATGTTCAACTCTATTTTTACAGTGTTATGGTCTATAGAATTCAGTATATACCTTTCTTGTTTCTTATTCTTTTCAGGATATATTCAACATGGTGGTTGAAATACCTCGATGGACCAATGCTAAGATGGAGGTAATTTCTTGGATGTGGATGAAAAGCTGTAGTTTATGGCTTGCCTGTCTCAACTTGATCTTTGTCAAAATCAGTTTGTCAGTTTTGAGCTGGGTTGTCAAGTTAGTAATATAGAAAATGGCAATGCTATAAAACTTTAATTCTGTGTACATTTGAGAGAAAGTCAAATCTGGATTAATTTTTTTCTATGGAAATATGAATTGAAGCACCTGTAAGCAAAATAACATTTTAGAATAGGTTTATTTTTGAATTGTTCCTTGAATACTAAGCCAAATGAATTCTGTTTTTAGATTGCAACCAAAGATCCTTTAAATCCAATTAAACAAGATGTGAAGAAGGGAAAGCTACGTTATGTTGCTAATGTATTTCCCCACAAGGGATATATCTGGAATTACGGTGCCATTCCACAGGTATTTTAATACGTTGTGTCCTTTTTGTTTCTTACAGAACCTAAAAACAACAGTCAGCAACACTAATGAGGGGAAATCTGTTACTACTGCATGGGCAGTAGTTAACAAAATTGCAGGAGAAACATTACAGTGTTGTATATGCTATAAACAAGCAAGCTGTTTGTTATACAGCTGTAATAGTGGCTTCATAAAACACAACTTGCATAATAATAGGGTTCTTTTGAAATTATATGGATCCCTCCCAAAGTTACTACAAGTTGAAGTAAGCACTATATAAATATTGACTAAAATTTAAGGAACTTGGCATTCTGGAATGCTAATTTAGCTCTTTTCAGAAAAGAAGAGGAAAAGTTTATCTGTGGAAGCTTTGATTGCAGCACAAATGTTTAGACTGCAGTATAACATCTTGAACTAAGCTAGATTCATGTGTGTCTATCAGATTTATCGGACACTTTTGTCTGTGACTATTTTCTGGTGTCATGGATTATTTCCTGTGGGGATGGATAATCTGAGTGGGATGCTATGCTTTTTACATATTTCCTCCTCATCAGTTGGTGTTGGGATTATTGTTCTTGTTTCTTTTTATTAGACTTGAGAAACATGCCTTTTACCACAATCCCTAACACCACAAAACTTTCTCAAACTTGTGCTTGCTTTTTACATTTTCTCTGTTTCTTGATGATTTCTTCCAGTCACACTAATTTCCAAGCTTGTAGGTCTTGTGGTCCCAGATAAACTGAGATTGACAGTGTAAGACAAGCATCTGCTATTGTATTAAATGCAAAAATGCTCATTGCCAGGTTTTTAATAACCGTGCTTCTGACCTGGAAGGAAGTTAGGTCAGTTTCTATTAAAGCATTCCCAAACTGCAGCTTCCTGCTGGCAAGTGCTATCAACACATCCGTATTTCTTTGTAAGAGACAAAGGGACTTATGTAGTAGTCTCTTGGATTTATGTTCACGTGAGCATCTTTTTAAATTTATGCATCAAATATAACTGAATGTCAAAATGTGATGAGCATTTCCATACTGGATTCATATGCAGAAATCTGCTTTGTGTATAAGAAATGCATTTGTACTTGAAACACATGTGTATATTCAGCTAGAAATTGCAGACTATTTCCTTGAATTCTTTTGTTGACATAGAATCATAGAGTTGGAAGAGACCACAAGGGCCATCCAGTCCAACCCCCTGCCATGGAGGAACTCAAAATCAAAGCATACCCAATGGCCTCTGTTTAAAAACTTCCAAAGAAGGAGACTCCACCACTCTCTGAGGGAGAGTGTTCCACTGTTGAACAGCTCTTAGTGTCAGGAAATGCTTCCTAATGTTGAGGTGGAATCTCTTTTCCTGTAGCTTGCATCCATTATTCCAGGTCCTGTTCTCTGAAGCAGCAGAAAACAAGCCTGCTCCCTCCTCAATATGACACTCTTTCAAATACTTAACATGGCGATCATATCCCCTCTTAACCATCTCTTCTTTAGGCTAAACATACCCAAGTTCCCTCAGTCGTTCCTCATAGGGCATGGTTTCCAGACCCTTCACCATTTTAATTGCCCTCCTTTGGACATGCTTGAGTTTCTCAACATCCTTTTTTAATTGTGGTGCTCAGAACTGGACACAGTATTCCAGG
>JAIPUX010001880.1:21228009-21238124 GCA_020142125.1 Phrynosoma platyrhinos
AGCTTTGGCCCAGCTTTCTAATCTATTAAAGTCATCTTGAATTTTCATTCTGTCCTCTGTGGTATTAGCTAATCCTCCTAATTCGGCGTCATCTGCAAATTTGATAAGTATGCCCCCTATGCTTTCATCCAAGTCATTGATAAAGATGTTGAAAAGCACTGGGCCCTGGACAGAACATCAGAACTGCCAGCCACTGTCTAATTGTTAGTAGAGTAATGAAGCTGCATATGGTTAAGATAGATATTCAGTCTGTAAAGAGTATGTTGTCTTTCTCTTTTCTTTTTAGACTTGGGAAGATCCAGCGCATAAAGATGAAAATACTGGCTGCTGTGGAGATAATGATCCAATTGATGTCTGTGAAATTGGAAGCAAGGTAGCAAAATAATTTTTGAGGTAGAATATGTATGTTATAATATGTCATCAAAGCCTCTAAAACAGTACTTATGTGTACATATGAGGTTATTGTAGATTTGGAGTTTTCAACCAGCTGCTCATTGTAGAAACATATTGCTTATGTGTGTTTAGGACTCATAACATATAATCCTCATCTACCAGTAAGCTCAAAACCAGCGGTAAGGAACGTATTCTTTATATGCAGCAAATGGATCTTCTAATTACTGTGTTGAGACTTTAGTGCATAGTATTTAAGTTTGGAAAATGGGAGGGGGGGAAGTCATATTTTGCATATTTTCTTAAAGTTGTTAACCCAAGTGAGGCTTTGAAAGACCTTGATGTAGTGGAATAAGTAACTTGATCATGAAAACAGTTTTTTAATAAGCTTTTATAGTTGTATTTCTGAAATCTGCACCTATGGTATGCAGTTTGCATGCTCACAAAATATGACAAATAAACTTCTTTCCACAAATGTTTTAATTTCTGTATATTGTTAGTGGCTTAGGCAGAACAGTAGTTCACTCATTGAATAGTCAGACAGTGGCCACAGCTGGACATCACAACAAGCTAGTGTGTTGGTTTAGGTTAGCTAATCATTTCTCTTGCAAATGGGAGCATTGGAAGAAATCACAGAACTTATATCTATGGTTTATTTATTTAGTTTGTGACATCTGAACCCTGCCTTGTCTTTTTCTAACAAGACAGAGAAGCAGTCCTTGTTTTGTTGTAGACTTATTTCACTGGCTTGACAAGTGGTATCCTGGGTTTGGATATCAAGGTTGACAAACCTGGCTTATCATGATGTCCAAAACCAGGGTAATGGAGAGGTACTACCTTCAAGTCTAACTTATTAGAACAAGCATTATTATTAGAACTAATTTATATTAATGAGGCAAATCTACTCAAAACAGGTATGCAGTAGAGGAGAAATAATTCAAGTGAAAGTTCTGGGCACTCTGGCACTAATTGATGAGGGTGAAACAGACTGGAAGATTATTGCAATTAATGTTGAAGACCCTGAAGCTGCTAATTTTAACAGTAAGTAACACTGAAGCAAGGAAGTGTATGTCTTCATGTCATGCCTCTTCCTTTTATTAAGATTTTCAGTATGAGAAGGTGCATTTAGTGCCCAGTAAGGCTGACATGAGGCTGTTCATATAACAAGAACAACATGTACAATAGAATACTCTATATACTAATGTAAAAGTCTAGAAATTTTAGTCAAAAAATTCACCCCAAAATTTGAGTCAGCCTATCCACAGATCAGTGTACCTACTGTACTTTAATGCTTGTAAAAAGAAAAAGAAAAAAGAATAATCACCTGGTGAAAAGGAAGAGTGTTATCTGTTCTGGAAGCACTGACACCCCCCCCCCCCCCCCCCCCATTTTCTCATCCATCCAGCCTTTAGGGTGAGCACAAACAGTTATGCCTGCTTGAATTTTGTAAGTTCTTTGGCATGGTTTTCCTTGGCTTCATCCTTAAGTTCTTTGTTACATGCCCCTAAGTTTTACCCTTGTCTTATCCACGAGTCATATCAAAATTCATAATTTTGGCCCCCAAATGTGCCCTCAACTTATATATGAGGTCGACTTATAGTTAAGTATATACAATAATATGTGAAAAGTTGTTAGTGAACCTTTCTGAAGGAGATTACCATTGCTACTGCACACTCCCACCTTCTGAAAGAGTCATAATGGAAACTCC
Source organism: Phrynosoma platyrhinos (assembly GCA_020142125.1). Lineage (NCBI taxonomy): Eukaryota > Metazoa > Chordata > Lepidosauria > Squamata > Phrynosomatidae > Phrynosoma > Phrynosoma platyrhinos. The sequence continues at coordinate 21,230,108 of JAIPUX010001880.1, forward strand.
ACTTGTCATAAACTGAATGCTAGATACATGAATTAATTTAGCCTTGAGCAAAGTAACATTTGTAGGATCATTTCCTTTAGAGCAAGTAACATTTGCATTATTTGTGATGATGTAGATAAAGAGGATTTGGGACCAAATGTTTTGATTAAAAATTCTTGGAAGAGCAATCATTTAATGCCAGAAAACAGCAGTGGTTGTTCTTACTTGCATTTCATTCATGTTTTTCTTCATAAAGATGGCTTCATAAAGATTTAGAGACCGACCACACAGAACAGGAGGATGTTGACCCTTATGGCAGTAGGTGGGGTCTGAGGCTAGCCTAATGTGTGGTCAGAACTGCAGAAGCCTCAGTATTCCCATATCATGGATGCAGTTTGGAGGAGCACCTGGTCTTGACATCTGCTTGTGAGGTGGTGCCTTTCTAATAAAAAGATGACACTTTTTAATTATCCTTCACTGAATATGATTTTCCTCTTAGTCTTCCAACCCAGCAAATGAAATGTTTGTGGTTATATGTGGACATAGTTCTTCAGTTAGCCTCTTGTCTAGGGACTGATGTCTAGTAAGGTTGTCAACCTTGGCTGTGAGTTCACTGAAGAAATTAAGAATGGCATTACATTAATTAAGTTGTAGATTTTGGCTGTCATCCAGAGAAATGAAGTGCACATGCAACTGATGGGTTCTGTATATTTCTTTTCTTGTATGTGTCTACATCTGCAGAATTAGACATGCATGCTTTATATAAGTTACTAAAGAAGAGGCAGGTGTGGTGAGGGTTAAAGAATCTTGGTGCCACATGCCATTCTGCTTGCATTTGTTCATATTATTGGTAACATAATGATAATAATAATAACAACAACAACAATAATAATAATAAAAAAACTCTGACTAAGTTCTGAATGTGTGCCTCTTCTTTTTTTCTTTTTAATTAAGATATTGATGATGTCAGGAGGATTAAGCCTGGATACCTGGAAGCTACAGTGGACTGGTTTAGAAGATATAAAGTACCTGACGGGAAGCCAGAAAACCAGTTTGCATTTGATGGAGAATTTAAGGACAGGGTATGTTTCTATTTTTGCTCATATTTTTTCAGTGTTTAATAGTGCTTATTCTTTTTTCTTTTTCTTTTTTTTTAAAAGAGGAATGACATACTGTAAGTGATTAAAAGCATAAACAGTATGTCTGCTGCTTCCATATTGGGGAAGTTCACACTTCTTCTGTGTTACCAATTGCTCAGTGAGGACCTCACATTTCTTATGTGAAAACTGGTGACACATTAACTTCCAAATGTCTAGGCTGGGGTAGCCAGCTGTAGAGAGATGGTGGGGCCAATTTTTGTCCTTGCATGTCCCCTCTACAGGCTATACTGACATACCAATTGTATCACTTCTGGTTTTGATTGTGGCTTGTTTCCAGCACTGCTTCTCTTCTCCGCCCCCTCCCCCAGTGGGGAGCCAGTTCATTTTGTGTCATTCTAGAGTGTTTGGAGATGAGAATCATCTGGGGAATCTGGGAACTTCAAGGGTCCACAGCCTCCACTTCTCCCACATTGTTCTAGACAAATGCCTTCAAGAATCCTTCCTGATCTCTGGGCCTTATCCTCCACTCGGCTATGGAAACCCCCTGGGTGATCTTGAGCAAATCGCACATCTCAGCCCCGGAATACCCCATGATAAGTTTGCATTAGGGGCGCCATAGGTTGGAAACAACATGAAGGCACAGAACAACAGTTTGTGCCAAGTGCACATAGTCCCCACTCCTACCAGATAGGTCAGGCCAGACATACTCTTTGTGCTTTTACTGTCATGATCCATATAGTTCAGATTTTGCATTAAAAGAACAGGCTTTTTACAAACTTCCTGAAACCCTTAGAATTGGTCAGTGGTCATGGCAGGGTGGGTAAACCTTGTTATCAACTGTGCAAAGGAACAGAACTCAAGACTTAAACTCAACTTAAAATACATTATAAAGAATAAAAAATTCAGTAATAGAGCTGTCTTAAAAAACAAAATGCCAAAGTAATTAGATAACGTTTTATCAGAAAACTTAAATCCTTGTGATAATTTACATTTCAAAGCAGTTTACAAATGTGAGTCTGGATTCCATATATGAAAAGGGAAAGTAAAACCCACAATGGAAACAATCGTACATTGGAAATTTTTTATTTCTTAAACTCTGGAAGAGGGTTGGGAAAATGGGAGCCAACTAGTCAAATGGGGAATTAATTTTCCATGGGAAACCTGGGATGCTTCATTTACTCAGATGGGGGGGGGGGGAATCCAACTGCTTTCCCTCTAGCCCTGTACATAATCTTTGTCTCAAACACAAATATCCTGCTCCATACACCCAAGCACATCTGCCCTGTTGTTTTTACACCGCCTAGCCATGGTCTTCTCCAGGCTGAGACATAGGGTAAAGGGGCTTTTAACTTGCTTTTCATCCAGTGTAACAAGTGGATTTCTAAGAATTTTTCCAACTCAACTGTTAATTTCTGTGTGCATAGCAAAGCACAGATGAATGGTAGTAAGCACTTTAAAGTACTTAAAAGAGACATTCTGCCCAAGGTTCTGCACATGGATGTACTGGATTGTAGGCTGCTTTGAACTGAGGACACCTGAGCTGAAATGTTAGCTTCCCCTGCTTTTACTCATATTGTCAGATGCTTATTTAAATGTTTTGAAAATGTATTGACCTTTCTAATATGAACTTGTTTGAGATGGCCTGTAATCCTAGAATAGGCATTGAGATCAAACAGCTCCCCAGATGATTGTTAGTCTACACCTCCCATCAGTCCCATCCAGCACATGAGGGTGAGGGATGCTAGGCGTTACAGTACAACAGCATCTGGAGAGTCTCAGGATTACCATCCTGTCCTACAAGGTGGTATATCTGTGTATAAATAAATAGTCTTTAGCCTGTGTATCATCTTATGTGGAAATGTATCAGTGGATGGAGCTAGGATTGCTGGCCTTTCCATCCTCTGCTCACTTCCAAAGAGGCTTTTGTTAAAAATCAGCTGTCAGCCAAGAGTGTTTGTAATACCAGTTTAACATTAAAAGGAAGATAGGTTTCCACATAAATCAAATAGCATGAAACACAAAACAAATAAATTGGCAGATTAGTTTAGCAATACAGTGAAAAAACTGGCAAAGGGCAAAATGTGAACTGCAGCTGTGGTCTAGGTTTTCATAAAGTAGAAATATGTTTTCCAAACACATGGCATGATTGCATCACAGCTGTTGAGAACAGACATTGAACTTTTTTTTCTTTTTGAATGTTTAGGACTTTGCTATTGATGTTATCAAAAGCACACACGATTTCTGGAAGGCACTAGTAACTAACAAAGCGAATGCAGGAGAGATTTGCTGGTAAGTTACCTCTGTTTTCAATACTAATGCTTTCAAAGAAATGGAATCTTTTCTCCAGTCAGAGGAATACTAGTCTTGCAGATTACTAAGTGTAACAATTGCTGTAGCATCTGTACTGATAGCAAGACATGCTTATCTTACATGTGTCCACATAAGGATATTCCATAAGATTTTTATATTCAATAGGCTAGAGGAAAAAATGGCTACTTTTATAACTGAACTTTCTCTTCCAGCACAAACACAACTTTGCCAGACAGCTCCTTCTGTTGCAGTCAAACGTCTGCTGCATCTACTGTGACAGCGGTAAGCAGATTTGGCAATCTGTGCCCCTGAAAACATTGAGTCACTATTCTAATGGGCAGGGCTGTGCATATTGTGTGTTTCAAAGGCGAAAAGCCATCAAATGTATTGGGTGTAGAATTTAGCATTTGTTCTTTGTTTAACTATCCATTCCTTGTGTAAAAGCAAGCACTATAATTTGGAATACTCTTTCCCTGTTTTCTGCTAAAGCAGGAAGCAAACTTTTCCTTGTAGGGAACAATGTGTGGATAGTAACCAGAAACCCATATTCTAAATAAATAAATAATTGAACAAGTGCAAAATACCTTTCTGATTTGGATTAGGATTCATTTACAACAACCCCACAATATTCTCTTCCTTGTTAGCATTTGAAACACAGACAGAATTGAAACCTCAGGATACTTGGAATTACAGTCACCCCTTCTTTTTCGTGAGGGATCCGTTCTGGACCCCTGCCCCCCCAACGTGAAAAAGAAAACCATGCATATTCAAGCCCCACAGACTTGAATGGGAGTGCACCCCATTAATTAAAATGGAAGTAGCCCCTCCATGAATAATCAAAACTGCAGATCCCAATTCTGTGGTTTTGGAGGGGCGACTATAGTACCAGGGTACATTCACTTGTCTCTTGTGGAACTTGTCTCAAGCCCCAGATAAACAGTTTTACAGTAAGCATCTGGGAGATAACTTCTTCCCGCAGTTAGGATCAGCAGGGATTATAAATGCATGTATCTGTTATGTGTGCTTTCACACTGCATATTGACTTAGATGACCTCATGAATTTTATAGGGCTTTTCTTAGGCAAGGAATACTCAAAGATGTTTTTGCCAGCTCCTTCCTCTAAAATACAGTTGACTCTTGTGAAAACGGAGACTTGCCAATATTCCAGCCCCATAGTCTTGAATGGGGCACGCCCCCGAGGGCATGCGCCCCATTGATTTTAACGGAGGTCGCCTCTCCATGAATATTCAAAACCGTGGACCTCAAGTCCACAAGAACGGAGGTGCTACTGTACTGCCTACAGCACCTGGTGTTCATTAGCAGTCTCCCATTCAACTACTAACCAGGACTGACCCGACTTTATTCTAGGATCAGATGGGATCTGGTGAGCAGGGTATTTAGTCTATAAATGCATAGATTCCAAAACAAAACAAACAAACAAAAAAAAAACCCCTAAACTTAATTAACATTCTATTTTTATTGTAAAACCTTAAATACTGAAGTCAGAGAATTAGCCCAGGTTTCTGAGTTAAAAGGTAATCCTTTGTTTAATGCTCTCTGTTTCAGGCACCTGCCTGTGGGCCTGCCAACCCATTACCAATTGAAGGTAAGGCACTTCAGTTAAGAGTGGATTTTAGAAATGCATGTTCTGGTAGGATGAGAAGCTGACAGTTCTCACTCTGCATTATAACTGGTGTGATGGGTTGTAACAGAGGATCTAAATTAAACATTACATTTAATGTGAAGACAATAAATAATTGAGGACAAACTGGATGTTCATGGGAAGTCAATTGTATATATATGTATGTATGTATATGTGTATATATATATATATGTATTTGAAATGATGACACAAAATATTTTATTGTAACATTTGAAAAGTAACAAGTATTTTTAAAAAAATAAAATGTAAAGTTGTACTTCATTGTGTTCTCCTAAACCCAAAAGACAGTGAAGCCTTTATTGGGCCAACAAAGATGCACATTATACATGTTGCAAGCTTTTGAAGCCCACTGACTTCTTCATCAGGCCAAGGTGTTAAAAATGATACAGGAAGTGAGGAAATGGAGGATGTTTGGTCAAGATGTTGTAGTTGTTGTCCTCAGTTCAGATGTTATGGGAGGGTATTCATACAGGTGGGCCCCTCCTCCTCCTGGCCATGTGGGTGCTGGGAGACTTTAAATTCTAATTCCAAGACAAAAAGCTACTGTCTTTGAGATCCAGTTTATCTTAAATCCTTTGTGAGGCCACAAACCCCTTTGTTAGGAAGAGATCATGAATACCCTTCCATTACATCTGAACTGAGGACAACAACTACAACATCTTGACCAAATGCAGGGCTGTGACTTAACATCCTCAATTTTTTTCTCCTGTAAGATTTTTTAACACCTTTGCCTGATGAAGTAGCCAGTGGAGCTTTGAAAGCTCACACCCTATATAATGTGCATTTTGGTTACCCCAGTAAAGGTATCACTGTCTTGAGGATTATACTGTACTTCCCTGGATATGTTCATTGTGTTCTGTTTTGTTTCCAAAGTTAACTTAGGCCAGGGATGGAGAATCATGCGGTGTTGGCGCTCCTGTACATTTAACAAGACGTTTTTTGGCATCTTAAAGATTAACAAATCCATCATGGCATAAATCTTAGTGGACTACAGTCTGTTGTATTATGTATTATGAGAAATTGTATTTTGAATAATTGTATACAAATGATAGCAAAGACAGCCTGCTTCTTGGTGTAGCTATCAAATCCTCCTCATATAAATATCCATTAAAATTACAGGAATTAGCCCCAATATTAATACTTGCCATTCCTGTTTTATGACTTAGGGCCTTTACAGACTACTAGAAATAGTGTAGCTTAAGGCCACTTTAACTGTCTTGGCTCAGTGCTAAAGAATCATGGGAACTGTAGTTTATTGTGGCACCAGAGCTCTCTGGCAGAGAAGGCTCAATGTCTCAGAAAAAATAGTTCCCATGATTCCCTAGCACTGAGCCAAGGCAGTTAAAGTGGCCTCAAGTTGCATTATTTCTGGCAGTCTGTAAAGGCCCTTAGTGATTCTGGGATGCTTTCCATGTTACTTTCCCCATCATATTCTTAATAAGCAGGCTGGGAGTTGCCTACACAGTGTTGACATTATGCCTTGCTCAAGTACAGATGATCTGATGTAAATTCAGGACATATGCCAGGAAGAATTTCTAGAAGCTGTTACAGCAAATGCCTGTTTCTTGTCCACCTGAAGTTTAAGGGACACAAGCCTTTAACTGCTCTCTTACTGCTTCTGTGCTCACTAGCAACAAAACCAAGACTATATTAAATAGTAATTGGTCATGAGTAACTAGTTTCTTTTAAGTAGAGAGATCTTGTAGCACCTTAGAGATTAACTAAAGAAAGAAGTTGGCAGCATGAGCTTTTGTAGACTTACGTCTACTTCCTCAGATGCATTTGAGGAAATAGACTTAAGTCAACAAAAGCTCAGGCTGTCAACTTCTTTCTTTAGTTAATCTCTAAGGTGCTACAAGATCTCTCCGCATACTTATTCTACAGACTACATGGCTATATCTTTTAGTTTCTGTTAAGTTACTTTAAATTCTTACAATAGCAGGCAGAACTTTGTGATGAACTTTAATGCGATATGTAATAATGGAAGGATGTCTGTCTCTGTTCCTTTTTTCCAAACCAAGTGGACAAGTGGTTCTACTGCCAGAAGCAATGAACTGGAATGCAGATGCTGAAGTAGCTGCTGTCTTGATCACCAGGAAACACTTAATGAGAACTAGATGAGAAGTGAGAACTTCCGTTTCCAGAAGAATCCTCTTTTTAAATAAGTAAATTGCCTATTATGACAGAACAGATTTTACAGATTTATGAATAATGTGTGCTCAAAATATATAAAGATCATACAGAATCTGAGCAGTTCTAGTGTGAAATACCAGCTTAACAGTCTTCAAATATCCTTGTATAATAAGGGATTCACTGTTATGTAAGGAAATCTTGTATAGACAGTCATATTTTGTTGTTTCCTGGATAAAAGAAACATTTTTTTTGCTGCAACTCATTCTAAAGTGTGTCAGTGTTCTTAACTGTATAAGCCAAATATTCTCATTCAGATAAACAAGCCTGATCAGGAGGCAGAAGCAGAGCCAGAATCTTCTATTCCTTTATATTCTCTTTCATTTAAAATTTGAAGTAAGCAAAAATAACAATATCATTAAGTGGGACTGAGATTAAATACAGTACATACCCTGGAATTCAACTTTCAGGTAATTCTTAACACATACCTAGTGCTGCTTAAGTAGAGTGCTGTAAGAGTTTACAACTTAACCCACCACTTTTTCATCATGTGTAAGGCTCTGCCTAAACCCCTGCTGCCACCAAATGTGAAGACTTCCACAAATCTCAGGTTACCATCAAGAGGGAGGGTTTTCTCTTGCTCCACCTCTGCAAAAAATGTAAGGACCTCCTCCTGTGCTACTGCTGTGGCCACCAACTGTGGGGACCTATCAGATGCCTTTAAGGTACCTGTGTGAGATATTATGCAACGTATATCATTACCGGACACCACCCCTCTTTATTCACTACCACTGTCCTCAACTACAGCCAGCCTTAGTTCCCACAGCTGCTAGGG
>JAIPUX010001880.1:21243568-21258206 GCA_020142125.1 Phrynosoma platyrhinos
CCCCCCCCCCCCGCCCTGCAATGTAACAGGGACAAGCACTATATTTGTGCCTGTTTGTGTACAATAATTTCTTTCTTTCCTGCAAACTTTCAAGGGACTGGGAGCTAATGGTTCAGGGACCACTACTTTAGAGTAGAACTGTCATAGACTAATAGGTGTTTATCAATTTTACTTTAGGAACAGAAGCAATACCAGATGTAGGTCTTGGGACGTTATCACACGGGGGCAAATCTGCTGGTTAATCCACACAAATCCCAAACAGAAACTGGATTTGTGCCCCACGTTTTCACACGACGTCTCACAGAAACTGGACAGAAAGTAGACAGAAATTGGTGTTAACCGCGATCTTTTGAAATTCGGTTGTTTGGAGGAAATGCAAATGTGAAATTAAGGTAATTTCGCATTTACCATAATGTGAAAAGCAAATGCGAATTTGGGAGCATTTCCCTGCTTTTTCCCATGGTTCCAGCGAGCATTCCTACATCTGCGCATGTTCAAGAAGCTCATTTCTAGTACATTTATGGGCTTTTCTCACTTGTGTGTGAACGTTAATGCGCTTACTGTAAATTCGCAATTAAGGTAATTATGTGTGAAAGCCATTTGCAGAAACAAGGTTTATTTTCGGTTTATTTTCGGAATGCCTCATTTCCACTTTATTATCGCTTTTTGGCCCACGTGTGATAACGTCCTCAGTCTTACCATGGCTACTTGGACTTATTTCAACTGCCTTACTCATAAACCAGTGTGTATATTTGGGGTTACAACACCTCCAACTCAAAGATAGCCTCTCCCCAACCCATCCCTTTTCATTGATGGGAGAAGCCTGTCAATAACCTTGCAAATGCACAAGTCCCCAGATGCGAAGCATCACACCCAGTACAATTGCATGATGGTGTCTGTATCCCCTCCTCTTCCTGTCCCCCTTAGTAGCACCTCTGCATACACCATGCTATATTTTGGGGTCCTCATATTTTCATCTCCTATCTGGAGATAACATTTTTTTGATAGATCAATGACCTTTCAGGAACACTAGGTCAGTTTCCCAGGAATAAAGGAACGTGTCTCAAGGCATGTGTACATCCAGGTAAACAAGACCATTACATCTAAATGTGTGAATTAAGTACTCCTTCCTTTCCAAGTAATCTGCATTTCCTGTCTCATTCTTTGCACCCAGAGCAGTAAGCCAACTTCTCTGCCTATCCGCTGCTGTGTCCTCAGCCAAACATCCTTGTCCACCCATCTCAGGGATATCCTGATCCAATCACTGTTTTTGTCAAATTAAATTAAAGCTAGCAACCAGTCTGGAATGCTATTGTTGATTCCTAGGAAAATACATTCAGTCTTTGTTACCGGAACAGATATACCACTGCCTGGGGCTAGTCTTAAGGTATAAATATGGTTGCAAAACCTAACCTCTGTGCACACAGCCAGCATATAATATAGCCCAGCACTCTATGTATGTTCTGTGTCACCCTCAGAGCTCCCAGTCTGAGTCACTCGAGCTTTCCATGGTCCATCTTTCTTTGGAGGAATACATTTCTAGGGTGCCCTGTGGAGGGCATGCCCCATATTTTTAGGTCACTCCTTCATATGGAGGATGCATCCTATACATGGAGGCTGTCCTGCATTGGTAGGTCCTCCCATCCTACATTTCCAGAACACATTCTACATTTCCACAGCAGAGTGTAATCCGCTATTCCGTTGCTCTACATCAGGGGTAGGCAACCTTTCCCCTTTAAGGGCCGAGGGACTTCAGTTCCCAGAATCCCAGGAGCTATTGGCCAACATGGGACTATTGGCCAACATGGCTGAGGCTTCTGGGAGCTGAAGGCCCTCGGCCCTTAAAGGGGAAAGGTTGCCTACCCCTGCTCTACGTACATCTTTCTTTTGGTTCTCCAGGTGTTTTCAACTTCAACTCCCAGAAGCCCCAGCTACCTTGGCCAACAAGTCAGGAGTTCTGTGAGCTGGAGTCCAAAACATCTGGAGGTCCAAAGCATGGAGATGGCTGACCTATAAGTCATATAGTGATGAAACTTTTCTTGGTTAGTCTGATCTCGAATGGGACTCAACGGGAAACACATTTCCTGGGCATGCCCTCCATTGGCAGGACATGACGTAGGACCCATCCTACACTTCCAATGTCTAGGAGATGACCTAAATTTCCAGGAGAAGTCCCACATTTCCACAGGAGAGGACAATTCATTCCTATGTTCTTCCAAAGAGATCCTTCGTTGCTCCTCTGGAAGTTCTGGACATCAACTCCCAGAAGCCTCAGCTAGATTGGCCAGCAGTCAGGGATTCTGGGAGCCAAGGTCCAAATCCAAAAACATCTGGAGGTCCAAAGTTTGGGAAAGGCCGATTTCTAAGTCCTAGAGTGGCCAAACTCTTGTTGGTTAGTCTGAAGAAGAATGGGCCTCAGGACTCAATGGGGAACACATTTCCTGGCCATGTCCTCCATTGCCAGGACACAGGGTAGAATTGTTGGACCTGTCCTCCATTTCTGGGACATACCCTCCATTTGGAGGTCACGTCCTCCATTTCCCGGACACGTCACACACTCACACAGCAGAATACGATTAATTTTTGTGTCCCACTATCTTTCTTTGGAGGAATCAATTTCTAGGGTGCCCTGTGCAGGGCCCAGGCTTCATTAATAGGCGTCCTCCATCTGTTGGACAGTCCTACATATGGTGGATGGCCCTACATAGGACAGTGCATTTTTGTAGGGAGAGGCCTACATGTGGTAGTCCTACATTAGATGATCCAAATTTGTAGGGACAGCCCTAAGTAGGACAATCCTGTTTTCAAGGGTAGTCCTACATGTGGACAACAGTCCTACGTACCACAGTCTTGTATTTCTAGGACACTCCTATATATGAAACATGAATTTAGGTGAATTGACATTTAGATGAGAGCCAGAGTGGAGCAGTGGCTTGAGCGTTGCACTGAGACTCTGATAGCTCTGGGTTCAAATCCCAGCTCAGCCATTTAAACCCACAGGGTGACCTTGGACAAAGTCACACTCTCTCAACCTCAAAGAATGGCAATGGCACTTGCGAGGAATACCCCATGATAGGTTCACCTTAGGGTCGGAAACGACTTGAAAGCACAGAACAACAAACGAGTGTTTTCAGCTTTTTATTATGTCAACCCCTCCATTTTACAAAGCCTTGTCTTCCTTTCCGGTTATAATCTCTGGTCACCCTGACCAGAAAACGATAACCTTTTTATTTTATTTTATTATGTTATTTTATTTTAATTTTTATTTAATTTAATTCGAGGCCCCTCCATGAGGGAAAGACCGGTATTCGAACCGTCAACCTCAGATAGAGAGAGCGCGCGAGACCGACGCTGCGTCAACCGCCACCATCACGCGCCTTACGCGCAGTGGGCGGAGCTTATGCTCGCCGCCACGCCTGACAGGACACGTAAGCGCGCGGTGGCAGCAGAGAAGCCTCTTTCTTTTTCTTACTCACCGGAAGTAAAGGCTACGTAGTTCCGGCGTGGAGCTGGCGGCTGAGGAGTGAGCCAAAGAGCTTGAGAGGAAAGAGAGAGAGAAAGTCTGAGGCGCCGAGTCCGGTAAGGAGAGCCTCCGTTGTTATGGCAACCGGGGGAGACGAGGCGGCGGGCTTTAGGCCTTGGGCCTCCGCTTAGGCCGCAACCGGACGGAGGGACGCGGGGAGGGAAGGGGAGGCCGGCAAGTGACACGCAAGCGAGGCGGGGGCCGGGAGGAGGGGTCGGAGGCCTCGGCTGGAAGGAGCCGCTCCCCTTCTCCGGCTCTTTCCTTCTCCCAGGGCCCGGCTGTGTGTGTGCGTTGTAGTGTGGAGACCGAGTATTGCTCTCATTTTCCTCTCTTCCTCCTCTTCGCCTCTTCTTCCTCCCCGCCCCCTCCGGCTCCTACGTGGCTCCACCGGCGGCGGCGGCGGCTGTTTTCTTCCCTCCTCGAAGAACCGTCGTCTCCGTGTGTTTGGGTGTCTCCCTCTTTTGTGTACAAGTCTAAGTATATATTGTAGTATTTTTATGGAGTGTGATAGACTCCATAAGGAGGGCCTCCGGTGGGTCGAGAGGCGATAAGCAAAGGCCTTGGTTCAAAAATGTCGTGGATGGATAAATAAATAAATAAATAAAATATAAGTATGGTTTTAGTTAGGGAGGTTCAGGTTAGGTTAGGTCCGAACAAAGCTGTTTATTTTATGGTTTCTCCTACCGTCATTTTGTCTTCCCCTCCCCCTCAAAAAAAGAAGAAAAAGAAGAGAGGGGTCCTATTTTGATCAAAGAGTGTAAATAAAATTGTTTTGATTTGATTTGAAAGAGGAGTTCAAAACACACTGCAGATGTAATCCAGTTGGAGACCGCTTTAACTGCCCTAGCTCAGTGCTAGGGAATCCTGGGAACTGTTGTTTTGTGAGACATTTAGCTGCCTCTGTCAAGAGAGCTCTGGTGCCACAATAAACTAAAATTCCTAGGATTCCCTAGCTCTGGCCCAGGGCATTTAAAGCGGTCTGAAACTAGATTATTTTTGCAGTGTGTTTAGGAGTGTGCATGTGTGTGTGTGTGTGTGTTTTAAATACAATCGATCCTATCCTCCTCATCCACGGATTTTTTATCCATGGATTCAGGCATCCATGGTCTGAAAATATTCAAAAAAAGTATAAATTCCAAATAGCAAGCCTTGATTTTGCCATTTTATATAAGGGACACCATTTTGCTATGCCATTATATTTAATGGGACTTGAACTCCCACGGATTTTGTTATCCACGGGGGTCCTGGATCCAAACCCAGCAGATAACAAGGGCCCACTGTACTGATATATATGCTGTTGATGAGGAAATCAAAATAGTTAAGAGTTCCCATACCTTGGATCAAACTGGTCAGGACAGAGACTGCAGTCAAGAAATCAGTTAAAGTGGTGCCAAACTGGATTAGTTCTGCAGTGTAGATGCAGCCTGAGCCTCTCTCCCAGAGAAATGTATAGGAGGGTTGAGAATCCTGTGGTCCTCCAAAAAATGTTGGACTGTTGCTCCCAGCACCATAGCTAATCATGAGACATGCTGACAACTTCAGTCAAACAAAATTGTTATGCCACCTTTCTCATTTTGCACATGCAGAGAATTGTTTTTGGACACATTTTTTGAAACTTTCTTGTCACAGAGAACAGTTTAACGGGGTTGTCTAATTCAAATTAGGGAGATTATCGCATCTCCTAAACAACCCCGCTTACCTCTCCCAAATTGGACTCATTTGGGAGAGGTAAGCAGGGTAGTTTAGGAGGTGCGATAATCTCCTAGGTTTGGATTTGAGCCTGGTTTCTAGTTCGGATTTATTCAGTACTCTAAACATGGAGGAAAGGGTAAGTCATAACAAAATCTACAAGCTGCAGCCTAACTCTCCCACACCCATTTTAACCTTCATGACATATACCATCATCTGAACTTCAAACATACGTTTTATTGTAACCAGAAGTTTAAAATTTACAATTACATTCAGATTCTGATTTGAAATAAATTAAACAAATGATCTACATTCAATTTATTAACTAAACAATGTTGTATTTATACTGGAGCCCATGCGTGCACTTGTAAGAATGGTATGGAGCATGGGAAGTTTTATAGTAGTTTATGAGAAATTTGGAGTCAAGAACATTTTTTCTCCACTCTCAGAAATGTTTGTATGTCTTACTTCCTGAGCATATTAGCTGACAAAAAGAAGAGCCTATGTGTTGTGTTCACCACATTTATAAGACAGCAGACCCACAGTTCTCTAGTACTTGTAATACTGTTTAGAGAGTGCTGGTCTTAAAGGCCTGCCTCCTTACATGAACCTTAAATCACATAAATGTCTGTATCACATAATCTTGCCAGTCTTTTTCTTTATTGTGTATTTTATGGCATCGTAAGTCTTGCATAAAGATAGTAGTGAAGATCAAGAAGCTTTGGACAGGTAGATTAAGTTTTCAGTCAGAACAGATTTTGGCTTTCATAATGGTTCTCATAACCCATTATTTCTATCAGTTATGTTAATAAAGAGACTCAATTCAGAGTATAGAAGCTATTGTATAAGCTGTTTAGCATGTAATTTTTTTATACTTTTTGAAGGAGGAAATGTTGACTTGTTTCTGCTGTCTTCCAACCTGTGAAGGAGATACAGTTTCAGCCTGCTGCTTCTGTCAGTCTTTGTATGTCAAATTTTAATTGTCAACTTTCTAGCTCATAGGTAAGTGTGATGGTGGAAATGTTCTGGTACACAGCCAAGACTCCTAACCATGTGTATGTGTTTTTCTAGGCAACTGATATTCCACAATGTCCTTCATATTTGAATGGATCTACAATGGCTTCAGCAGTGTGCTCCAGTTTCTAGGTAAGGCTTCAAATATTCAGATATGAGCAGCTCTCTTGATCTCATTGTTAGCCTAGAAATGAAGTGGTAATTGAAGTAGGTGGTGTTCATACTGGCTTTCACACAAGCTACTACTGATAACAGTGTGATTTGTCATCCATTCCAGCATTTTTCTTTTCTGCACACCATATTACAGACACAGCCATTCCACAACTTGTTAAAGCACAATGTAACATAGTTTCATCTTTTTAAAAAATCAATCTGAATTGATCTCCTAGAGACCTTGATTTCTTTTAGTTGAATTTCTTATACTTGGCAGTAATATCTCAAAAATCTCTGACTTGATCTCTTTAGGGACAAAATAAAATAAAATGCCACATACAAGACTGCACTGTTTGTCCATATGGCTTAACCTGCATAGATTGGCAATGGCTCTCCAGAGTTTCAGGCAATGGCTCTCCAGAGTTTCAGACTGGAGGTATTCTTTGCTCTAGACAGAGAGGCCAGGAATTGAGAATGTGATTTCTGAATGTATATGTGATTGTACAAGTGCTGCATTAGGTGGACACCATAGCTTATTATTCTAAGCGGCTTAACAGTATACAAATGAATGTGCAGGAGCAAGAAGCAAACCAATATAAAAATAAACAAGAAGAGTGCTAATCTAGGTGCCTATAAGAGAAAGTAGTGTGTTCTATTTTCAGCAATGTATCAGTTAGAAAACTGAGCTCTGCCATAAACAGTATATACTCATGTATAAGTCTAAAAGTTTTAGTTGAAAATTTGACCCCAGAAACCTGGGTCAACTTATCCACAGGTCAGTGTAAGTACTGTACTTTAACTCTTATCAAAAAAGGAACCAGCCCTTTCTCTGAGAATGGTGAAAGGCAAGCGCTTAGATTGTCCAGGGAGAACCTAAAAGAGGCCCCATTGTTGTGGCTTTGTTTCTGGGCTTTTTGAATGCCTGAGTGGGAAAATGTTGATGGCAGCAGCCCATTGACATTTCCTCTCAAAGGAGCTCTGAGACAGTAGAGGGGGGTCCATGTTTGTTTTAGGTTCTCCCCAGATGGAGGAAACTTGCCTTTCACCACTCTACTCTGAGAAGGGGATGGTTCCTTTTTTTATAAGAAAGAATACCATACCTTTACTCTTGCCTTTGCATCCTTTTCAGCATGTGTGTGTTTTCTTAGCCTCGCCTACACCTGGTTGCTTCCCCCACACATCACAATGCCATCATTTACAGTAATTCTCTCATTCATCCAGACTTTAGGGTGAACACAAACAGTTATGGCTGCCAGAGTTTTGTACATTCTTTGGCATTGTTTTCCTTTGCTTCATCATTTACATCCTTTGTTAATTCCCTAAATTTTACACTCTATTTATCCACAAGTCATCAAAATACATAATTTTGGCCCCAAAACATGCCCTCGACTTAAACATGAGATCAACTTATACACAAGTATCTATGGTATACTTTTTATGACTGTTCTGAATATTATCATCTGTGGTTTTTGAAACTGCCCAGGAATGTGGATGTTCCAGAGATGGTTTGGAAAATGTGCTTATTATGTCACAATGTAGTCTTTTTTAAATATATTCTCTTTTCTGCAGGATTATACAAGAAGTCTGGAAAGCTAGTTTTCTTGGGTTTGGATAATGCAGGCAAAACCACTCTTCTGCACATGCTTAAGGATGACCGATTAGGTCAACATGTCCCAACACTGCATCCAAGTAAGCTTTACCTAGCTATGATTGGTGTTATCTGTTAGCATCCTTTCACAAGTATGTTCCATGTTAACAGTCTTTAGAACTTGTCGCAGATTTTTAATAAAATTGCTTAATGATAGCTCTCATTCTCTTAATAGTAAAGTTTTTAAAGTTGCTACTATACACCATGCTCTAAGCATGTATAAGATTCTTTATATGTATTTAATGTTTAATATAAAAGATATGTTTTATCTGAAGTTTTAGAAATTAACATTAACAATAATTCCATATCATGTGAAAAGGTGAAAGACGTAAGGAGTAACTTCAGACTCTGCTGATCCTTAAAGTTTAAAGTCTTGTAAGGCTATTCTTATATTTAAGACAGTACATACATAACCTCTGCTTAGGCTCATAAATCATTTTCCATTTTCTTCAGCATCAGAAGAGCTGACAATTGCAGGAATGACTTTCACAACGTTTGATCTTGGTGGTCACGAGCAAGGTAGAAATTGTTTCTTCCCTTGTTACTAGCACTTACATCGTATTTTTGTTTTTATAGACATTTCTTACCAAGGAATTTTCACTAACTGTACATGCATAAGGGGTACCATAGAACACCTTGTAAAAACTGATGCCCTCAGTTATTTCATTAATAAAATTGCTGCTGTAATTATTGTAAAGTCTGTGAGGTGTTCCTTAGGGATAGTTCTATGTGAACTGTTTTCTCTCCCTTTATTAATTCTCCTTATGTCAATTGAGAAGTGACCATAAGACTATGAAAAGTCTTATTGGAAAAATACCAATAATTTATTTAACACATGCTTCAGATTGCTATGCATATTTGTGAATGATATGCTTATTGTCAAAAGGATGAGATCATAAACAGCAATAACCACTTGCTTTTGATAACAAGATGGTGTTTGAAAATTGATCAGGGCAAACAAACTATACATTTTATCCTCCTTCAGGTACTGCAACTTCTGCTACTGTTTCTATTGTTTCTTTGTAGCTCGCCGTGTCTGGAAGAACTATCTACCAGCAATTAATGGGATTGTCTTTCTAGTGGACTGTGCAGATCACACACGTCTTATGGAGTCGAAAGTGGAACTTAATGTACGTAACTCCACACCACCACTAAAATACAAGTGCCATTACACAGCATAGTCTTAATCTGTGTAAAATCTCTTCTCTGTTTCTTGATAAATTAAGGTCATATGTGTGAGAGAATGGGAGAAATCTAATAATTGAATTAGAGGTCAAGAGCGAAGTAAACTAAGTGCTGCTATTGTGAAAAGTGGCTTTGTACAATAGTATGAGAATGTAAAGATCCTGCAAGAAGAAATCTAGGTGTAATCTTCAGTACTCATTAGTAAGAAAATGATTTCAGTAGCATTTTCAGATACTGAGGTTGGAGTATTTACCGAGAACCATCGCTTGCATGCTGCATATACACCATGACATGCAAGTATTTTTTCTCTCTCATTAGGCACTAATGACTGATGAAACAATATCCAATGTGCCAATTCTTATCTTGGGTAATAAAATTGACAGACCAGAAGCTATCAGTGAGGAAAAACTGCGAGAGATTTTTGGGCTTTATGGACAGACCACAGGCAAGGTAAGTAGTCAAAGCTTGGTTCAAAAAGGAGAAGTAATCCTGTATTGCAAACTTTATGTCCTTTCTGCCAGTGCACTGTATTTGATGATTCACACATTTTAATGGCTTTTAAATTGGCTTAGAAAAATAAGTAACAAGCTTTCATTAAATCTTTGTATTGTACAGATAGTCAAAAGATACAGTGCATCTATACAGCTATAAATGATTAGGTTTGGTATAGTGTGTTTTTCAAAGATGAAGTTTTGAAGGTTAGCAGATTATACTTTCATATAGTACAGGGGAAATGGGAAATTGCAGGAGCAAATGGGAATGGATTTAAAAAGGATAGCTTCTGATACTCCTAATAAAGGTTACATGTAAACAAAAGTGACCATTCACAGATTAATTAGTGGCACGTTTGTAAAGGTAGAAAGGTTATATTAATAAAATACCTGTTGTGGGATTTTAAAAGAAGAAGAATGTCTTCATTTAAAGCCAAGAATCAAACTTCTTTCAGCAGTTTCACTTTAAAGGTATTCTTCTGAGGTATTTCTGAAGAATGCCAACATTCAGATTAAGAATGGTGTCCTCAAAGAGTGAAATATTTTCTGACTCTAACTTTACTCCTGCTTAGAGTAGGGCCATTGAAATGAATGAGACTTGTCATAATTGATTTAAGTCATTGAATTCAGGAGGTATATTCTAGGTATGATTTAGACCAAATTAGTCTCAGGCCATTGATCTTCATGAGTTCATGGCATGAGCTGGGGAGCCTACTTTTCCTTGGGATACACAGATCTTAAATAATCCTAGAGCAGGTGGGGAAAGAGCTGAACCAACTACTTTGTCCATTCATTGATGTCTGTCTTTGAGAGGCACTTTTGTGTGTGGAGGGGGGTCCTCTTGTGAAAATTTTCTTGAATGTTTGGTAATGTTACTTTTGTTATATTGTGGCTGTTGGATCACTGTCAAAAGCAATGATTGCAGTACTACAAAAACTGCAAAAATCATATCAAACCACTATGGCTAAGCATCATAAGGAAGCCTGGTGTGTTTGCCTTTGACCCTGTACTTGAGCCTAGAGTGTATGTCATTGAAGAATCCAGCAGCTAAGCCTTCTGAATGAATTTTTATTTGACTCTAGGGTAATGTGCCACAGAAGGACTTGAATACACGCCCCATGGAAGTGTTCATGTGCAGTGTACTGAAGAGGCAAGGCTACGGTGAAGGTTTTCGTTGGCTGTCACAGTATATTGACTGATATTGGAGAGACAGATCTCCTCCTGGACTGGTCCTCTTCACAGCTTCCTTATGGACATTTCTATTAGAACTTGGAAGGCTCTCCAACTATATACAGTCAATGACAAAGAGACTCTTGTCTTCAGTTACCCTATATCACAGTGGTGACACAATTCTTTTTCCTTTGTCTTGGAGATAACATTCTGTACACTGGTGCAAGTTGTCACTTCTAGTTCCCATTGTTTCCAGTGGAAACCATGGCTTTCAGTTACAATGGGGCTGGTGAGGTGGAATGCGAAACTCTGCATACAGCACTCTAGTGGCTGGAAAAGAGATCATGTCTCACCACTGTGGCCAATTGACTTAAAAGAAAGCAACTATATTTTTAAAGTGTTTATTGTAAATTTTGTCCCTTTAGATTGTTTAAGTTAGCATTCATCTTGTTTGGGCCAGAATCTGTTAGGATTTTTTTAAAAAACTATTTAATAGTTCCCAAATGACTGAACCAACTATCATGATATTCAAATGGAAAGATGGGTTTAATTGCCCTATGAGATGGTTGTGCTGTCACACTGCTTGATCATGAAGATGGTGCTGTTGGGACTGATTTGTGCAATGGTTTTTCCTCTTTCTTTGACAGGGGTTTTAGTTGGGGAGGGAAATGAATCACTCACATAGAGACACACTTGTTCAAGCTTTCCATGATGTCATAATATGTAGAAATCTGAAATATGGTTGATCACTTTGGCCCACCTCTAAAAGTTACTGTCACTCTCTTTGTCAGCAGGCTTTCTTCTTTGCCGCACCAGTGGGAAGGACTTAGGATGCAAAAAATGTTTGTGTTGGAAGCAACTGCTGAAAAGAAAAACAGTAAAAATCATGAATTTTGTTGGGTTATTGTAGCATTAAATTTTTCCAACAAGTGCATATCATAATGCTGTTAATGTAAACTAACCGTGTTTCTTTTATATCCAACAGAGAATATGTTTGAAGTTTCATTACTTGCCTAGATGCTTTCATTTTCATTTAAACACACAGGCATCCTTCTCCTTTAGGGGAGTGTGATGGTGCTTTAGTTTGAAACTATTTCTAGTGTTCACTGGCAGATATATTTCAGTCTATGGGAGCATGTGACTCAGTCTGAAAACAGTTTGCCAACTGTGTTACAAAAGGTGAAATACAAAATGGCAGGGTACCAGATATCATGCCATGGGCACTTAATTCTTTTTAAAAGTATAGTATTGCTAAGACATAATGGTAAAATACAGGATTACATGATTGTTGACCACTGTGATCTAGTATCTTTTCTCTGAACCATCAAACTTCTTCAAACACAAAGAAGTCTCTAACGTAACAACAATGGAAACCCCCAGAATTTATATGTGATGCTGAAAATCAGTTTACTTTAACTTTCAAGTCTGTCACTTGTTGCCCGTTGCTTTATGCTGCCCTTGAGTGTCAAGTGACCACATGGAGTCCTCTGAAGTACATAATGCAGCTGTAAGACAGGATAAATTTACTATTTCTCTGCCAGCAGGAAAAGCTGAATGTATTGCGAACATGATAGTTTAATTTGTACAGGTTGATACTGATATGTAATGGTTGATGTACTCCTAAAATAATTTAAGCTGGATCATCATTGAAAGAATCCTGAGACAGTAGACTTTTCATGAAAAGGGTGACTAAGCAATGTCTAATTTGCATCAAGCAGGCTCTCTTCCCATTTCTGCAATGTTAGTAATTCTAGATCTGTTTGCAATGTCTTTACGTAAAATGGCTGCATATAGCATCATTATTGAGTTCACTTTTAATCTCTGTAAATACCTTCGGGTTTTACATAAGACATTTTTCAATCACCTGTGAATATCTCCTAGGCCAAAGTGCCTAAGAGTGTGGTGCCAAGGAGTTGTAGTGAACACAATAGTCTACAGTAGCCCCACAAATACTGTTAATCAGATGCATATAATGTAGTCTCTTCAGTTCAGAGCATCTAATTTTCTCCATTTGGCTATATTTTACCCATTTAGTAAAGGGATTCAGAATGGATAGTTCCTCTTGAAATAATATGACTCCTGGTGACTTTTATCAGAAGTGGCATTCTCTGATTCCATGCTTTAAAAAAGAAGACCCAGTGAACAGAGCTAAAGGATTGATGCCTAGAAGAAGCACAGCTTTCTATGAAAGTGGTGTCCCAACCACTGGAGAATGCAGTCGTGAATAGCTCTGACCTGTTTCGTCGTCCCCTTCCCTGCTTGCCATGTATATTGTCATCAGACAGGTCTAACTCCTCACAGTGTATGGATATAAAGTTTAATATATTCTTTAGAAATTGGATTGCAGATTGGAAAATTGGGAGAAGTATGTCATTCTGTTGGCAAAATGTTTTGACTTCCCATTCCTGGAAAAGTGAAACATGTTTGCAGAGAAAGTTTGTCTGTATCCAAAACATTTTAATAAAAGTTGTTTTTTTTAAAAAAAACCCTACACAATCATATTCAAATGAAATGGGTTGAAATTATAAGAATCCTGTTTTCTAACATAAGCAAGGAATGGCATATACAGTGCCTGGGCCTAGAAATGTTCTGGATTAAGTGTTCTTAAAGTTTAAATCAAAGAAATAAATGTAGTAGGCGACAGAACACAAGAGGTCCCTTCAGCAAACAATATGTTAAACATGTTTATATAATTTAGGAGTTATATAACAATCATTAAGGGAATTTATAGTCTATCATCCAGCATTTGAATATTTTAAGCCTCACGTTGACACAGTTCTTGTTTCAGGAGGGAAAAAAAATACAGGAAAAAACTTCTGTATGTGGTGCTGCCAAAAAACAACATATTCCAGTATCTGTTAAAAGCTTGATGTTGAATCAAATGTTAAAAGAGAAGTACAGTCAGAACAACTCTGATGCTTCAGCTAGATGATACTTCAGCTAGTTCATTTCAGTGGCCATCTATAGGAGATGAAAAACTAATTAAAATAAGTAGTACTGCTTGCAGTTTTACATCAGAAGAGAATTATAAGGTGGGCAAGCATAAAGATTGCGCTTACATTGTCCAGTAGAGTATTTTATTCAGTGATGATTGATATGTGTACTCTTGTGTGCTTATTTGTGTAGTATTGCCTATCATATAATGCCCAGTATCATTTTGGGATAGAAAGGATGTTGCTGCTGTCTGAATTTGGTTGAAAAGTTATCTTGCTGAAAGCAGAAAGATGCAGATTTGCACATATACTGGAGCAGAAACATATTTATTTCATTTTTTAAAGATATATTTTTAATTTCAAATTATAACAGATACACATAAACATACACACAAACATACACTTACATATACATCTTTCATGATATATATTAAGTAAGTTCAAAGATCTTGTTAAGCCAATAGCTATCAATATTCTTCCTACAAACCGTCTATTATCTTGTTCATACATTCTTTACTTTAACCATTAGTTTCCATATATCTGAGCGTCTCTTTTTTGTCATGCCAGTTCATATCTGATCTTTTCCTAAATATCAATCATGGCACACCTTTATATTTGAGTCTTTTTCAAAGATATTTCATTTCATTTCTATGCTGCCTTTCTCCAGAGAGGGACCCAAGGCAGCTTACAAGATAAAACCACTTTACAAACATCATAGTAAAATTTTTAATAACAATTAAAATCATCTATTAAAACAGTAGACGTTAACATAAAAACATACAAAAGTTAACATATCCGTAGCATAGGTTAGAGGCAGGATATGCTCCACTCG
>JAIPUX010001880.1:21262845-21273485 GCA_020142125.1 Phrynosoma platyrhinos
TGGAGGACATTTTGGACATTCCTCCTAGACAGAAAATAAAAGCCAAAAAACACTCCTAGAAAGGTAAATTCATGCTTTTCAGTCATCCTCATAATGGAGGACATTTTTGAAATTTTTCCTGGACAGAAAATAAAAGCTAAAATCATTCCTAGAAATAGAAACTCATGCTTCTTTAGTCATGCTCAGGATGGAGGACATTTTGGACATTCCTCCTGGACAGAAAATAAAAGTTAAAAAACGCCCGTAGAAATATAAATCCATGCTTCTTAGTCATGCTCCAAATGGAGGACGTTTTGGACATTCCTTCTGGACAGGAGGTTGAAATGGAGGACAGGGTCCTGGAAAAGGAGGACATCTGGCCACCCTGGCCAAACGCCCTAACCACAAAGGAGGACAAGGCACCACAAAATGAAGGGTATGCAAGCAAAATGGAGGACATTACCAAACAAAAGCTCAAAACACTAACAGAAATATAAATTCATGCTTCTTAGTCAAGCTTAGAAATGGAGGCCAGTTTGGAATTCCTCCTGAACAGGAGGTTGGAATAGAGGACAGGTCCTGGAAATGGAGGACCTTTGGCCACCCTGGCCAGATTCCCTAACCACAAAAGCACCACAAAATGTGGAGCCTTCAAGAAAAATGGCAGAGATTGCAAAATAAAAGCTAAAAAACACTCATATAAATATGAATTCATTCCCTATGGTTTGTTTACTACATATACTACTAATATACTAATATACTACATATATTGTATTTTGTTGTGTAGTCAGTTGTATTCTTCTGATGGACTTATTTTCATTAAAATGCCTTGTTGGCTTGCAATATTGCTTCTAGAACTCTGAGCAAAACAAAGGCTTAAAACTGTACTTCGACTGAATCTACATTTCACTTATTTCTTTCAGTTGTCCATTGTGCTGAAATTAAGGGGGAAAACCCTTCAACATTTGCATTGTGTCCTCAAGCAGCCCATTGTCCAACACATTTGCTGTCCTTTTCCCCTCTGAGAAACAAATGCACCCTGAGCTCTGGGTGCGAGTCTCATCTGCTGCTGCTCCTAGGAAAAAATAACTTTACAAGGATCCTTCTTATTATCCCCTTGTTTGCAGTGAGGACAAGCTGCCAGGTAGATGCATTTCTCAAAGGGGAACAACAAGTGGTGTTATTCAGTGGGCTTCTTAGTCATACTCAAAATGGAGGACATTTTGGAATTCCTGCTGGACATAAAGTTGAATTGTAGGACATGTCCTGGAAAGGGAAGATGTCTGGTCACCTTGTCAGGGTCGCCTTACTGTGGGGCACAGGCCCAGGTCTTGTAAGTTGCACCCAAATCTTTTCAGCTCCCAGATCCCAAAAGATCACTGACATGGAGGGATCCAGGAGAGCCCCCAGGGGCTTAGCTGGCAACCTTGCAACTTCTGTCTTTGCAAATTCCTATAGGAAGACTTGGGGTTCATCTACACTTCAGAATTAAAGCAGTCTGACACTGCTTTAACTGCCATCACTCTATCCAACAGACCCCTGGGATTTGTAGTTTGTCAAGGCACTAGACCTCAGAAAGACTAGGCTGAATACTTAATCTACCCTATGCATCTGAGGAAGTATACTCTGGTCTGCAAAAGCTCACACTACCAGCTTCTCTCTTTCAGTTAGGGCCTTTGCAGACTGCCAGAAATAGTGCAAACTAAGGGGGGTTGCAGACTGCCAGAAATAGTGCAAATTGAGTCCACTTTTAGGGTTAGGGTTAGTGCTAGGGAATCATGGGAATTGTTTTTTTTTCCTGAGACACTGAGTCTTCTCTGTCAGAGAGCTCTGGTGCCACAATAAAATACAGTTCCCATGATTCCTTAGCCCTAACCCTAACCCTAAAAGTGGACTGAATTTGCACTATTTCTGGCAGTCTGCACCCCCCCTAAGTCCACTTTAACTGCCCTGACTCAGTGCTAGGGAATCATGGGAACTGTAGTTTATTGTGGCACCAGAGCTCTCTGACAGAGAAGGCTCAATGTCTCAGAAAAAAAATACAATTCCCATGATTTTCTAGCACTGAGCCAGGGCAGTTAAAGTGGCCTCAATTTGCACTATTTCTAGCAGTCTGCAAAGGCCCTTAGTCTCAAAGGTGCTACAAGGTGACCTCTTTGCATATTGATTTTCCAGACTAACACATCTGTGTCTACAGATCCCAGGATCCCATAGTATGGAGTATGGCCATGACAATCCAAGTGGTGTCCAAGTGCTTTATTTCTGCAGTGCGAAAGAGGTGTCGGTCTCACTCCCAAACTCCTCTTCCTTATATTTCCCTGTCTCAATCCAGTTCCATGTTGAATTTCTTTTTCCTGCCAGGGCTGCTGAGGCGGACGGATCCTTTCCCTGATGGCTGAGGCTCTGCGCTTGATAGCTGGGAAGGCCGGCTGTGTGGTCACTGTCTCGCGTTCCCCGGACAGCAGTGAAGCTGTGGGCGCCTCGTCCGAAGGGCCCTGGAGTGGCAGCGGCATCCTCTTGTCTCCTGACCTGGGCATTGTCCTCTGCCATGGTTCCATCTTCTCCCCTTTCCTGCTGGAACCGGAGCACCTCCACGTGTCCCAATGCAAAGTCCTGCTGCCTGAGAGCTTCTCCCCAGATCTCCGAATCCAGGTGCTGGGCACGGAGGAAGGCAGCAGCCAAACTCCTTGCAGAAGTTGGCTAGGTGGTGACTTGGGGGACAGTGTCCCAGTGTTACGGTTTAACCCGCTTTCCAGCCTGCAAAAGATGCCCAACGGCCTGAAGCATCGGGAAGCCCAGCTGGTTCTGATGGCCCCCTGCCTGCAATTCCAGGAGGCTTTTGCCAAAATCTTCAATGCTACCAACCAGTGGCATTTTGGTGGGAATGAGGTTGGACAAGAATCTGGCTCTGCTGTGGATGACATGCGTTTCTTGCACTGGTTTGCCTTGTTGAGGATCCTGGACAGCCGTCCCCCTGCTGCCAGATGGTTGAGTTGTGCGCCAGCCAAGGGGCTGAGGAAGGGGGACCCGGTGATTACCTGTGGCTCCCCTTTTGGCGCATTTTGCCCTGACATTTTCATGAATACCCTCAGCAAAGGGATTGTGAGCAACCTTGCTGGAGAAGGCAACGCCCTCATCCTGACGGACGCCCGCTGCTTGCCTGGCACAGAAGGTGGCGGCATCTTTGCAATCTCAAAAGCCGGGTTCCATCTGGTTGGCATCATTGTCGCTCCGCTTTGCTGGAAAGCCAATGAGTGGGTTGGTCTGACTCTGGTTTGTGCCGTCGACTGCATTCTGGAAAGTATCGGGAGCATCCTTGCTGGGGCCCCTTGGTTTTGTCAAACCTGGTTACGCCCCATGGCACTGGCGACTAAGCCTCGTGATGGTTTGGTAGCCAAAGATGGGCCGGTTCAGCAGATGTTAGCCGCTGTGGTTCTGGTGGAATGTGGACCAACCTGGGGGTCTGGTGTGATGGTGACTTCAAGGCTTGTGTTGACCTGTCGACATGTGGTCAGTGGTGCCTCTAGCATACATGTCAGATTACAGCCCCACCTTGAAAAGTAAGTCTGAAGTCTCAGACATGTGGAACAGGGCTGGGTGACAAGTACAATGGGCCCTTGGTATCGGCTGGGATTTGTTTCCAGGACTCCCCATGGATAGCAAAATCCATGGATGTTCAAGTCCCATTAAATACAGTGGCATAGTAAAATGCTGTCCCTTATATAAAATGACAAAATCAAGGTTTGCCTTTTGGAATTGATATATTTTTTGAATATTTTCAAGATGTGGATGCTTGAATCTGTGGGTAAAGAATCCATGGATACAGAGGGCCAACTATACCAAACATTCCTTGTTAGTCTTTTGTGCTGCTTGGTTTAGAGACCTTGTGTGTGTATAAGGACATATTGCCCTAAATTTTTGTTTGAACTTCCTTGTTAACATCATGATTTCAAAATCAAGTTTAACTCATTTTTAAAAAATGAATAGAATTGACTTCATAATTTTTTTTACATCTAAATCCAGGGCACTGCTTACATGTCCAATGAAACACATGTGTTACATATTAATGACTAATACAGATTTCTAACAATGTGTATAATTTGGACCAATTTATTTGCTCAGGGTTGTTATGTGGTGGCAAACGTATATAAATGGGGCCCTAAAAAGTATTTGTCGTCCAGCAACCTGTGTTCCTTCTGAATGAATAAATCTGCCTTGATTTGGAGACTTGTGACTATTAAATAAGGGATGAATAATTTGTCATTCTCCAGATGTCATGGAACTTTAGTTTCCACAATCCTTCATTAGCCATTGGCTAGGCTGGCTAAGGCTGATGGGAATTGCAGTACAACATCTGGAGGGCTGCAAGCATGGTGATGGGCATGTGCAATTTCTCTTTATTTCACTACGTCTTTTACAGTGTGCCAAACCAAAGAGGTGTGCATATATCTTTTCAATGGAATTACCATTTAATAATGTCAAAGGCTGTATCCGCACTATGGAAATAATCCAGTCTGACACCACTTTAACTGCCATGGCTCAATGCTATGGAATTCTGGGAATTGTAGTTGTGGTCCCAAAGCTCTCTGACAGAAAGGTTAAATGTCTCACAAAACTATAATTCCCAGAATTCCATATCATGGTAATGGTATCAAATGATTATTTCTGCAGTGTGGATGCTGCCAAAGTCATTGCTTTTTCTTTTTTAATACCCAGATCCCTGAATGGGAAATGTTACTTTTTGACTACAAATTCCAGGACCTCCCAGTTGGTGGCCATACTGGTGATGGGATTCTGGGAATTTTAGTCCAAAAATGTAACATTTCCAAGCTTTGCTGACGTCTCTTTAATCGTTGGCTTCTGTTTGATCTTAGGGTTTCTATAGCTAAAGGAAAGGTGGTCTTTGCAACCAAGGATTCTTCTCCTTATGATGTAGCTCTGGTGGAGTTAGAGGAAAGTTTATCCACTTTTGCAGAGCCTGTTCTTGCATCGGAGTTTTGCCCAGGTAAGGCTTGATCAGTCTGCTCAGCTTGTTTTGGTCCCATCCTGGATTTATTTATTACGTTTATGTCCCAACCTAAATGAAAGGGTTCCTTTTGTGAGGATAAGGTAGGACAGGGAGAGCATCCATGTAAACAATCTGTTTGAATATGCTAAGTGGAAAATGAGTTGTATGAGTTTGTTGCAATGTGTGGGAGGATTTATTTGCTCTGGTTTAATTTTGAGTAATACTCCATGCAGTGATCATTTGTAAGCCTAAGTACCCTAAAGGCACCGGATCTTGATGGGTCTTGGAAGCTAAGCAGGGTCAGCCCTGCTTAGTACTTGGCTGGGATACCACCAATGACTAGCAGATGCTGTAGGTTATATTTCAAAGGAGGGCACTGGCAAAATCACCTCTGAGTATTCCTTTCCTAAGAAAATCCTATGTAATTCATGAGGTCACCATAAGTGAACAGGCATACAGTGATCATTTGGGACCAAGTACAGATAAAAGCAAAAGAAGAATGAAAGTATGCCATGCATACATGACTGAAACCAAAGGCAGTTCCATTTTTAAAGTAAATTAAGCTCTGTTCCCAAAGTCTTCCTCTTCTTTCCCTACCCTCTGAAAGCACCCCTCTGGCCTTGTGAAATACATCCAGTGAAATTGTGATGAGATTACAAGGACTAAGGAGGCCTCAAATTAAATAGTGTTGTTCCACAATGCCAAATCACATTACAGTGAAGTGTACCCAAAAAGAGAGGCTCAGTATATCTTGATGTTCAACACAGGAGAAGTTGTCATCACACCTCCTTTCCATGTCCAGAAGTAAACAGGGCTAGCAGCTGAATCTTACTTTTCTGCTGTTGTAAGAATAGGATCTTCCACAAAACCAGGTCATGCGACATACACAGCTCAGCCCTCCAACCAAAGAAAACAGACAAGAGACTCTGGAAGACTGTCTGGGGAGAACTCACTTTGCAGGCAGTTACCTCACTTTGGCTACTGCCACACTGCAGAATTAATCCAGTTTGGCACTGTTTTGTCATGGCTCCATCCTGTGGGACCCTGGGATTTGTAGTTTGTTTGTAGCACCAGGGCTGTCTGACGGAGAAGGCTAAATATCTCACAAAACTACAGATCCTAGGATGCCATAGCAATGAGCCATGGCAGTTAAAGTGGTGCATTAATTCTGCAATGTAGATGCAGTCTTTGACTAAATGATATGGTTGGCCTCTGTAATGAAGCTTCCCTTGCATCTTCCCCATTGCAAAGCCCTCTTGGGAGTGAGTGTTATTTTTCATTCTGCAGCGTTTCCTTGCTTGCAAGGACAGTGATGAAGGAAAACATAGCAGGCTTTTGGTTTTCCCTTACAAAACTCCTGAACACACTTTACGCCCTTCCAGCCTCATTGCATTGCAGACTGCCCACCCCCGCAGGATGCTTTGCACCAATGAAAGAGCTAAAATTATACCCCCGATGTTGTATCATAAAGAGAAGGCTATTTAAGTGTCAATAGCATTTTTTAAAACACATATTTCTTTGCTATTTTTCTATTGTGTGCATTTTCTTCATCCAGGTGAAGAAGTGAGTGTTGTTGGCTTTGGTGTCTTTGGACAGGCCTGCAGCCCATCAGTAACATCAGGGATCCTTTCAGCTGTGATCACTGTGGAAGATAAGCCTGTGATGCTTCAAGCAACCTGTGCAGTTCATGGCGGCTCTAGTGGGGGCGCTCTCTTTGCTACGAACAGTGGAAAACTCCTAGGTATATGGTGTACTGTCTCTCAGTCTCTCTCCCACTTCCACCTCCCATCTCCTGATCTCACTGGGCAAGCATAGAAATCACTGCTAGAGTGGAATTCAACCTTATGTGTACTGCCAGTTTAGTTTCCTTGTTGAAATCAAGTTTCTAGCCCTTAGGGTAGAAAGGAGTGATATAAAAATATGGATGTGAGGCCAGATCAGGAATCCCATTTGTCAAGACTTAGGGTGTATCCACACAGCAGAAATAAAGTGGTTAGGTACCACTCTTAACTGTCGTGGCTCTATCCTATAGAATCCTGGGATTTATAGTTTGGTGAGGCATCAGGTGTCTCTGATAGACCAGACTGAATACCTCCCTAAACTATAAATCCCAGGATTCCACAGGATGGAGCCATGACAGTTGAAGTGGTGTCAAACTGCTTTATTTCTGCAGTGTGGAAGGGCCCCTGGTCTTCATCACAATTTCAATATTTTAGATTAGAGAATTGATAGTAATCCTGAGAGTCTGGAGGATGAAAAGCTCTATATTTGTATGCTAGTTCTGCCATTTTTATTTTGTTGATTGATCTGATAATGTACCTTTCCATGCTAGCATCCACAGCAGCTAATATCATTAAAAGCAATGATTACAGTGGAATAAACAATTAATAATAGGTGAAAGAGCAGTGACAGCAGATAAAACAAAATTCTTTAAAACAAATTCATATCCAAAATGCCTTTGCATAAACAACAGAGGGAAACTTTTGGATTTCAGAATTTGTTTTAATATTGCAATGTGTCTGTTGAAGTCTGTCTTTGGGCTAAAACAGGGGTGGGGAAAGCATGGTTAGTTATTAGGTCTGATGGGAGCTGCAGTCCAATAATGTCTAGAGGGCTGCAGGTTTTGCACTCTTGGTTTAATTTAAGGGTAGGCAAAACTTGGGTCTCTAGGTATTGTTGGACTGCGGTTCCCAGCATCTGGCTAAGAGTGATAGGAGAGCCATCCGGTATCATCTGAGTTAACCATTCCTGTTTTAATATTTGCAGAGTGTGTAACTTCTCAAATAGCAGATGATACATTTTTTAGAGTGTATGGATGTGGATCAGGTCATGTAACACAGTTGAAATACTATAAAGCTTTGTTTTTCTCTTCTTTCCTCCCCCCGCCATCTGCCCTGCTTCTACCACAGGTATTGTGGCCAGCAATACCAGGGATAACAGCATAGGGGTGACGTATCCCCACCTGAACTTCAGCATTCCTATTACTGTCCTGGAACCAGCCCTTATGGAATTCATCCACAACAGAAGCCTCCGTGCCTTCCAGGTGTTAGACAGAGTGGGTGACAGGATCCAGGTTGTTTGGAGGCTCCAAAGAGAACCAGAGGAGATACCTCTCAGCAAATTGTGAGGAGTCTTCAGAAGCAAGAGGAAAAATGTGTATGGGATCAACCACATCAAGATGGGAAGCTCCTATCGCTAAACACCCAACCAGGTTGTGAAATGCACATTAAATGTTGGAGTGGCTTTTTTTTTTTTGGTGAGGTATTGAATTTGGTTTTAGCAGGACTTTCCTCACTTGAACTCCAAAGTTTGGAAATTATACATTTTGAACTACAACCCCCAGAATCCCCCGGCCAGCATAGTCAGTGGCCATGCTGATTGCAGAAGGGCATTCTGGGAGTTGTAGTTCAAGAAAGCAACTTTTCTAGGCTGTTTTTTAAAAACCTTTCCCCACATTTTGAGCAATTTACCTCTTTTCCTAAACTGAGTCTAGGGAACTTAGGAAACAAGACAACAAATCTTGCCATTTGTTGGACCATAACTCCCCAAATCTCTTGCCATTAGGCTCACTGGCTGAGTCTTCTGGGGAAGGTCCCAAATTCCCCACTCCTGCCTTAAACAATTCTTTCACCATGGCTGCCTCTTATCCCCATATGTGTTTCCATCTATCTGAAGCATCCTGCTGCAAAATCTACCTTTTTGTGTTTGTGTGAAGCCTCCAGTTTTATACCATTATCTTCCCCCTTTCTTCCCATAAACTGTATTTGCTCACTTCTATGTTTTACCTCTTCCTTCTCTCCTTCTCTTGCATTCCTGCACAGATGGAATTTAGATTGGCATCTGAAGGCAAACAATGTGTCCTTGATTTTACTTATGGTGCTCAATAATTAATAAGGTTACAGATGGTGGATTAACTTTTATTGATTGGTGTTCAGTGTCTCTTATTGCCCACCAGAAGGTGCCATTGTTCTGATCAACTTTGTACACAACCAGGAAACATATTCAGGGCTAGCCATATTAGCTGTTCAGCAAAATGCAACAAAATCCAAAATCCACAAGAATATAATATCTTTGTTGGCTAATTGAAATGCATAAAACACATCATGCAAGCTTTTGAAGCTCTGCTGGTAGCTTCATCAGGCAAAAGATGTTTAAATGAGATGTTTTTGTTGTAGTTTGATGGTTTTGGAGAGCTCTCACTGTTCAAAAGTCAAGGCTGTGTGCCCATTTGGACACAACTTTAAAAACGTCTTGTTTGTGTCATTGATTCCTGCAGATTCTTTCTTGGACCATTTATTTCTCACTGTGTTTCTTGTAACCTCCAAAACACACACTGGTGATACTTTTAATGGGCCAAGTAGAAAACATACATATGCACAAAAGATAGGTTTCAAAGGTCACCAGCTTCTTCATCAGGTGACAATAGTACAAAGTTCATGCAAGGGAAAAAATGGCACTGTTGTAATCACAGATTGTAGCTCTGCATGTTATGTGACAAAAGACTTTAGACCTTGTCTCTTCCTTGCCTAAAAAGACAGCAGGCAGTACAAAGAATGCAAAAAGTTCAAAGACAGAATTCATAACTTCTAAATGTTCAGGGTGTGCTGGCACATTTCAAATCAAATCCTGATGGCTATTCATGAATAAGGAACCTCCATGGTAGAAATTCACAGCTGCTGGATAGCCAAGAATAAAGAGCCCCCTTGGTAGACACTGGCAGCAGAGTGGAAACCCCAGGATGAGTGTCTCTGTTGTGAAACAAAAGCTTCAGCTTTATTTCAAAATATCTAAAGAAGAAATACAGAAGAAATAAATTGGGAAAGGTGCCTAAACCACCATTGCTCACAGCTGAGGCAAAGTAGTGCCATGGCATACTGCCCATTGTATTTGTACAGCCAGAAATACTATAAGTTGAGATGTTGAATATAATATATTGTTGTACTTTGAATATATGCTTTATAGACTATAGCAAATCCTTTGCATATCAGGGGTAGGCAATCTTTCCCCTTTAAGGGCCGAGGGACTTCAGCTCCCAGAATCTCAGGAGCTATTGGCCAACATGGGACTATCGGCCAACATGGTTGAGGCTTCTGGGAGCTGAAGTCCCTCGGCCCTTAAAGGGGAAAGGTTGCCTACCCCTGAATGCCTTTAAAGACATGGGAGTGCCAATACATCTGATAGTCCTGATGAGGAATCTGTACTCAGCACAAGAGGGTACTATCACAACAGAACATGGAGAAATAGAATGGTTCCCAATTGGCAAAGGAGTCAGACAAGGCTGTATCCTTTCACCCAATCTGTTCAACTTGTATGCAGAACATACTGTAAGAAAAACAGGACTGGACATAGAAAAAGGAGGAGTGAAAATAGGAGGAGGGAATATCAACAATCTAAAATACGCAGATGACACCATAATGCTAGTGGAAAACCTCACAGACCTGGAACACCTACTAAGGAAGATCAAGGAAGAAAGTGCAAAAGCAGCCTTACTGTTGAACATAAAGAAAACAAAAATAATGACCATGGAGAATCTTAACATATTCAACCGAGACAATGTAGAAATAGTAATAGTAAAAGAATTCCCATACCCGGGATCACACATTGATAGAAATGGGGACTGTAATCAGGAAATCAGAAGAAGACTAAGAATGGG
>JAIPUX010001880.1:21295248-21321882 GCA_020142125.1 Phrynosoma platyrhinos
TTCTTTCCAATGCAGACATAGGGGTTTTTGCAACAGTGAGCATGCACCGGGAACTGCTTTAGCACCAGTACCGGCACAACAGTAAATGCAGTGCAATAATATGCGTTCTCATAATGTTACTATCCCATTATCAATAGTCTAATGCAGTAACACCCGTTCCCATATCATTATGTTCCAGGGACTCGATGGGAACGTTACAGGTACTGGTGTGATAAGCTTAATAGTCTGGTGGTCTATTATATTGTATTTGGGACCAATGAAGCAAATGCTTTCATATTTCCCCAAGCTTTGAAGAAGCCATTTTAATTCTTCAGTCTGTTTATAGTGCTTTATTTCATTTTATTTTTATCTACATTTTATTCTTTATTTTTTTGTAAACCCTTCCCCCCCACAAGCACACCAAATATGATTGAAGGTGGTATGAGAATACTTGCCACAAATACTAAATATAAAGATTAGGTAAATCTTGCCTGTTCTGGGAATCCAGGAAACTGCTATACTCCAGGCCAGAATATTGATCTATCCATCTCTGTAGTTTCTGCAGTGACTACAAGTGCAGAGATATTCCTCATTGTCTACAATATCTGATTGGAAATAAGCAGGGATGCTTCTCCCTGTGCAAAGGGAGGGGTCTTTGGGGAGCAAGGGTGCTGGAGAACCTCTGGCAGGATGATTCCAACCTGGGCAACCCAGATGCAGCCTGTGATATGGAGGCTGCATGCACAGCTGAGATCCGTGAGGCTGTAGGGGATGCAAACGTTGATCAGGACATGGAAAGTAGTCAGGCACAGGTTCCCCCAAAAGATCCTCTAAGCCCCTCTCACACTGGTTTGATAGGTCTAGCACATTTCTCTTGCTCACAAATATGTCATGAGCAGACAAAAATGATTAGCCAGCCGGGACTCTGTCCAGGGGATCACAGCCTCTCTGTAAGGCACTAAAGCCCTTGAGCTGTGAACTCTGCAAAGCAGACCCAAGACAGCCAAGCAAGCGGCTGGTCAGCAGTTAGCATCTGCTGCCTTTGGAGGCTTTTAAGCCTTCTGTGTCTAGCAGGGTCCCCTTTGGAAATAGGCGCACACACACCAGTCAAATGACATTCAGCAACATAGTTGTCAGGAAAAGCAAAACTGCCAATGCGATACAGTCAAGGACAAGGAGGAAGTGGGCAGTGTTGAGTGAGTTATTTGAGCTTGGAAAAGTTATTTGAGAAAAATTATTAACTGATATTCTACATTGGCTACTTCATTACAAATATGTGATACAGGGGTCGGCAACTTTTTGTTGCTGGGGGCTGGGAGGGGGGAGATGGCGCCAGGGCTGGGATGTGCGTGCTTGTGCGCGCATGCGCATTTGCCCCCGCGCATGCATGCGCACAACGCACACCATCGTGCGCATGCACGTGTGACGCAGAGTGCCATTTGGGAAGGCCCAAATGTGTGCATGACGCAGGGCACCATTTTGGAAGGCCCAACGGCGCCATCACCATGCAAATTTGCATGGTGACGGCGCCATTGGGCCTTCCAAAATGGTGACTGCTGCAGTGCGCATGCGCGCGAGAGTTCAGGTGCCATTTTGGCGTCCAAAATGGTGCCCACGCTTGCGAGTGGCATAGCGGCATGTGCATGGCGGCAGCGGCGGCGGTAGGACCGGCCATAGGCCGGTTGCAAGGCCTCTGCGGGTCACACTCGGCCCATGGGCTGTAGATTGCCAACTCCTGATGTAATATCTCCTGATCTGATATCCCCCAGCCTACCAGCTGCCACTTTGAGTGAAAGAGGTCTGGGGTACAAGGAGAATTATGTTTCCAGCCCTCTCCCACCAGTGAATGAGATGGAATAACCCGCTTGGCCCAAAGCCACCATCCCAGTCCAGAGATGCTTAGTGACCAGTCCACAGTCGTCTATCGGCAGCCCACCACCCATCATACAGGTCTGCTGCTGGGAGGCCTGCCCTTAATATGGGACAGGGTCAATGGGGCCCACTCCCACTCCCACTCCCAGCAGCCCTGCACAGGCTAGGTGACCTTGGCAATGAAAACAAGGAGGTGGGTGCAGCTACATTGTAGAAATAATCTAGTTTGACACCGCTTTAAGTGCTGTGGTCCTATGGAACCCTGTGATTTGTAGCTGTACAAGGTCTTTAGCCTTCTCTACCAAAGAGTGGTAGTGCCTCACAAAACTACAAATCCCAGGATTCTGTAGGATGGAGCTTTGGCAGTTAAAGTGGTATCAAACTGGATTATTTCTGCAGTACAGATGTACCTTGAGAGGCCTACCTTCAGAGGGAGATTGGAAGGGACGGGCCCATAGCTGATGTACCTCAGTGGAGGGGATAGAAGAGGCTGTAGATCTGTCAAATCCAAAGCCCTTTTGCTTTTCATGCATACAGCAGGAGATGAAGCGAGAGAATCTTCCAGCCCTGAAGCTGTGATAGTTTATTTCTGTCCCACTGGAACCAATAGGAAGATTTTTTTTTCTTTAATGGCCCTGAATAAAAGGGGAAAGGAAAATGTTCCACTACTATTTCCTCATCCCCACAAAGTATAGGAAAGTGTGGTTCCTCTGCCACAGATTCCTCCCTCCTGCCCCATAAGATTGCTTAAATGTCCCTACCATGAAAGTACGAATGTCTTTAGAACAGAAATGAAAGCAATGAGATCTGAGATGAAACAAGATATTAAAAAGGAAACCACTCAAACCACTATACCATGTTGGCTCTCACATAGCAGCAGCCTTATAGTTTATCAGACTTTGGTCTGATCCAGCAAAACTCATCTTTGGCTCTTATGCACAAAATGTGTTTAGCTAGGCCTGATGGAAAGCCTATGGGTTTTGCTGCTTAGATACCAACCCATTATACCCAGTTACAACACGTGAAATGGGGAGCATCCCTCTGTCGCTGTGTGTGGTGGTTTCTCTGCTAGTGGGGTGGTGAATCTGCTCCAGGTTTTGATCTGAACTCCAAAGTACTGAACTCTGTTCCCAATACAGACCCAACTCCTTGGAGGCTCCTTTAAAAAATAAGGTTGGATTCACTGCCGCACTGACATGGATCAAAGCCACGGCTTGGAGCAAAGCTTTCAGGCTGCCCAGAAATTACGATGTGTCTGTTTTTGAGAGGAATTTGGCCTCTTTGTTGATTCTGGCTCCCAAAGCATGTTTATCTCCTCCTTGGCACCAATTTCTGGATGGGCTTGTTTTTAAGAGCCAGCTTTCGTGAGCAATATCAAACCTCAGGTGAAGCACATCCCTTTTTGTCTGGTGAGTCTCCCCAAGACAGTTCCCATGAAAGCCTGGCACCAGCAATAGCTTCCCATGTCACTTATGCACTGCCTCTCCAAACACTTGAGGCAACTAGTACCACTCAGAGCTGCCAGATAAAACATCCTCGGCTCACAACTGACAATAAGCCCTTTTGTCAGTAGGAGCGCAACTCCAAGGGCCAAACCTTAAAGAAATGCTTGGCTTCCCCACTCCACCTCCAAAAAAGTTAGGAGAGCAGGGCATGACGAAACCTCTTCACTGTTGGGGGAAAGGACCATCAATACTGCTTCCATTGATTGTCTAATACCCCTGAACAAATCTTGCCAAGAAAAAACTCATGATAGGTTCTAAGGGTTGCCATAAGTCAGTAATAACATGAAGATATACAACAACAACAACAAAAACCCTGCTTTAACTGTCATGGTTCCATGAATCCTATTGAACCCTGGGATTTGTAGTTTGTTATGGCACCAGAGCTCTCTGACAGAGAAAGCTAAATATCTCACAAAACTGCAATTCCCAGAATTCCATAGTGCTGAGCCATGGCAGTTAAAGCGGGGTAATGCTATATTAATTCTGCAGTGTAGATGCAGCCTAACATTGGGTTCATATATGGCTACACAAATGCTTATGGCAAACCCACAAGCAGGACATGAGTGCAACAGCATCTCAGCCCCTGCTTGTGCTTCCCAGCAACTTACATTTTGCACAGTGCCATAGTGCCTCTGCTGCTATGACCTCTGCTATGCACAACGGGTAGTAGCTACTCATGGCCTTACCCTCCACATTTTTTCCAGTGTCTCTTTAAAGCCCATCCAAATTGGCAGACCTTGGTGCGTCTTAGATTTGTGAATTCCACAGTTCAAAACTATGTGAAGAAGTTCTTCCTTTTCCTCTCCTGAATCCCCCACCGCATAGTTTCTGTGGGTGCTCTTGCATTCTAGTATTATAAGTCATGGAGAAAAACATGAGAAAATTCAGATAGTATCTTTCCACTTCTACACTGTGCCCTTTAAATAGCACGCTCTGCTGGAATGTTTTTCTACACAAGCCTTAGTGAAATGCTATTGTTTTGCCATCCAGTGGGTTTTGTGCAGAGCTTCCCAGTAGTTTTGTCCTGGTGGCCTGGTGCTGTTTACTATTTTCCATTACTTTCAGTAGCAGTTAAACTGCATTATTTTTACAGTGTGGATACACCCTGAGTCCCACAGACCTTTACAACATTACAGTTGCCCCTCCTAATTCGCAGAGGATCCATTCTTGACCACCCCCCACAAAAATGGTGGTTCACTAATATTCGAGCCCCATTTAAACTAATGGTGTACACACCCATTTAACGTATAGCTGTTGGCCTCCCTGCGAAGAGCGAGATCGCAGATCTCAAGTCCCCAAATGGGGAGGGACAACTGTATTTCTACAGTGTAGAAACACTGCACATGAAAGATGGGCTTAGTGGAAATGGAAGCTGCCTTCTAGATATGAAGGAACCTTGTACCTAGTCTTGAGACTAACTAGGAGAAAGAAATTTGTAGTATTTATAGACTCACTAATTCATCACATGCTGAACTGGTGAAAGCTTATGCTACAAACATCTCTCTCCTACTTTGGGGGGAAGCAGACGGGCAGCATGGGGCTGGCCCGGGAAGCTGCAGATTGGGACCGAGGCATCTGTATTCCTTGGCCCCGCAGCGCAGCGTCCCTGCTCCAGGAAGGAGCGCTAAAATAGTGCTCCTTCTGCAAGACGCCAAAGGTGCGCCGCAAAAGGCGTCCGGTGCACCTTTGGTGCCTCTTCCGCTGTAGCGTGTGCGGATGCTGCAGCGTAAGTGCGTCGTCGGAGTGCTGGCCGTGCGGACGGCCGGCTGCTCCGACGACGTTTTGGGGAAGGGGTTGGGGCGCCCAGCGTGAGGCTGCCCCTCCCCTTCCTGGCCTCGAAGACAGTGCTTTGCGCCGTCTGCTTAGGCCCTTTGTCTCAGAGGTGCTAAAAAATTCCTTCGTATGCTATTACAGACTAACATGGCTATGCTTTTGAATATGCCTTCTAGAGTGAAAGTGCTATCTGATAACACTTTTAACTGCCATGGCTCCATCCTGTATAATCCTGGGATTTGTAGTTGAATGAGATAGCTAGGCATCTCTGCTAAACTATAATCCAGTGCTTGTCAATCTTTGATTCTCCAAATGTTTGGGGCTTCAGCTCCCAGCATCCCTGACCATTGGCGAAGCAGGCTAAAGCTTTGGGGTATCCTAAATACTTGGAGGATCAAAATTTGAGCCCTTGTTATTTGCTGGGGTTTGGTTCTAGGACACCCCCCCATGGATACCAAAATCTGTGGGTGCTCAAGTCCCATTAAATACATTAACACAGTAAAATGATGTCTCTTATTTAAAATGGACAAATCAAGTTTTGCTTTTTGGAATTTATGTTTTTGGGGAATATTTTCAAGCCATGGATGCTTGAATCTGTGGATAAAAAAATCTATGGATATGGAGGGCCAGCTGTACTGTAACCACTCCCCTGAACCACAGCACTAGAACTCTTGAGCAGAGAATTTTAAGGACCTCACCAAACAACAGATCCCAAGAGTCCATAGGATGGTGCCATAGCAGATAAAGGGGCATCAACTACTGTAACTGCAGATACACTCTTTGGGGGGTTGCAGACTGCCAGAAATAGTGCAAATTGAGTCCACTTTTAGGGTTAGGGTTAGTGCTAAGGAATCATGGGAATTGGTTTTTTTCTGGGACATTGAGCCTTCTCTGTCAGAGAGCTCTGATGCCACAATAAACTACAGTCCCCATGATTCCCTAACTCTAACCCTAAAAGTGGACTCAAGTTATGCTTCAGGCTAGGTTCCATTCAAAGCCATTGCTTCCTATTAGAGAGATCACCAGTATCTGGACCAGCAGCAGGCGATAAATAGAGAAAATGGTGTATATGTTATTAGTAGTGGCATAGGCAAAGTGTAAACTTCCAAAGGTTGCTGAACTGCAGCTCTCATTATCCTTAACCAGCATACACCAGTGGTGTGGAATGCCGAGTGCTGCAGTCCAACCTTGAAGGCTTCACTTTGCCCATCTTGCTGTATTTTGGTATGCCTTTCATTGCGTACAGAGGTTTCTGCTTGAGGCACAGCTCATATATGTTATCCTCTTCCTCTGGTCAGAATATTTTTTTCTTAAAAGAGTCTTGTACCATTTTCTGCCTTTATCTTTACCTTCCTCTGATGCCATTTATTTCACCCTGCTCTTTGGCAAGTTTGGTGAAATGCCTAGAAGTCGGTACGATGTGCAGGTGTGCATTTTGTGCTTAGGAATGTGTATTCTTTCCCCATGGAAAATGCAGTGTACCAAAGGTTCTTGGTAATATGGAGAGTTAAGTCTCTCAGCAGGTGTTGTGCAGACAAAGCCTCTCTGAACAGCCTCGCCATTGTTCTGGGCCTGGAAGGCAGCCTAGAAGGACAGGCAGCTGAAGAGACAGCTGCAACTTGCAAAGTCCTGGCCCAAGGCCCATCCCATGGTGATGCTCTGATGATAATACCAGAGGAATGGACTTGGGGTGGGAGGAAGAATAATCATCTCTGTGGTTTGTTGGCTTACAGTCTGTGAACCACCAACACAGAGTGACACTGTGATGCTGCTCTGTTACAACAGGAAGAGGCCTTCAGCATTTTAAAGAAACCCAGTATTTCGTCCACTCGAAGTTGGCAGGATTCCCTTTCCCCAGATCTTGTATGGAACTGGGAAGTGAACCCTCAGCCCACTTTCCCCAACTACTGGCCTGCATAATAGGAAGTGTCTTCTGGAAATCTCTTTTTTTAATCATCAGGACCACCATAGAGAAGCCCACGATGGCGGAAAGCCATCTAACCACTGCTTATGTTACAATCATGGCAAAGCTTTGCTTCGCCACTGAGAGACCTGAGGAAGAGCCACTATGGTAGATGGTTTCACTGGGACTTTGGAAATCCAATGTGGGCTGCCCTGGGAAGTGGTGGATTGGGGCCGAGGCTGCCCCACGCCTTGGCCCCGGTCCTCCTTTTCACCACCTGGGAAAGGAACACTATTTTAGCGCTCCTTCTGCAAGCCGCGAAAGGGGTGCCGCAAGAGGCGTCGCACGCCTCTTCGATGTCTCTTCCAGTTCAGTGTGTTAGGACGCTGAGCCAGAAGGATGTCATCGGAGCACCGGCCCATCATGTGGAAGGGCCGGCGCTCTGATGACATCCTCAGGAAGGGGATGGGACGCCCAGTGCGCCGTCTGCAAAGCCCCTTTGACTCCCCATTGACCCATGAAACTCATTGGATGATCTTGGGCCAGCCTCTCGCATTCTCTCCCCGCTTCACCTGCCTCACAGACTGGTTGCTCTGACCAAAGTCTGGAGGAACAGAAGCAAAGCAAAACAAAGCAGCTTCATTTATATACCGCTTTATACTGTGCTATGGGGTGTCTAAGCGGTTTACAACTGTAAGCTCACTGCCCCCCAACAGTTGGGTACTCATTTTAGCGACCTCAGAAGGATGCAGGCCTGAGTCTAGCCTGAGCCCTGGCTAGTATTGAACTCACAACCTTGGGGTCTATGAGTGAGTGGCTGCAGTACAGTACATGCACTACCATGAACTCATTGGTGGAAAGGTTGCATATAAATATAACACATATTGATGAAGCAAGAATTGTTAAGTGCAGTGTGGCTCTAATATGTGCTGCACAAGATGGTGTGTGATGGGAGGTTTTGTGAATATGCTGTTAGTTCTTTGGATAAAACAGAGGTGGGCAAAAGGCAGACTTCCAGATGTTGCTGGACTACAGCTTCCAGTAGCCCTATCCATCTCAGCTAATGTTGAGAAATACTCAGAGTTGCAATCTGAAGATAACAAAGAGATGTAATTTTCCGCTAAATTAGTTCTCAAATTAACCAATATGTAATTTCACCAAGATTCCTTCAGATATTTGCTCTACAGAAAATATTCTTATGTAGCAATATTATTTTCTATGCATAATTTTTTCTGCATAGAAAATACTGCAGTTGGGGAGTACTATGCACAAAACTCACATTTTTTTTGTCCGTGCAAGAAACAGAATTTTCTGTGCAGGAAATGTTCTTTTTCTGAATATGCAGAAATATTATTTTTCACACAGAAAAGATTGTTCTCGGTATAGAAAGTGCTGTTTTATGTGCCAAAAACAAACAAACAAACAAAAACAAAAACCCTTGTGCAAATTTTGCGTAGAATAAGTTCCG
Source organism: Phrynosoma platyrhinos (assembly GCA_020142125.1). NCBI lineage: Eukaryota > Metazoa > Chordata > Lepidosauria > Squamata > Phrynosomatidae > Phrynosoma > Phrynosoma platyrhinos. Next base: position 21,303,749 of record JAIPUX010001880.1, read on the forward strand.
AACGGCAAAGTTTCTCATTAGTCCGATTCTTCTTGTCAGGATTTCACGACACTTGGGCAACCCAATCTTTTGCCTGTTTACCAAACATTTTCAAATATTCTTTGCATCTTTAGTGTGACACAAGGAGCCATATTCACATCCTATTTGTTCATGTTGTGTCAATGCACAAGGAGGAGAAACATCATAACCTCACTGACTCTATCATTGCTTCCAGTAACCTCTACTTGCGGTGAGTAATGAGCATGAAGAAGACCTTTACTACTTATGGAGGCTCTCTGTGTAAGTTGGAACCCTGGAGCATGAAGGTCCTGACATCTGTAGAGAGCTTCCACAGACAGGAAGACTCTCCATTGCATACTCATTGCCCTCCATGCACAGGAGACTGATGAAACCAGGGAAAGGAGGTGGGGAAAAGGCTAATGAGTGTCATTTCTTTTCATGTTGATATAACATGCGAAATCACAAATAAATAGGTCTATTGAGACAACACACTGTCTGAGTGTTTTAAGTACATTATTTACATACATATGTGTTCTTAGCATTTCCCAGGCTTTATGGAGATAAAGGAACAATCTCATATTATGCTGGAAACCTGATCCGCTAAGGAAGATGTTCAGGCGTGAGTTCCTTTGCAGTTTAAATGTGGTTGCACATATGGATTTTCTCTTGGCAAGATTAGTTCTACTTCATCTTTGGGGGGTTGCAGACTGCCAGAAATAGTGCAAATTGAGTCCATGGTTAGGGTTAGGGTTAGGGAATCATGGAAACTGTATTTTATTGTGGCACCAGAGTTCTCTAACAGAGAAGGCTCAATGTCTCAGGAAAAAAAAACCAATTCCCATGATTCCCTAGCATTAACCCTAACCCTAAAAGTGGACTCAATTTGCACTATTTCTGGCAGTCTGCAACCCCCCTTTCTCTGGCTTTTGTAACTTCCCTAAGAATTAATCATCTCCTTTTGACTGCATCCTTGGAGCTCTAGGGTCCAGAAATTTGTTCATCATGGAAAATGAACAAAAAAATAAATGATTCTAATCTCAGAGCTCTTACAGTAATCACTGTGATTCCAACAAGTGCACTTGTGTTTGCAATCCCAGATTTGTGTGCTTCTATTAAATGGTGGAACAGTTTGTCTTCATTTAGATTTCTCTTTCTCTGCACAAGTCTTAAAGTGCCTCCTGCTTCAATCCATTTGTAAAAGGGATGTAAAATGTTTAACTATCCTAGGATCTTTGTAAGGAAGGAGAGAACAAATAGAATAAAATGAAATAAAAACTACAAGGTCTGTCTGCAGTGCGTATTTGCATTAAAAATGTCCCTTTCCACACTACTGGCAACCAAACATTCATACAACGTAGGACATAATTTATTGTAAGCCTTGTGAAAGCACTTGTGCAACACTTTGGTGCTTGGACAGCTCTCTAGGTACCCTTTCACACTCCACAATTATTGTGCTATGATTCAGTTTTGATTGCTATTTGCCGTTCATATCTACACACTACACAATCAGAGCGACATATTTCACTTTGCCATGGATACATCCTTTGAAATCCTGTTTTTTGTAGTTTAGTGAGACACTAGATCTCTCTAGCTGATAATTCTAAATACCCCACCCTAAACTAAAAATCCCAGGATTCCACAGGAGATTGCCATGGCAGTTAAAGTGGAATCATAGCACTATAATTGTGCAGCGTGAAAGGGTTCATGGTTCAACCCTATGGCATCCTAAGATGTGCAGTTTAGGGAGAAGCCAGAGAGTTCTAGTGGTTCACCAGACTATAAACCCCAGGATTCCACAGGATGCAATCTATAAATTGTATAGTAGCAATGTTGTTGGACTGCAGCTCCCATAATTCATCATTGGCTATGCTGGCTAGAGCTGATGGGATGTTGGCAAGGAAGTTAAAGTGGAATCATAACAGTGTAACTAAGTAGTGTGGAAGGGCCCTAGGACAGAGCAGGGAGCTTTTTTTTTAAAGGTCCATGTTACTTTGGTTAGAATATGTTTAGGGCTGCCTTTTTGCAAAGAGACAGGGCCAGAGCCCAAAGCTTCTAGAACAACCTTCTTCATCCTGGCACCCTCCATATGTGTTGGGCTGCAACTCCCATCACAGGCTCTAGGGATGATAGGAATTGTAGTTCAATTCATATGGGAAAGGTTTGTGTAAGAAACAGGGAACTCAGCAATTTTCAGTATGATTTATGTGCCTATTGATCTGTTCTTGCTTTGAATAATATCTGGGATCAAACAGATAGGGTAAAGTTGGAATCTATTCATCATCATCATCATCATTATCATCATCATCATCATCATCGTTGCTGTAGTTGTTTTGAAAAAGAACGAAAGTATCCCAACACAAAAATACATCCATTGTTTATATTCATCTCCTCCTTCCCTTTTTTCTTATCTCCCCCTTTTCATACATTTAAATTTCTCCCTCTCCTCCCTTGTTTGATCCATATAGGACTGAGTTTATCCAAAATGGGAGTCTTGAGTGCCAAAGAAGAAGAGATACCTTGTGAGCAGAATTCTTATCCAACTTCATGTTGGCCTCCATTGAGATCAATTAATTTGAGAAGTGGTGCTGGAGAAGAGCGCTGATTATACTTTGGCCAACCAAAAAGACAAACAAATCTGTTCAAACAAATTGAACAGATCAAGCCCAAATTCTCCCTGGAAGCCAAGATGGTCAAGTTGAGGCTGTAGTGCTTTGGCCATATCTTGAGAAGGCATGACACATTAGAAAAGACAATAATGCCAGGAAAGGTGGAGGGATGTAGAAAGAGAGGAAGATGGCACACTAGATGGACAGGTTCTATTAAGGAGGTCACCGGTATGAAGTTAACAGGACTTAAGCAGAACAGTGGAGGCTAGGGAGTCTTGGAGATATCTCATCCAAAGGGTTGCCATGTGCTGAGTTGAGATTGAAGAGAATTGGGATCGATTCCAAGGCAGTTAACAACAAACAACAACCCCTCTCCCCAGCCAACAGATTGCAAAGAAGAACAGAAGTATGTTTATAAACGTTTATTTCTTTTTTTAAAAATAATGCTGTATTTCATTTCTTGGAACAGTGTATGTGTGTACTCATTTCCTTAGGTTAAGTAAGTTATTAGGCAGAGATCAACAATGTGAAACAGATTTCCCAGGAAGCCATAGGGAAGTAGTACAAGAGTGTCACAGGTGGGAGAAAGGGAGAGGGAAGGCCCTAGGAAGAAGGAAAAACAAACAAATGCTTGAGGCAAGATCCCGCCAAGCTTGAGCTCTTTTAAAAGTATCATTGTGGTTTCCCTGGGATAGATTTAAGGAAGTGCTTAACTCTCCCAAGGGAGTTTCAAAGGCTTTTTGCATTGGCGGGATTGTACCCGTGGTATTCTAGTGCCTGTCATAATGCACACATACATTCTAACACTTGGGGGGGCTTTTATTTTTGTTTTGTCTTAAACATCTATAATTACTGAGATACACTTGCAGCACTTAAATATACAAACTGAAATTGAAGCACTTGAACACGATTTTTAACTCTAAAAGTTCAAAAGTTATTATTGCACATAAGACTTTTTTTTTAAAATACGTTTTCAGGCTATATAGGCAGGTTTGCTTCTCTCTCAGCTCTGATTTATTAAGCATATAATGCTGCTGTTGTTCTCTTAAAAAAACACCACCCAAACAACTTATTTCAACAATTTTAAGATAGTTAACTACTGGTGTTCTTCTTCTTCTTTTTAAAAATATACACAGTTTTTCCATCAACACTGAGCTGAGGTCCAGCAGAGAAGAGTAAAAGTTAATAAACAGATTGGAATGGACACATCTAGTTTTGCTTGTAGGAGCAAGGAGACTTGGAGGCTTGTGATAAAAGTGTGGAGAAATGATCTATTTAAGGTTTTGAAGCAAAGGTGAGGAAGATACATGTCTGTTTTTGCCAAGGGGAAAGATTACAAAAGCAGCACATTGGTGAACCCAACAGCCTTATCCTAAACATAACTGCCTTGATGGAGCATGGAAAACCCTAGAGCTTGGAATTTTTTAAAATTTTTGGATAACAACTCTCTAAATTCCCCAGCTATTATGTTAACCAAGCTCTGGAAAATCCATGTGGAGAAGCTTCTGCACCAGAAGCAAGTCGAGATGGAAACTGAATCCATATATCGATGCTCATATGGGACCCACTGAACAGGCAAGACTATTTTTTCTTAATGCAGATTGTAATGTGCTACCCTGTCCTGTTTTATTAGCTGTTGCATAAGAGTAGCTTTTGGACTGAGGACCACAGACAAGTCATTCTCAACTGAACTTGCTTCTCATGGTGTTTAGAGGATTGCAGCTTGATGGTGCAATCCTCAAACAACATGCTTCAGAAGAGTTGCACTCAAATTCATGAAAGCACCTGGAGAAACCTGGACAGGGCTGAGGTAGGGGAGGGTAAGGGTTTCCAACAATATCATACTCCATTTTAGGTTCAAGGGGCTCAAGAACTGCATTCTATTCTCCAAGTTTAAAAATGAAGTCAAGACCATGAGATGAAGACCTTTGGAAGAAACATGATACAGGATGATTAGTGATAGATGGATTAGCTTAGAAGGTTATTGCAGACCTTAGCAACAAGCATGCTTTTCTCTTTATGTATACAAGGATTTTCTACCCTAGATATCTATCCTTTGTAGGTGTTCTCTGGAATCAAAAGAAAGACTCATGTTCTTCCACAGAGTATCTCAAATGGCTGCAGATCAAGGGAAGAATGTCATATGATTATGGGGGGTAGGTAGGTGGGCAAACTGGGGATGCAAATGGTGTTTTATAGTCATCTAATGATAATCAACATTGCTTCCATGTAAGTCCACTTAGGCCTGGCTCAACAGTCAGAAAGGATGTTCTAGTGGGAGGTAGTTTCTCCTTGATCTAAGATCTGAGAAGGCTTATGTTACTCTAAGCAGAGAACTGAATTAGACAAACTTGAGCTTCAAGGCTCAAAGTAACAGAAGGGGAATTTTTACCTATGAATCTCCTGACTAAAGGCTATAAGGATCAAATTTCTAGGATAAATTCATACATGACACAAACGCATGTCCAGGTTTGCTACTGACTGAAATCCTCCAAACAGGGAGCTATCACCAAACACAGCCCTCTGACAAGAAATTACACTGCCATACATTTTGTTGGAAAACAGCATAAAACATAATACATCCATACTTGTAAGCATACACCTAAAAATATAAACGTATGAGGGGGTAAACCTAAACATGTATGAAGCAGACAAGTAGTGATGAAGACTATAATATGTTACTGGGGTGGCTAGTTGCCTGAAGACTATTTCTCCACATTTAAAAACATTCAAAACACATGGCCCTTCAGCTGTTGTTGGACTACAATTCCCATCAATCCTAGCTAGAAGGATGGAACAATGGCAATGGCAATTGAACAGTGTCTATAGAGCCATACGCTGCCCATTCATGGCTTGTTTATTAAAATCAGAGCTAGAAAAGGTTGTTTTTCAGACAACAGTTTCCAGAATGCCATTCAGCATAATCAGAAAAAGAAAAATCAGAAGAAGAAAAAACTTTTCCAAGTTCTAATTCTTTTAATGTTATCTTTAACACACACACACATACCAAGCTTCATGCCAGTGCCATATGGTTTTCTAAAATTCCTGTTTCCTAATCTGGTTCATTGTAACAGTATGATAAGACATATCCTCTCTCTTCTCCCTATCTGCCAGCCCAAAGATGATCTAAATAGTTGGAATTGTCAGAGCAAGCCCTAAATGTGAAACTCCAATGATGGACCTGTGTTTGATGTGGTGATAGCACAGTGATGATATCCTTTTCCATTCCTTTGGGGAAGGAGAATTTTTAATTATTTCCTTTTCAACACAAGTCTAGGTGGTGTTGAATTCTCTGACTGGTTAGACAGTTCCTGCTCTTACAGAAAACAACTCATGATCTCATGTGGGAGAGTTGTGAAAAGGAAGGGGCTGTGAGAGGTGGGTGCGAAGTACTGCTTCCTGAAATGCAAGTTCAGACTGGCTTCTTGATTGGAAAAAAAGAGACAGGTGTTTTTGAAATTGGGGCTAATTATCTTAATTAAGAGCATGGAGAGGTGATTTCTTTCCCTGACTCCACCCTACCAAGCTCTTGGTGCACTGGTTCCTTTGCAGAGACATTTGTAGAGTCCCTCAGAGACAGACTCAACAATGAGACCCATGAGACAAAGACCTACCACATAATCCCAGATATGCACTCAGAGGCTCCCTGGTATATATATATTCTTTATAATTCATAGTATGTTCCATAGTTGGTCCAGAGCAAAGAGATGGGGGTGAGAGAGGGACTGAGACTTGAATAACATGGTTTAATTCTAGGTCTTGATTCTGTGTCATTGGTTAGATTCATATCAGGAGAAATGATACAGAGATACCTACCCCAGTGACAGCACCTACCCCCCACCCCTACCCCAATGACAGAAATCCTAGCTAGTTTCAATTAGGATAGAAATTGGGAGCTTTAGGAGAAACAAGTCTTCACTTTGTACCCAAGCCTACTTGTTGACGGGAGCCCCTTAGGATTTTCTTCTGTGGAGATATACTGGGACTAAAACTGCCTTCTGTTAGCACTGAAGACAGGAGATGTAGCATAGGTAATATGGATCAGCCAAAGATATAAACAATGGGCTTTAAAAAGAAGGACTGGAATTTTCTACTAGCTGCTTAGTTAAATATACTTGACTTATTTTGGTGGAGTGTCCTGGCCTAACACCCCACCCAAACTTGACAGAAATGTCATTCACCTCCTCTCCAATTGACAGCAGAATGGATCTCCTTGTACTCATGCCGCTGATGCCCAGTAAAGTAGGTGGGGAGAGTTATGACCATAGCAATAGTGTCACAATTGTGACTAAGTAGTGATTGTGAATATGGAACACTTATAAGTAAATCTAGGTAACTGTTTCATGGAAATTATCAGACAGGAGTGGGGGAAGCTGCGAATAAAAGGCATACTCCTGGCATAATTGCGTGATTGTGCTGAAGATTTTCAGAGACATTGCACTCATTCAGGACTTAACCTGTGAAGATCCAGGAATGCTCCAGCAACAAAATGACAATTTTGTCAATGGGGAATACCTTTACCTTTACCTTTACTATGCCTTTTACTCCTGGCATTCCCTGTTGCCTAATAATCTCCCATATTCACGATTGCTACTTAGTCCCAACTGAGACACTATTGCAGGGGTAGGCAATCTTTCCCCTTTAAGGGCCGAAAGACTTCAGCTCCCAGAATCCCAGAAGCTATTGGCCAACATGGGACTATTGGCCAACATGGCTGAGGCTTCTGGAAGCTGAAGTCCCTCGGCCCTTAAAGGGGAAATGTTGCCTACCCCTGCACTATTGCCACAACCATTCACTCCCCAACCTATTTTACCAGACATTCGCTGTGTGGGGAGAAGGAAGTCCATTCTGGTCAGGGCATGGCTGAATGACGTTTCTGTCAGTCATGGCTTAGTTAGGCCAGAAGAGGATACTTATAAGCAGATGATACTGAATTCCAGCCCATAAGACTAGAGGCAGACAACAGAACCTTCTAGTTTTGTTTTTAAAGAGAGTTGATAGAGTGAACTGATAAAGATGTTTGCTTCCTAGCGCAAGCACCTATATCTTTATTCTCACAGTTGCCTCTTTGACCAAGCAAAGCCAGGAAACAGAAATGAGTTTTTCATTTTCTTTTATAAAAAAGATTGACCGTTATTATTATGGAGTCATCATTTTTCATGGTGCTTATAGTTAATCGTTACTTGGTAGTGGCTGGGTTTTGGGTTTTTTTTGAGTAAGAATAATCAGCACTATTACTTTGAATTATTTCAAAGTAATAAGATTGAAAGAGGGGGATGAGTCCCATTTACGGTACCTATTATTTCAAAACTATGCATTTGGATAATTGTTTTGGGGATTATCTTTTTGTATTTTCAATTGATCTGCATTAAAAATACAAAAACAAAATGGAGGAGTATTTTAAGTAAAAGGTAAAGGAATTCCCAGTTGACAAGGCTGTCAGGTCGTGTCCGACCATAGGGGCGGTGCTCATCTCTGTTTCTAAGCCAAAGAGCCAGCATTGTCAGAGACTACTCTGTGATTATATGGCCAGAATGATTGCACAAAACACTGTTTACCTTCCCACCCAAGTGGTACCTATTTATCTACTTGCATTTGCATGCTTTCGAAATGCTAGGAAATAAAACAATGTCTCACTTTTTTGGGTAGAGAGCAACAAGTAACAGTAACAGATTATTTTCTTTTAAAACAATGTTTCCAAGCTTGTTTGTGGCTTTTCTCTCAGCATTGTTGCCCATCATGTTTTTGAGAAGATGACTTCTTAACCTACCAAAACCATTAACAGAGGCAATAGGAAAAAGAGAGTCAACACTACAGGATACCATTTGTATGTCACACCTTATTTGACTCTCTGGTAAAACAATATTATTGTCTGACCCAAGCCAACTGTCAAAGATGAGACAAGAGGACAAGCAATCCTAAACCATAAAGCTGATTAATACAACCAAAACAAGCCCTCGTATTGAACTTGTCCAGTTCTACTAAATAACTGGCCATAGTATGCATTTATGATTGATCTGGGGGTGCTGCTCTGAACAGTGTAGTTAGCAATGATTGCTTCTTTGACTTGAACAAGATACATAAGGGGAATTTAATATGCAAAACTAAGAAGTTAATGGCCAGTCCCAGATACACACAGACAGAGGGCAGAGAGAAGGAGAAAGACCCCCAAAATGATGGAAAAGTAAGAAGGAGGACATTGCAAAGTGGAGGTACCAGAAACTGAAGTATGTGTTAGCAGGATTCAAACAGACAGACTCTTAGCAGCAGGAAGATGAGGAAAGGAGACAGGGAGAATATTGATCTGCAAACCCTAAGAAAAAACAGTGCCTTTAGGGTACCAACTGAGAAGGTTACTCTCTTCTGTTACTGACATGCTCAAGTCTTGCTCATTCATAATCTGTTATTCTCTCTGGAGAGAAAAGAGGAATAAAAGTTGAATACAAGAGGCTTGTGAAGCATCAGTGCAGGTGCGTGAGTGCAAAAGAATGTATATAGAAACACAGAAAAAGAGTAGGCATGGGCAAGAAGGAAGGTAGCAAAATCAACACAGCAAGGCGCATTTTATTATCACAGATGGGCTACACACAAATTCTCTGTTATGTGCAAGCATGTGGTAAAGCTTGCTGGGAGGTTAACTCATTTTGTAAACCCTCAGTTTTGTATATTTTAAGGGTATGCTGAAGTACATCAAGCCTACATGGCTCTAACCCAGAATTTTTGTGCAAGCTTTGGAATGCTCAGTGTAAGTCATACTGGCTACCCCTTTTCTACACATGCACACAAACACACACACATGTACACCATTCCTTTATGCCACACAAGGGCACGGCTGGCTGCAAAGCACATCGGGTCACAATGCTGACCATTGCACACTTATGAGAATAAACATCTACAAAACATCAAGTGTCTCTGAATGCAGTGGAAGTGAGAAAATTCTCCCTTAAAAGAGAACGTAAAGCTTGCTGTGGTGGATTGACACAACCTAGGCGAAAAACATAAAATCCCATCACTTTGGGAAAGAATGAAGACAGAGAGCACTGGGACTAGCTAGAAACATACCAACCCACCAACAGCACAGCAAACAGTCCAATCTTGGATCATTCAGAGGCAGATATTGGAAAAGCTGGTTCACAATGATGAGCAATGGTTTTCTTCTCATCATGGCAGCACCATGAAAAGCTAGCTAGGGCTGCATTTTGTCTTGGGCTGCCCATTTGCCCTGCTAATTGATCCTCCACAGTCAACAGCTTTAGTCCTCTGGTCTTTATCTTAGCCAACATTCTCATCTCTACTGGGTTGAAACTCCTCCGTGTCTCTAGCAGGGCATCCAGAGGCAACTAGGAAATCATTCATTCCACAGCTCTAGCTGGCAAAACAAATGAAAAACATCTAGAGATAAAACAGAGGCAAATTTGAAAGCTTCCAGAGCAGGCACAAGCCCATCCAACTCAGAAGGGATTGTGAGTCAGTGATTAACTCAGCATCAAGATACCTGGCCTAAAATTTCAGGGATGCAGTATCTTGCAGGTCCCTTTATGCGGCTGAAACATCCTTAACATGGTAGATCAACCAGCTGTAGGCTACGTATCCCTGGATGATATGTAAAATTTAGTTGAAAAAGAGGGGCTGCTTCTAATCCTTGCCCTGTCAGGCAAATCCTGGTGGTCATGTATCCTTGGCTGCCATGAAGATTCAGGAACACCTGTCTGATTTCCTGGCTGTTTGCAGAGCATAACTGCAAAATGCCAGAAGCTTGTGAATCAGGATGTGTGTGCTTGTATACATTTATATATATAGATATGTATCAAACAGTGTTTCTGTTACTGCAGGATATGGCTATATGCCATAGTTAGGTATGTAGGGACCTGGGGAGCAGCAAATGTATTTCACATACCTTGAATCTGGCATGGAGCTGAAATGGGTCATTGACAATTCAGAAATTAAATTACATTTTCCAAATGACCATCTGAATGAACCTTACAGTGCTGAGTACTTTCCCTCTCCCATTTTGCTTTGCTTCAGCATTGACCTCTGCTAAGATAGGAGAAAACAGATCATCCCCACGGCCTTATGGCAAGAGAATGGGCTCATCCAGGCAGGCACACACACATACACGTGTACACACACATACTCACACTCAGACATGTTCTGCCATAGTTAGTTACATTCAGCTGTGTTTCCTGATCATCTTGTTAAGCTGTTCCTCTCCTTTGAGTTTTGACTACTGTCTCCCAGCCCTACAGCCAGCATCCTGACCAAACTGCGCTCTTAGAGTTGCTTCTACCAGATGTAGCCTCCATCATCTGCCTCTCCTGCTTCTCCCTCCTCCTCTTCAGCTTCCTCGCCGGCTTCCTCAGTCTCTTTCTCTTCCTCATCTTCCCATCCAACGCCACTCCCAAAGTCTCCTGAGAATCCAACAATATCATCTGCAGTGACAAGAAAAAAGAAGGCACCAGTAGGAAAAGAGAGAGATTTCACCCACTGTCCGTGTTTGCCAGATAGGAAGTTTTCTGTTCAGCAGCATAAATTTCAATAAAAAGATGGTCCCAGTGATTTCAAACCACACAAATTCTAACATCCTGTACAAATTGAGACAAATTTGTGAACCATACTGTTCTTTTCTTCAGGAATGATCCTGCTTATTACCTGGCTGCTGATGGAGGATAATGGCATTAATGAGCAATTAAGCTGCTCTTATCTCAAACCGCCTTAAAACTTCGTATTCACTAGAATGGGAGCAGAGTTTGCTTGTTATAGCAAGGCTGCACAGGGTTTTCAGGAAACAAAGGCTTTTGGAATGGCAGATAAATTGCTGATTTAGCACTGCTTGTCTGTTTGCTTGCTTCTTCACTTTTGCAATTGATGCATATTTTGGAAACAAGCAAATTATAAAAGGTAGCATAAGACTCCAATGTTTTCTCTTCCAAAGGCTGCCTTGAATATCCCATGGATCAGGGAAAGTGAAGAATGAAACAAAATAAACATAACAATATCCTCTTGATCCACCAAGTACTCTGAGCCATACCTAGAACAAAAAAAGCTGATAGTTTCTATGCTCCTTCCCCTACAAGCAGAGGTACCAGAGTGAAAACTGGAGGGCTTTTGTACTTTTAATGGTTGTGTAGAAGAGGAAATTTTAGCAGGTGTTGCTTGTTACTTGGTTGTATGACAAGCAATGCCTATTGAAATTCTTTCCTCTACCCAACCATTAATGGTACAGGAGCCTACTCCAGTTTTACTCTGGCAACCCTACCCATACAGCCAGCATGGTGTAGTGTTTTGAGTGTTGGACTAGGACTCTGGAGACCAGGATTCAAATCCCCTCTCAGGCATGGAAACCCACTGAGTGACCTTGGTCAAGTCACCCTCTCTCAGCCTCAGAGGAAGGCAAGGGCAAACTTCCTCTGAACAAATCTTGCCAAGAAAACCTCATGATAGGGTTGCCTTAGGGTCACAATAAGTCGGAAACAACTTGAAGGCACACAACCACAACAACAACACCCTACCTATGATACTGCTTGATTACCTTCAAGAAACCTGTGAAGGTCATAGTTCACCCATTTCTCAATGAAACATTTTATACAGGGGATTGTGGGAATAATAATAATTTTTTTTTTATTTATATCCCGCCCCTCTGCCAAGCAATCGGGGTGGCGTACAACATATCAAAAACATAAAAACAAATAAAATCACTTCAAATCTCCTCCCTCCTTCCCACACCCACCCAACCCCTGAAAACAAACCAAACTACACACACTAAATAACAATAATTAAGCAATTAAACAATTAACAATTAAACAGTAAACAATTAAACAATAATAACACCTACAGATTCTCTTCCCTCTGTCCTCTTTCTCTCTGCTGGACTCACTTACCACAGTCTGGATTCCCATGCATCCTGGTTCCTGTCAGCTCTGTGCCAAGACTGTGGGAGTTACTGTCAAAAAAAGTAACCTTCCCAAGCACTTTTACAAATAGCAAGCTTATTTTCTGAGTAGCCAAAACAGCACCATGCACAAGAGGGTGGAATTGGCAGGGTTTGGAATGCCCCAAGGTTCACAGAAGTATACTGTTGTTGTGTGCCTTCAAGTAATTTCTGATGTTTTGCAAACCAAAGGCAAATCTACCATGGGGTTTTCTGGGGATGAGAGTATGTGACTCACCCAAGATCACCCAGTAGATTTCCATGGCCAAGTGGGGAACTGAACCCTGATTTCAAGAGTCATCGTCCAACACTCAAACCACTACGCCATGCTGGTGTACATATATACACACAAAATCTTTGGAAGAAAAAAAGGGAAGGATTTTTTTTTAAATAGCTCTATGAAGATATATAATGTTCAGTACCCACAGAATACTGGCTGAACCGAAAACCAGATAGTTGGGGAGTGGAAGGGAATTCTCTGAAAGGTGGCATGGCTAACTGGCTGGCTGGAACACTGAATGGGGACATTGGAAACTGCAACTATTTTAAGCACATTTTTCTTGTACTACAGATTCTCTTCCCTCTGTCCTCTTTCTCTCTGCTGGACTCACTTACCACAGTCTGGATTCCCATGCATCCTGGTTCCCGTCAGCTCTGTGCCAAGATGATCAACACACCAGCACTCCCCACTGCTTGAGTCACATTGCATCTTGCGGTAGTAGCCATCTTCATCACAGCTGGGGATGAAAGCCCCTGGGGAAATAAAATAGCAACATACTGTCATTGAAATGGAGGCTATTGAGAACTTATCAAAATTTCCAGCTTTCCTCACTATTGGCTATGCTGACTAGGACTTCTGGGAGTCCAACATCATCTGGAGACAGCTTTACTCCCGTGTGTGTGTGTATGTATAAACAGATTTAACCACCTAAATCAGTTTAAAACTAAATACTCATACATATCCAAGGTCAGATTCTTACATCATCATGAACATCTAAATGTTGGACAACTATCTTTTTATAGGAAATGGAAATACCACAGTTCGCTTCACTTAGGTGTCAACATTTTCAGGTCACTGGCTCTTTAACAAATACTGTGTTGAAGATGAATGAAAGGAGTTCTGAGAGAATAAGGCCACAAGTCAGAAGTATAGTACCATGTAAGGGGCAGGCATAGTGCCTGCAACCCAACAAATAGCACAGATTCAATTGCAATAAAATAATGTGAGTTCAATACATAAATAACGAGCAAAATAAAAATTAACAAACAAGCAAAAAAGCACCACACTGCTAGCATAAGCTTTGCTAAATCTAATGTCTAGGAACCTTGATAAATTAAAGTTTGGGGCAGGATGGAGTCCCCCCCCCCCCCAGTGTAGATGTTTCTCAGCTGGCTCTCTGATCTCTTCTCCTCAGGAGACTAACAAAGTGGAGTGGCAATGGGGTAAATCCTGTTCCCCTTGGCCTTCCAAATATTCTGGCTATTAATGCTGGTCTCACTATTGTCTGTTTTCAGACTCATATGTCAACTCAGACAGGCAGGAAATGAACGATAATTTTCTCAGAGACCTGAAGGCACTCTGAAGGATTTTGCAGCTGGTAGTTAGTGTCCTCATTCACCCCCTTTTGTGACCTGTAAACAGGTTCTGCATGTTTTGTACATTTAAAAATCCTGATTGTTCTGTCTTCACGTCATATCTGACATATGATTATCCTAAGGCAGGGCTGGACAATCTTATCATAGGGTTTTCTTGGCAAATTTTGTTCAGAGGGGTTTGCTATGGCTTTCCGCTGAAGCCTGCCCATGGTCACCCAGTGGGTTTCCATGACTGAGCAGGGATTCAAATCCTGATCTCTGGGAGTTCTAGTCAAACCATTACATCATGTTGATTCTATTTTAAAAGCCTACCAAACTAGTAGGACAAGAGAAATATGTGTGTCAAATGACGGTGAGTGAAGCCTTTCTCAACTCACCTAAAACATTTTTCTCCAGCCCACCCACATTCACACCCACGTACTCATTTCTATGCACACCTCTTTGAAAATCTGTCAAGCCAGAATGAGCAGCTAAAATCAGCTCACCCATGGGGTGAAATGCAGAGGTGTAACATAATAAAAAGTATTTGTCTAGAGGCCAGTGAGACAAATAATTAAAACTGAATTCCCCCTTAAATACAATGAGAGTGTGACAAGGCTCAATGAGGCTGGCACTAAAACTCTGGTCTACTCTAGAAGGACTATGGGCCTTTGCATACTGCCAGAAATAGTGCACATTAAATTGAGGCACTGCCCTGGCTCAGTGCTAGGGAGTCATGGGAACTGTAATTTATTGTGGCACCAGAGCTCTCTGACAGAGAAGGCTCAGTGTCTCAGAAAAAAATACAATTCCCATGATTCCCTAGCACTGAGCCAGGGCAGTGCCTCAATTTAATGTGCACTATTTCTGGCAGTCTGCAAAGGCCCTATGCTTTTTATGCATTGTATGTGGAATGGGGGGGGCACTCCATCATGGTTCAAGAAAGCAAAGAACTGGCTTCTAATTCAGCTGGCCTCACAGAAATAAAATGGATGGGTAAGAAAATTTGTATTACCAGAGGCTGACAATGGAACAGAAATGCATCTGTACATTTACAAGGCTTGTAAGATCAACGGATTGGACGAGAAATATGCACAAAGTTGAGCCTCCTTTTTTTTAAAAAAATGTGCATGCCAAAAAATGTACATTTCAAAGTTGTTCAAAGTACAATCAATCAAAAAATGTGTGCAAAAATGCATACGCTAGGGGAAACATGCATGTAAGAATGTGTCCGTTTTGAAACATGTACACTGAGACAGGCCCAAATTTTCATGTGAAAAAGAGGGAAGAGAATCTAGCCAGCTGATATTTAAGTGCAATGGAATGAGAACACCAGTGGTAAATTGAGAAACTCCATGAGTATACAACTGGCAGATTTTTTTTATCTCTAGGAAATGGATGAACAACATGTCTCACCATCTGGATGGAGAGCTGTGTCATACAACAGCTGTGGAAGCCTGGAAGTTCTCTGTTCAAACTGCGTCCTTCTTCAGCCACACATTTGAGAAAGCTGCTGCCTCTCAGCTTCAGCCCTCCCTGCCTCTACTGTATCATGGTTGTAAGAATGCTGACCCACTTTACAAGACTCTTATAGGGAATGATATAATGTATGCCAGGACTGGGTAAACTTCATGCTTGTCTGAACTGATTCTTTGTTAAGAGAAGATATCCCAGCCAGAGCCAGCTGTGAAAGATGCATCATTAGAATGGAAGAACAAGATGCCTCTGAGTACATTTGAAACCTAAGTACTATTTTGTTGTTGTGTGCCTTCAAGTCGTTTCTGACTTGGGGTCCCCAAGGGTTCCCAATAGTCCTTCCCTTAGAATTAATACAAAGCTGCCCCAGTTTCATCATCACTGTTATTAATTGTGCTTTGTATTTGTTGTTGTTTTATCTGTTGGTCTTAATGTGTATCTGGTTTAATACTTTTTTAAGGGGGGGAGGGGATGGGGTTTGATGTATTCTAATTTTAATATTTGTTAGCCACCCTGATTGATCTCAGAGGAGTGGGATAAAAATAAATTGTATTATTATTATTATTATTATTATTATTATTATTATTATTATGGCGACTCTATCACGGGGTTTTCTGGGGCTGAGAGTGTGTGTGAATCAACCAATAGGTTTCTATGGCCAAGCAGGGAACTGAACTCTGATATCCAGAGTTGTAGTCCAAAGCTCAAATCTCTACGCCATAGCGGCTCTTCTAGTATTATACATGTATAGAGAAGGCTACTCATGGTTAGCATTGTTCACTATAGAATCACAGAATCATAGAGTTGGAATAGACCACAAGGGCCATCCAGTCCAACCCCTGCCATGCAGGAACTCAAAATCAAAGCATCCCTGACAGATAGCTACCCAGCCTCTGTTTAAAGACCTCCAAAGAAGGAGACTCCACCACTCTCCAAGGGAGTGTGTTCCACTGTCGAACAGCTCTCCCTGTCAGGAAATGCCTCCAAATGTTGAGGTGGAAATACAGCAGCCTAATTTAGGTAGGGGAAATATTTACATTTACATTATAGGTTGAGTCTTCCTTATCTAAAATGTTTGGGATGAGAAGTGTTTTGGGCTTTGGAATACCTGTAATTGCATATATGTGCAAAATAAGATATCTTGGAGATGGGATCCAAGTCTAAACACAAAATTCATCTATGTTTTGTATGCAACTTATATACATAGCCTGGAGGTAATTTTATACAATATTTTAAATACTTGCATGAAACAAAATTTGTCTACATTGTCTACATTGAACCAGAAAGGAAAGGTGTCACTATCTCAGCCACCATGAAAAACGTTTTAGTTTTTGGAATATTTCAAATTTGAGAATTCCGGATAATGGAGACTCAACCCGCATATATTTATTTAATGTATATCCTGCCTTTCTCCTGGTATAGATTCAAGATTTAAAAACAGGTTACAGTTAGCAAAATAAGTATACAAAAGATTACAAAACAATTAAACAATGTTTCATTTAAAAACTCAAAACATAATTTTGTTGTTCCCATTATCTAACTGGGATAATCTTTGCAGATTTATTGCTAAGTGACCAGAGATGTATAGGGAATTCTGATTTACTTTCTACCCAGATGTGGCCCATGTTGAGCACTCTTAACACTTCAAACACAAACACACAGAGTTATTAACTGATGAAACAAGGTTCCTCATATATAACCATGTCCTACCATGAATTCTGATCTACATTCTGCCCAGATTATACACTGTTATTATTCAATGGAATGAAGAAACCTAGCATATAGTCACATACCACCATGTACCCTTTGAAATGTTAGGAAAAAATGAGAACTCTTCCACCAACCTAAGAATATTTGTTTCCCCAGTCCACGTTTCTAAGACTCACCAGGTTTCTTTTTTGCTGCTTCCTGGATCTGAATCCTCTCCAGCTCGACAAGGCAGGGAGGCTCTGTAACATCCAAAGCAAACACTCCATCCATACTAGCACTGTTAAACCATTTCAGAATATTTCAGCCCAGGCATGTAAGCTACCTTCCCCAGGCACATCCTCAGTCTCTGGTTGCATCTACACTACAGAATTAACGCAGTTTGACACTGCTTTAGTTGCCATGGCTCCATACTATGGAAGTATGGGATTTGTCGTTTTGTGAGATATTTAGCATTCTCTGCCACAACTAACTACAAATCCCAAGATTCCTCAGGATGGAGTCATGGCAGTTAAAGCAGTGTCAAACTTCATTAATTCTGCAGCGTAGTAGTAGCATCTGACAGGACAGTTGCATTGGTCTATTTTTCAGGGTTGTTGTAGGACTAGGGTGGGCAACTGTGGGTTGCTTTGGGTCTCGCATTGGGACAAAGGTGGGTATAAAGAGATGGTCACATTAATTTCCTTGCAGCCCTTAGATATTGCACATCCCACACAAAAAATCAAGCATTCCCCTCCAAATACCCCCTATCAAGTAGAGAGGAAATTTTCACCATGTTTTTAGGCCTCCTTGCATCATTTTAAGATCAACAGAGGCCTTTTTTAATCAGAGAAAATGACTGG
>JAIPUX010001880.1:21321982-21332286 GCA_020142125.1 Phrynosoma platyrhinos
TATTGTTTTCATCAAATGCATTTTATATGTCATTGTTTTCTTAGCTCCAAGATCCACCCTCCAACAAGGAAGTTTGTCCTGAATGGTAATGTAGAAATATATTGAGTAAACAAATAAAAGCAGATTGCTATACTACGGGTTTAAAGGAGGAAAAACACTATGTAAATTATTGACATTGTACTATTACTACTGTTTTGAGTTGCTACTGAAACCAGTTTAAGCACAGCACTCACATAACACATATATCTCTGTCAAGAAGCCATTAGCTTTGTTCTCAGAAATCTGACAGCAGCAGTGTCATCAATGAATGAGTGGGAGAAGCATTCAGTCAACTTGACAGCGTGTGCATGTCTCTGAGTGTCTCCTACAATGATTAGCACTCCATATGGAATGACAATACCCAACTGACTGAAAGCTGCTAACACAAAAGACCATGATGCTTTCAGAAGGAAACCTTGTGTTGACGCACTCTCTCTCCAGAAGCAGAAGCACCACTCTGCAGTGGAGACCCGCCCATCCTTGTAAGTATCGCAAGAATTGAAGAAAGGCCGGATGCATATCTCATATTTATCCAGGTTGATAGCTGCCAACTCGGTCTGGTCCAGGAAGAGGTCACTGTTGGTGTCCAGCTTGGAAAACATCCAGCCAATGGAGTCTTTGCAACTGGCCACCAGACTCTTGTCCAGCACTGCAAACAGGTGGTGCCAAACAAACACAAAGCAGAAAAGATGCGTGAGAAAAAAAAAGTGCCTTTGTGTTTTTTCAACGTATACCAAATGGCTGAAGTTATAATAAGAGCACTCTGTACTCTGCAAATCTATGGGTGCAGAACCTGGATGCAAATGTCAGCAACCTGAGGATCTCAACAGTCTAACACTTTCTCCAACAGTTAACTCAGGCAGTCGATGTTGATAGGTTTATTGCTGTGGTTGATGGCCCTTGCAACCCTGATGGCCACATTGCCCAATTTTCAGTTCCTCTGGAGCTCCAGAAAACCACAGCCATGTTGTCATGGCTCCCATTTTGAGCAAACTGAAGTTATATATCTATTTTGATTTTTTGTGGGGGAATGGCTGTTTTAAGGTGAAGGGCTCCCCAAAATAGCATACTGTAGCTCCACATGTGGGTAGCTTGTAAGATACCCAATTCCCTCCTTAGGAGGCATAAGTCTATGTGAATTCCAAAGGATGGCAAAATAGAAATGCTAAATCATTAAGATAATCCAATCTGTTGATCTTCACAATTGATTCTTTGATTTAACCTAAGCATTATTAAACATTACAATTATGAAGGAGACCATGACAAGAATTATGAAGGAGATTGACAAGTCAATAAAATGAGCAACAATGAAATAGCCTCATTTGGCGTTTTAACATTTAAAACAATGAATTTAAAAGTTACAGTTGAAAAATTTAATGCATTTGAGCGATAAATTATTTTTAGTGAATTGTTTCTAGGCTTTGTGGAAAATCATTCAATGAAGGATGAGCATACCCAGTAGTCATGAGTTACTGAGAGCCAAGTGGAAAACAACTGAGGTGGAAGAAGGGAAGGGGGGCTGTATTAGTTCTCCAGGAGAACTTGGAGGGCTGTCCCCTCCATTGTATCTTCTCCCAAAATTTGTGTTTGTGTTGTGTGCTTATGTGTGGGTGGGTGTACACACACTCACACACACTCTTTAGGGGACATAGGAGCATTCTCATCATGTTTTGGGGCCCTTTCTGGACCCCTAGAGGGTACTTTGTGCACTCTGAGGCAAACTTGCAGCTCTGTTTTGCAAAAATGTAATTTGACCTCCAGGAAGGTTCAAGGGGGCTCCATGCATAGTGGCAATGTGCTCTACACAACCTCTGGAAGTCATTTTGGGACATTTTGGAGTGAACCAATTTAATTTTTCAAAATAATTGACCCCCAGAGAGCCGGACAGACCCCAGAGGGCCTGCATGAAGCTTGCGGGCTGCATTTTGCTCACCCCTGTCATAAAGGATGGCATGGCATGCTGGAATTCTTTATGAGGAGGTGAGAATACATTGCAACATGATGTTGCAAGACCCACTTATTATTTTATAAAGCAACTAGCTAGTCCTTAGACAGGTTTGAACAAAAATGTACAGGCAATGCTTGATCAACTCTCAGAAGCTACAGAGAATGTTCCCGGAATGGGAAGCAGAAATCATTCAGTCCTGCAAGCAGTGCTTTGCTACTCTCTACTTTAAAAAGCCTCATATATTATGCAAAACTTGCTTGATTTGTATAATTTAAAATGGTTACAGGATTTGGCTTTCCTTTGATGCAGGCATTTTATTTATTTAAATCCTGTAGACATGCAGAATTCTGACTGTAATCCCCTGTGACTGATACTAAGATGTCACAAGATTCACATTTGGATACGGAAATGAATTTTATGGAAGGAGATCTAAAATTCTGCACTAGAATAAAAAATCCAGCTATTATTGTTCAGTAAATATAAATCTATTATGCATCTGTATTCAGCAAAGGTCAACAACTGAAGGCCCATCTACCAAATCTGTTCTCCCAGAGATTTGCAGCTGTATCTCTTTCTGAAGCCAACCTGGCAGCAAATTACACATATGGCAAAAGAACGCAGAGGCAATCTATTCAAAGGAATTGAGAGTCCGGTCCTGACTGCCACCCTGAGTTCACTCCTCAAAATGTCCTTCTAGGAAAACCAGTTGCCACTGGGGGAAATGAAGCCTGGGCAGTTGCCCCACTACACCTGCTTCCCCTTGTAGCCCTTGCACAATGTGGAATGACATGTCCATCTGTTTAGTTCCAGATGGACCTTGTAGCAGCTGGTGGAAAGCTGCCATGGCTCATCGGTCCACTGACAAAAGCCAAAGAACGAAAGCATACCGCTAAGGGTGGCTGAAGAGCAGCTGCCTGAAACACAGCTAGTGATGCTGACCTCATCCAATGCAATCCCAGTGGGAGAAGCATCCACCCTGGCAGTTTCTGTTCACTGACATTTAAACTAACAATCTTCTTCCTGACCGATCGCACTTCACACACTCCCTGCATGCTTTGGGACTAATCTGACAGTGCCGCTCAGGGACTAGGGACTTCTTTTTAATAAGCAAGCAAAAAATGTTTGCCTTGTTGTGCTCTCATGGCGATGGAAGAGTTGTGGTGGGGAGCACATATTGCCTCAAACCGGCAGTGAGCAAACATGCTTGACATAATGAGAAAAAAAGTCAGGCTCACCAGGGACAAGCCACTTTCCTGCAACAATCACTTTTCTACAGTCACAATCAAATGCAAACCACTCTTTCAAAAGGTCCCCTAGGCTCCGGGAGTCTCTAGGAGATTACACATTATTTTTGCTGTCATGTCTCTATCATATGGAAGACTGGGATTTCTAATTTGGGTAGGAGCCCTAGTGGTGCAGTGGTTAAATGCCTGTACTGCACTCACTCACAAGATTGTGAGTTCAATACCAGCCAGGCTTGCATCCTTCCGAGGTTGCTAAAATGAGTACCCAGCTTGTTGGGGGCATTTGGCTTACACATTGTAAACTGCTTAGGGAGTGCTTAAGTGCACTAATAAGCAGAAGAGAAATGTACTTGCTATTGCTATTTAGAATTAACTGCTATTAAACCCCACTTCACACCTCTGAACTACAGAAGATAGCAGTTGGAAAAGTGATCATACAGAGAAAGACTGTAAGGTTCCCAAACTTTGGTCTGCCAGGTGTTTTGGACTTCAGCTCCCAGACGCTCCAGCCTATTTGTTCAATTGTCAGGAACTCTGGGAGATGAAGCCCAAAGCATCTGGAGGACGAAATTTGGGGATCACTGTTGTAGGGATTACACAGCTCACTTTCCCCATTCTGCCATGTTGTTGAATGCATGGCTTGACTGTGTATGTATATGTTTTGCAGCTGGTGGCTCTCATGTCAATGGGGTGATGAATCTGCTCCACGTTTTCATCTGCACTTTAAAGGAGCAATCCAATGTGCTGAAGTCCATCCCTAAAACAGGTCCAACATCTTGGCTAGCTCCCTTAAAGTTTAGAATTGATTCAATGCCCCATTGATGTGGAAGTCCCCAGCTACCACTCCTGTTTAGAACAATGGCTGCCATTTGTGTACCATTCACTGGATTGGTCCCGGTGCTTCCAGAGCTGTTTTGCTTGGCATTCTCATGCAAAAGCTGGAACCAGTCACGCAAGCGATCCCCCAAGTCTGCCAAGTCTTGTCCAGTGCATGTTTCTGTAAATCAAATATGAAGTTATTCACTAAGCACCCCAGAGCAGGAGACAGTAGAGTAACATGAAGAGTATCTCATCATTATCATGCTTCTATATGCATTCTTCTTATGGGTTTTTCAATACAATCAGACAAAATAGGCATCCAAAGTTTACTGATTGTGCAAGAGTCTCTGTGAGTCTGCATGTGCCTTCAAGTCACCTGTTGATTTATGGAGACCCCATGAATTTCATAGGGTTTTCTTAGGTAAGGAATACTCATGAGATGCTTTTGCAAGTTCCTTCCTCTGGAATATAGCTTACAGCACCTAACATTCATTGACAGTCTCTCATCCAAGTAGTAACCAGGGCTGACTCTGCTTAGCTTCCAAGATCCGATGAGATATGGTGTCTTTAGAATATTTAAACCCTGCAAGAATTGCTTTAGCATGACAATTCAAGTTGTGCTAAATTCAAGAGGGGATAGGGAAACATCCATGGAGTTTGGAAAAGTTGCTTATTGGGACTTCTACTCCCAGAATCCCCCAGTAAGCATATCTATTGGCCATTCTGGCTGGGCAATTCTGGGGGCTGTACTCCAAAAAGCCAAGTTTTCCAAGCTCTAAAAAGGATAAATGACAACCAGAGGGATTTATCCACTTGAAGCAAATGGTTTGGAAACTTTCGTTGTTTCCAGTTGCTGCCCTGAACTATGCTACATTCTCTGATGTCTTCTGGTCAGAGTGGTTACTGGAGGGCAGAATGCATCTTTCACAAAATAGTTTCACATAAATTAACCTAGATCTATGGAAGCTGACCAATTAAGCTCTTCTTGTTTTCTTAACCATATGCCATAAAAAGGCTGCTGATACACTTCTTTCCAACACATGTATTTTTTCACCAAAGCATATGACAGGAGAATACACATACCTGCTTAACCTGTATGAGTTATGAATGTGTAATATTCATGGCAGGATGGATTTAATACTTGTTGGGCTTTTCTAGAACTCTGCTTTCATTTCTTTTATACTGCTAGAGAGCAGCAGGCAGGAAAAAAAAAGCCTGCTAGCATTTCTTTATATCAAGTGACAGTTCTATACAGAAGTAAAATTAAGTGCCCTAGTTATTTTCATTTCACACCTACTTCTTATTTTATGCCTGCTTCTTGGTTTGGGGTCACAGTTCGCTTTAAAAGAATAGATGTACTAACGTCCCCTCTCCCATTTGCAAAAGGCATTTCAATGTGGACGATATATAATTTTTCTTCTGTGACCTGCTTCTGCAAACATGCTTGACTGATTTCTGAATCATTACTACTCGAGTTAGGACACTACATTTCAGCCACAGCGGGAGCCAAAACTGGATCTTAGTTGCTCCATTCCCAGCTTAGTGGTTATATTCTCTGTTCCCTCCACCTGTCCATTGCATAGATTCAGGGCAGTTTCCCAATGATCTGATATAGTCCCATGGGTCTTTGGTATCGGCTGAGGTTTAGTTCCAGGACGCCCCCGCCCCATGGATACCAAAATCCAAGAATACTCAAGTCCCATCAAATACAGTGGCATAGTAGAATGGTGTCCCTTATATAAAATGGGACTTGAGTATTCTATTTGCTTTTCTGAATCTATATATATAAAAAATACTTTCAATCCATGGATGCTTGAATCAGTGGATAAGGAATATGTGAATACGGAGGACTGACTGTTCGTAGTAGCCTTATGGCTAGATGTTTTATTGTTTTGATCTTCTCATCAACCCAGAAAAGAACAAAATGGTGGCAATGCACTCTGTATGGAACCATAAAATGTGTACTGAGGGAAGCAGCTTGCCTGAGACTAAATATTGGCTCCCTCTAATGTGTCTGTGCATGTTCAAAACACAGAGAGTCCAGTGGTGTTTGATTCAGAGAAGGTGGAAGCCCTGGAGTATGGTTTAAATGCTACACTCTCATGCCCACTGCACCACTGCTGTTTTATTTTGTATCTTCAGTTAATACAATAGAAGCTGCACTTAATACAACAGAAAATAGTTTTTTGAGGAGGACATGGGAAGCAGGAATTAGATAGAGTTTTTTAAATATTCTCTAGAATGTTTCTCTCTGACCTTGTTTGCCATCTGTGACTGAGGTGGGACTGTGTTCACTTGCACATGGACATGGTCCTTCACATTTGACAGTCAGCTGCTTGCTAGTCAGGCAGGCTTGCTGCTCCAGTTTACACTGCAAGAGAGAAATGGATCAGTCAGAAGAAGTACCCAAAAATCTAACCAGTTAGTTCAACCAGGGAAAACAACAACACAAAGGCTAGGACCCTGCTAGCACTCTGGTAGTCTGGTAAATTGGATGTGAACCACTTTGATCTTATCTCACCTGTTTGGTTCCCCTCTTTGTTAAATCTTTGCCTGGCCCATCCAGCAGAAATCATAAACCTTTGGGCAAGGAACCCTGTTATGTCTAAGCTCAAAAACAAGAACAAGAGTTATCCACCATTCAATACAAAGATTGGAGATGATATACCTGCCAGAAGTTTTCAAAAATTTCCATCAATCCTAATCTGCACAGCCAATGATCAAGGATTATGGGAGCTGTCAAGCCTAATCTGCATAGCCAATGATCAAGGATTATGGGAGCAGTCATCCAAAACATCTGGGGAACATTGAGCTACTTATCTCTGATTTACTGCAGTGGCTTGGCAACCATGTACAAACACATAATAGGAGTGTTTTTTTTTAAAGAAGAAAATTCCAAGTGCAATGACTTTATTGTTGTTAGCTGCCCTCGACTCAGTTTTGACTCATGGCAACTCTGTGGATGAAACATCTCCAAGAATCCTTATCTTCCACTGCCTTATACAGATCCTGCAAGCCCTTGCCCATAACTCCCCTGATTGAGTCTATCCATCTGGTTTGTGGTCTTCCTCTCTTTCTTCTACCCTCTACCTTTCCTAGCATTATTGTTTTTTCTAGTGATCTGTGCCTTCTCATGATGTGGCCAAAGTACAATAGTCTCAACTTGATCATTTTTGCTTCCAAGGAGAGCCCAGGTCTGACCTGTTCCAGAACCCATTTATTTATCTTCTTAGCTGTCCATGGTATCAGAAGTACTGTTCTCCAGCACATTTCAATTCAAATTAGTTGATTTTCTTTCTGTCTGCTTCCTTCACTGTCCAGTTCTCGCAGCCGTACACAGTAATTGGGAATACAACCGCCTGAACGATTCTGACTTAAGTGCTCAGTTGTATGTCTTTGCTCTTCAGTATCTTTTCCAGTTCTGCCCTTCCCATTCCTAGTCTTCTTATTTCTTGACTGCAGTCTCCATTCTGGTCAATGTTTGATACTAGATATGGGAATTATTTAACTATTTCAATTTCTTTGTCGTCTAAATTGAATTTGTGTTATTTCTTCTGTGATCATTATTTTTGTTTTCTTTATGTTCAGCATCAAACCTGCCTTTGCACTTTCATCTTTGACCTTCCTTATTAACTGTTCCAATTCCTAACTGCCTTCTGCTAATAATATGGTGTCGTCTGCATATCTTAGGTTGTTAATGTTGTTTCCTCCTATCTTAACTCTTCCTTTTTCTAATTCTAATTCTGCTTTTCTTATGATGTTTTCAGCATATAAATTAAACAAATAGGGTGATAGGATGCAGCCTTGCCTGACCCCTTTGCCTATTGGGAATCACTGTTTCCCCGAATTCAGTTCTGACGGTGGTCTCTTGCCCTTGGTACAGATTCCTTATCAGGACTATCAGATGTAGTGGCACTCCATGTCTTTGAGTGCTTCTCGTGATAGATAGAATCAAATGCTTTGCTGTAATCTATGAAACACACGCTGATTCTTTTTGGAATTCTTTGGTGTGCTCCATTAGCCATCATATGTTTGCAATGTGGTCCCTAGTGCCCCTTCCTTTTGTGAATAATGCTTGCACCTCTGGAATTACTCTTTCCATGTATGGTTGAATTTTGAGCATTATTTTGCTTGCATGTGAGATTAGTGTTATTGTTCTATAATTGCTGCAGTCTTTTGTATCTCCTTTCTTGTGGATTGGTATGTATATTGAGTGTTTCCAATCTTTTGGCCACTGCTTTGTTTTCCATATTTGTTGGCATATTTCAGTTAGCACTAAAGTTGCATCTGTCAGTAGGCACTGTAGAAGTTCAATTGGGATATCATCTATTCCCAATGATTTATTTTTCCCCATTTCTTTTATTGCAGATTCCACTTCACTTCTTAGAATTTGGGGTTCGTCTTCATATGGCTCCTCATTCCAAATATCATTCATTCCCTCAACTCTTTTATATAATTTCTGTGTATTGCCTCCAGCATCTTTTGATTTCTTCTTGTTCCTGTATTATGTTCTTTTTTTCTCCATAGAGAATCCCTGCTCTCAGTTTGAACTTGGCTTTAATTTTGGGGTTTGTTTTTTTTTTATAGCGGTCTCTCGTTCTTCCCTTATTTCCTAAATTACTCAGTTAACAGATCAGCATAAACACCTTAAATCACACAGCTCAATGGCATCCAGACTGATTTGAAAGACCAGAAAGTCCCAGATTTTGTTCCTGTTTTTTCTGATTTTATTTTTGTCCGGGAATATTTTCTGCCAGCTCCCAGTACAATCACTTTATATACCTGCTCCGCAGATCAGTTTATTTTAACCCAGTATAAAGTTGGAAAGAACAGAAACAAAATCTAGAACTTTTCAATCAATCTGGATGCACCAAGGAGCATGGATGTAAATGACAAAACGCAATATAAAGAACAAAATTTAAATACTGACAATATCCTTGTGTCCTCAATCTAAATGACAACGGGTTATGGAAAGCATTCCTATTCTGTTTCTGGAATCATACTCAAAGAACTATAGAGTTGTAGGGCATCCCAAAGACCATCTACTCCAATCCCCTGCTAATGCTGGAAATCAGCTGTTATGCTATCCCTGCTAGGTGGCTCAGTTTCTCCTTAACACTCAATTTCTCATAAACAAAGAAGAGCGCACCACCTTCCAGAGGAGTCTGTTCTAAACTCATACAGGCAAACTTTGTTTGAGAATAAATTTGAGAACAAATTCATTCTATTGCATATGAATAATCCTTCAAATATTTGAAACTGGCTATTACAACAGCTTCTTAATAATCTTTTCTTCAGGCCATATATATGTGCAGGTCTTTTAACCTATTCACAAAAGACTTGGTCAACCTCACTGACAATCTCTCTAAAAAAAAGAACAAAATGAGGCCTAATAAGCAGCCATAGTTAAAATGTCTGACCAGGAGAAGCACAGAAATTGGGACTCATAAACTCTCTTGCTGGATGAGAGGACACAGCAAAATTGCTGCTCTTTCAGGGCTTATTCAGAGAATCAGAAAGAAATACATAAGGACTACATATGTAAAATTTCCAGAAATTTTGAAGACATGCAGGGATAAAAACCTCTCACTGGATTATTCTTGGGGGAAAAGGACATTTTCAGAGAAACTGAAAAAATCTACTATTAGCACCTTTACTGACTAAAAGTTGCTTTACTATATGAATATAGACTATGCTTTGGCATAAAATTATCAAGTCTGATATATTAAGTCTACAGTTTATTCAGAAAATAATTATAAATTGAATTTACTTTTTTTTTTTAAAAAAAATTGTTGTTAAAATGGGGCTCAACCTGAAATACAAGGAACCCTTTTAGTGTTACCAGTTTAACTGGAGCAGGAAAACCCCTGCAAATAAAAACAGAAAAAATGATAACTAGTAATAAAATAAAATAAAAAATTCCTAGCATCAAACAAATATAAAGCACTAATTCCTATAAAAACAGAACTGAGAAAAAGAACCAGGCCCAGGAAATGCAATAATGCGACATATTATACATGGTTTTACCCAAAAGCCTACCTGCTGCATAGTTTTAGAAATAATGCTTGGCAAGAAAATATAAGAGTATCTTTTGTTAAATGTTTTATTAATCAGTTTAAAAGAAAATAGGCCAAAACCCATTTTTATTTTTATTTTTAAAAATGACTTCAGGTAAAAAAACAACCCATCAACTTTTGCCCCCCCGCCGCCAATTATTTTCATCCCCCACCCTGCTTCACGTTTTTTAACAAAGA
>JAIPUX010001880.1:21359309-21385229 GCA_020142125.1 Phrynosoma platyrhinos
AACCGGCCCCCGGGCCTTAGGTTGCCTACCCCAGCCTTAGGGTTTCCATAAATCAGAAATGACTTATAAGCATACAATAACAACAAAAATGTTTTTCATAAATTGGTGGTGCTGTAACTGAACCATTACACAGTGATAACATGAAAGGCAGGATTTTTCATACATTTCCTTTTCCATCACTGAGATAACACCACCTCTCTGCTTTCACTGGTTCCAAACAGCACTTCAAACTAGAAAAGGGTGCTGTTGAATCAATCTGCAGTAGACAAATGGCTTTCCCAATGGCTAGAATGCACTTTGCCAGCCTTACCTAACTTTTGTGCCAAGATGGGTTGTACTACAGCTCCCAGCATCCCAGGTTAGCCCTGCCCATGCTGGGAAAAATAATGGGGATTAAAGCTGAACACATTTGGAAGGTAGCTAGCTGGAAAAGGCTGTTATTGGCCAAAGATGGTGCTCTCCACATGCCTTTTCAAGGGTAAGACTCATTAGATCCATACTAGCACATAACTACTCTTTCCCACTTGTATGCTCTTTCCCACCTCAAGGATCCAAGAATTCATGCTGTAGTTGCAGGTTGTTCAGGGCTGAATCTATTTCACAGTGTAACCATGACCCGTCCCAAATTTTGTTTTATTAAATTTTATTTTATATGTCACCTTTCTCCTAGTGTGGGACCCAAGGTGGCCTACAGATAAAATTGGTTTAAAATGTACCAATTAAATTTTAAAAACAATTACAATAATTCCATTTAAGCACGATAAAATTACATTTAAAAACACAAAAGTTAAAAACATAAATAAACACAGCACCCACCCAATAAGAAGCCTCCCTGAGAGTGATTACATTACAAAAGCCTACCTGAACAAAAATACTTATACATTAAAATCCTGCTTAAACAAAAAGGTCTTTGTTTGATGGTGAAAGGAGAGCAGAGAAGGGGCCAGCTTTGCCTCCCATAGAAGGCAGTTCCAGAGGGTTGGAGTAGCCACCAAGAAGTCTTCACCAAGTGAGCCTGTGATGGCTGTGGGTCCCATAGAAAGCCTTCCCCACAGATCTTATGATCCTTGCAGGTTTTTATGGGGAGATACAGTATTTCAGATAGTCTGGACCAAAACCATGTAGGACTTTATAGGTAATGACCAGCACTTTGAATTGTGTTCAGAAACAAACCAGTAGCCCGTTCTTCCTACCAGACTTGAACTATTCATTTCCAGTAGCACAAGGTTCTGTTTTTTCTATCTCCTGTATAAATCACCATCAGTATGGGAAAGGTGGAAGTTGTAGTCCTGCACTGCTGGTTGGGGAAAAACTGCTCCTTTCAAACAACTTCCGTGGCCGATTACTTTGTGGCCAAATATAAACTATTTCAAATGTGTTATGAATCCTTTTTAATGAGCAGGCATTAGGTAAGCACAGCAGGGAGGCAGAATCATGATGCCTGGGAGACTTTCATCTCTCAATCTTCATTGCAGAGTGGAGGTGACCAAAGTTCTTTTGCTACATCTTATTCACCTTGTACAAAGACACAGAGTTAAATCCCACTCTTCTGCTGGTGTTTCAAGGATGGCTTTCATTTCATGTATCATATGGGGAGGAGGGGAAATAATATAGACATTTTTAATGAGAAAGAGAATGCAAAATATTGGTTTCAGGCACATATCTCTTCTTTTCAGCAGGGTGCCACTGGAAACTTTAAAGAAATGCAGATGAAACAGAGGGAAGATGGAGAGAATAAAATACTAGATGTCTGTCACAGACTATTAATTCCTTTTCAGTGCTAACAAGGAGCCTTCGGGAGCATCTACACTGTAGAAATAATGCAGTTTGACACCACTTTACTGTAGCCCAGGGGTAGGCAACCTTTCCCCTTTAAGGGCCGAGGGACTTCAGCTCCCAGAAGCCTCAACCATGTTGGCCGATAGTCCCATGTTGGCCAATAGCTCCTGGGATTCTGGGAGTTGAAGTCCCTCGGCCCTTAAAGGGGAAAGGTTGCCTACCCCTGCTAAGGAATCCTGGGATTTTGCAAGGCCTTTAGCTTTCTTTGACAAAGAGTGCTGCTGCCTCGCAAAACTACTACAGTTGCCCCTCCATTTTCATGGGGGATCCATTCCGGAACACCCATCCCACAAAAATGGAAAATCACAAATATTCAAGCATCATAGACTTGAATGGTAGTGTGCGCCCACAGATGCCCACAGGTGCATGCCATGGGTGCCCCCCCTCATTTTATCCCCCTCCGTTTGCTGCCCACGAACAGGCAAGGGACACGGACACCAAGTCTGAGAAAATGGAGGGGCAACTGTAATCCCAGGATTCGGTAGGATGGAGCCATGGCAGTTAAAGTGGTGTCAAATTGCATTATTTCTACAGTGTAGATGCACTCTTTACAAAAACTCTAAAAAACTGAGATTAAAAAGCTTGATTCAGCACCTCGTGGGGCAGGGCCCATAAGGAGCAGGGATCTTGATCTTGTGGGTCAGGACCCCGCTCCACCATGAAACCCACTGGGCGACCTTGGGCAAGTCACATGCTCTCAGCCTCAGAGGGAGGCAATGGCAAACTTCCCCTGAACAAATCTTTAAAAAAAAACATGGTAGGTTTGCCTTGGGGTCGACATAAATTGGAAATGACCTGGAACACACAATAACAACAAGAAGTGAGCAGAAGTCCCTTTCCATGCCTACTGGTTCTAGAAAAAGGCTTCTCCTGGGCCTAAACTGGCCAGAAGGGGCAAAAATGTGGCGGGACACTGTGGCCTATAGAAGACATTTTAGGGCAATTTTTAATCCTTAGGCAGGCCTGGGGCCCACAGAAATGGGTGTTAAGGGACTGCATGTGGCCTATGGGCCTTACTTTGTTCACTCCTGGTATTACTTTACACTTTGTGGAAATGGAGAAAGCCAATCCTTAGGAGAGACAACATGGTGTAGTGGTTTGAGTGTTAGACTCTGACTTTGGAGACAAGGGTTCGAGGCCATGGAAAGCCACTGAGAGATCTTGGCAACTCACACTCTTTCAGCCTCAGAGGAAGGCAAAGGCAACCATCTCTGAACAAACCTTGTCAAGAAAACCCTGTGACAATATGCTAATATGTCTGGTCTCTTTGCATGGAATGGATATAGGATGAGAATGTATACCCTATTGTTATTCACTTCAGATAAATACTTGGAAATGTTTTTTTTTCTTGAACTCCTAGACTCCAAGGATTGGCCCAGATGGCAAAATGTCTAGGAATGCTCTGGGCTGCTACTGTGCCAGCATAATGGTGGCTCAGCCATCTTAATGGAGTTATCAAGAGCTAGTGAGAAGTGATGGCAGAGGTTTTTATACTTTGGTTTGAACTAGAGCATTGCTTTTCAGCTGTAGCCTTCAGGCAAAGGAATACAGAGTACGCAGCCATTAAGAAAGGCAATCTACCTGGTGTTACATTAGCACAGACTATCTGCAATACTGCCAGCACCCTTGGAAAAGGAAGGATATTGGGACATCCCTTTCTTGCCAGTTTGACTTCAGTGCCTCATCCAAAATCCTATGGAGGAATCTATTGAGCTTTGCAGAATTGAGACCTGCTGGAAAGTCTATGGGCATCACTTAATGACAAGAAAACTAATCAAGCCATGGCAATAGGAAGACTGACTCACCTTCAGGGCTTACATTTGAGGAGGTCTTGACAACTTGACAACTATTTGTCTTTAGTCCTATTATTTCTCACCATTGTCTATGTTGACTAGGAAATGTTGGAAGCAATGTTCCTTTAAAATGTTGTAAAATATTTCGTATGGGTGGAAATGATAAGTAACCCCAAGTGATGACCCTTAGCTATCTCCACTGTATATAAGTGCTCTGAGACTTAGGGCACATGTGGGTTGGAGTTGTTGAAATGGATTGCATAGGAGACAGTGAATGTTGGTGAGAGTTTGTAAATATCCTGTATATACTGCAATTGCAGATAAAAAAGCCTCCAAGGACTTTGGAAGAAAACAATGGTGTCTGTGAATAATTTAAGGTTGGTCAGCGCATTGCCAAATATAGTAAACTGAGCTGGTGCTTCTGCAGTCTGCTGTTAATAGCTACTCTTGAGGATAATTACCTCAGGCAGTGCTGAAAGTTGGCATCTCTGGTGGGCCTAGTTTTTTTTAAACATTAGTCTTTTTATTGGTAATTCTGAATAATTCTGTAAACCAATTTATTTATTTGTTTTATTATGCTGGCTATGTCCTGTAATAAATCTATTGATTGAGTTTTTGTTTTTGTTACTACACATCAGCAGGACATAGAAGAGAGCCAACAGGAAGGAGGTAAGATGCAGTCCAATTATATCTTCATGGGTTCCCCATTTTCCACCTCTGCTCTAAAAGACATGAAAAAATGACCTTTACATACACACATCATCTTTACGTTGTTGTCTAAGAAACTTAAGAGAGCACCTTTTGTAATGATTCCTTGCCCAGTAGTTGTCACTTACCACAGGTGAGCAGGCAACCCCCATATATGGCAACCCATATATATGTGTGTGTGTGTGTATAATTTATATATATATTTGTATGGCAACCCATATATGTATGTATGTGTGTGTGTATAATTTATATATATATATCTGTATGCTTTTTAACACCCTGGCCTGATGATGAAGCCAGTGAGCTTCAAACTCTTGCAACATACATTTGGTGCATTTTGGTTGGTCCCATAAAGGTGTTAGTTTTGTGGTTCTTTAAAAAAAGGGAACTGGAATCCCTTTGTGCATGGATGGAGTACTTACTCTCACCACCTCTATCCTATAAACTGCACCTTTCAAACAAGCTTATTTTGGCATCAGTTTCCCTATAAATCTATTCACATTTACAGAAAGTAGTTGCTGCTCCTTTCCTGCCTACTGCTCAAATTTCTTAGGTCTACAGGAGGAAAATCCCTTTTTTCTGGTCTCTTTGCTGCACTGGCAGTCCCAAAACATACAGGCATAAATCACAGAGAAATATCACTGCCCATATTTTCCACACAAAATATCCTGAAATTACAACCTTGGTTTAAGTACAAAGAGCTATAAAATATTCCACAGAGCACACAATCCTTCTCTGCTGAAGAGCTTGTTATCATGACTGTCACAACAAAGAAACATCCAGTATGCAATAGCAGAAGAGCTTAGAAAACTCAGTTGTAGACTATAACTCCCAGTGGCCAAGCTGGCTGGAAATTCTGGGAGTTGCCATTCATAAGCAGTAGGTTTTCCAGACCCTGACTAATTAATAGGGATTTGGGGTGAGGACTTCAGATTTGTTGTTGTTATGTATGTTCAATTCCTTTCCAACTTAAGGTGATCCTATCACAACATTTTCTTGGTAGACTTGGTAAGGTCACCCAGTGGGTTTCCATAGCTAAGCAGGGATTTAAAATCTCCAGAGTTGTAGTCCAACACTCAAACCACTACACTACACTTCCAAGCATCTTCCAGCAAAAATGGCATCTTAAGGAGGGTATAAAATGGCACCTCACCTCCCATCAAGACTGGTGCTCCTTGTGTCAAAATGAATGCGTGTCTCCCACTCCTCCCCCAGTTTTTCAGTTTATCAGGACCCGCAGGTCTGCAATTTGCTGGTATCCAGCACACACTGGGAGGAGTGCTCCCTTTTCCTTACAGGTTTCACTTCCAAACATGGCATTTTCCATCTCTTGGATGTAGGGAGGTCTGGGGAAGAAAAGCTGATTCTGATAGAAAAAAAATGTTCTACACATACTGCCAAATACCTTAACTTTCCAATCACATGTCCAGCAGATTATTCTTCAAATCAGTTCTTTGCAAACATCTTTGAACATGCAGGATAGCATGCATTCATTTTGACACGCCCAGCTTCAAATCTGCTATTGACAGCAAAATATGCCTTTCAGTTATTCAGTATTTCTCCAATATTGCAGTATCTGAGAGAGACAAGAGCAGCAATGAGGAGGAGGAAGGAGGGAATCATGGCACCTCCTTGATTCCTTAAAATGTCAAGGGACGTGTGTATCTTCAAAACAGCTGTGGCAAAGGTGTTTCTGCAGACAGTCTCCCCTCACTTGGTGCCCTCTGGATGTGTTGGACTGCTATTCCCATCAAGGGATGGTGGACATTTTAGTCTGACACATTTGGTGGGCGCCTGTAGGAATGATAAAGAAACCACAGCATGCTAGTCACTACAAGCAGCCATAAAGTGCAGTTGAGCATCTCATTGGTGACCCAATATGAGGAAAATGGAATCCAGGACTATTTTCAGTCATTTCTCCAGCAATGCTGTCTACCCTTCATATATCAAAACTTTTCCCCAAAAGCCTTTTATTATTATTTTTTCTTTCCCTTTCAACTGGGTGAAACTGTGTAGAACAGCAGGGAAATAATCCCCAGTCCCTGTCAGGATAAACGGTCTAGACCTGGGAGGCAACATTTACATTTGGAGTCGATATCAAAAAGGATTTGTTTTTTGTGAGTGGGTTGAGATAGGGTTTTGTTGCTGTTGTTGTTTTTGGCTATG
This sequence comes from Phrynosoma platyrhinos, assembly GCA_020142125.1. Lineage (NCBI taxonomy): Eukaryota > Metazoa > Chordata > Lepidosauria > Squamata > Phrynosomatidae > Phrynosoma > Phrynosoma platyrhinos. The sequence goes on from JAIPUX010001880.1 coordinate 21,365,816, forward strand.
CTGATTAAGACTGCAGAGGGCTCAGCTGCTGCATCCTCCTGCTGCTGTTAAAGAAAGCACAATGTATGTAGATGTAGACAATATTGTTCCAAAACTGCCATACATTTTCACTGCACTATTTAAAGGGAGGGGGCACTGAGAACAAACACATTTTCTCCTTCACACTAAGCATGTATCTAGCCTACTCGTTTGTTCATTTGTTAGTTATATTTAAACTCCACATTTCTTTCACTGAGTTCATGTCTCTTACTTGATTCTCTCAATAACACTATGAGGTGGGACAATTGAGAGCAAATGCAAGGGTACAAGTACTCCAAAACCTGCTGTGCCAGGAGTATTTCTTAAAGCTACCTGACCCATTCATTTTCAAAGCACGGCAGCCTCAATTTAATAATCTTGGCTTCCAGAGGGAGTTGTGGCTTGATCTGTTCAAGGACCCATTTGTTTGTCTTTTTGGCTGTCTCAGCACTCTAGTCCAGCACCACATCTCAAATGAGTTGATTTTCTTCTTATCTGCTTTCATCATTGTCCAGCTCTCACATCCATACATGGTGATGGAGAATACGATGGATTGGACAATGCCAACTTTAGTGCTTGGTTGTATATCTTTATTCTTTAGGATCTTGACTAGTTCTTTCATAGCTGCCCTTCTCATTCCTAGTCTTCTTCTGATTTCTTGGCTGCAGTCTTCATTATATTTGTTTTCTTTATGTCTAGCAGTAAGCCTGCCTTTTCACTTTCTTCTCTAACCTTCCTTAGTAATTGTTCCAAATCTGTGATATTTTCTGCTAGTAGTATGCTGTCATCTGCATATCATCTGCAGATTGTTGATGTTCCTTCTTCCTAAGACTACGTCTGCTCTTTGTATGATCTTTTCTGCAGACAAGTTGAATAAGTAGAGTGATAATATGCAGTCTTGTCTGACCCCGTTGCCAATTGAAAAACATTTTGTTTCTCCATATTCTGTACTAACAGTAGCCTCTCATCAGGACTATCAGATGTCTTTAAAAGCCATCCATAGTTTTTTGTGATCTATGCAGTCAAATGCTTTGTTATGTATCTTTTTTTTCTGTCTCTGTGGATTGTAGTATTTCAATTGGAATATCATATGTTCCTAAAATTTATTTTTCTCAGTTTCTCTTACTGTAGCTTCCATCTCACTATTTAGAATTTGGGGTTCATCTTTGTATGGTTCTTCATTCCATGCGTCAATTCATTTTTCATCTCTTTTACAAAGCTCTTCTGTGTGTTGCCTCCAACATCTTTTTATTTCTTCTTGATCTTGTAGTACATTATATTATGTTATTCTTGCCATAGAGCATCTTGGCCCTTGGTTTGAATTTCCCTTTGAGTTCCTAGATCTTGTGGAAGAGGTTTCTCATTCTTCCTTTTGTTGTTACTATCTTCCATTTCTCTGCATTGATTATAGTAGTTCATTTTATGCTTGTGCACTAGTTATGTACAGTTGCATTCATGGTTCTGTTTTTCTGCTCATTTCCCATTTCTTTTGCTTCTCTTTTCTTTACTGCTTGAAGTGTATCATGTTTCTTCACCTTCTTTTTGCCACTTGGCTTCTGCCCATAATTCTTCTGGTTCTTGGTCGATGATGACTGAACATCTAATCAACAGGCTCACACCAACAGCAGGCCATGGGTGGTCAACTCATGGCAAAGGTGCAACAAATAACACCGGCACCATGTCTTTAGGTCCTTTCCAGATAGAAACCAAGAAGGATATAGGTGTTTCTGTGACCAAATTCAGGCCTCATCTACTTAATTTTCATTCCTGTTGTTGCATTCCTGTTTGTTCTCCCACTCGGTGGCTAAAGGTAAAGCCACCCCAAAGGTCTTTTGTTTTTTCTGCCTATCTGGAGTGAATGGGAGGAGCATAACCCAACTTATAGATATGTTTGGCACCGTATCTGATGGAAGGTTCAGGCATATCGACAAACCAGATCTAGAACTTTTCATCTCTGCTGGGGTCATCTCCTTTGTAAAGTCAATTGGTCTTAACTGCCCATGAAAACCACAGCACTACAAAATAGTTTGTTTAATCAAAAAGATAATTTGCAAAAAATAACTGATGGGCAAGTTCTAAATCCTCTCTGCCTTCAAGGTTACTGGTGCTATGTTCAAAAGAGAACAGACAAACCTAGGCTGAGTGGTTTGTAGATAATGCCATGGCCCCAGCCAATCAAAAAATCTTAACACTCTGGCCCTGCATGCCCTGGGTCCACTAAAACGCTGTATGTATAGCAAAGGTGTGCCACTTCTGGAGCAATATGCCAATTCCATTATACAAGCTACTGCAAACTGGCTCTAAAAGGAGCCAGTGGGAATAGGTGTTCTTCCATCTGTACTTTAAAATGACAGCAGAAAAAAGCAGAGCCTTTTACCTTCTATTAGTGTGATTGATTTTTGAAAGAAGCAAGGAAGAAAAGAAAAAAGGAAGGAAGTGCAACCTTCACTACATTTGACTGTAATGTTGACACATCATGTGGTTTCAGCAAGGCACTTATTAGTTCTGCTCTTTTAAGGTCAGGCTTATTATCTCTTGTGCCAAAGATGCTGTATTACACTAATCAGTACAAAGGGAGAACAGTAGCATTGCTCCTCCATTTTAAAGTGCTGCCCAACCCTGCCTTACTGGGATGAGAAATATCTCCCACTGCTTCTCCAGGGTCTAGCATTTTACTTCCAGAAACAAAGGACACACAATTTTTCTGTTCGTGAAAAACACAGAGGAGGAAGAGCAGGGCTAGGCCAAGACACTTTGCTCTCGGAGGCAAAAAACAAAACAAAATGGCAGTCCTATTCATTCCATGTATGAAAGCTGACCAGACTGGTGATTGAATTGTTCTGTGACATTACTGTGACCTTCCCTACACCTGAAGTGATTTGCTTAGGCTCACAGCTTTCTCCATCCACATTTTGCTGCCATCTCCCATTCACTTTTCTCATGGTAGGGTTGGCTGTTAGAATGGAGCTAATGAATGGTCCTGTAGCATTACAGAAGCTAAGAAGATGTAGACAAGATCAAGGGCTGGATGGGAGACAATTGGAAGGATGATTACTCTAAAACAGATATAGCCAAACTAGCTTTGGAGTTTTTGAGATATATGGTAGTCTTCTGTCTCTGGAGAAGGTTCCCTCCTCCCTCCTGCAGAATCCAGAGGTCCTCCAACCTGAGCAAGGAGCAAGATGGTGGTTCAGGTTGGAGCAACATTCAAAATGGTCACTGAAGAGTCAGAGCCAATTCATTACACTCCTCCCTCCACATTTACTGGGTTAGGGGCACAGGACCCCCGTGAATGTGGGAAAACCGCAAATAACAAAAACATTGTGTTTTTACCTGAGAGAATACCTCTCTAGGAATTTCTAGGTCCTTCAGTGCAACTTTTGGTTAAAGTTGACCATAGAGTTGTGCTGGAGGACCTAGATATTTCTAGAGAGAACATATTAATAAAATCCATGAATAATAAAATCTGCCAAAGTCAAAAGCTGCAAATGTGGAGGGACGAGTGTACAGCACCTGTATGCTACTACATAATGACAACCTCTGTATAAAAGTATTGATCTATATCTGAGTTGCTATATACCAGGGTTTTAGTAACCCAGATCAGAAAAGCAATGTGGTAGTCATAAAGTCTTGCCAGACATCATCTCAGATTTTGGAAATACCGAATGACCTCTGTATCCATGGGGATCTGTTCCCATGGTTACTGTGGACGTGAAATCGCAGTTAATAGTGGATGCTATAAGTCAAGCTGGAGGATCTCCAAGTGCCTAGAGAAACTTTTTTTTCTGGACATGAGTAAGAAGCCATGGTTAATGGTCCTGTGAGTATGGGAATCATACTGTATTGGCCAGAATTCACCAAGACAGTTACAAATGCATAACCACCTTAGTTCTATAGCTATATAGTGTCTCTTGATTTGACGCATCCCATTCTTCATTTACCAGGCAGCAGACACTGCAATCAATAAGGGTCTGTTGTTGGTCAGAAAGCAGTTGACTAATATTCTCAACCACTCCCATGAGGGATCTCCATTGTGACAGGCAGAAGCAGAATCCTTGTCTCAATTCCCCTACATGCTGGAGATTTTTCATATGGGGAGGTGGGATCATCACATATGGGGCAATAGGTGGGCAAGTGGGGACTGGAGGACTCTCAGAGTCCATGCATATCTCCAAAACTAGGGAATACATAAGGATCATGAATATAAACCAGTCACAAATGCATGACTCCAAATTATATATTCATAACTGCCTTAGCAAATTCTGACTGCTATTTTGAAAATTAACATATTAGTTAAAAAAAGGAATTCATTACTTATTACCCATTACACATAAGTAATATTTAATGCTGCAGTGTATTGCTTTTCATTATTTTTAATCATATCAAATTCTCTCCAACCCCCCCATGACCCTCCCAAAACATCTTTATTTCAAAAAGATTACTCATGATCTCAAAAACACTAATAACATTGGATGTCACTACATTACTTATCTTTTTAAATTTATATTTCATTAAAATCATTCATACAACACTACAAGACCATGCGTAACATAAATGTAAACATCTGCATTATTTTTCAAAGCAATGCCACTGTCCTTTCATTACCCTGAAAAGTAAATGCAACAAGTAGTACTTCTAAAGCATTGCTTCCAAAATCTGCATTATCCAGCCCTCTGCCAGTAGATCCTGAACTACATTTCACTCTGAAGGAAATATAAAATGAGAGGCCAGTATATAATTAATAAAGTCAAAAGACCTTATATTGGAACAGGGCAAGAAGAATTAGCCACTTAGCACCTGGACTGAGTTGGTAAGGGCAAATGAGGACTTTTTGCAGCTTTGTACCAGGAAAAGGTGGGCAAGGAGTCTCCTGAAAACTGAAGACATACCAATAGATGAGCCTCCTGTAGAATCACAAGATAACATACCAAGTTTCAGCTTGCTGACAAACTGAATTCTAATACATTCTCTCTCAGCTGACTTGAATACATACAATCTTTGAAATGTTTTATAATGTAAGGCTTCTGAGCTTTCAAGAAAAATAAAAATCAGAAAAACATAAGAGAAGTGAGAATTTTCTTGTCTGGCTAGGGAAAGATTGCTGTTAACTTGGAGCAGTTACTCTTTAATGTTAATAAACATAAATTCTAAGATGAGGACTAGTAGTGTCTTTGAAGATTTCTAATCAGACTGTCATTCCAAGGAGCATTTGAGTGAATCACAAAATCATGGAGTTGTAAAGAGTCTTATGGGTCATCAAGTCCACTCACTGCTCAGTACAGGATCTCCAGGTAAAGCATCCCCAGTAGGTAGCTGTACAGTCTCTTAGGCATGGCAATTTGGCTGGTATGATTTTTTTTAAATTAGCATTGAGAACTATTGTGTATAGTGGTTAGATTGTTAGACTGGGCCAGTCACTTTCTTTCATCCTGTCCTATCTCACAAGAGTGAGGATAAAGTGGAGAGAAAAACCATGTATGTCACCTTGAGCTCACTGGAGGAAGCAGGATAGAAACACACTAAATACATGTTTCCTTGGTGTTCAATATCCGTCTCTAAACTGAATTGTTTTAGACTGTGAGTGCTTCACCTTCATCTGCCACAGTTCCCTCAAATGAATGTTTCTTTCCCAGTGTCAACTTTACATTGTTAAAAACAGCAGTTTTAACTCCTTTCTTGCTCCTTACTTGACATTCTCTGAATTACTATCAATGGTTATGATGATGATTGGAGCAATTTCAAACAAACTTCTGAAACATCAGGAGGAGATCATTATAGACAGTATCATGATAGTTTGTTGCTGTGTGCCTTCACGTCATTTCTGCCATGGTGATCTTGTCAATCCAGTGGACTCCCATCCTTTAAGGATCATGATCATCATCATCATCATCATCATCATCATCATCATCCTTTAAGGATCAGCTGCCAGGTCCCGTCCCCCCACAAGCATTGATATAATGTGTGAAGGGCATTTTTTTCACTGAGGAGCTCTGCATCTGCACTGCAAAAATAAGGCAGTTTGACACCACTTTAACTACCATGGCTCCATTCTAAGAAATCTTGGAGTTTTTAGTTTGTTGTGGCACCAGAGCTCTCTGACAGACAGAAATAGTTAAACATCTTTCAGAGCCTTCTGAGAGAAGGCTAAATATCTCAAAAAAACAACAACAATCCAACAACAACCAACCTACAAATCTCAGAATTCCATAGCACTGAGTGATGCCAGTTAAAACGGTATCCAACTGCATTATTTCTGCAGTGCAGATGCAGCTGTGGAAGGTAGATTGCATCAAGCCCTTCTGATGTCACACTTGGCCCTATATGATGCAACGTATCTGGAAGGTGCATTTTGTGGAAGGCTAGCCTACAGCAGTGGTTCTCAGCCTTGATCCCTTAAATATTTTGGGCTTCAATCCCCAGGAGTCCTAATGAGCTTGGTTGAAAGTCAAGGTTTCTGGGAGACATGGTCCAAGATCTCTGATGGACCAAAGGATGAGACCACTGGTCTGGAGTGTGTCCCAGTTTCCTTTGCTGTTTACATGGTTTCCATGACAGATGTGAAGGGCTGGGGACCTGATCAAGGCTTCAGTGGGATATCACCCAGGCTAACAAAGATGTATCAAAGACTAGAGGTTTGAAAAACAATGGTCAAGTCCATCTGTTCCATACTTAATCTCCATGTTCATTTTGTTTTTGAACACTGCCTTACTAAAGGTTCTCTGCTACTTGTAATGAACAAGGGCTGAGCCCATATTGTTCCCAGAACAAACAAAAAAAACCAAACTGAAGAGCATATGAAACAATGAGCTCTGTGGAGGTATCTGATTATAAAGCTGAGGAATGGATTAGCACAAACATGCAAGTGGTAATTAAGTAATTAATTGAGTAACACAATACCTGCATCATTGGTGCAGCAGATTGGGTGTATGTTAATGGCAAGAGCTTTTAAAGAGGAAACATGGTGTGAGTCATCTTATTCTTTGTTTCCTTAGGGAAAGGGGTGTTAACACTTGTAATATTTCATTGATTATTTTAATACCTGAGGTTTTGCACTGTTGGTTTCTCCATGGCAATAAGGAGATCACAGCATGCTTCTAAATAGTACTAAGAAGTAAGTGCTGCTGAGAACTCCCCAACAATGAGAAGTAGCAGCTGTTGACCCCAATGGCGGTAGCCACCCAAGATACTGATCCCTGGCCTCCAAATAGGTTCTACACCTTGGATAGCACCTCTAAAATTCATTTTTGGAGCAGATTTGCACACTGGAAACATCAGTTGCCACTACTAGGAAGTAAGACTTACTGAATCATAGGCTTCCTACCTTGTCCCAAAAGAAACTCGCAGACTTGGAAAGCAGTGAGTTCAAGTAGAGTATTAACATGTAACAAGTTATACACACAACCTTGGTGTTTTGTTCTGTTTTGTTTTGTTTTTTGTAGTGAAGGCATAATATAGGCAGATTTTAAAAATTCAGATAAGTGGGGCAAAGCTACTTTACTGATATTAATAAGTAACAAGTTTTCTAGTTACCTTCTACAGCTACTTTTAACTGGTATAGGGATTGAAATAATACCCAAAATTATTAAAAATGTTTGAAGAGAAATCCTGATAATGAGAATCTCAGAGTAACAAGAATCTTCACAATATGGAACTTATTCTACACAAAATTAATTGGGGGGGGGAGAGAAAACAACCTTTTCTCTTTGGGAGGGAAGCATTTTCTGTACAGAAAATTCTATGTAGAGAGATCTTGTAGCACCTTTGAGACTCACTGAAAGAAAGAAGTTGGCAACATGAGCTTTAGTAGACTTCAGTCTACTTCCTCAGATGCTTTTGGACCAAAATCATCTGAGGAAGTAGACTGAAGTCTACTAAAGGTCATGTTGCCAACTTATTTCTTTCAGTGAGTCTCAAAGGTGCTACAAGATTTCTCTACATAGTGATTCTACAGACTAACCTGGTCATATTTTTGAATTGTGCAGAAAATAATATTTCTTGACAGAATAAGTCCCAAACTTTCTCACAGTGGGAATAGAATTGTTAAAATTACTTGCTGCTTCTTCAAGAACAAAATTAATAAAGAATTACCTCCCTGTCCTAGTGCCTTTTCAAGCAAGAGTAAAGAGAGAGCAATAGAAACTAGTTACTTTTTAAGCTACAGGCTGAGTCTCCCTTATCCAAAATGCTTGGAACCAGTGGTGTTTTGGATTTCAGGGTTTGTTTGTGGTTTTTTGGGGGGATTTTGAAATATTTACATATACATAATGAAATATCCTGGAGATGGGAACCAAGGTCTAAAAATGAAATTCATTTATGCTTTGTATATACCTTATATGCATAGCCTGAAAGTAATTTTATACATAATGTTTTTTATGATTTTGTTCATGAAACAAAGTCTGTGTACGTTGAACCATTAGAAAGTTCATAGGACATGTAACAACAACATAGAAAGCACAGATAATGGCTAGATTAGGGCAAAATAAGTGTACAAAAACCTTTTTTGCCTTAGTCTATCAATTATCTCTGCTGTCTATGTTGTTGTTGTATATATAATATGTTTATACTGGAAACTTAATAAAAAATAAATGCCAAAAAAGAAAAGAAAAGAAAAAGAAAGTAAAGGTATCACGATCTCAGCCACCCATGCTGATGATTTTGGAATAGTTCAGATTTTGGAATTCCAGATAAGGGATTCTCAACCTGCATTGCAACAAGCAATGGCAATGAATGACTTTTTGCAAGATTTGAGAAAATAACTTTCTCAGCTGTACCGATTTCGGAAACCTTGAAGATTCAGAGATGGGGAGAACAGAGAAAAGGAGAGAAGGGAATGAAGCGCAAGGGAAATGATGCTGGCTGTATTAGCTTGCAGAAGACATTTTCAGTTCAGGAAAAGCAATTAACCCTGTTGCAGGAGCTGCATCTCCCCCAGCCTGTGCGCTTTGCCAGGGTGAGGTCATTCCACTCTGCATATCCATTACAGCCATGCTCTGCCAGGCACATTAGAGGAAACATGAATACATTGACTTTGGGAGAGAGGGAGAGGAAGGCGGGTTGAACAGCACAGCCTCATTACTCACTGGTCCCCAGGCACGAGTCTCCAAAGGACCTGCTCCCTTCCCCTCACCCACCCAGTGCCCAGCACCCATTAATAAATGGGAGAGAAAGAGAGGAGAAGAGGCGAAATGTCAACTCTAACAGGGTGAGGAGGCTGATAGCATGTCAGCAACATCCATTAAATGTCACAGCATGCTGCCGGAGAATAGGAGCCATCTCCCAAATAGGAAAGAGATGACAGCAATGGCTTTTTAAAAGGACTCTTTTTGCTCGCTCTCTTTTTGTGCTCTGGAGCATGAAGACAAGTCACAGCACCCAAATTCCTCTAGCATTGCTGGCTACAGACCAGAGCGGCCTTTCAGGAATGGAGAGCAGACTCAGCTACGCTTATGAGGGAGCGATAGCAATAGCAAGTACATTTCTATACTGCCTATCAGTGCACCTAAGCACTTACAATGTATATAAGCTAATTGCCCCCAACAAGCTGGATACTCATTTTATGGAAGGATGCAAGACTGAGTGGACCCAGGAGCCCTGCCTGGGATCGAACTCACAACCATGTGGCTGTGAATGGCTGCAGTACCGGCATTTTAACCACTGCGCCACAGGGATGGGCCCCACAAGAGACACAGAGAGGATTCAAGCTCTGGGGCTGAATCAGGCCCTCTCAGGCTCCCAATCTGGCTTGCAGGGGCAGGGAAGGACATTCAATGGCACAGCTTCACACCAGAGCACTAGCCTTGGAAATATTCTGCAACCTTGCTTGAAGAAATAGGAGTCAGCAGCCATCTGGCTCTGTCTAGTGATATATGCCTATGACCAATTTGCACTGTCCTTTTGATCCCACTGTGCATAGGCGGCAATAGAAGGGTGCAGAGGGTGTAGCCCACACCAGGTGACACCATAAGAAGGGGTAACACCACTGCTCCCCAAACATCTGCCTTTTGGCAGAAATGGTCTCTGGCATTCACATGCATCCCTTTAAAGTGCTGAAGAGATGGTGTGAGTGGGGCGAAGCTTGGTAAGAAAAGAAAAGAGAGATTTCAGGGCTTTTTTAAAGTTAAATTTTAAGTGTTAATTTTATATGCATGTAAACAATATTTTTTATTTTTAGGTGTTTCTTTAAAAACATCACATCTTAACAATTTTTCACTTTAACCACACGAAACCATGTACATGCAAATGCATTTAGGCTGTGCATATGATGTTGTAATGTAAAGGTATAAGTTTAATTTTGCTAGTTGTTTATGTTAAAACTATTTCCATTACATTCAGTGATATACAGGGATTAAGATTTATGAGTAACATTAGTACAAAAAACGTGACTAAAGATTCTCAATGGTGTGGTATGCGAGGAGGTTGGGGTGTGTGTGACACCATGAGTTCCCGCACTGCGTGACACCAACTCTAGTTACGCTGCAGACCCCACTTCATGCAGTGTCAAGTGACTCTGACAGAGGCTTTCCCTGAAATTAAAACAATCACTTCAGAGGTAATTTTTATCAGTATGGTAACAGAGAAGGAAAGAGTTACGGTAAATGCCCCTTCCCTGCATTCCTCCTGCCACTCCTCTCCCACCCAAAATGTGCCCCAGGTAGGTTTCCTTAGGGCTTGCCAAGCACTGATGGCTCCTAGCCTAGGTAGAAAAGGGTCTTCTCTCTCTGGCTTATCCCCAGACTATCGAACTTCCTGCCAAAGGAAACTAGGTTTATTTTGTTTCTGGTGTCCTTCTGTTGGTAGGCAAAACTGTTTATCCAAGCAGGCCTTTGCTGTAAAAGCTAGCTAGCTTTTGGGTGTGGTGAGGGAGGAATGACAAACTAAACATTCAGATGCTGGCTTTGTCTTTTATGGATGCTCTTTCATGGTGTTCTTAACTGATGGCTGTGTATTTTCTCTTTTCCATCAAGATTTGGTTTTTTAATTTGTATTATCATTCACTACATCGGGAACGCTCTGGGGTGGGAAGATGGGTTATACATTTAACAAATAGAACAACATGCAAAGGGATACCGTAACACCTTTGAGACTAACTGAGAGAAAAAAGGTTGTAATATAAGCTTTCATAGTCTGTCTTCTTTGCCTCAGTTCTTTCTCTCAGTTACTCTCAAAGATGGTACAATATTCCTTTGTAGACTGATCCAGCTTAACAAGGCTGTGTCTTTGAAACAGAACATTAATTGGATAAACCAACAGAACAGTAACATTCATATATGAAAATAAACGGTCACAGAGCACAGGAATAAGACTGCGCCATAGAACACATCTTGGCTATCCTCCATATACTTGGTTCTTTTTTTCCTCAGGGCCCTTTCAAGAGACACAATGATAGCACTGTTTTTCACTTTATTTGCCATTGTTCCATACTATAGAATCCTGGGCTATGTAGTTTGGAGAGGCAACGGAGCTCTCTGGCTGAGAATGCTAGACACTCCTTCCAAAACTGCAAATCCCAGGATTCCACAGGATCAGAGGGGTCAATAGGGGGTGCGAGGGGTACAGGCCACAGCAGGTGACACTCTAAAAGTCAACATCTACCTTTAGGCAGAAATGGGCTGTTAAAATGCTGAAGAGATGGTGTGAGTGGGGTGAGGTTCAGTGGGAGGAGAAAGGAGAGGCCGCAGGATTTAATTTTTAATTTGCTTTAAAAAATTTAATTAAAATTAAAATACTTTTTAATTTTTATTTTTTTTCTTTAAAAACATCACGTCTTACCAAATTGTCACTTTAACCACATTAAACTATATACATGCAAACACATTTAGGATATGCATATACAGTAGTATTGTAACTTAAAGGTATACTTTTAATTTTACTAGTTGTTTATCTCACAACTATTACCATTACATTCAGTGATATATAAGAATTGCGATTTATGTAATATAAAAAACATTACCAAGGAATCTGTATGGTGTGGTACAGGAGGAGGTCAATGGGGGGGTGACAACATGGGTTCCCACGCTGGGTAACACCAAGCCTAGTGATGCCATTGCACAGGATAGAAGCATGGCAGAGTTAAAATGGAGTTTTAGTGTCCTAACTGTGCATTGTGAAAGGGCGCTCAGTGAGTGAGGGGTGGGAGCTGACCAGATAAAAAAAGAAATTACCATCCTTCACAGGATTAGATTAATGGTCCAGGCAGGAACACCACGATCTATGGACTAAGGCAGACCTGCACAACTTAGTAGTAGGCAGGGGCCAAAATTAGAATAGGCTGAACTCTTTGGGCCACAGATAGCAGAAGTGGAGCTGCCTTTGGAGCCCCACCAGGTATCCACCTCACAAGACTCGGAGGACATGGGGTGTCTGTGAGGTGATGCCCTCTCAGACCCTGGGACTCAGTGGGTATGGGAGTGTGTGAGATGATGCCCTGTGAGGGTTGCCATAAGTGAGAAACAACTTGAAGGCACAAAACAACAACAACAACAAAGCTCCATTGGGAAAGGCAGGGTGGTGTAAAGTTTTAAGGTTTGGACACTGGGGTTTGAATCCTCTCTAGGACCACTGGGTAGAAAAGGCAAACCCACTCTGAATGTAATCTTGCCAAGAAAATTCCATGATAGGGTCGCCGTAAGTTGGAAATGATTTCGAAGACACATAAAAATAATGCATAGGATTGTCCTAAGTTGAAGTCAACTTGGAGACAATGAACAACAACAAAATGCTGCTTTTAGGACCCAGCCTGGATCTGATGCCTCTTGGGACAGAAGGCTTGGGGTCTCAACCACCAGGATGGGCACTAAAGGAAAGGGGGGTGGGAAAGACCCTCAACCCGCTTTCTCTCCCCATTTTTTGCCATACTCTCTCAGTCTCTCTTATTTTTGCCCATGGAGCCACCAGCTGGGTCCCCCAATATTGCCACACTGAGGTTTTTAACTTGTGTTATTTCTCAGCAGACCTCTCCTCCTGCTACAGCTTCTTCCTGCCCGGGATGCCCAAGGTTTTTGGGTGGCATTGGCACGGCCATAGCAACCGAACATCAGGCTAAAGTGGAGCCTTCCCACCTGGCCTCCTCCTTCTTGTCCTCCTTGTCCTCTCCCTGGGTGGTTGCTCAGGCAGCCAGAAAGCTGTGGCTGCCTCTTGCTGGTGCTGCCATCATCGCAGCCACCATGCGGGGCTCTGGAGGCCTGGGGAGGTGGTGGTGCCTTTGGAGGATGAGGAGGAGAGCTGGCTGAGCGGAGGGAAAGAGGGAAGAAAACCTGCGTCCTCCACATCCCCGTTGTGCAGACCTGGTGACTGTTGCCTCAAGGGCAACATCTGCCCAACTAAAGTTGCATGCTTTACTATCTCCGATTGTCCTCTTCTCCTTGCTCATGGAGCTGGCACCTTTTAGTCAACTGACAATTAACAGGATTGATATGTCTCAAGCCATTAAAATCTGGCAAATCTAAGCATGACCTATTCCAAGGAATACTTATCAGATGACTGGGTTGGAAAGCCAGAGATTTGTACATAATTGAAATGGTGTACTATGTTATTATCTGCCTTCTTTCAGCTTCTTTAGATAATACAAAGATAAGGCCCCCAGCACAAACAGCTCACATTTATAACTAGGGCTGCTTCCTCTAACCTCTTTCCTTTGGTTTTGATTTTTATTCATGTAAACACATATGTACCTAAGCACAGATTCCTTGCTTTACTATTTTATTCTCAGTTTTCTCTTTCTACCTCATTAAAATCCTTCTGGCTTCCCTCATTCTCATCCATATGTTTAAAAGCTGTGCAGCAGTTTTCAGCACCTGTTTAAGTGCCGAGGGTGATGGGAGTGGCGAAGGGCAGGTGGCCATTGGCAGAAATACAATGTTGGAAGGGCTACAGCAAAATATGCCACTCAGTTACATGTTGCTAAAACAATCTGGATCTAATTGTATGAATCTGGCAGGTGCAATTTATGGATAAACTGGATCTCTTCAGTAAAAATTGTACTCTGAAACTAGAAGGATGGTTTTAGTATGATCTTCAGACTCAAACCTGGGGCAGATTGACTGGTATAGAATCACTGATGGCAGTATCTACTGCAATGTGAAAAATCTTTCAAATACCTTGAAAGATGGACTTTGTACAATTTTTTACTGTCCTCCAACAATCTGGTGTCCTCTGGATGGGCTGACTACAACCCCCCAGCCAGCATGGCAGGCAGTAAGTTGGGGAAGACTGTTAAGGAAAAGTACAATATAAATGTATAACAATGAAGAGGAGGAGGAGGAGGAAGAAGGGGGCGGTTTGGAGTTCCACTCGTGATAGATACACTGGGAACAATTCCAAACAGACTACCAAAAACACCAAAATGATCTCATTATAAACAGAACCACAATAGTATGCAAAGGGATCTTGTAGCATTTTTGAGACTAAATGTGCAAAAGAAGTTGTAGCATAAGCTTTTGTAGACTTGGTTTACTTCCTCAGATCCATGGAGTGAAGTGTTGCCAGGAAGGACCTTTATAGATTGTATGAATTGCCATAGCAATGCAAAACTTGTGGGTATGGTGATGAGGTAGACTCTGGTTGCTGAAGACAAAGGCAGGTGGAAAGATGTTGTCTAAGGCCAGGGTGGATGGATGACCATGGGATCACAATAGTGACACTGTCAACCACGCCACATTATTTGGTAATACCTCACTGATTCCTGCATACTTGGATAGAATCTGATTCAGTGATGGTCCAAAACTCCAGTCAGTAATATCTGTTAGACACCAGGAATAATGATAATGATGGTGGTGATGATGATGATGATCTGTTGTGTCAGGATATTTGGGATTCTGGAACACATTTATGGAAAAGGCTGCTATCAAACCAAGGAAATAGGTGTATGCTATACATTGGGGTGGGAGTTGGTTTGCCCTCCAGATGTTATTGAACTATAACTTCCAGCATTCCTCACCATTAACTATGCTAGTCAGGGCTTCTAGAAGTTACAGTTCAACAACATCTGGAGGGCCACAACTCTACCATACACACTGCCAGCACACACCTATGCAGTATGGTTTCTGTGAATTAAATACCACATACCTATGCAGTATGGTCACTGGAATTCAATAGGACTGACCCCAGCTATGTAACTGTAGACAGGATTGCAATCCAAGCTGTGCACATCACTTCTTTGTCTTGTCAGAAATCAGTTGTGTATATAAAGCCCAAAGAAGCAAATCCCTCAGTACTAGTGTGACTGTGGAGTTTTTTTATTTAAACTGCCATTTCACTAATTGGAAACATTCTCTTTTCTCCTGAAGCTTTTGTGATTTCTGCAGCCTTGATGGAGAGACTTGTTAAAGTAAAGTATCAGAATGTAAGAGAGTTAATTTTATGGTTTCTTGCCTGGAACCAAATCTTCGCAAGGCCTTGAAAACAAGGAAGAAGACATCCCTCTCTGTGTGCCCTATTTGGCTCTCATCAGAAAAAAGTGCCATATCATATTCTCTCCATTTCTCATTCTATCAGCTTTCCTTGAAAGATGGTCAAAACAGATGCTGCCTATTAGCATGCAGAACCAAGCAAAGCAAAAGGCAGAATATTTGCCTGAGGAATCCAACAGGAACAAACAAAACAAGTCTACTGTAGAACTCATCTTCCATGCCTAGGGTGACAAACAAGCACCTGGGATCCTGTGGGTGCCTTATGATGGAGTAACAGAGCAAAGCACTTTCTGGAGCCATGCCTAGTAGCTGCTGCAATGGAACAGTAAAGAAAGTCGTCTTTGTTGCCAGAGATAGTAATATCCTGTCAGCTCCCAGACTGCTCTGGAACCAGGACAACTTCCCCTCCTAGCAGAGATGGCTTGTACTATCAAATTGCCTCCACCCCATCATTGTAGTATCCATGATCATTTTACCCCGCAGTCATACCACCATTGCTATCTAGTCAACAGCCAAGAGAACTGAAATCATGACATCCAACAGATAGGTTCATTCTCCCTCATGTCATACAGACAGAGCCACATGTGTAACCGCAGCTTGGGAAAGTCCCTATTTTGGATTACAGCTCCTGGACAGTATTCCAAAAAGGAACTTTCCTAAGATTTGTGTTTGCTAGAATGCACCACTCAGTTGTTCTAGACTACAGTCCCTATTATCCCAACAATGAACCACAATGGCTGGAGATGTTGGGAATTGTAATCCAAAGCATCCGGAAAATGGTGTTTTGGAGAAGGCTGCTGTGTACATCCCCAAATAGCTGTGTGTTAGACATGTTTGTGCAATGACTATATCGGAATCTCTTTCTATTACCTTCCTAGCAGTGGTCGAGTGGCAAATTTGGAAAGGCACAGTAGCCCCATGGTGCATCCAAAATTGAAAAAGGCAACTATCAGAGCACTACCATGGGAACACCATTGGGCACTCTTTCTTCTAGCTTGCTATGAGAGTAAGGGCCTTTACAGACTGCCAGAAACAATGCAGCTTGAGACCACTTTAACAGCCCTGGCACAGAGCTAAGGAATCATGGGAACTGTAGTTTATTGTGGCACCAGAGCTCCTTGACAGAGAAGGCTCAATGTCTCAGAAAAAAACTACAATTCCCATGATTCCCCAGCCTTGGGCCAGGGCAGTTAAAGTGGTCTCAAGCTGCATTATTTCTGGTAATCTGTAAAGGCCCTAAGAAGTCAGTGGACTTGTGGAATCAAGGCTCCCAGGGTCAAAGCCCCAAGACATTTTGTGTATCAGGGTTTGTGATATCTTCAGCCACCCCTACTACCTTTGTACCCCACCCTGTTCTCTTTAAGTAAAGTTACTATCTGCCCAGTAACAGGAAAGGAAACCAATTTTTCCAGCATTTATGCATTGTTATGAGGTATCCTTGCTATACTTTTGGGATGGCTTGATCCTGAGTGGGCAAGACACTTAGCTTTGCTAAAGACTTGCTCCTGGTGAAGATGAAAATTGCTGCAAATTGTTATAGAATAATACAGCCATTTGCACTGTTGGACTCTCAATGGGGTGCCCTGGAAAATAGCTGAAAACACTTCAAAATTTCCCACTACACCACTTGCTAGAAGGGCAAGAAAAGAGACTGATATATAGTCTCTATTGTGCCAGCTTGTTTTAGCACATAGCCAATTTTGTTCATAGGCTAGAAGGAAAAAGAATAAGCCCCATGTGCAGTTCCCATAGCATAGTCTAGAAAAACAACAACGAAACAGCACAAGACAATACTATAGAAGATGGGCCAACTGTTGTTCTCATTTCCTCCTCCTAGATCCAGGAACACCAAGTAGACTGCCCAAGACAATACTTTGTTATAACATTGAAAGTTGTTGTGTGCCTTCATATTTGACTTATGACAACCCTAAGGTTGCAGGGTTTTCCGAGGCTGAAAGAATGTGATTTGCCCCAGGTCACCCAGTGGGTTTCCATGGCTGAACTGGGAATTGAACCCTGGTCTCCAGAGTCATAATCTAATGTTCAAACCACTACACTATGCTGGCTTTCTCAGTACTGAAAATAACTGATCAATTAATATCCATATATCAAGAGGGCAATAAATGTGCATACAGCAGATGCTCTGTAGAGACATCCCACCAAAATAGCTGAAAGCAGAACTGTGGTGGCTGTGAGCCCCTGCCAAATCCTGCCTTGCGTGATAAACAGCTCCATGGTGGCAGAGAAGGGAAACAGGACAGTAAGTGGTGGCACTATGAGCAGAACCAAGGGGGAAGGTACACCAGCACCAGCACCAGCAGGGATGAGCAAGACAGAGAGAAATGGAGCCAGTCTTCGTGATTATTTGCAGGTTGATGTGGACAGAAAGCCAAGAGAACCCCAGGGGAAATGAGAGAATCCCTTATGTTGAGGGTAGTGCCAGGGGGCAAGCAAAAGACACAGGCAGATTCTGATTATAAAGCTAGTCACATCAGCGTGACTTCTGAGCTATTATGCACGGATCTGAATTGAGTATTTGTTGCAGCCAGCTGTCATATGCCGCCTTTTGCAAAACCAAGCATGGAATCTTTCAGCAGAAGCCTCTGTCAGGACACAAAGCCTGGGAAACCTCCTTTCCTTCCTCCCTGCAACCCCCTCCCCTCAGTTCTTTAAGAGTTTCCCAAGGCCTGAATGATATCAGGGAGGGTTTGCCAAGGGGCCAGGAGCCCTTGGTGAAACCTTCGAGTCTGGAAAATTCTCTTGCACAGTCCTTAATCTATAGCCTTAGGATGGAGATGAGAGGAATTGTCTGTTTGAGAGAACCTCAAGCAGGATGTTCCTTTTGCCCTACATAGAATCACAGAACTGGAAGAGTCCACAAGGGCCATCCAGTCCAACCCCCTGACATGCAGGAATATTCATCATCATCATCATCATCATCATCATCATCATCATCATCATCTGTTTATTTATATAGTTACTTTACAAGAAACTACAGGTTTGTAAGCTTTTGAAACAATTTAAAAGAAAAAAGAAAAATCCTGCCAAACATGCTTGCTCAGAGAGAAAACAAAAGGCATGTTCTCACATCTAGAACAGAGCATATTCTTTTCAGACTTCATTCAACTTTGGGGGGTGGTGGTAGGGATGTGGGGGAGAATAACAATCTACCAGTTTTAAGTCAAGGGTAGGCATCAGTGGTGAGCGTGGGGCTAGCTTTTTGCCCCTAGGACCCTCCAGGGGCTGGATGGACTGCTAAAAAATGTCAAAACAAAACAAATCTGAAGTGGGTGAAAGTCCATTTCTGGTTTAGAAAAATGAGTGTTTTTATGTTCAACAGGGCAGGTTGAGGGGCTGTCACCATTAAAAGGAAAATTCCTGTGCTACCCTTATTTAACCAGTCAGAGGAATGTCAATGGGTCCCAAAACAGCACTGAGGCCCCAGTAATGCACTTTTCTCCCAGTGCCCTACATGAAATCATCATCTTAATGGAAAACACAGCTTGGGGAAGCCACTTTTTCAGACATCACCTCCCAGAACCTGCCAGCCTTCATAGGGCAACCTTCCCAAGCTCTCCTCCAAATATTCTTTCATATCCCAGTGTTCTCTAATTCTCCATTCTTTCCCAACTATAAAATTCACAGCATTCCTAAGCAAAGAGAGTTTGGAAACGTGCACAGAGTACCCAGCTAAAGAGATTATGAATATTGGTTAACAATGACAACAAATTAGAGTATACTGAGAGAAGTTAAGTGTAGGCCTAGCTATTCTACCACTACTAATAACTAACCAGTGGGGTGGGGTTAATAACATGCTGCTAACTAAAGCGGGAGGCTGGGAAGGGTTAGAAGTGATAGGCAAGAGAAAAATATTTTCCGGCATATAAAATGACTGGGCGTAGAAGATGACCCCCAACTTTTCCAGTTAAAATACAGAGTTAGGGATATACTCACCGTATAAGACTACCCCTCTTCCAACACACACCAAA
>JAIPUX010001880.1:21395815-21408902 GCA_020142125.1 Phrynosoma platyrhinos
TATTCAAACCACTACCATGCTGGCTCTGCATATATATGGAGAGCCAGCATGGTGTAGTGGTTTGAGCATCATACTATGACTCTGGACAGGAGAGTTCAATTCCCTGCTCAGCCATGGAAACCCACTGAGTGACTTTGGGTGAGTCCCACATTCTCAGCCCCAGAAAACACTGTGATAGGTTCACCTTAGGGTAACTATAACTCAGGATAAATAAGTCAGAAATGACTTGAAGGCACACAGCATATATATTCTCCCAAATATAGGACAAAAAGTGGCTAAATTGTGAAGAAAATGCTGAGGAGTCAGAGGTTTTTTGAGGTTTCCACCATATTGCGAAAGATGAGACTTTCAATGTATGTTTTAACTGCTTGCCTCTCTAGCAGTGCTAAGCAGCTACAAGTGGAAACTGCAAAGAAGTCCTGCTGTGGATACATAATATGGACTCTACTCTTTCCTTTGCATGCATATTAGATCAGATTATTAGATTACTGTCACAGAGGACAAATGCAGTGATACATAGTGGATTTGGAAGCCCTTCAAAAATCTGCCCAGAGAGTGTAACAAGATGTAACAACTATCTCTTGCATCTGATTGTTCTGTTTCCTCTCTAAGGCCAAGGGTAAATACCTTTGTGTTTGACACTGGATACACAGAGAGAGAAAGAGAGAGAGAATTATCTCTTGGGTCCTGAAAGATGTACCATCAAATGAAACAGCCATGCTGCCTTGTAGGGTTGTGAAGTATCATGCAATTCAATAAACAATCAGCAATAGAATTAAATAGTCTGGAGCATGAACTGGTGCGCTGTAGATGAGACAATGCTAAACATAAATCTTGGAAGCCCTGGGGCCCTAGATCTGTCTTTAAAGTCTTGTGAGTGATCATTCTTATAACTAGAATCAAAGTGGTATGGAAACCAAGTTTTAATCGTAGATACATTTTCTTTGTGTGTTCAAGTACAGGTAGCCTGTGCCTCTTTCCAGCACCAAGCTAATGTAAGGTGGAAGGCTAGGGTGCTTGTACCCCTCCATCTGTCCCAATTTGGCAAGGACAGTCCTGATTAATCCTCCATCATCCTATTTTTTCAACTGCTTTAAAAATGTCTCAGTTTCTCCCTTTTCCCCTTTTCTTCTGGCTTACTTCAACTGTTGCAAACTGAGTTCAAAATGCAAAAGTAGTTTGCACTCCATTAACTTGGCAGGAGGAGTGGACAAGAGCAGGCAAGATCTTGCCTTTCCTTGTAGAGTCAGGGAAAAGCAAACTGCTGCAGCTTGTCCTAACGTATCTCTTCTTCCTCAATAATGGCTTTTGCCATCTTAACTCTGATCTTGCTTGGCCATAGTGTCCCAGTTTTTGCCTGTGAAATGTTGGATAGTATGTGTTTGTTAACAGCTTTCAAAATTAGAACTTCAGGGGAATAAATTAAGTTGCAGGAGGACTTTAAAGAGATTTAATTTACTTCAGAGGCAAAAATGATCTGTACAAATAACTTGGTAGGCTTTTCTGATTGCTGTCCCAGTCTAAATATTAAAATGTTTATCAGCAGCAGGTTGTGTAACAGAAGCTTCTACCAGTCCCAGAAATATGAACTCCATTTTTGTACTGTCTTCTTTCATAAGATAGTGTTTATGCAATGGAATCTACCTATGGTGCTAAATAATGTGAGACAAGAGGGCAGAGTAAATCCCAGTTCAGTTTTATAAAAACAGAAGGGCATCTTGTTTACCCTTCCAGATATTGTTGGATTACACCCCCCATCAGACCTAACCAGCATAATTGAAGGGAAGAACAATGGGAATCGCAGTCCAGCAGTATCCAAAGGACCACACATTGCTGACCCCTGTTTTTTAAAGTTAACATTCAGCTTAATGATAATACAGTTCAAAGTTGTTGTGGCTGGGTGAATAGGTAGTTTGGACACTTTAAATACATTCAGCTTTATTCTCTAATGTAGAGCACTAAATGATATTTTTTAAAAAATATATCTGTTAAGGAAAAGTGTAACTTTTTAATGTCATATATGACACAAAGAGTAACACATTCATAGTGTATTGTTGTGTTGCAGTTACATGCCTTCAAGTCAACTCTGACAAATGGTGACCCTCTCCTAGGGTTTTCTTGACATGATTTATTCAAAGGATATTTGCCATTGCCTTTCTTGTAGGGATTTCAACCCTGGTCTCCTGGAGTGCTAGTTCAGCACTCAAGCCACTGTTCTCTGTTTTCTTAAATACACATATAGCATTTTTAAAAACAGCCAAAACAAGGTCCCAGATCTGCAAAGATGACCCCTCTAAAACTAACATTTTAGGAACAAGTAAACACAGTTCATTACAATAAATGAACAATCTCTGCTGATTATAAAGGTGTTTTATGCAAAAATACAGAAAACGCTTATTACAATAAACACTGCTCATTACATGCTGTTGCATTTTTAAAAAAAATATTGCTGTGCTCTCATTATCCCCCTCCCCAAAAAATATAGTTGTAATATGTTACTTCCAAGCCCTAGAAAATCCTCCTACTGGGAT
This sequence comes from Phrynosoma platyrhinos, assembly GCA_020142125.1. Lineage (NCBI taxonomy): Eukaryota > Metazoa > Chordata > Lepidosauria > Squamata > Phrynosomatidae > Phrynosoma > Phrynosoma platyrhinos. The sequence continues at coordinate 21,398,347 of JAIPUX010001880.1, forward strand.
CCCATAAGGAACCATCCTTTTCCCTGGGTTGGCTCCAGATTTGAGGGGTCTGCCCTTGACTGTAAGTATACTTGGTGGCAGTGGGTACAAACCACCATCCTATATTTCCCGCAGTGCCCTGGAATAGCCAATGTAATATAATTCTAAGGTAGTGTGGGAAAAGAGCCCCTCATTGCTATTTCTTGCAGGTATCCTGGCATTGGCATCAGTGACCTGAGATGGTCCTGGGATATGAGCAGCCTGTGAGTTTTTCCAGATACTGAGACTGGGTCCGAATCTCACTTTCATCACTGATTGTTCCATTGATTTTTCCAGTGGTGTCATTCAGCTGGTTTGCATCGGTTCACCGAAACCATCAAAATTTGGGAGGCTTACCAAACACTTCTTGTGGGGACAGAAAATGAAAACAAAAGGTTTTGCTGCACCCTGCCTTTCCAACACTGACATACTTTGATTCGTTCCCAGCACTCTCTCCAGCAACAAAAGCACGACCAGAGGGCCATGAAATGGAGGAAAGAGAGAGAAAAGTCAGTCCATCTTTCTATTAGCATCAAGATCATGGGTGCTGTCATGGGGAGGACAAGCAAGCATTGCATTACAATTTTCTTTTAACCTAAAGTCAACTATCTATTTTTGGTACGTCTGCTAAGAGCTCAATCTTAATGCATGAATGCAACAAGGGCACTAATGTCCAAGCAACCGTCCCTTCAATAAATCAAGGCAAGTGCATGATGGTTGGAGGGGAAATTTTTTGAAAAGAGAAAGGAGAAGGACCACAGGACTCTTCACAGCCTTCTTTAAATATGGCAGGGGTGAGGAACCACTGTACTTCCAGATGTTGCTGGATTATAAGCCCTTTCATGATACACAATTAGAAAGCTACTTTAACTGCCATGGCAGCATCCCATGGAATCCTGGGATTTGTAGCATGCTGAGACACTAGAGCTCTGTCTGATTATTCTAAATATCTCTCCCTAAAGTACAAATCCCAGGATCCCATAGAACCAGCATGGTAGTGGTTTGAACACAGGACTATGGCTCTGGAGACCAGGATTTGAATCCCACCTTGGCCATGGAAACCCACTGGCTGACCTGGGCAAGTCACACTTTCTCAGAGGATGACAATGGTAACCCCCCTCTGAAGAAAGCTGCCAAGAAAATCACATGATAAGTTAGCCTTAGGATTGCCATAAATCCGAAATGACTTGAAGGCACACAACAACAACAAGAACAACAACAAACTGTAAATCCAAAGATTCCATACAATAGAAACATGGCAAATAAAGTGGAATCATAGTGCCATGCATCATGGGCTGGTTTATCATATTTTGAAGCAGGTGAAGTACTATACAATTATAAAATTACCTTTTCGGACTGCAACCCCAGATTCTCCCAGCCCAAGATCATTTCTCCAATGGTGTGACTGGTGCACACTTTGATTCATTCCCAGCACTCTCTCCATGCTGGCTAAGGGATTCTGGGTATTGTAGTTCCAAAAGAGAGTCAAGATGGAGGAAAGACTCCATAAAGTCCAAAGTCTTAAAATTACCTGACTGCACCATTGTCTCACAGATAACAGCCTCCTCTATGGCTGGGCCCTTCAAAGGCTGCACTGAATCCCATTTTTAACAAACCCACTGCACACACCATCAAGTTTCTTGTGAAATCCAGACTAGCAATTACTTCCTAGATGCTGGGAGCCAGCAAAAAGCATATTGGTAGCAATCTGTACTTTTATGTGCTGGAGTATCCTTGTGCTATTTCTTCCATGCAAACATTTCCTACTAATTTCTATTTAAAAGGACTCACAGGGACTCCATCACATCAGAGGACTGCTTTGCATACACAGGGTGTGCTCTGTCACATGTGAAACAGCTGGCTCTGTGTGTATGTCTGTGTGTCTATTACACTTTGCATGCAAGCACTAGGGAGGCACAGCAAACAGAAGCATGCTGCAAAATGCATGCCCAGAAGGACAGTGGCAGAAACTGCTTTGAATATTTTTTTGCATGCACCATGGCTGCAGTCCTGCATACAGCCATAACTGGCTGAATTATTATATTTAAAGAAAGTTTGAGGGGGGGGGCAGTTTATTCCCTTTGAGGGAGAGAATGAAAAAATGATGGGCTAAGTCCCAACAGTTATAGCAGAACTTAAGATGAAAGCCGGTTAATGGCAAAATAGTAGTAATATCTGTTGAGTTGATAAGCTGGCAGAGGACACATGTCTCTCTCTGTGTGTATTCTCTAGAGTCGCTGGAAATCACCCAAATCCACAAGCACTCAATCATACATTTAAGCACCCACACAAAATGTAAATCTATTTATCCTACCTGTGTGTTTTGTTTTTTCTTTCTTTTATTTTTGGGCTGGTGGGGGATGGATTACTATTTATCCCATATATGGTAAAGGTCTTTATTGCAGAATTTTGAGCATCTCTTTGCTTGCATGGGAGATTAATGCGATGATCCGGTGGTTATTGTAATCCTTGGTGTCCCCTTTCTTGGAGATTGGAATGTATACTGAGCAATCCCAATCTGTGGGCCTTTCTTTTTATTTCCATATTTATTGACAGGTTTTAGTTAAAGCTTGAGTATGGTAGTTTTTCAACAATTTGTTTCCCCTAACCCATATCATGGCATATTCTAAGGATTTTCCTCTAATAAAGGTGCCGATTTCTCTCTGGTATGTTCTTCCTAGGAAGGCAAAAATGGTCCACTCCCTGTTTCGCTCTGCATGCAAAGACCTTTTTATTCTGGCAAGCTTTTAAAACTAAAGGTTTTTAAAGAATGGGCTAAGGGTGCTGGCTGGATTGTTTTAGACGGCACTGTTTCAACAGCTTTTTATCTTTTAATCTTTTAATTGTATTTTATCTTTTTAAAGCGTGGTTTTTAAAATCATTTTAATATTGTCAAAAGTTTAACCCTATTTTAATGTTTACTTAATGTTGTATATTTTTAGCTGTATTGTGTTTTCAAATTATAAACTGTATTGAGAATCAACGACAACAACAATGAATCTCCTGCCCATACATGGTTGGATTACTGTAACACATGCTATACATCAGGTGCCCTCGAAGCTTCAGTTTGTGCAGAATCCAGCAGCTCAAATTCTCTCCAGTTCACAAATATGGAACCATGTGAAACTAATTATTTAAAACACTACACTGGCTCTCTACTTAGTACCATACTGGATTTAAAGTGCTGATTATCACATTGCATCCTCTGAACATTTGAGATCCCAAATATCTGAAGGAGTACCACCTCTCTCATACCAGCTTTCCCTAGTATAGCCCCTTCAAGATGCAGCTGTTGATCTGCAGCTGTGTTGGCTGGGGGCTGATGGGGGTTACAGTGCAAGGTATTGGGAGACTGCCCATGCTTTCAGCTTTCCAGAGGAGGCTCTTTTTGAAGAACCAATTTTCCAAGAAGAGGGTTTCCTCTCTGATTGCTCCCCAAAGGAAAATATCTGAGATAGCTGTCTGGATCAGTAGTATGCAAAGGGATCTTGTAGCACTAGGGCCTTTACAGACTGCCAGAAATAATGCAACTTGAGGCCACTAACTGTCCTGGCTCAGTGCTAGGGAATCATGGGAATTGTATTTTTTTCTGAGACATTGTGCCTTCTCTGTCAGAGAGCTCTGGTGCCACAATAAACTACAGTTCCCATGATTCCTTAGCACTGAATCAGGACAGTTAAAGTGGCCTCAAGCGGCATTATTTATGCCCGTCTGTAAAGGCCCTGAGAGAAAGAAAGAAGTTGGTAGCATAAGTCTACAAAACTATCAGCTTCTCTCTTTTCTGTGGCTGCATCCACACAGCAGAAATAATCTGGTTTGTCACCACTTTAACTGCTATGACTCAATGCTATGGAATTCTGGGAATTGTAGTTTGTTGTGGCACCAGAGCTTTGCTCAATTCCAAGAATTCCATAGCATTGAGCCATGGCAAGTGGAGTAGTGTCAAACCAAATTATTTATGCAGTGCGAATGCAGCCTCCTTTACCCTCAAAGATGCTACAAGACCCTTTGCAAAGGAAAATATGATTGCCACTGACCTTTTTAAATGGCGCACCCTATTTATTTTTTATTTTTATTGATGTGGTTCATTTGTTTGCTGCCTGATCAGTTTTTAATGTTTCTTATCCTGTAATTTTATTATTATCTTTGCCTTTTAATGATATTATATATAGCATTCCTTGGATCCCTTGTGAAAAATGGCTTAGGTAATTTAAAATAAAAAATAAGTACTGTATATGCTTATGTATAAGTCTAGAAATTTAGGTTAAAAAATTGACCCCAAAAACATGAGCCGACTTATTGGTAAATGATGGCAACAAGGATTAGAAGGTTTCATTAAGACAACACTGGATTCAGCTAGAGCCAGATTAGAGGTGAAACTCATCTTGAAAATGGAGAATTCAGGGGGAGAGAGGAAAAGAGAGAGGAGATGGTCCCCCCCAAAAGCAATATGTAACAAACGTGATCTGCCACAAAGGCTGCATGCACACTGCAAAAATAATGTGGTGTCAAATTGGATTATTTCTGCAGTGTGGATACAGCCAAAGAGTTAAGCCAACCAACAATTACATAGGGCATCATGCACTACAAGTCAAGCATCTTACATATTATGGTACCTTTTAATACGTAATAATAAACATACAACATTAACAAAGCATCTGCCAAATTTCCAAAGCACTTCTCCAGCATTATCTCCATAATTCTTGCCACAGAACTCCTCCAAGATGGTCAGTAGCGTTATATCTCTACATGACACGAAATGGTGGTAGTCACAGTCACTGAGACAAGAATAGCAACATGTCCAAAATTGCCTGTGGAGATTTTTGCATCAGCAGGTTTTTAGCCTGGTTCATGACAACTCACAATCTAGTCACAACTGACCCGTTACCATACTGAGATCCACACTGTGTTCTGCCTTTTTCCAAGACGCAATGCATGCCAAGATGGTATTAAAATACCAAGCTTCACCAGGATGTGTTTTCGTATGAAGTAGTGTGAGATACTCACACAAAGGAAGAGCTCTGGGCTGGATTAGAACAAAGGTTTGTCTAAACCCAGCTTTCCTCAGTCTGGAGCCTTTCACAGATTTTGGACTTTAATTCCCAAGTTTCTTAGAGTTATGACAACTGGAAACCAACAGATCCAGGGACTTTGGGGCTGGAAATGTTGGGATAACCAAGTGATTCTGAGAAGCCCATAAAGAAGGACTCTTCCCCCAGGTGCCTGTGCACTAGTGGAGATACAGTACCTCTGAACAGAGAGGCTCAATTTCTTTATTGTAGCCAACAGCACTGGCAGACTTTTCCTCATAAATTTGTGCTCCCTTCATCTTATTGCCAACTATGTAGGCAGCCATTGCTACATCTTGTGGCAATTAAAATCCATAAATTAACCAGTCATCTATTATATATATTACTTATATGCATAATATTATACATAGAAATCTATTTATTTATTTCGTCCTTATGCCGCCTTTCTCTCAGAAAGGGACCCAAGGTGGCTCACAAGATAAAAACATTTTAAACACTTTACAATAAAAATGTACATTTTTTCATTTATCCTGGATCAGCTGACAACTGCACTTGTGAACCCCCCCCCCCCAAGCTGTCATATTGTGCGTGTATGCAGACACCCAGACTTGATGTGTGTCTTCAAGCCATTTCTGATTTATGGTGACGAGAAGGCAAACCTGTAATAGGGTTTTCTTGGCAAAATTTGTTTGGAGGGGGTTTGTCTTTACCTTCCTCTGAGGCTGAGAGAGTGTGACTTGCCCAAGGTCACCCAATGAGTTTCCATGGCTGAGCAGAGATTCAAACTCTGGTCTCCAGAATCATGGTGCGACGCTCAAACCACTACACCACTCTAGCTTTCTGAAGAGACTAGATCTGCATTATTTACTTTATTTACTAGCACAGGAGACTAGCTCTGCATTATTTACTTAGAAAAAAAAATTGCTGGCAGGAGGGGAATCAAAAGCTCATATTCTTAATCCTTTGTAAATGTATTGTTTCAATCTGTCCAGACTGCAGTACATGGAGGGAGCAGCCTTCTCCTTCATTTAATGCCTTTTGATAGTAAATCTTGCAAAGGGGTGGTGGGGGGGGGAAAAAACTAAGTGGCTCTTCAGACAAAGTCAAGAGGGCGAATGAAGGATTTTTATTGCTTAATCAAATTGCGTCTCTTATTAATGGACGGAACAGCCATTAGATGAAACTATAGCTGCGTCCAAACCTCTCTTCCCATCAGCTGACCAGACATCTCTCTAGCCTCTCTGATATTTTTTTTTTCTGATGCACCAAACCAGATGTTAGGGCTGGGTTGGAAAACATGAGCCCATATAGACAAGCTTTTTTTCATGGTAACATTTAAACTCAGCCTAACTACGTACTGTCTCCCGGTTCAGCACAAAATGATCTTAATTTCTACTACTACTAAGTAAACCCACTGAAATGAATGGGACTTCTTGGTCACAATTTCCTTCCGGTGGGGTCTAAAAGTGGTTTGTGGCTTTTAAAAACAGAGTGCACTAGCAAAAGGAAGGTATCAACTGGTGAGTAGGGGGCAACATTCATAGAAGTAAGGGGGAAATCTTGTGGAAGGGGGATAGTTCCTTCTCTCCTCCACAAATAAATAGACCAAAAAGATGTGAAGTTGAAGGCTTTCACAAGACGCCAGCCACAAATGCAGGTGAAATGTCAGGAATACATTCTTCTAGGACATGGCACAAAGGCCAAAAAGAACTTGAGTGTGCTTGGTGTCACCGAATATTATTTGATGAACAGAAATGGGATGGAATATTATAGAAAAGAGCATGGCTGGTTGGCAGACGAACCAGAACAATGACAAGGAGCACTTCACATCGGTTGGGGATGCTTTGATTGGGAGTTCCTGCATGGCAGGGGGTTGGACTGGATGGCCCTTGTGGTCTCTTCCAACTCTATGATTCTATGATTCACACTGCAACATTTTTTTCCAGGTCTCACTTTGGATTTACTTTCTGCTCTACCTGGCGAAAGGCACTGAATGTGTGTGATGGAGAATAAAACTGGGATGGGTGGGTGGATGTAAAATATTTTGAGGGCAAATTCATCCATATTAAGAGTTCTTGAATTCATCACTCATGGAAATATATTTTTCTTCTCTGGAGGCATGGGCTTCATACAATCTTTTGCAGCACAAATATGGGTGTCCACCAATATGACTTCCCTCCTCCTTTCTTCTTTGCCAAACTAGTCCTGCTTCCACACCTTCACCTGCTGCCTGGTACCCCAAAATAATGCCAGTGGAAATTTAAACCAACATGGAGATAAGCTAAAAATCTTAGCCAATACATTTCCACAGGTCGGGCTGCTGTTCAAGGAACAAGAGGGCAGCTCCTTTGAGAAAATCCTAGATCTCCAGCTTTCATATAATGAATGAATTCATTTGTCCTCTTTCATTCTGAGTAATAGTAATATCCCCATCATTGTGTTGATAAGGAAATGCAACCCAAATCAGGGCTAAATTAAAAAGAACAATTTAAACAAAGTCATGGATCAGGTAGGGATGTATACAAATATGTGTGGTTTTGCTATATTTCAGTGGACTGGGTTTGAACAAGGAGGAAAAGATGAATTAATCCTAGGTTTCTTCACAGCTGTTTCCACCTTATCTAGGTTGGGTCCTATACAATACAGTTTAAAGATCTTAAGTTTTTTAACTGACTGGGGCAGAAGGGGTTTAAAACTGGGCATGCTGTATTTTTGTTATGCTTTGGATGTGTTTTCACTTTTGTAAATGAATGTTTAATTTGATTTTTTTTTATGATAGAGTTAATTATTGCATTATGCATTGGTTTCAGCTGTGTTTTGTTTTAAATAAAACAAGTCATTTGGTGTCCCATATAGGCAGAAATATGAGATCTAGTGTGGCACAGTGGTTTGAGCATTGGAATAGGAGGACACTGGGAGACCAGGATTCAAATCCTGGCTGGGTCATGGAAACCCAGAGGGTGACCTTGGACAAGTCACACTCTCTCAGCCTCAGAGGATGGCCATGGCAAACCCCATCTGAAGAAACTTGCCAAGAAAACCTTATGACAGGGTCGCCTTAAGTCAGAAATGACTTGAAGGCACACAACAACAACCACCAATTAGTAGAAAAGCAGAATATAATATAATTTAATGAGAATGGGGTTGAAAATTGTCCATCTCATTGTAGGATATTGAAAAACCAGTACCTCATCCACCCATTGCCCTGGATGTCTGAAAAAATAAATGGCTTTTAGCCTGAAAAATTTTTACTCCAGGAAAGTGGTTGTTCGGGTCCACTAGATAAAACCACCACTAGACTCCATTAAATTTGCTTTCTACATAAAAATGAGTAAAATCCAGGACCAACAAGTTTTATATGGCATATTCCCTCCAACTGAACCTTTTCCCTTTTTTTGCACAGCTGAATCTAACCCAGGTTTGTAAGCTCCAGGTTCACAGCTGGCCTTGGAAGAAATGAAAAGGGTTCATAAAAATAAGTACATTTTGGAACAATTCCCTGAGTCCCCCAGTGGCCATGCTGGTTGGGGGATTCTGGGAGTTGTTATCCCAATTTTTTTTCCCCAGCCCTGAATAATTAAATCACGATTAGTGAACAGCTCTGTAAAGAACGGTTTTACTTTGCAGCCACGGCCAGGTTCCAAATGAGAAAACGAAGAGATGGGAAAGGTTCAGGATCAGAGGCGGTAGAGCTCCCTACTTTCCAGGAAGGTCTAAGCCAAGAAAGGCAATGATAGTCAATGAAGATATTGCAATTTTACTTTTCAGAGCAGTGTGGTGTAGTATTTTAGAGTGTTAGGCTGGGACCAACTGTTATAAAACTCACTGTGTGATTTTGGATGAGCCACAAACTATTATTATTATTATTATTATTATTATTATTAATATCCCACCTTCCTCCCAGTACAGGGACTCAAGGCGGCTAAAAAATCTAAAAACGTTCTCTTTCTCCCAGGCTGGCCTACCTCACAGGGCTGTTGGTAGTACAGTATAAAAAGGTGGGGAGAGACCTACATTCTTCCTTAAGCTCAGTAGAGGAAAGTGGGATATAAGATCAGGAGAGAAGTGGCTTATCACAGAGGCAAGAAAAGCAATCCCTGCCCGCTAGGCTCTTTTTCTCGCCAACTGGTAAAAGGCGCCTTGGCCTTGGCTTCTCCTACAGCTGGCGGTCCACATTGGAGTGACCTCCCCATTAATCCTCTTTTATTCCAGTGACTTCTTACTAGTGGAGAAAGCATTATAAAGGGAGTCCATTTCTTCCTGAGCCCTGCTTTTCCATTCATCTGCATTTCCATCTGCACAGTGAGCCAGTGTGCTGTAGTGAGTGGTTGGAGCATTTGCATTGTGCCTCTGGAGGCCAGGATTCGAATCCCAGCTCGGGCATTTTGGAAACCTACTGGGGTGGCCTTGGCCATGTCACACTCTCTCAGCCTCAGAGGATGGCCATGGCAAACCCCCTCTAAACAAACCTTGCCTAGAAAACCCCACGATTGGGGTCACCCTAAGTCGGTAACGACTTGAAGACACCCAACAACAACCACAGATATATTATTATTATTATTATTATTATTATTATTATTATGCACCTCTTTCTATCTGTACCATTTTTTCCCCTTTCCTTTTTATTCCGGTTAATCCTGAGGGGAGCAGCCTGGCTGAAGAAAAGCAGGATGCAAGTCAATCCAAAACCAGCCAGGACATCTGAGCCCAGGGATCTTTTCTTCATAGATAGCAACCATTTCCACCCTCCTCTTCATTTCAAAGCACCTTTTGGGATCCTTTTCTCTCTCTCTCTCTCTTGCTGCTCCTGACTATCACCTTGAATACCTTCCTTCCTCCAATCCAGTCTCCATCTTAACTGGAAAGAGGCAGAGACTTGGATCTGCCCATCTGGCTTCAAGAATGAAGCTGCTCTATTCTGGGCTCCTTTTCCTCTCTCTCCAAAAATTCCTTTCTTTCTTTCTTTCTTTCTTTCTCTTTTTTAGTAGAAGGCAGGCTGGCCATTGGCCTGGGACTAAATCCCATTCAGCTCAGCAGCAGGGTTGCCCTCTGGGTAGACCTGGCTACAACCTTCCATAGGTTTTCTTTCACATTTGGGCAAATTGTCTGTGCAAGGCTGCGTCCGCACTGCAGAACTAATCCGGGTTGACACCACTTTAAGTGCTCTGGCTCCATACATTGAGCCTTCTCTGTCAGAGAGAGCGCAGGTGCCACAATACACTACAATTTCCCAGGATTCCCTAGCCCTGAGTTGTTATCCCAATTTTTCTCCAGTGTGGATTGGACCGAGGATGGCTGCATCTGTACTGCACAAATAGCCCGGTTTGACGCCACTTTATAACTATCATGGGTTCATCCCGCGCAATTTGGAGCGCCCTTCCCAGAATCCCATATAGTACTGTTAGAGCGGCATGGAACCGGACTCTTCGTGCAGTACAGATGCAGCCACTTTAGGTCCAATCCACACTGGAGAAATGACCCAGTTTGAAACCGCTTTACCTGCTGCCC
>JAIPUX010001880.1:21417049-21435490 GCA_020142125.1 Phrynosoma platyrhinos
AGTAAATTGCCATCAACGGAGTTACTGGAAACCCCGTCTACAGATTCTATTGACTTGAAGGTACATTGACTTGAAGATACATGCATGGAAGAGGAAGATGCATACTTGGTTTGTCTGTTAGAAGCAACTTGACAAATGCTGAGGGGTATAGTCCATTTTTAGTATTAAAAGTGATGAGGCTGCCTCTGAGTGGGACTATTGACTAGGTCCCAAAGCAAATTGTTTCAGGTAGCTCATAAAACAGCAATCTATGTTTAGATATAAGGACTGTTTATGAGCAATGCAATATCTTAAAGACATTATTTGCACTGTATGTCCTACAGCAGCAGTGTTGGATTTGCTTGCTCATGGCACATTTCTTCTTCAAGGTTTCTACATAATCCTCTGGTTTTTCTGTGTTTACATTCATCTCTTCCTATATACAGCTGTATTCATATTGTATGCTTCATCTCATACATTATACTCATTATTCATTACTGTATTTTCTTGGATCACACCAAATGCCTACTTCTCCCAGAATTTTGTTTCCATATTGGCCAACCAGTTGTCTGTAGTAAAGGCACAAACAGGACATGAGTGCTGTTGAGAGACACACTGTTTCTTGTACTGCACAGAATGTGCACCCATTATGAATAATAGCTATTGTCAGCCCCATCTTCCCCTTTGCAAGCCATCCCAAATTAGTGGTTATTGCCACTTCTAGTGTTTTGGTACCATCAACCTGAATCATACTCCACCAAATATATATGATAGGGCTTCCAAACTAAAATTGTCAAGGGGAAATTACAGAATAATAGGTTAATGAAAGCAGGCAAAACAAGAAAAGAATATGGGGTGAGTGGAAAGGTGAGGATCACTACTATGTTTGCATAGGCCACATGTCATAGAGATTCACTTATTCATGAAGTTGTTATTGAGGACCATAGCTATACATGTACCCCAACCCCTACTTATAGTCATGCAGCAGGGTCACTTGTCAAATCAAAAACAGCACTTGGAAAGTTTACTGTGCTTTTATGGACTAGAACTCTCAGAATTCCTAGCCAGCATAACCACTAGCCATGTTGATATGGAATTATGGGAATTTTTCCAACCATGAACTTTTCTAAGATCTGTGATTTGAAGCAAGCAAGACAGATATACCAATACATTGCTCCTGACATGTTTTGAGACAGCTCTCTCCACCAAGGAAATGTTTTCATTTCATTCTAATGCATCTTTAAAAGCTACTTGGGACTACTTCACTTCTGGAACATTTAAAAGCCAGAGTGAAAGCAGTCCTCAGTAGCTCTTTAGGAAGCATTAGAATTTCTCTTCATCAAGAGACATATCTCCAAATTAGGAATATATTGGTGCAAAGACCATTTTTCTTCACTGGCTTTTCTCACCCATTTCCTTTGTAATGTGTTATTAGCCCAAGTGAAATCACCTGTTTGAGGTGTATAAGATCTCACGCTTCCAGTAAATTTAAATGTACAACGTTGTTTAAATTTCTGCACTGCCTCAGCTACATTCAGAGTTCAAGATTAATTGAAATTAGAACAAAAAAATGTTTTGCGGGTCTACAGTGAATCTGACTGAGCCTGCATGTCATGCTTGTTTCTGCTTCACACATTATATTGCCAATGACAGGTTCTCAGGTTTTGAAGGTCATTCACATCTAAAAATATATAAGCTCTGCTATTGGGATTGGCTAAAACCCCTAGGAGAATATATACTGTATGTTTTCAGAAATGTGAATGTCCTCCAATATTGCAAAAAAAGATGGTCAGAAATAATGGGATTTGGGCACACTGTAAAATCTAAATTCATTTCCTCTCTTCATGATAATATGTTCTATGTATACACAGCCAGCATGGACTTGGACTGGAGACCAAGGTTCCCCACTCAGCTATGGAAAGCCACTGAGTGATCCTGGGCAAGTCACAAATTCTCAGCCCCCCCCAAAAAAAACATGATAGGGTCATCTTAGGGTTACCATAAGTTAAAAGCAACTTGAAGGCACCAAGCAACAGCAGCAAAGATTTATATAGTGTACTTGTAGGCAGATATGAGGGTGCAAATCCTCCCCAAATCTTAGAATTAAGCTTGTCAAATTACACTGGTTTTCTGTAGTCACTGGGCTTGAGAAAATTACCACCATCTTGTCCAACAGAATGGATTCTATGCCATTTATACCTGTCCTGGAGGAAGTTTGCGAACCCTTTTGAAACTTACCCATAATCTTCAGGAGAATGTAACCAAGGGAAGCTGGTATTTGCTCATTTCTTTTTTAATGTGCCAAGTTCAAATATGTGCACTAGCATATTAACCTGCAATGTATTACCAAAAGTGGTATGATATGTGATGATGTACCTCAGGTATGCTCCACACTAAATGTTTATAAACTGAATGCTAATTCGCTAGCTGCAAGGTTCCATTCAGGATACACTTCAAAACAGAATATATCTAAAACAATTTATTATAAAAGTAAACATCAATTTATTACACAGCTTGCCCTCAAAAATGTCCACATGAGAACATGGCTCAGCTTGATAGAAATTAATTTCAGATCTGTTTATCTCTGCTGTGAATTTTATTTAGCAACTTAATCCAGCAATGTTGAATTAATTATAGGCCATACATTATAAAAGACTGAACTTATGAAATATATATATATATATATTCAAAAAAAGGAAAGCACATACAATTAGAAGAAATCCTTTCCAGACTCATTAAATTAAATTCCGCTCTGCTGGTTTAGAACATAACCCCTTATGTCTGTATACAATTGGGCCTTCCTAAGGATTCAGTGCTATAGGGTGAATCAGAGGATTCTGAAAAAAGCCCTTGTGCTGATGTCAGGTTACAAGCCAATCCATTTGTTTTTGGCTCAGAAAGTAGGAAACTGCCCTAAAAACAAAAACAAAAAACAACCAAAAATCAAATCACAGGATCCGGCCCCAAGTAATGAAATCCAGCTACATTACTGCCATCTTCAATGATGAACAAGAAGCTGGAGAGAAAAATCAATATGAGGCAATAAAGGCTAAAACTGGTCAGGAAAGAAAATTTATTGAAAAAGCTTCTATGCGGGAATGGCAGACAAAGAAAAAATAACAACACTCATGTCCTTTTGGGGGGTTTCTATATTCATGAAGTACGTGTATAAACAGCTTCTTGGTTATTGTATTTAAAAATATACCAAGCAGATTTTAGTTCTACTTCTGTCTTCTTGAAGAGACGTTTGGCTTTTGTAAAGAAGCAGAACACCAAAACCCTCTCAGCCTCTGCATGGAGTAGAGGAAAAACCAAAAGGGTCATTATTTTGGAAAGCTGAGCAGGTGTTCAAAGATCCTGAAAGTTACTATGGGAGGAGAGCACTCCTGGAATCAGACTTGTTCTCTCCTAGCTGTATGAAAAAGTTAAGGCTAAAAGCCTCAGAAGTGGCTCTTAATAGCTGAAGAGTATAGGTAATGACACCAGACAGCCAAGTGGCTGGATAGGAAGTAGAGTGGTTTTATATTTTAAGAGTGATCATTAAAATAGTTCATGGATTCTTCTGTGCCACAAAACATATTTCCATTGCCTACCAAGAGCAGCAGTTTTAATATAAGTGGCAGAACATCCTTGAGAGGCTTAGGGCCTTTGCAGACTACCAGAAATAGTGCAAATTGAGTCCACTTTAACTGCCTTGACTCAGTGCTAGGGAATCATGGGAACTGTAGTTTATTGTGGCACCAGAGCTCTCTGACAGAGAAGGCTCAATGTCTCACAAAAAAATACAATTCCCATGATTCCCTAGCACTGAGCCAGGGCAGTTAAAGTGGACTCAATTTGCACTATTTCTAGCAGTCTGCAAAGGCCCTAACCCTCTCAAGTACTACAACAAACTAATACAATGAAACCCCAAATTATTTTCAACTAAATCTATGGATTCACTCATTCAGATTGGCTGGGATAAGGTTTGTTTTTGTATGCCTTCAAGTCATTCCTGACTTATGGTGACTCTAAGAGAACCTATCATAGGATTTTTTGGCAAGATTTGTAATCAATGTTTATTCAACAACAGCCAATGATTTCCACCGTATCACTAAAATACCTATATTTGCCTTTTACTTCCTGACCATTTTCTTTGAATCAATGTTTCATGTCCCATTGTTGGTCTTTTCAATTTCTCTCTCTTGTTCCATTTTGTTTTGTGTATGGTTATGAGATGAAAGTATTATGGAACTTATGTGCAACAGCTGTGAGATGTTTTTAACATATAGGTCCCATTCTAAGAATTACAGAAGTAGAGGGTTATGTACATGAGGGTCTGTAAGTGGATTCTGTCAAGCTTATCATCCACATGGGACTGTCCATAGGAATAATTAAGCACTGTCATGTTTCTTGAGGTGGTCTTTGCTACCTACCTAGCTGCAAATATACAGACTTGTTTAGATAATAATAGTTGGTGTTGACATGTGCTCCTTTGCAAGGACTATATTTTATGGACTGCAGTTATTTTGGATATGAGAAAAGCTACTTGGAGGCCACCAATACCCACTGAGAGTAAGAATAATTTGGTTAGACCTCACCTTTAATACTCTGCCCAGTTCTGGTCACCACAAATTCAAGAAGAATGTTGACAAGCTGGAGAATGTCCAAAGGAAATGAAATGTCTGGAAATCATACCTTATGAGGAACAGCTTAGGGAGTTATGTTTAACCTAGATCAGAGAAGGTTAAGAGGTGACATGATAGCCTAGTTTAAATATTTCAAAGGATGTCATATTGAAGATGGAGCAAGCTTGTTTTCTGCTGCTCCAAAGACTAGGACATGGAGCAATGGGTTCAAAATACAGGAAAAGAGATTCTACTTAAACATTCCATCTGAACGTTCTAATGGTAAAAGCCGTTCAATGGTGGAATACACTGCCTCAGAGTATGGTGGAGTCTCCTTCTTTGGAGGTTTTTAAACAGAGGGTGGATGGTCATCCATCAGAAGTGCTTTGATTGTGTATTCTTGCATGGCAAGAGGTTGACTGGATAGCCCTCGTGGTCTCTTCCAACTTTTTGATTCTATATAGTAGCAATGAGAGAGGAAAGGTTTAACAAGTAAAAGAGAGTTGGTTCTCAGAGCAATTGATGTGCCACAAATGACTAATATTCAATATGTGTTGGAAGATCAACTATTAAAAATAGTGGACTGGAAACTTTACAAATTTAATCTGCAGCTCACTTAAAGCTTGTTCAATGCAAATACAATTAATTTTTTCTGTATTCATCTGCACATTAATAAAAACACCAACCAATTAAAGCAATTTATTTGCTCATATACCCACTTTTTTCACTAGGCTTAGCTCATTTTGGAATTCCAAGGCTGATTCAAGAGAAGAGAATGAATCTGTCCCAGGAACAGGATCCATTTAGATCATCATTGTCTTGCGTAGTTCTGATGTCATCATATACAATCTGTTGGGGCAGATGAGTCTGCGCTGGAGGAGAAAGTGATTTGCCCAGATGTTGCATAGTAACCAGAGCTATCTGTGGAGAATCGCTGAGAGAGGAAGACTGAATTCAGCTGCACTTCACCAAAGTTGAAGTTCTCAAAGAACTGAAAGAGAGGAGACAGAAGTCAAGGGATAGATCCCCAACATAGAATGCACTGGGGTGCTCTTGCAAATCATCTTGAAATTAATATATTTGACAAAAGCTTCAGAGGTTTACTTCCCACTTTCCTCCATGTATACATTTAAGGAAATTACTCTTACCAGCTTCAAATGTTCTTGCAGGATACACTATAAAATAGCCTGCAAGTTTTAAAAGACTTACCATTAGAATTCCAGCACCAGTTCTACACCATCAGATGTAGAAGGAAGAGGCTTACCAGCCTTTTGCCTGGCAGTCATTAAAATAAAGTTATCCAATGCCCATATTCTGAAAATATGTTTAGGAAAGAAGACTAAGTAAATAGTAGATGCATGACTGAGTAGTTTAGAGTCAGTTGCACATTCTATAAATATCCAGCAGACAGTTTAGGTGATGCCAATCTATAATATTTCTCTGATCAAAGACCAAATATGACCAACATCTACCGTATTTTCCGGCGTATAAGACGACCCGCGTATAAGACGACCCCCCATTTTCCAGCCAAAATATAGAGTTTTAGCACCTCCATCCTCCTTATCCTTATACCCAGCGTATAAGACGACCCCCCCACTTTAACCACAGATTTTGCAGGTTAAAAAGTAGTCTTATACGCAGGAAAATAAGGTATATTCTTGGGGTGTCTCTCTAGAAGCTAGATTTAGGAACTTGATTTCTTTATGGGTATTCACTAGTCAGCCTTTTTAAACAGGATGATATATATCTTTTTTTAAAATCTAGCTTCCAGAAGCTCAGGCTAGCTAGAATAGGCAGTGAGGATTTGGGTTTGAAGTAAAAAAAATACTAAATACTAAATAAAATACCAAGGTTTGCCACCCCCCACACTATAACAAAAAACCATAACAGCAAGTGCTTTGTACTTTCAGAGCACAAACATTTACTAATCACTAATAAGGAGACAATCTAAATAATAATTGCAAGATTACAATAAACTGAATATGAGATATAAATAACGGTTGGTTCTCCAAGCAGAGTGTTGAAGGTACTACATGCAAAAATAAAATGCAAAATGCAATCAGGAGTGAATTCTGTCTTCATCCTCCAGTTACAATTTTTATGACATTTTTCTTTTTCTTATGACTGCATTTAAAAAAATGCAGACAACATTTTTGAAACATGTTGATTTTGTAGGGCTGCCAGAGGCCAGATCTAGTAACTTTGCAGATCATAGCTAGATTATGGCCCACCAGTAGGCCATCTCTGCCCCTCCCATTTTACACTTCTTGTTTACAGAAAACAAAGGCGGCGGCGGGGGGGGGGGGGGAATAATAGTGGAATCAGCCTGAAGACTAGTGTTTGCTTCCTTCCCTGGGCTCCCTACAGGTTGGAATATGACAGTATCTCTTTCATCACACAACAGGAGCTTGACAACTGTGATCCCAATAGATTTTAGGAACTAGGTCAGAGGCTCTCTGTGTTGATATGTATCAAAGAAGATATGGATTGCGGCATAGAGAAAGACAAGGTTAAATTACAGTTTAACCCTATGCTCTCAAATCTATATACATCAGACTTTTAAGTTGGGGCAGCAGGGTTTTCTTTGGTGAGAGGTACATTATAATGCCTGTGAGAAATTTAAATGATTTCAGCTTATCTATGCAGGTAACTAACCTGCACTCTTATATAGCCATAATTGGGCAATTTTGTCCAAAATAGGAACAGTGAAATCCAACATGTTGAGGCTCTTGCCCCAGTTCCTTCAGTAAAGCCTTTGGAGGGCAATTACATGGACTGACACCCCCAAACCTCTGGAACAGTTCAAGAGAAAGCAGCTTCAGTGATTAAAATTACACAGGAGACAAATGAAAATATGACATCAGAATACATTATACAAAGAACTCAGTAGTATTGCTTAGTAGAAACATCACGTTAAAATGCTTTTCTTCCATTAAGAAGCAGGAACAAATATACTAAATATACTTTCAACAAATATACTAATTTCAAACTCAAGTTTAATGCTGCTGTGCCAAGGGTCAACAGTGCTGAGTAGTTTAGTTTCCCCAGCATGGAGACCTTAAAAACCCATACGCCTTCTGACCTGTTCTGCATTTTATATCTGTCCCTACAGACCTCATCTCAAGATGGGCACATTCAACTCTTCCTGCCATTAAGGGCTCCCAGTAGCTTTGAAAAACCTACAGCTTCATTAAGCTCTGCTCATCCATAGCTGATGATCCATTGATTCTTGTGTGTATAACCAATTAAATGGAAAATATCTAGTTGGAAGGCCTAATGTTATATTTCACTCCTTTTCAGAAATGCATTGAACAATCCCTGGCACAGGTTATTTCAAACCACTTCTTCATTGGCCTTGACCATTTGTTTGATGTTCTATGACCCTCTTATGTAAATCACAATTTGACAAAGTGAGGCATCTCATCCCAGAAGAATTTGCAAAGGGAGCATGAGGAAGAGACAGAGATTGCACAGAGATGGGGACCCTTTAAGAGAATTTTCAGCTCCTTGGGCTCCCTGATGTACCATCAGTCTTGCTGCAGATACACAGATGGGTCAGGCAATGGCAACTGGGAAATGAAAGACAGCAACCTAACTACATTTCAGTTGGATGAGCAGAATATGTTGCAGGATGAGATAGGATGGTGAGCAGAAGGAATTTCAAAAATGCCTCAACATCCAAGAAGATTGGATCTGACCACCACCCCCCCCCCCAAAAAAAACACCCCAAAAACATGGTGGGAGCCTGGAAACAAAACATATAAGTCAACTCTTCTCGGCAACTTTCCAGAAATTCAGAGAATCCAGAGATTCAGAGATTCAATTGTAAATAAGGATGGTAGTAGTCACACAGTTGTACTAGCTATTACTTTATCTTTGGGAACTCAGCTTTTTAAAAGTAATTTGTTCTTATAAATTGTTACAGTCTGTTGATAAGTAACACCTTTTTGTTCTTGTTACACAGCTGAAAAAATATCTTATTGCACTGCTTGTTGTTTTTCTATTACAGTACTTTCCACTACTTTTTGAGGGGGAAATCTTTAGGATTCAGTAGAGAGCCAGCGTGGTGCAGTGGTTTGCGTGTTGGACTATGACTCTGGACACCAGGGTTTGATTCCCAGCTCCACCATGAAACCCACTAGGTGACAGGCAAGTCACACGCTTTCAGCCTCAGGGGAAGGCAATGGCAAAACCTTCGCTGAAGAAAGTTTGCCAAGAAATCTCCATGACAGGTTCACCTTACAGTCACCATAAATTGGAATTGACTTAAAGACACACACATACCACACAGAGACACACACAGAGAGAATGCCACAAAATTTCAACCCTTCCTGTCAAAATGCCTCAAAAATACCCTTCTGAGAGTAACTTTTGGAAATAATTAGAAACCATTATATTAGTTTCCACTCCTACTTATTTCTTCTGAAATATAACTTTATGACATTTTCATTGCCTGGAAAGACAACTAGTTTCAGGTGAGTATATTACTTGTAACTTATTACATCAAACTTCTGTTTGGAAGTAATATCACCGATGTAAGTAAGTATCATGATATGGCCTTCTGACCCTCAAATACCATTTTTCAAATTTATAAATATTTGTTTTCTTAGGCCTTCTGAATGAGACTAGGAGAATTCTTGATACTTAGCCCACAACACATATTTACAAACATAAAATTCTACCAAATAACAATGCTGAGTCCATCCATAAATGAAAGTTCAGCTTCACTGTGGCATCAGAGTGATTGTGGGGAAAAGTTGTGTGCCTCCACTTTAAAAGCTCACCCTATAAAACTTGAATTGCTAAAACATTACCAAAACAGTGGGTAGAAGTGTGGTTTGCATTTCAAAAAGAGCTAGAACTTTGCAGGGAAGGGTGTGTAACTAATCTGGAATAAGTAAATGTTACCACAATTTATGGATAATATGTGTTTGGTTCTTTTAAGTCTAGCAAGAATAAATTTTACTGAGATTTTTTAAAAAAAACCCTATATAATGAAAAATGGGAGAGTCAAATTATAAAAATGATTAAGATAAACTCTTTTACACAATTATAAAAATGGAAAAATAATCTGGAATGAGACTTCCAAAGCTCATGCAATCCACATTCAAGATAAACATATCTCACAGATAAGCAACAGCTCTCGCTCTCTCTCTCTCTCTCTGTGTGTATGTGTGTATAGAATGAAGTCACTTTTAAATGAGAAACCCACTTTGATGGAATGTAATATTTCGAGAATAATTTTCTGTAGACCACAGCAGTTTTGATGGGGCATGTACTTTGTATTCAGTGGCCAGAAATGAGATTTTAAGACTACACCTGTTTTTATTTTCCATATATTTTAAATAAGTAGCTCTCACAGGTCCTCATAATCCTGCAGTTCTGCTTTCTCAGCAAACAGGATGTTCCCTGTACTGCCTACACAACAGGAAATTGTTACTGTCAGGTTGTTTGTGAGCCTGAAGATGTTTTAAAAGTAAGGCATATTGAAGTATTTATTGGGAGGGGGGTTGTCATGTTGCAGATTTAACTTCTAAAGGGATTATCTGCCTTCAGGCAAACTAGCACAGGAAGCAAAATGCATAGGATAGGATATTGCAAATATATATATTTGAGAAAACAAAAGCAAGAAATCTTTTCCAATAATGGCAATTCTTCTTTGAAAAACAGACGGGGCACATATATAAACTTGCTTACTACATAGCTTCTTCTAGCAAAACAAAACAACAGAAGGCAAAACCAGCTGCATTGTGTAGTTGTGCTTGCAAAGCTGACAGCTTGCCCAAGGGGCCAAATGCCAACAGACACTTGTCTGTAGGGCAGCTTTCTATGTGGCACACACTAGGGACAGCTCTAACCACTGGTGAACCGCTGGTAGAATTCTGATGTAAATGCCTATTTTGGCCATCAAGCCCAAACAAACAAACACACACACACACAGAGAAAAATATAGTATAAAAAGTGTGATAGTTCTGCAATGCTCAGAAGGCAGATATTAATCTTGACAAGCAGACTCTTGAACCTTGGGAACTCCAGCTTAGTTACAGTATGATAACAACACTTGCTGAACCTTACGTTCACATGGGATGAAATCGGGTGTGAGATCATTTTTGCCCACCAGCTTAGAACTGGTATACGTTCTACTACTAATTGTTTATTTTATTTCTATGCCACTCTTTTCCTGAATTGGACCAAAGGCGACTCATAAAAGATACTTTAAAAAACAGTATAACTTTTTAAAAAAGAAAAAAAAACCCATCATATTAATATGACAAGTGAAAAAGACAAAATAATTAAAAACATACTAAGTTTAAAAAATAACATTAAAAGCATACAAAAGTAAACACTCCAGTAAGAAACCTCCCTAGGTGCAGTTACATATTAAAAGACTGCTTGAAAAGAAAAAAAAAATTGCCTATCGGTGACAGGAGAGCAGAGAGAGGAGGGAGTCCCAAAGGAACTGTAATTTGGGACAAGAGACTACTGTCAAGACAGAATAAGAGAAACAGAATGGTTTCCAACTGGAAAGGGGGTCAAGACCAGGCTGTATTCTATCATCCTATCTATTTAACTTGTATGCTGAGAACATTATACAAAAAGGCAGGATTGGACTCAGAGGAGGGAGGAGTGAAAAATGGAGGAAGGAATGTCAAGAATCTAAGATGTGTAGATGATACCATAATACTAGCAGAAAAATATCAGAGAGATGGAAAGATTATTGATGGAAGTGTAAGGCAGGTTTACAACCAAACATAAAAACAAAAAGAATGACTGCAGACAAACTACATAATTTTAGATAATGAAATAGTTAAAGATGTTCAATACTTGGGCTCACTCATCAATCAGAGTGTAGACTGCAGTCAAGAAATCAAAAGAAGACTTGGACTTGGAAGGGCAGCTATGAAGGAATGAGACAAGATCCTAAAATGTACAAATATATCACTGAATACTAAATTTAGAATGGTCCATGCCATAGTATTCCCCATTTCTATATATGGCTGTGAAAGCTGGACAATGAAAAAAGCTGACAAAATTTGTTTGAGATGTGGTGCTGGAGAAGAGTTCTGTGAATACCATGTACTGCTAAAAAGACCAATAAATGGCTCTAGAGCAAATCAGGCCTGTACTCTCCCTAGAAGCTAAGATGACAGTCATACTTTGACCATATCCTGAGAAGACATGACTCACTAGAAAAGACAATAATGTTTTGCAAGGTAGAAGGCAGTAGGAAAAGAGAAAGACTGCATTCTGGATGGATAGACTCAATCAGAGAAGCCACAGCCATGCATCTGTAAGACCTGAGTAGGGCAGCAGAGGACAGGATGACTTGGAGGTCTCTTATTCATAGAGTTGCCATATGTCGAAGTTCTCTTGAAGAAAGTTAACAACACCAACAAATCTAGCTATACATTAATCACTAACATACCACAAAGTTTAAGGGATGGTCAAAGACATTTTATTCCTGTATTCTATTTTTATTATCTCATGTCCTCATTCCCTCAAGTTATAGGTGATATAGGAGCCATCACAGATTCCAAGATTGTAGCACCTTTGAGACTAACTGAAAGAAAGAAATTGGCAGCATGAGCTTTTATAGACTTCCAGATTTCTTTCTTATTATCCAGAAAAAAAGGAAGCTGTAGGATGTCACATAAAAGCTGTAAGATAGACTAATTCATTCCTTATGTAAAACAGTTGGAGAGTGATGAAGAATCCTTCCATAGTACTACCTTTTGGATACTGCCATGACACTGTTTTTTCCCTCTGTCTACTGGAAGCTGGGCTATCACTCGTTTCAGTGATGGCAATGACATGGCACCCTATTTCTCATTACAGTCTTGCAATACACATCACTACAGCCTAAGAAAGCACTGAGTGACATAATACAAGATCAGCCATAGCAATCCCAAGCAGAAAATAATTGAACATTGGGTTACCGATTTTTTGTTTTGTTCTTGCACATGTATTTTAGCATGGGGGTAAAATGAAATGAAATGGGGAAAAATAGATGAACAAAAAACCACACATATTGACTGTTGTAAGATAAAAGGAGAAAGGAACCTTCTTGCTGGATATTTAACTGGCAGAGATTTGTTGTTTCATTTGTGCCTTCAATTCATTTGTGACTCTGCAATCCTACCATGGGATTTTCTTGGTAGCATTTGTTCAAAGAGAGGTCTGCCTTTGCCCCTCTGAGGTTTCCATCGGTGAGCCCAGGCATTTGAACCCTGGTCTCCAGAGTCATAGTCCAATGGTCAAACCACTACGCCATGCTGACTCCCAACTGGCAGAGATACATCCAATACAGCAGGGGTACGCAACCTAAGGCCTGGGGGCTGGATGCGCCCCCCCCGAGGCCTTTGGACTGGCCCCAGGCCAGTCCTGCTGCCACCGCCGCCGCCACCCGCCATAATGGTATTGATTATTGTTATTATTACTTGTTCTTGGGGTTTTCTTGGCAAAATCTCCACAGGGGTTTTGCCATGGCTTTTCTGGCGCTGAGAGAGTGTGCATGCATATTTTTATTTTTTTTTAAATTTTTAAATTTTTAAATTTATTTATTTATTTATTTGTTTATGTATGGTGCTTCGGCCCCCCAATTGTCTGAGGGACAGCAACCCAAGCTCCGGCTCAAAAAGGTTGCCTATCCCTGTAATACAGTAAGCTGTTTAACAGAGAATGAGGAGTTAGGGAGCTGGATCTAGCTCCTGCTTTCTCAAACAAGTAACCCACCAGAAGAATTTTAACCTTTTTACAAATATGCCCATGAGTCCAGGACATGTGAGCTGGTAATACAACCAGAAAAATGAGGGCAAGCAAAGCAGAAAGAGCTTCAGCAGCCACGTTATCATATGCTTCACAGATTACTTCTCCAGATAGATACTTCACTCAAAGTTTATCAATTCCCATGTGACAGACTTGCACTGCAACTATTTCAGTACTGTAGCTTTGACTTTAAGAGGCTAGTAACTTACTCTAGGTAATTCCAAATATTTGGTATTAAATATTTATGCACTGCATTCCTCTCCACGTCGTGGGAAATGTTTGAAGGGTTAAAAATAATGTAGGAGATGTCCTATTCTAGTGGACCATATTGTGGGCTTAAGGGACCCTTGCATTCCATCTTGACCCAGAATTAATAAACTGAAACTCCTACATTTTTGGTAACATGTCCCCATATAAGCAGCTAATTCTCTCCATTATGTTTATGTGGCTCTCTGGAAATAGTTACATACTTGAGTACATGGTGGAGGTGTGATGTTGACAGACTTCTGGCTGCAGTGAAACTCTAGACTTAATCATCATTAATTTGGAGTCTAACCTTGTACTTATAACAATTTGGAAGGATTTTCAACCTATAAGAAAGAGAAAGATAATAATCAGATGGCTGGCAAGGCAGGAAGTTTTAAATTGAGGGACAGGGAGACTGAATGGTTTTATCGAAGTGTAATTTTGGAGTCCCCTGCCTTGATTGCTGACACGAAGAAATAACCCATTTCTGCGGATTGCTCCTTTACCCAGGCTGAGAATTAACAGTGCATCTCTTGCTTGATGAGTGTATGGAGCACAGTGTCAGAAGGGACCTGATCTACATTAGCTATAACACCGATACACCTATAGGAAGTTGCCTTACAATGAATCAGAAGATAGGTATATCTAGTCCAGTATTGTCTAACAAGCAGCAGCTTCCCCAGATTTCAGGCAGGACTCTTTCCTAGCTCCAGATGGACCCTTGCAAGGCAGGTGCTTAACCATTAAGCTACAGCTCCTCTCCAGTAACCTTATGCTTGGCACATGGATCTCATAAAGCAATTAGGCCATTAGAATTTGTAGACAGCTTCTATGCCAGGGCATCCCCTTATATCTGTTAAATATTAAGTTTCAAGTTTCAAGCTCTCAGTAAAATGCACATTTGATAAATACAGTTGGCTCTCCATATCCACGGATTCTGTATTCACAGATCCAACCATCCGTGGGCATGAAAATATCCCCCCCCCCAAAGCAAATCCAGACTTTGCCATTTTATATAAGGGGTACAGTTTTACTATGCCACTGTAAATAATAAGACTTCTATTTTGGACAAAGACCGTAAATAAATTCTATTCTATTCTAATAATAAGACTTCAGCATCTACAGATTTTGGTATCTACCGGGGGTGGTGGTGATGGTATTCCTGGAAGCAAACCGCAGCAGAGTCTAAGGATCCACTGTACATTTTTATGCATTCATGCCTAACTGTTGACATCATATTATACCCTTTGTTTCCTTTTGTCATGCTGTGCATTTTTAAATCTCAAAACTGGACACAATCCTTTGTTATTTAACCCTGATTTATTCTCTTTTTTGCTTATTTTACCACTGTATCCTGTTGATTAGCTCAATGAAATGATGGGGAGGGGGAATGGGAGGACAACAGAGATTTCTAGTTAATAATAATAATCTGAGACCACAGTTCTACTTTCAGTCCCATTAAACTGAATGGGAACTTCTGAGTAGAAAAATACAGGATTGTGCTAAGAATAAATAGTTTCAGTTCCAAACAACTAATGTATAGGTACCCAAACTCCATGCAGTAGTCAATATAAAATAAAAGAGATGAACCAAGGAATTTGTCAGGTAGGGTAAAAAAAAGGTAAAGGTAAAGGTATTCCCCATTGACAAGGTTGTCGTCGTGTCCGACCATAGGGGGTGGTGCTCATCTCCGTTACTAAGGGGGGTTGCAGACTGCCAGAAATAGTGCAAATTGAGTCCACTCTTAGGGTTCGTGTTAGTGCTAGGGAATCATGGGAATTGTTTTTTTTCCCTGAAACATTGAGCCTTCTCTGTCAGAGAGCTCTGGTGCCACAATAAAATACAGTTCCCATGATTCCCTAACCCTAACCCTAACCCTAAAAGTGGACTCAATTTGCACTATTTCTGGCAGTCTGCAACCCCCCTAAGCCAAAAAGCCAACGTTATCAGAGATTACTCTGTGATCATGTGGCCAGCATGATCACACAGAACACTGTTTATCTTCTGCTTAAAAAAACAAAACCAAACCAAACCTGACAACCAAGTAATAGACAGTTGTCTATACATCTAAAGGTCTTGGAACTATTTAGAGAATAAAATAAAGGTTTGGAAAATAATACTATAAATGAAAAGAGCTCATAAATGAAAAGGGATCACTTCACAAGCAATGGTGTCCCCTCTGATTTTTCTTTGTTTGCATTTCCCCAATTTACATAACTAAAATCATACCAACTGAAGCGCTAATTTAAAAACATGCACAGAAGAGAAGAAGTGCCCTCTAGCTTTCAGCTTCACAAAAATAATATGAATTAGTGATTAAGAATAAATAAATAAATGTTCTGGGTGTTAACAAAGGTGTATAAACTCTGACCTTTCTTACAAGGCAAAAGGCTGAGAGGCATTTCTATCTTTAATAATCGGCATCTGCCATCATCACATCAACATACACACGTATACAAAACAAAACAAATATTGTTCTGACTAACCTTACGATTTCTAAAGGGAGTTCAGCAGTTAAAAAACAAACAGCATCCTTTATGTGCATAATTACCTGGGATGTATTATCTTGAGGTTAAAGAGAGAGAAGGCATAATGCATCTGCCTCAAATCGATGTTTAGTGTAAGAAGGGCAGAATGGTTGAAATCATCCCATCAAAAGAACAAGAGAAATCTATCAGTAAGTAGAATGCCATGTAGATGGATGCCTGGCACTTGCCATTTACAGGACTCAGGAAAGGGGAAATATACATTCAGAAGAAGCTTGCCTTATGTTTTTGCCAGCTGTGATTTAACTAACCCACAGGATTGGGTTGGGGGTATAAATATGATGAATAAATCCATAATATTAAATTAAAATAAAAGATTTCATTATAGTTTCAAGCATACTTCCAAGTAAGCCTTTTATAAATTGTTCTTGATTATGCTCTATTTTGAACCTTTGAGAAACACACACCTTTTGTTTAGTTCATGCAGTTACCTTTTCCCAAAATGTGATGCGCTACATCTATTTTCAAACCTTGAAACAGCTACAATAAATCATAGGGCTAATATACACCAGGCCAATAGCAGAGCAGCACTGCAGCTTCATTTATGAAAGCCTGGACATGCCAGTAAAACCTACTGTTTTAAAATCACCTGTCATGTATGCAACAAGCATAGAACATTAACAGATTTGCCTCAAAAGGTACTGGGCAGCAAGCAGGAGGGCAAATACATCCAGAAAAAGAGCAAGTGGAAGGAGAGGTATTTAAAACTTCCTCACGTAATCCTTCTGTTCTGCACTTCAAGAAGGCTGGCCTGGATTTCACTGCTACTGTCAGAGGTATTGATCAAAGCTTTACTTTTGCCTAAAGTGGCAAGGCCAAAAAAGGGACCATTTGGAAAGAAAGAAAGAAAGAAAGAAAGAAAGAAAGAAAGAAAGAAAAGAAAAGAAAAGAAAAGAAAAGAAAAGAAAAGAAAAAAGAAAAGAAAGAGCAAGCCTGGTAGTTCTGCTAAGAATCTCAATACTCCAGTACCATGGGAACAACAGTTCATTGCCATGTTCGTGGTTAAAATTTACCACCAAAAAGAAGCATTTTCATAAGATGTAATGCACACATTCACCTGCACACATACGTGAACACATGCACATGGTCTGTAGGGAGGTTCATCTGCTGAAAGCACTGCCTTAGGATAAGGGTATGGAAGATTAATGGTACAAAATTGTCCCTGTGAATTGGTACTGGAGGCTGGCAGAGATAGAAAGCATCGTTAGCCCATACCAGCTCATCGACCGGCAGTGCTGCAATGAGGGCTAAGGTCTCGGCCTGAAGATAATAACATTTTAGGCACTGGCAGTTTTTTTTAAAGAGTATGGCGCCTTGCAAGTGATATAAAGTGAGTACCCTGTATAACACTGTCAATTCTAGATATAAATACACTCTTCGAACAAAGGCTTTAAGATTTGGTAACATGGATAGACAGAACAAATTACCGGTATAACAAAAGTTAGGGAAAAGATTAGACACTGACCCTTTGATGCTGGTGGGGCAAAGTGATGGGCCCCATGCATATATGTGCACATGCATGCATGCGTGCCTGCACATATACACAAAGTTTTTATCCACATACATGAATTTTAGTTTGTCTCCTCAGGAAAACTCTGAGCAGTCCACTGGGAAATTCCCTATGGACCAAATCATCTTAGCTATGCTCCAAGGAGCGAGGTTTCTTAGGTGCTCCATCAAAAGAAAAGACTAATAACACTATTCCCACTCTCCCACCACATTTGCAGCCCCTGGTTTCCCCCCCCCCACACACACACTCATATATATCACTGGGAGCATACTTAGGGCCTTTGCAGACTGCTAGAAATAGTGTAAATTGAGCCTACTTTAACTGCCCTGGCTCAGTGATAGGGAATCATGGGAATTATATTTTTTTTCTGAGACATTGAGCCTTCTCTGTCAGAGAGCTCTGGTGCCACAATAAACTACAGTTCCCATGATTCCCTAGCACTGAGTCAGGCCAGTTAAAGTGGACTCAATTTGCACTATTTCTGGCAGTCTGCAAAGGCCCTTAGTTCCTTTACTCTCCCTATGGGTCAAACATGCACGTTTATTCTTAAGCAGTGAAGTTCTCATATGACAACTTCACTACACCATTTTGATAGATTGCCAACAATTTCACTTCCTCCAGGCAGGGGTAGAATGTGGAAGGGTCCTTTTAAAGTATTTTAAAACAGCTGGTCTCTGAGCTACTGTTGGAGTCTCCCAGACTTTTAGTTTTGGGGGACTTCAACATTCCGAGACCAGTTTAACAGGTACAGCTCGGGAGTTCATGGAGACCATGACAAACATGGGCC
>JAIPUX010001880.1:21447006-21470689 GCA_020142125.1 Phrynosoma platyrhinos
TATTTTTATAATTTATACTGGTCAAAGACCGAATAAATTGAATTGAACAATTGTAACATTTAAACAGTTCAGACAGAATTGCTTAAGTCCTCTAGTGGTTGTGAAATTATGAATTTTGCACTGCTTTCTGGTTACAAAAATTTCAGAGTGAATGCAAGCAATTTTTTCAGGTCACCTTTTAGGGAAAACTCCCGAATTCTTTAATAAGAATGCAATGTCTGATCAATCAGCAGCTCATAACTAACACTGGATAGATTAAGAAGTGTAATGTTCCTTAGTATCAAAATCCCTAAGCAATTTGAGGTTAAGTTCTCAGTGAGTTGGCAAACCTGTGTTTAGGCCAGACAAGTTCAGAAAACAGATGAGTGTATCACATCTATCAATCAATCACTACCATCAATATAGAAAACTAGATGTCAGAAAAGAAGATAAGCTTGAGTTCTTTCTGACATCTAGTTTTCTCCAGCTTTTAAAATTAAAAATACTGTCTATCTTCTGTTATTTACCACATTCTTTATTTTCCATACATGAAGAAATCATATATTTCTGGCTTTTTTGCTCCCAGCAGTCCTAGAAATGACTCCAGGTGAAACATGAAGTCAGATTACTAGAGCTTCATATGAACCTCTGAAGACTTTGTCTTCCTTTGTTCCAATGCATGATCATGCAGACACAAAGACTTCTGATATCCTGGCCTCTAGCATGCTATTCACTAGTTACAATGTGAAAGAAGGACAAAGGGAAGTTTATCAAGCCACCTCTAATGTCAAGAAAGCAAGAATCAAACAAGGCTCCTAAAATAGTGCAGTCCTAAGCTCAATTATACAACCCATCAAAGAGCCTGGACTACACATATATATTACTTCTTTTGGCAGTTACTCTAGGTACAACATCCTTGGCTAAAAATGGGCAGACAAATCCTTGGTTGCTCATTATATAATTACTGCTAAGTCATTGCCCGACAACAGGAAGATAGCTGCCAAAGAGTGCAGTAATCCTGCTAGCTGCAAAATTTAGTGCGTTGCAAATTAAAGTTAAGTATATATTATACCTGAATATCATTACATGTTAGTAGTTTCTTAGATTAGGGTTGCAGGAAAACTGCAAAGCCACCAGTAGATATAGGACCACAAACATTTAGGATCTAGTTGCAAGAAAGACAGAGTAAGTTTTTATTGGTTTAACTTTAGTA
This sequence comes from Phrynosoma platyrhinos, assembly GCA_020142125.1. Classification (NCBI taxonomy): domain Eukaryota; kingdom Metazoa; phylum Chordata; class Lepidosauria; order Squamata; family Phrynosomatidae; genus Phrynosoma; species Phrynosoma platyrhinos. The sequence continues at coordinate 21,448,199 of JAIPUX010001880.1, forward strand.
TATTAATCAATGGGGATTGTTTTAAAAGTGGAAAGAGGCCAAGATTAAATAGGATGTAATTGTTTTTGAGGCCATGGATAATGAAAATATTGAAAATGGCCTCTTTTAATGATGTACAAAAGCTTTTCAACTAGCCATCCATATGCTTAGCTTGAAAATATTTTTAAAAATACAGCAGCCCTTCATATCTGCAGGGGTTCCACTACCTCCCTGCACAGATGCCAAATACTGCAGGACCTCAAGTCCCATTATTCTCAATTGCGGTATAACATCTGCATAATTGTGTTTTGAGGCTGTGTGCAGGCGCTGCCATTGAGAAGACTAGGGTGGGAGCATTTGTGGATGCTCCAATCTGTGGATGGCAAGACCGCCAATAACAAGAAGCAATGGTATATAAATTACAAAAAGCAAACCTTGAGCTTGGGGTTTATATAAGGGATACCATTTTACTATATCATTGTATTTAATGGGATTTAATCATCAATTGATTTTGTATCCACAGTGGGGAGGGGTATGTCCCTGGAACCAAACCCAGCAAATCCCAAGGGCCCACTGTATCTTCAGTTTACTCAACAAAGTGCCTACATTCTTTAGCAATAAATAAAATTTACTTTGATTCATAGGAAAAGACAAATTAACTAATCTGTAATTGTAACCCCATGAATACTTGGAATAAACCACCTGCACTCACTAGGGTTTACATGTACAAGATTTGCTGTAATGAATCCTCCTTTCATCTAACACACATCTAAATGCAAAGAAGTCCAAAGTCCTTTCATCTAACAAACATCTAAATACAAAGAAGTCCAAAGTCTCATTTCCATGTTTTGCACTGTGAGGAAGTCAAACACCTACTTGCAGGATTACTGTAGCAAATTTGTTGTTATGAATGATATTAATAAAGGGTGAGTTAATGACTAATAGAGATTTATGTAGGAATGTAATAACTGCAAAGAATGTTTTCAGAGAAATGTAGTTGTAAATTAAACTACTAAAAAGAAAAAAGGATATTAGAAGAGCTATTTGCTGTGATATATCTTAGAAATGAAGATGTATTGATACTCCACGTTGTCATTGATTGACAATATGGTATTGTACAACTAGCTGGACAGGGGAAAAAAAAACACCAAGAAGGAAAGTAGGCCATTGCTAATTTGCTGCAAAAAGTTCATCTGCTTATATCTGAGGTCTGCATTTTCTTGTGCTTGTTTCCATTTGGAGTTTGCAAGTACAGTACACTTTAATTACTACTTCCACATGGAATTTCTTTATTAGCAATACTGCTGCTTGACCTCTTTTGCTCATGCTGCTCAATAAAAGAGGTTTGTTATTATTTGGCATATTGTCCTCTGTTCTCAAAGCTAGCCAATTGGGAAAACAAGCCCGAACATTGGCTGAGTTGCTCAGAGTAAACAAACATTGGCTGAAAAAATACAATCTGCTCTGAAAGCCACCAAAAGAAAAAGAAAAAGACCCCTCTGACCATTAAAAGTTTGGCTTTTAGTAGGCCTACAGAACCTCTTTTACAAACAAGAGAAACATTTTCAGCAGAAGACTCTTTCTAATATGTACAGTGTGAGTGAGGAGGGAGAGTCTCTGACTGCAAGGTTTGGCAGGAATGCATCACTGATGAGTGGTCAGGCCTGAAAGGACTCTACTGCCAGTCTTGAGTCATAATTAATGAGTGCCAATGGGTGTTGCTCTGGGTGCTTGGCAAGGAGGAGGGAAATACCAAGCAGCTGGGGAATAAATGTGGGGGTGCTGGAGAAAGATGGCATTTCTTACAGGAAGGCTTGCTTACAGGCAATTATCAGCATTCTTTCATGCATCAAACAGCCAGTGGGTCTTTTGGCTGGAACAGCAGAAAATCAATTAAAGCTTCTTAAAAGAAACAAAACACAAAAACACATGCAAATGCTCTGCCTCACATTTCCCAGAGCAGTGGTATGCATAACAGACATGGGTGATAAAGTATAATTCATTTTTCCACATAGAAATGCCATCTATCAGAGTGCCAACTCAACTACTGAGATGCAAATGCTACCACTTATGTCCAACAGGTATCTGGGCACTTTTGTCCAGTCTCGACCAGTTCTCCCAAGGTGGGACAGAAGACCCAGTCCCTATGATTAACTAGGTGCTGCCCCAACAGACTGGGCTCCTGAGTTGGATTAAGGCTGATTTTGCATGCCCTTCAGGACCAGACCAGTGGCTGGATCATTCTTGATCTTTAAATATTCTCTCTCCCATGGGAGTCAGCATATTTAAATGTAGTGGTTTGACCACTGGACTATGACTTGGGAGCCCAGGGTTCAAATCCCCTTTGCTCAGCCATGGAAACCCCAGGGTGAACTTTGACAAGCCAGCCTCAGAGAAAAGGAATGGCATACCTCTTCTGAACAAATCTTGCCTACAACCAACAAAATACTGGGAGAGGGTCGCTAATTAAGTCAGGGGTGACTTGAAAATGCATTCCAACAAAGTTTCTTGTATGAAGTTTAGTTTGGACTTGGAGGGCTGGTTTGCAGTTTGAAGCCTCATAGGTTGCAGTCTGAGGTGTGGTAGTTTGTAGTGCATAATGTAAAGAGCCAGTATGGTGTAGCAGGTTGAGTGGAGATGAGGGTTCAAATCTCCACTCTTGCCTTGAGCAAGTCATACTCCGTCAGCCTCAGAGAAAGACCAGGGTAAAAAAACAACAACACCTCTGAACAAATCTTGCCAAGAAAATCCCTGTGATAGGTTCACCCTAGGGTTCCCATAAGTCGGAAATGACCGGAAGGCACATAACAACAACAACAGATGGGGCTTTTACTTGTTATCAAGCTTGGGAGGTAGGTGCAAGGAATGGAAGGTGAAATTTATGCCACCTTGTAAATCTAAGCATATGTAAAATGCTCAACAGAATGCAGGACTAATAAGTAGCTTATGGTAAACCTAATGAAATGCTGATGGAAATTACTATACTATAGCTATACTTATGTTCTTTACTGTTGTGATGCTGCAATGTATTATATAATATAGATTCATTTATCATACATACATATTTCTATAAACAACATTTAAGAAATGGCCTTGTTTCCAGGTCATATCTGTGAAATGCTTAGAAAATTACAAGCACTGTGCAAATATTAGGAATAATGAAATACCACATTTCTACCCTCATCCTTGAACCCCACCTATTCCAAAGCAGCAGGCATTACATATTTTCCCTGTCCTTCATGCTAATTTCCATTGGTCAAACTACATCCTCTAGTAGTCTATATCTGAAGTGGCACAGTATCAACAACTGAAAAAAATGTATTAATCTCTAAATTATACCTTCTTTATTCTCCAACAGATATGCTTCTCTGAACTTTAGAACAGAAGAAAAGCTAGCTGAGTGGCCTTAAAACATTTTGAAATGAAAGACCCAGCCCCTGCAGAGAAGACTTTCTTCTCATGCTCATCTGTGATCCCAGAGCTCACATTCAATGTGTGTTATTTTAGACTAGAATTTCAAAGATGTTTCTTAGCAGATTTCAATCCTGAACCAAAGGACTTCTAATCTGCTAGACCTAGATTTTTCTTGAGCCACAAATGATTTATCTCTTTAGAGTTCTTTTATGTAAAGCTTAATGACAATTGGTTTTATTCCAGAAATAGAATGGCTAAAGCAAAATGATGACTATAACAGAAATGAAGCAATTGTTCATTTCTGAGTCTCCTAGCATAAAAAAATCCCACATCTTGATATAGTAGCAAAAAAGGAAGACAAACCTTTATGATTTGAATTTCATTTATCCAGGTCTCCTGATTACACCAGTTCAAAAACTACAATCCCAAACACATTAGATCCCTGGGAGATCCACTGAAATCGATGAGCCTTTCACACAAAGTTTCCATTGGTTTTAATAAGACCTAAGCATGTTAACTTTCTCCAGATTGTATTCATTGGATTGTGGTGATGGTGTGTTAAGTGCTATCAAGTTAAGTGGTGACCCTATGAATAAGAGCTCTGCAAGAGAGCCTGTTATTAACAACCCAGCTCATGTCCTGCAGACTCAACACTGAGGGTTCCTAAATTAAGTAAATTCACCTGTAATGCAGTCCTTCTCTTTTCCTACTGCCTTCCACTTTACCAGGCATTACTCTCTTTTCTAATTAGTCATGTCATTTAATAATATAGATAAAGTACAATAGCCTCAGGTTGCTCATTTTGCCTTCTAGAGAGAGTTCAGTCTTGATTTGTTTGAGGACATATTTCTTTGTCTTTTTGGAAAGCCATAGTATCTGCAGAAGTCTCTTCCAGAACCACTTTCAAATGAGTTGATTCTTTCCCCCTCAGTTTTATGTTTTATTGTCCAAGTGTTTTCTTTTTTTTTTTTCCTTTTGGTTTTTAAAATATTTTTGAAACAAACATAACCAATAAATAATGCATCTCAGATCCAGTACAAGCGTATTGAATTTATGCTTCCTGACTAAGGGCCTTTACAGACTGCCAGAAATAATGCAGCTTGAGGCCACTTTAACTGTCCTGGCTCAGTGCTAAGGAATCATGGGAACTGTAGTTTATTGCGGCACCAGAGCTCTCTGACAGAGAAGACTCAATGTCTCAGAAAAAAACTACAATTCCCATGATTCCCTAGCACTGAGCCAGGACAGTTAAAGTGGCCTCAAGCTGCATTACTTCTGGCAGTCTGTAATGGCCCTAAATTTCTAACTGACATGACAAAAATTATAATAGAGTATCTTTCCAAAAATCAAGAAAGGGGAAGCAAGAAGACTGGCATTTTCATTTGCATAACTAAGAAACTTATACCAAGTCTCATAGAATTTAGAGTGCTCTTGGTTATCGCTAGCAGCCCTTACTTTTTCAGTTAATTTCTCCATTAGCATGATATTTCAGATCCTATCTAACAAATGAGAAGTGACAGGGCATTTAAGCCTTTCCAATTATGTGCAATCTCTAAATGTTATGCCAAACATAAATACATGATCATTTCTTTATGAGAAACAGACTGATTTGCATTAAAAAAAAAAACAGACAATAGTGCCAACTCTTGTGATAAAGAACTTGTTTGTGATATAATTTTACTAATTTCTGCAAGTACCAAATTCTAGAAATGAAGTATTCATGGCCATGATCACACATATGGTGGTAAGATCCCAATTCACCCCATTGTCACTAAGGCTGCATCCACATTGCACAAATAATAAAGGCTGACACTACTTTAACTGCTATAGCTCAATGATAGAGAATTCTGGGAATTGTAGTTTGTTGTGGCACCAGAGCTCTCTGACAGAGAAGGCTAAATGTCTCACAAAACTACAGTTCCTATAATTCCATAGCATTATAGGAAAATGGTTAAATTGGTTGTTCTGCAGTGCAGATGCAGCCCAGCAATACCCATTTTAACCTTTAGAAAATACTTTTAATTTCATGGGGGTTAAATGCCAAAAATTTATTCGTTTTATACAGTGCTCTTTGATATTTGAGGACAAACATTTCAATGGCTCTTTTAACCACAATTTTTCCCAATCAGAAACAATGATGGTTATAGCCAAATCTTCATCCCATATTAATTTTGATCCTAGATTATTAGAAAAAAATAACTGAGATTAGATATATACATAATCTAGATTTCAGTTTCCCTTAGTAGTATGAACTGCTCAGACAACCATATTTGCCTTGTTGTCTGTTTCTGAATTTCAGACAAGGAGGTAAAATGGTTTACTTGAAGAATTTGGAACCAAGGGTGCATCTACACGGCAGAAATAATGACGTTTGACACCACTTTAACTGCTGTAGCTCCATTCTATGGAATCCTGGGACAAGGATTTTCACAAGGCCTTTAGCCTTCTCTGCCAAAGAGTACTGGTGCCTCACAAAACTACAACTCCCAGGATTCTGTAAAATGGGCCATGGCAGTTAAAATGGTGTGAATGTGCATTATTGCTACAGTGTAGATGCACTATAAGCAGACGTGTGCTCCCCTAATTGTTCTGGCAACCTATTACTAGTTTTCAGAAGAGACCTATTAAATAAGCCTTAAGTTTGTATGGGACACAGTGGCTCAAGTGGTTAAGACGTTGACTCGGTTGATGGCAAGATGGGCAGGTTGGCAGTTCGAGACCCAAGTGCCACATGATGGGGTAAGCTCCATCACTAATCCCAGCTTCTGCCAATCTAGCAGTTCAAAAGCATGCAAATGCAAGTAGATAAATAGGTACCACTTCGGTAGGAAGGTAAACAGCATCCTGTGCAGTCATGCTGGCCACAGGATCACAGAATAGTTTCTGACAACGCTGACTCTTCAGTTTTATAACAGAGGTGAGCACCACCCCTATAGTCGGACACGACTGGATAAGTTTGTCAATGGAGAATATCTCTTTACCTTTAAGTTTGTATAATTCTGTTTACAGAACTTAAATTTTTTTCCCATTTGTCCAAATTAACAAATAAAGAATGACACAGAAACATTATCAAGAGTGATGGAGTAGGAATTGTTTTTTTCTCCCAGGTTCTCTAGATTTTAAAAGAAAAGGTTGGGAATGTTTTCAATTAGCTTCTTGGAAATCTGGTAGAAAATATGCTATTGCATAGAACAGCTTTTGCAAGATGAATTTTTTTCCCTCTTTATGCAAAAGTTCATAAACAGGTTTTGCTAGATTTTGAACATCAAATGTGCTGGAAGCACCTGAAACAGGTATCGTATTTTCTGGTGTATAAGATGACTGGGCGTGTAAGACAACTCCCAACTTTTCCAGTTAAAATATAGAGTTTGGGATATACTAAGACTACCCCTTTTCCAATTCACACCAAATAACAATTTTATTAATTAAAAAAAGCCCATCAGATTTGATTTCAATATGGTAATTTTAATTCAAATTATGCTTATGACATGCAAGTACTTAGCATAGCAGGAAAACTGTCACTTATAAACACAACAAACTACAGCTCCCATGTTCCCTAGCATTTATTTCTGCAGTGTGTTTTGGACTTTACTTTTTTAAAAATAGTCCAGATTTAAATGCTTTAAAAATTATTTGCATCTCCCAGTTATGAGATGGCTGGGGGGAAATTAGAAAGTGTTGGGGGGAAGGACTGTCAATATACTAGGTGATGCATTCTGGGGTATGTACAATTTGTGGCCAAGTAAGTGACCCTGGGCATGTCACACACTCTCAGCCTCACAGGATGGCAATGGCAATCCTCCTCTGAGCAAATCTTGCCAAAAAAACCCCATGATCACCATAAGCCAGGAACAATTTGAAGGCACACAACATATACATATAACCTCCAAGTTAAGGAACTTGGTTTTCCTTTAGATAAATCTTCAAGGGTACACTCTCTCTCTCTCATTGTGCAGAATTATTTGTTAAAAGAAGCCATGCCCAAGCAACACATCAACTTTGGCTGCGTCTGCATTGCAGAAATTTATTAAAGCAGTTTGATACTGATTTAACTGCCTGGCTCAAGGCTATGGAATTCTGGGATTTGCAGTTTTGTGAGATATTTAGCCTTTTCTATCAAAGAGCTCTGGTACCACAAAGCAAACTGCAGATCCTAGGAGTCCATAGAATGGAGCCATGGCAGTTAAAGCGGTGTCAAACTGCATTATTTCTGCAGTGCAGAAATCCATACTATAGAACTGGCTTCCTTCTCCTTCTCCCCTCGTCCTCATTGTCCTCCTCCTCTCTCCTGGCTTCCTTCTCTTTCTCCCCTTGTCCTCATCCTCCTTCTCTACCCAGCGTATAAGACAACCCCCGACTTTGAGACCCTTTTCCAGGGTTAAAAAGTCGTCTTATACGTGGAAAATACGGGGTATGTAAACTCTGGAAGGACTGACATTTTTATCACTGCTATGCAGTCTACCCAAGCTAGTTTCAAATATTTCCAAGTATTAATTTTTTGTTTTAACATTTTAAAACATGTTATAACAAGATCAGTTTCTTGATATTGGTTGATAATATCACTCCTAAGTATTTCATGTAGTCTAAAGAGTTTAGAATGCTGATTAACAACTGTAAATTATCTTTATCATTTTTAGAAAAATTAAGATCTAATATTTCCAATTATTATTATTATTATTATTATTATTATTATTAAAAAAGTAATTAACAGTCCTGAAGCATCACTAAATCCTATTAAAATTTTAAGAGCTCTAGGAATATCATCTGGGTTTGAGACTTAAATGGCAAGATATTCTGCAAATAAATTAAGCAGACAATGATTACCATTACTTTTAACCCCATGTATTTCTGGATCATATGGAACCAGGAGTTCCATAAAAATGCAAAGAGGATAGGAAAAATTGGAGAACTTTGACTGGTCTCCTGATGATGTCAACATGATCAGAATCCATCTCATTTGTTCTGATGATAGCTTTATGATGTATATATAACGTTCTCAAAGTTAACAAAATGGTATAATAAAATTCCATGAATTCACACAACTTAAACAAATATTTCCATTCTGCCGTAACAAAGGCTTTAGTAGGATCAAAAGATGCTATAGCCAGCTTATGAGATTTTTTTAATGATTACCATGGTTACTATAAAATTTAATAAAATGTGAATTGGATCAGAGGTTTGCCTATATTTGACAATATATTTAACAACACTATACTGATCTTTATGAATATAAGAGTCTGCAACAGCATTCAACCTATTGGCTAAAATACAAGTGAAAAGGTTTGCCTCTTGGTTCAATAAGGTTATGGGGCGATAAAAACCCAGCTCCTCTAAGTCATTACCAGATTTAGGCAATAAAATGAATCTTGCCAGTTTCCAAGAGTCTATGTGCCTTTGCAGACTGCCAGAAATAGTGCAAATCGAGTCCACTTTAAGGGTTAAGGTAAGTGCTAAGGAGTCATGGGAATTGTTGTTGTTTTTCTGAGACATTGAGCCTTCTCTGACAGAGAGCTCTGGTGCCACAATAAACTACAGTTCCCATGATTCCCTAACCCTAACCCTTAAAGTGGACTCAATCTGCACTATTTCTGGCAGTCTGCAAAGGCCCTATGATAGGGTTACCGGTAAGGATTGAATTAACTAAAGATAACAAAAGAGGGGACAATAAATCTTCAAATGATTTATTGTGTTGAAATGTTTTAACATCTATGCTGAGGCATCTTCAGCAGGGCCAGCTCAGGATTTCATGGCTTCCATGGCAACCATGGGCCTGTCCAAATAATATTTGGCCCTACACATGTAGCAGGCCACATTATTGATCTGGTTTTTGCTGGTCAGGATTATGGTGATGTGGAGGTATGGAGATTTGAAATAACTCCATTGTCATGGTCAGATCACTACCTGATAGGGTTTAGATTTGCTGAGACTCTTAACCTCTGCAGGGCAGGTGGGCCTGTTAAAATGGTCTGCCCCAGAGACTAATATATTCAAAAGGAACCTTGAATGCTCTAGGGGATTTTCCAGCTCTAGAATTGGTGATTCTATTGATGTCCTGATTGATCTGTGGTATAGGGAGATGACCCAGGCAATTGACACTGTTACTCCCAAATATGGGTACATGGCATAGGCTCTTTGGTTTTCAGGGCAATGGGTAGACAACTAGAGCGACTAGAGTGGAGAAAGATTCAGGATGAATTCAATCAAGCATGAGTTAAGGCCCATTTCAAAACCTACTTTACAGCAGTGAGTGTAGCAAAGAAACAATTATTTGCTGCCTCTATTACATCAGTTCAATTTCATCCAGCAATGCTATTCTGCATAGTTAAAGGGCTATTACATCCTAGACCTCAGTCTGCTGAGGAGAGGCCCTCAGAAAAGCACTGTGATAATAGATAATAGATAAGGAAAACTGTAGAAATGTTAAAATGATATTATTTGTTGTATTTTAAAATCAATAAACGAATTTAAAAAAGAATAACAAAAGCACTGTGATGAATGTGAAAATATCCTTCAGAGAAAAGTACTGTATATACTTGTGTACAAGTCAACCTCATGTATAAGTCAAGGGAAGGTTTCAGGGTCAAAATCATGGATTTTGATATGACCTGTGGATAAGTCGAGGGTAAAACCTAGGGAGCTATAAAGAAGGATGGAAATACCACTTCTGTCTCTCTTTCTCTGGACCTCTCCCGACCACCTAACACCTAACATTTCCAGGTGCTGGAGGAGAGGTTTTAACATCAGATTGAGAAGGGAAGCAAGTGGAGTTAAAAGGAGTGTTTCTTTGATGGGAAGAGAAGCCTTGCAAAGCGGACTAGGGAGAGAAGGAAGTGGTGTTCTTTTCCATGGGAAATGAAGCCTTACAAATCAGACTGGGGAGAGATGGAGGTGGTGTTCAATGGGGAGTTTCTTCCATGGGAAGAGAAGCCTTGCAAACGGACTGGGAAGAGAAGGAAGTGGTGTTTAATGAGGTTTTTTTTTTCCATGGGAAGAGAAGCCTTGCAAACTGGACTGGGGAGAGAAGGAGGTGGTGTTCAATGAGGTTTTTTTTCCATGGGATGAGAAGCCTTGCAAATTGGACTGGGAAGGGATGAAAGTGGTGTTCAATGGGAAGTTTCTTCCATGGGAAGAGAATCCTTGAAAATCAGACTGGGGAGGGAAGGAAGTGGTGTTCAATGAGGTGTTATTTTCATGGGAAGAGAAGCCTTGCAAATCGGACTAGGAGCCTCTTATACAATGAGAAAGAGAGAGAGAGAGAGAGAAAAGTGCCTCGAGACACCAAGAGTGGGGGCCTCAGGGTTGCTTGTTTCAGCACCTTTCTAAGTAGTATTAGACCCGTACATAAGTCGACACATATATAAGTTGACCCAGGATTCTAGGGTCAACTTTGTGGCATAAATTTCTCAACTTATAGTAAAGTATATATGATACTCAAATTTGTTTTGACTTCCACAATGAAGATAGAGCCTGGAGAGCTAAATGAGGCACCTGCTTATCTGGTTTTGATGGATGGGTTTCAGGTTGTTCTACATAATAATGTGGACAAATCAAGTTAATACCATTTTCTATTTGACCCTCTGCAAATGTGCAGTAAGATGACATAAGCACCCCCATCCAGCCTTCTTAAAACCTTGAACTGTGTGCAACTGTCCAGACTGTAGCAATCTGGATGTGTCCCCTTTGTGGTGACTTTCTTGAAGCATACATATATATCTGAGGCCTCACCCTTTATGGTTTTTTGAATCCTGCCTCTTTTGACTGGATTGCCTAGATTTAGACCGTTAATAAGCAAGGTAACTTTCAGAATAGGCATTGCAATGCAGTTAAAAATTCTTCAATGTACTTCAATTTTCAAATAATCCAAACAACAAGAAATATAAGTAAAACTGGTAAATACAAAAAACAAGGCCCATTCTAACACTGGAGAGGTGCTCATAGCAAGAACTCCTAAGCCTTCACTTGAATGTTGGAAGGCTGCTTTGAGGCAAATTGCAGAGGCTTAATGCAACTGGTGCAGCAGTTTGAGCATTAGACTACAACTTTGGAGACCAGGCTTCAAATCCATGCTCAACTATGGTAAACCACTGGGTTACTTTGGAGAAGTGACACTCAATCAGGCAAACACAAACCCCATCTGAATAAATCTTACTAAGAAACCCTGTGATAGTATTGCTTTAGGGCTACCATAAATTGGAATGACTTGAAGGCACACAACAACTATCTCTACTAACACTTGAGTAGCGTGTTTAATGATTGTATAGGCATAACAACCTGGCAACTTTAAAGTAATTCCCCATCCCCAACGAGATTGGGCACTGCCAGGCTTGTAGATAAGACACAGTAAGATCTCTAAGAGATTCTTCACTGTATTATCTTCTGGCAAGTCAATTGATGAGGCAAGGTGGTTTTTAATGAAGACACAGGCTTCAGCAGAGTTATTTAAGGCAGTATATTTACCTTAATACTGAACAATTAACTATGGGCCTTTGCAGACTGCCAGAAATAGTGCAAATTGAGTCCACTTTAACTGCCTTGGCTCAGTGCTAGGGAATCATGGGATTGCATTTTTTCTGAGACATTGAGCTTTCTCTGTCAGAGAGCTCTGGTGTCACAATAAACTACAGTTCCCATGATTCCCTAGCACTGAGTCAGGGCAGTTAAAGTTGACTCGATTTGCACTATTTCTGGCAGTCTGCAAAGGCCCTATGTCGGATAGCCCAATGATAGGAGATCCTTTTCCCCTCAAAATATTTGTGTACTTTTAGAAAACTTTACATTTTTGAAGAGTGATGGGGCTAATATCCTGAAAGAAGGTCACAGAATGATGCACTGCACAGGTGCAGGATAACCCATTTGTTTGAGTCACAGAGACCACAAAGAAGAACTTTTATTCTTCACAGAAGCCAAGGTGGCGTCTCATGCGCATTCCTTAGCAAACTTAACAGCAACATCTCTTAGGTTGCTGCCCTCCTTTGGTCTGAATAGATAAGCCCTGAAGGCAGCCATGATATCTGATTTACTGAGTGGTGTATCTGGAAGTATAGCTAGCAGTAAGTCTAGCACTGCTTCACATAAATCTGCCCTTACAAAGTTTTCCCTCAGGCCTCTAATATAAAGATTAGATTGTTTCTGTTTGTTTTATCTTTGCTTTCAAGTTGTTTAACTCTGCCCTGAAAATCTATTGTGCTCCCTGCTATATAGTTACTAGGGCCTTTTGATGAGGAACTCACCTCCATTGCTTGCTCTGCTATTTCAGCAATATCAGCTAATTTGTTAGCAGTTTTTATTGAGTTTCACCTTGATTTTATTAATATTGTTACTGAGCTTCTGTTGCAGTTGCTTAATTTGTGGTGTGAGTTCACAGAGAGGGTCCGAATCTTTATTAAAGGATCTTGTCTGTGTGTCACTTCCCATAGTTGGGCTATCAAAATCACTGCTAGGACAGTGATTTTGCTCCAAAATAAGCACTAAGGGAAGTTTCTCTATGCCCCAATTGATACTGGCTCATGGGGATCTCAACTTTACCAGATGGACAAGTACATAACTCATTTTGTGCTCATTTCATCTCTGTCAATACTGGTATGGCTAAAAAGAGAATGAAGATGTTGTACTACATCTTTCCATGTGCCTGTCCCACAGAGATGAACAAGTTGCTTACCAGTAAGTGTGGTTCTTCAAGTGGTCATTTGTGAACTCACACTGCACAGTGTATCTTTTGGAAGTTTCTAGAAATTAAGTATAGGCGTTTTGGTAATAGCTCCTGCCATCCTCTGTGCACGTGACCAGTGCACTTCCCACCTTAACTCTCAGTTCAATGGATGCCAAAGCAGAAGTCAAGGAATAGGACACAAAGAGGGGAGAATGTGTGGGTTGTGTGAGTTCACAGATGACCACTTGAAGAACCACAGTAACTGGTAAGCAACCTTTTCTTCTTTGTGGTTTCTGTGATTCATGTAAATGGGAAACTAGCAAGCTACCCACCTTAGAAGATGCAGTAAAAGAGAAAAGGCAGGTCTTCCAAAGGTGGGATAAGTCACAGACCTTACATCATCTGTAGTGCATTATAAAGGTTGAAGGCTAGGACCAGGTTACAGCTCTGCAAGTATCTTGCAAATGTAGGGAATGGTGAACAGCTCTTGAAATCATGAGCATACAATGAGGAAAATCAACCAGAGGGTTGAGACACAACAGGAACCAGGCCTGCAGGGGCCTCCTCATGAGTCTTGCAAATGGCGGAAGTGATGGAAACTATAAGGCCTAACAAAACTTGCATGTCTTTCGGCTCACAGCCTTCGACTGTGAAGAGCCCGAATAGTGGCCCTCTAAAGTGCAATCATTCTGTCATCTGGCAAAAAGGTAGCAGAAACATGGGAATCCAGAAGTAGATTAGAGATGGAAGAAGTGGTCAGAACTGTGTTGCGTAGGTCCAGGCAACCCATTTGTGTGAGTCATAGAGACCATGAAGAACCACCAAAGGATTCCTGGGATTATTTAAACTATTCTCAGAAAATTGGGAACAAAGGCTAGGATCCTATTGGCCAAGGGCAGGCAACCTTTCTGAGACCTGGGCTGGTCTCCCGTAGCCCAGGTCTCGGCTGGCCGAAGGGGGGGGGATGGCAGCGCGCGCGCTCATGCATGCGCGCACATCCTCTGCTGCCCCGCGCGACCCCCCCGCGCACGCTGCCGCCACGGCTGCTGTTGCAGCCGCCACGGAGCATGTTGCGGCTGCCATTTTGGAAATTCAAATCGCGGCCACAACGCGCTTGCGCATGCGCAAGAGTACTGCACATGCGCAAATGCGTCACAACCGCCATTTTGATTTCCACACTGCAAAATGGCAGCACGCCACGGCAGCAACCTTCAGCCTGGGCCAGTAAGTCCGGGGCCTGGGGCCTTAACCGGCCCCCGGGCCGTAGGTTGCCGGTCCCTGCTATTAGTAGTCTTAACTAAAGGAGGCTCAATAAATTAATTGATACATGGTGAACCAAAGCCTATGTAAATCCCCCTGATTCAGTGGGCCTGCTCTAGTTGTTCTAGTTGGAACTATCAATAGGACGCAGGTCCAAAAGGCTGGCGGAGGGGGGCAATTCACAGTTAATTAGGGCTATATTTTTTAATTGAGTCACTACTGCTTAACTGACTAATCCGTTTAATTCATCAGCACAGCCCTACTCATAACTACAGGCCTTTACAGACTGCCAGAAATAATCCAGTTTGAGACTACTTTAACCGTCCTGGCTCAGTGCTAGGGAATCATGGGAATTGTAGTTTTTTTCTGTGACATTGAGCCTTCTCTGTCAGAGAGCTCTGGTGCCACAATATATGTCAGGTTTTGATGGGATATATAGTCAATGTTAAAATGTTGAAATGTAAAGATGTGTGTCTGTATTTTTCCTTGATGAGAAAAACTGCTTCTTGAGCCCAGATTCACAACAATCAGCCCAGGTGTCAGAGTCAAAACAAAAGGCTAGTTAACGAGCTAAAATTCTGTGAGAAAGAGTTTTGTTTATAGAAGGGGTTTTCAATAACAAGGTATGTTTTGAGAACATCAGTCACATGATGTAATATGAACAATAAGAGGTTGGGTTAACACACGTCATGAAAGATCAACCAATTAGCCTGAAAGGGCTACACTTTCAAATCCATGCTCAACCATGGTAAACCACTGGGTTACTTTGGAGAAGTGACACTCACTCAAGCAAACACAAACCCCATCTGAATAAATCTTACTAAGAAACCTGCTTTAAAATATTACAAGACACAAAAGAAAGAGGCGGCTTGAGTCTACCAAATTTACAACTTTATTTTGAGGTTTGCTGTTTGGATTGGCTAATTAAATGGATACAGTTAAAAGAAGATAAATTGCTGGTATTAGAAGGGGTAGACAAGAGATTTGGTTTACATGCCTATCTATGTTATAGTAAACAGAAAGTTCATAAAGACTTTTTAAATCACTATGGGGGGTTGCAGACTGCCAGAAATAGTGCAAATTCAGTCCACTTTTAGGGTTAGGGTTAGTGCTAGGGAATCATGGGAACTGTTTTTTTCCTGAGACATTGAGCCTTCTCTGTCAGAGAGTTCTGGTGCCACAATAAAATACAGTTCCCATGATTCCCTAAGCCTAACCCTAACCCTAAAAGTGGACTCAATTTGCACTATTTCTGGCAGTCTGCATCCCCCCTTAGTTAGGAAATCTCTTTTGCGGGTATGGCACAAGTATAAGGAAAGACTAAGTCCAAAACTTCCCTTACGGACATCTATCCATGAAGCTTTTCATAACAGAGAAGTAATTTATCAGAAAGTATGGGTTACATACGAAGATCTAACAGTTCAAAATTTGGAAAGTGGGAAAATAGAATTTAAAAGTTTGGAACAATTGAAACAAGCGGGTTTTACTATGGGCTGGTTTGTTTATCGTCAACTTAGAGAGAGGTTCAGTATGGACCAAAAAACAATAGGGCTGAGACCTGATAAAACAGCGTTTGAGGAAACTGTTTTTTCTGATAATTCTCACAAAATAGCACAATTCTACAAAATATTGTTAGAAATAGATCAGGAGGAAGAAGTAGTCAAGAATTATATGGTGAAATGGGCATAAGATGTAAAGTATGCAATCACTCTTGAATCTTGGGAAAAGGTTTGGACCAAAACAGTTAGCTATACAACAAGTTATGACTTGCGGGAAAACTTGTATAAGCTGCACCACAGATGGTATATGACCCCCTCTAAATTGGCAAAAATTTACAAAGGTAGATCAGATCATTGTTGGAAATGCAATCGAGAGAGTGGTACTTTATAAGTTTATATCATCTGTGGTGGAACTGTAAAAGAGCAAAAAAGTATTGGATTACTATCCATAAAACGATTGAGGAGATCTTACAAACCTGTTTTGATATGGACCCTAAATTATATTTATTGAATATATACATAGATAGGTCCCTGGAAGACAAATTCAGAAAACTGGTTTTCTACATGGTGACTAGCGCAAGAATCAGTTATGCGAAAAAATGGAAATGTAAAGATATTCCCAGTAAAGAGGAGTGGCTGAGCAAATTGGTGGAATTGATGCAGTTGGATAAATGGACAATAATGTGGAGAGAACAAGATTGGGGAAAAAAGATAAATATTTGGACACCGCTTTTGGAATTTATTAATAAGAAAAATTAAGAAATAATAATTAGCTGTAAATTAGAAGAGTGGTTCGGGAAGACCTACTTTAAAATAGACTTTGGATAAAATTGGAAAGAGAACAATTTTGTTTTTTGTTTTTTGGTTATGAAAAAGATATGATGCTATGTTGTTATAATGCTATTAGAAAGCCCGTTTCATCTCAGATTAAGAAGGTAGGGTTTTCTTTTTCTGCAATTTTGAATGGGAGGGCTTGTCTAAGGACCCAGAAGGTCAATTTATTTGATATGTTTATGTTTTTGTTAGTGTTTTTATGTTAGTCTTTGTCTGTCTTTGTTAGTGTTGTTAGTGTTTTTATGTCTATTAATGAAATAATTAGATGTTTGTATATAGTTTTAGTATGTAATTGGTTTGTTTTGTATTGTCTCTTACGTGTAGTGTCATTTTTAATATTTAATAAAGCATTTTTAAAAAAAAGGGCTACACCCAAAGAGGTGGAGAAATGTGGGCTGGAATTGTGTTTTTGGGAAAGAAGTTTAGTTCTTCTTCAACCTTTCAACTGTATGGATTAACTAATAATATTTTTGCAGATGCTGTAGCTTGACTAATCTTTCAAAATGTAGCAGTTATAGTTTTGTTCCTGTTAGCCATTCTGGATAAAGTGAAATACTATTGGCCTTTATTGTTGTTATTTTACTTTTTGCTCATGCTGTTTTTGCAATAAAAGAAGAAGCTTGCTGAAGCTGCCTGCGTGTTGGTGACTTGCATTATGGACTGTTTTCCTGTACATCCATCATCATTAAAATTCAACAATATATTCACTGTATATTCGAAATTTCATACCATTTAAGTATATTTATGAAAGAGCTAAAAGTCTAGACCTATCAAGTGGTTTAGCATTACTTCTTCACCTGACTTCCTTTTCTATTTCCTTCTGCTGTGAAAGCAAAAAGGCCACGTTTTGTTGAGTCCCCAGGTGGATGGAAGTTCAGCTTCTACTCCTCTCCTCTCTTCACTGGTACTATTTGTTCATTTGCTCTCAGCATTCCCCATATGAGTACTTCAATGTCATGTAGAAATAGAAAGTAAGGCCTACAACATCATTTATTTACTTTTGTGGACAAGGCACACATTAGATATTACAAAGGTAAGTTTGAATTAATTTTATTTTTAATATGCACAATAGTTTCCCCAATCTGGATATCATACACCATATAGAGGAAGAAGTTCAATTTTACAATTTATTTTTAACTTGGCTGAACAGTCATCCAGTATAAGATAAACTGGCCTGCTATTGCATACTGACCTTTAATATCTTTCGACCATCAAATGACTCCCTTTCCTTGAAAGCTTTGCCTGCAGTTCTGTTATTTTTTTCTTCAGCTGCAAAACAAAGAAATGAGATCATAGTTCATATTTTATCCCACTAATTTTTCAATGTATTTTTCTCACAGGGAATGCAATTCTGCATTCACTTTTTATGCAAGACGAAAAACTCCAAGCAAATTATTTTCAAAAGTACATTGTCAAAACTCTTAGAGTCATCAATATTATTTCAAGGGCTGACAGCTCAGTGTAACAGAATCATCCAGGGGAAACCAGAGTCTAATATTCAGTGTTCTCACAAAGCAAAATTCAGCAGTAAAGTATACTCTCATCTCTTATTGCCAAGTCCAGTATCAAATACTTGATCATTCTGCAGAGTACTGTTTTAAAATCACTGAGAAAAATCAAGTATCCAGAAAATCCCAAAATATATTTAATCTCTTAATCTGGGAAGAAATCAAATAAGGGTCTTGTATAGGGATCACCTCCAGGCTGGATAGTAAAAAAAACCCTAATAATTGTTATACCATCACTCCTCTGTTTTTGCGGACTTGGTGTCTGCATCCCTCACTCGTCTGCAGAAGGCAAATGGAGGGGGGCAAAATGGGGCAACTGCTTGAATATTTGCAGTTTTCCATTTTCACAGAGGGGGGTCTGGAATGGATCTCCCGTGAAAATGAGGGGCGACTGTAATTTTATTTGCAAGCCTGTTTTAAGAAGTACTTTAGCAGTGCATTCCTATCCGTTTCTTCTAGGAAGAAAGCCCCACTGGATTCAATGGGACTTGATCCCAGTTAAGTAACAAAATGTGTGCAAGCCTGCATCAGTAGCCCAGCAGTTGAGATTGTAAAGAATCCAGATCCAGTTCTTGATTTTCTGATCACACTGCATATTAACTGTCCTTTCAATGACCAAAATCAAAGACAAAAACTTGATATAAGTATATGACTGGTCAAGCTCAGCATGGCAGTACTAATGTCCTTAAAGTACAAATTGCACAAGGTGATTTCAGTAAATATCTGTATACAGCAATTTACTTTAAGTGGTGTTATGGAATTAGTGTAAGATATCTTTAGAACTTACCCTCAAAAATAAGTGATTTGGTCGCTATTTTATATATGAATTTAGTCATTCTCATTACAATCCCCATTGCTCTCCCAAAACCAAGTTGCGGCCTGATAATACAGAGTGTTAAGGTTAAGGTAAGAAACAAAGATTTTAGAGTAAGAAATAACAATCATGTTTAGCAAGTAATACAATGTCTTTATTTCCCTCACACTAAAGAGGAACAGAAAGAAGCAAAGAAGGAAAGGCACATAAAGGGTGTGTTAGATGTTTCAGCTAAAGTGTTCCTCCCAGTTTCCATTTCAGATGCCATGAACTCATTATCTTTCACTTAGAGGTCAGAAAACAATAATAAATGAGCAACAGCAAACCCAAGGATCATATAGCAATTGCAGGGATCAAAGCAACTGCTATATTTTCTCAGAGATCTTAACAAATGCTCACCACTAGGATCTTTCCTAAAGACGGTATTCATGACAGTAGCATGGAGTTTCACCCTATCCCACTCTTTCATCATCAGCCCAGAGGTCACAAACTGGTCCATCAATCTATCTGCTATTAGCTGGAGCCTAAGAGAAAGGGAAAAGAAGTAAGGAAAAAGACAATTATGACCCTTTTCCCCAGTTTATATGTTCATGTGATATAAACTTTAATGTCCACAATCCTAAAAAGGAAAAACAAAAAAGAACATGAAAATTAAGTAAAATGTTTGTATCCAAGACAAATAGATGCTGTATTTCAATCTTGTCATTTCTTCAAGGTAGTAAGTTATCAGTGATGAAAGTTGTAAGGAATGGTTGATGGGGCAGAGTTTTCAGCCACTCTGCTTACCCACAACTTTGGATAATGTGTGATTAACTGGAAATGAAGATATAGTTACTTTCTTAAGGGGAAAAATATACAGCCCTCTCTATAAGATAGGCTGATAGTCCATTAAAATTTATTTATCCCAGGGCAAGGCACCTTTGGTCTTCCATATACTGCATTAGTATCTTACCATTATCTAAATGGCAAAGCCTGATGGTAAGTTGAGTTTAATATCATATGGAAACACACACTTCCCTCAGCCCTGGTTTATTCTGACCCATGTACAAGGTCACTGTATGGAAATCAGAGACCTGATTAAGGATGCCTTTCTGAGATCAAGAAATGACCTCTGATTAATGAACAATGTGTCAGCCATAGTTGTCATACCTCATACCCACAGTTGATAACATAATGTATCTGTTGATACATTGCTTAATCTTTGTCATATCACATCTGCCTAACCACCACTTTCCAATTCAGATGTTTCCAAGATGATGCAGAGCAAAGGAAAGATACTGTTTGTTGTTGTTGTGTGTCTTCAAGTAGTTTCTGACTTATGGCAACCATAAGGTGAACCTATCATGGGGGTTTTATGGCAAGATTTATTCAGAAGAGGTTTGCCACTGCCTTCCCCCAAGGTTGAGAGCATGTGACTTGCCCACGGTTAACCAATGAGTTTCATGAATGTGATACTATACATATCACTTTATTTGGATGTGTATTATTTGTATCTATTTTATCATTTATCTGTAGAAATGTACAAACAGGAAAGAGTCCTGGTGGCGCAGTGGTTAAATGCCTGTACTGAGCCACTCACTCACAAACCATAAGGTTGCAAGTTCAGTGCCAGCCAGGGCTCAGGATCAACTCAGGCTTGCATCCTTCCAAGGTTAATAAAATGAGTACCCAGCTTGTTGGGGGCAATTAGCTTACAGTTGTAAACCACTTAGAGACTGCTTAGTGGTATGATGCGGTATATAAATGAAGCTGCTATTGCTATTGCTATACATAAAATCAGTCTTAGTATGAAGCTTTAATTGGGCAGATTTCTCCTCTGAGCATTACTCAGAAAACACCTGCTAAAACATTTATAATCAATGCTAATGTGTAATTAGAGGCACATCCAAATATAGGGGGTGCATTGCTTGTTTATTTTGTATTTGGAATAATTGAACTCCTTTGGTTAAATCTACAGCACTGCTTTCCATAGCTAGAAAAAAATTGTTAATGCTTGTGGATGAATTATTCTGCCTTGCTCTTTTCAAATTATACTTTGGTGGGACTTCAAAAAGAGGAGAAATGTGAGATTGCTGTCTGTGTCATTTCTCACCATCATTTCAGTTCTTCCTTGATATAATGGCTCTCTACTGAAGGAATGGAATGACCAAATGTGATTGAAAAAAAGCAAAGCAGCACTTCCAGCCAGTGGCATCCCTAGGGTTGGTATCACCCAGTGTGGTCAGTCATGGGGGGGATTTATGGGGGCAGGACTTCTGGTGTGGGACTTCAGGTGCACGCGAGAGAATGTGTGTGGGCAGAGATCCCTCACGCACCCCCAGGAAAGATCAGGGAAAAGCCACTAGGGCCCAGGGAGGGCAAGAGAAGCCCCACAGGCCCCTGGGAAAGGCCAGAGAAAAGCCACCATGACTGACCGGGCATCACCCGGTGCGCTCCGCACACACACCCCACACCCCCTCAGTAACGCTACTGCTTGCAACTTTGAGAATCAGCTCATAAATGGGCAACTGACCAAACTGGAAATAACTGTACAGAGTTGCAGTGAGCTTTTAGTTGTCTCAGTCAAGAATATGCCATCAGTCATAATGAACTATAGCTAGTTATTTACCATTAGTCCATGGAGAATATTAACTTGGTCAGTCCATGAGCTGCCACCAATGTACTTTCTCACAAATAAAGAGGCTTTAAAAAATATATAGGTTTGGCATCTTATAAAGGCATCAGTATGTGGCAATTGTTATTACAGTTGGAATATTATTAAGTTAGGAAGTTTGTGAAGTATATGGAAAGTATATGGAACTTTATACTGCTGGAATGTATGGGTAATTTCCCTCTCTCCACAAAGCCATAGATGTGTGGTGAGTCAAATCAGTGCCAATCATAAGCAAAATAGGCCTACTAGGGGATGAATGCATTTCCAAAGCCCCACAACTCTTCCATATTGTTTCTCCCTTCAAAGCACGAAGCAAAACCAATAGCACCATGAACAAAGAACATTCATTAAAACCAAATATTCTTCCCTTTAAGATGAGCGATAATCATGCAAAAGCAATAGCAAATACATTTCTATACTGCTAATCAGTGCACTTAAGCATTCGCAAAGCGGTTTACAGTGTGTAAGCCAGGGGTAGGCAACCTTTCCCCTTTAAGGGCCGAGGGACTTCAGCTCCCAGAATCCCAGGAGCTATTGGCCAACATGGGACTATTGGCCAACATGGCTGAGGCTTCTGGGAGCTGAAGTCCCTCGGCCCTTAAAGGGGAAAGGTTGCCTACCCCTGGTGTAAGCTAATTGCCCCCAACAAGCTGGGCACTCATTTTAGCAACCTACGGAAGGATGCCAAGCTGAGTCGACCCTTTAGCCCTGGGATCGAACTCGCAACCATTTGGCTGTGAATGGCTGCAATACAGGCATTTAACAACTGCACCACCAGGGCTCCTATGCACATATGTCATCTTATGCAGTCTTTTCACTAACCCTACTGAAAGTAGGAAGAAGGAATATCAATAATCTAAGATATGCAGATGACACCATAA
>JAIPUX010001880.1:21489611-21510805 GCA_020142125.1 Phrynosoma platyrhinos
CGCTGCAGTGGGAGGTCCTCCTCAGAGCACCAGCTGTGCGGAGGGCCGACTTCTCCGAGGACAACCTGGGGAAGGGGTTGGGGCACCGATCGTGCAGCTGCCCCTCCCCTTCCCTGCCCCCAACACGGCCCTTTAAGCCGTCTGCTTCCCCCCAAAATGAAAGAGAAGAAGAATGTAACCCCGGGGGGGGGGGGGGAAGAGAGTCGAAAGAAAGTTTAGAAAGAAGAAAAGAAAACAAGGATGATCAAGAAAAAATAGATAATGATTCAGATTCTGGACAAGAGAATGGAAGTGGAAAGGAGTAAGAGAATTCGAATGGGCTTAAGAAATAAATCAGAGTTTAATATAGGACATAATAAATAAATGGACAAATACACAAATTGATAATAAAAGTTCAATATAAAATAAACATTTCACAGGGGTGGCTGGGGCGGCACATCATATACACACACACACACACACACACAGAGTATAATAAAAGTGAAAAATCCAATATGGCAACAAATACATTATCATGGAATGTCAAAGGAATGAACAACAAACACAAACAAAGCTTAGTTTTCCATCAGATTGAAAAATTAAAAGGAGATATTGTTTGCTTGCAGGAAACAAAGATCAAAGACAGTGAATCCAAATATTTTAAAAAAATCTAGGTTAGGAGAATGCTTCTATTCTTTAACAAGAAAAAAAAGAAAGGAGTTGTAATTTATGTGAGGAACAAATACAATTCAAAAGAAATTTCCAAGGATAAGGAAGGTTCAATGGTGGCAGTAGAGGTAAAATTAAAAAACCTGATACTCTTAATAGTGGGTATCTATGATCCATCAGAGAATATAGAGCGCTTCTTTGACAAAATTCAAAAAGAAATCAAACTAACAGAATACAATAGCATACTTCTTTTAGGAGATTTCAATGCAGTTATTAACCTAGAATTAGATAGACTCTCTACTCATAAAAATGGATACAATATAAAGATGTACTAAGTATAGAAATCAAAAAGGTATCCCAATTTAAAGCTATCGATATATTGCAGGAAGAAAATATTAAAAAATATAAAAATGAACTGGTTATCATATAACCAGTTAAAAACACAATTCTGTGATGATGTTAAATTGTCAGGGTTTGACAATGAGAAAAATGAAATTGATAAGATTGTGTTTGGAGAACAAGGAAGACATATTTCTAAATATTATAAGGTACTAAAGAACAGAGACCTGGAAAATGAAGTAATTAAACAAGTGATGGTGAAATGGGCCCAAGTCATTGGGAAGCCAATAGATTTAGAAAGCTGGGAGAAATCTTGGAAAATAACCAATAAGTTTACCTTGTGTCAGAATTATAAGAAAAACTATTTCAAAATGTTACATCAGTGGTACATGACACCATCGAAACTGAACAAAATATATAAAATAGAAATATGAAGTGCTGGAAATGCCAAAAACAAGGCAGCGCTTTCATACATATGAGGTGGTGATGTCAGGAAGCAAAGCCCTATTGGACGATGATAGTAAATGTTATAAATGAAATGCTTATGATAAGAACTGCATTAGACCCAAAAATCTTCTTGTTAAATATGACAAATAAACTGGATGAGACTATCGGAAAAAAACACTCTAGAAAACTGTTATATATGTTTACGACAACTAGAATACTTTACACACAATTCTGGAAAACTGATAGGATCCCAACAGAAAAATGGTTGAGAGAAGCAGTTAACATGGACATACTCACTGCTAAATTAAGAGCCAAAGATATAAAAGAGGAATGGATATGTCTTCAAAAAGCAGAAGAAATGAGAGGATGGAATTTAACTTAAATGACGTTAAAGAGGAAAATTGAAAGGACAGTAAATAAGTATGATAACAGAATAAAGAGTGATGATGAAAATACACCTATTGGAAGTACCACTAAGACAGAAATACTGAAGAATCCAATCATTAAGAAGACCCGATGATAGAATAAAGATTAATTAGAATAGGGTAGTAGTCGTATTAACTGTATTATTTGTTTGTGCTGTCCGTTTGTAGTATCTGTTTTCATTGTCCGTTTTGCATGTATGCTATGGTATAGAAGGTAATGTTTTATATGGATTGAATATATGTAAATATGTAAGTTTTGTTTTTGCTTTTATGTTTTAATAAATAAAAAAAATTAAAAAAAAATAAAATAGCACCCACCTTCTTTGCTGCAGCATCACACTAATGGCTCATATTCAATTTATGATCAACAATAATCCCAAGGTCCTTTGGTTTCACCTTTTAATTTACCACCAGTTTTTTTCCCTCTCTGTCACATTCTCTCCCTCAGTATCTCCTCTAGAATTCACATCTTTATGTTTAGAGCTTGCCTTTGGATTGGTGGGATTCACTTTAAAACTCTCTTTATCAGAATTGCAATGCTACTACCAAAGACATTCTTCCCAGTCTTTGTGTGGTACAGCCCATCTATAGCCAATAATCTTCTAAGTATGAAGACCATGGTCCAGAAGGCAACTTTCTGTTTATATTATCTATGTACCAGCCATTCACTTTTAGTATCTTCCTGTCCCTGTGCAGAATTGACAAGAATACCATCTGTGCCTCAAACACCTTCAGCTTCCTGCCCAAAACTTCATAGTCAGAGGTGATCTGCTTGAAAGTGTTCTTGGCAGTGTCATTGGTACCCACATGAAGGAGAAAGGGGTATAGATCTGTGTTCTTGATGAGTTTTTGCAAGTTCTCAGTGACATCCAGGATATGTGCACCAGAAAGAAAGCACACTTCCTAATTCATCTTGTCAGGCAGGCACGCAAGCGTCTCTGTATCCCTGAACAATGAGTCCCCAACCACCAGCATCTTTGTTTTTCTTGTTATGGTTGGTGGTTAACTTGACTCTTTCCTTGGCATGCAGTATTCCTTGTTTCTGGTTTCCAATCTGAGCATCTTCACTGCTTCTGTCACCAGAAGCAATTGCTTAGTTGGAGAAATTCTGAACCTCTTCTATTTGATCTGCTCCTGACAGTGAGTGTCCTGCAGTTTGCTTCCACACTGTTACAGGCCTTTTCATTTTCTTTGGCCCATTTCTTCCTGTAGGTTCTGTAGGATCAATTCTCTTTGTGTTTTTGCATGACACTGCCTCAGAAGCTTGCTGCTTCTCCCAACTGTGCTGTTTTTCGTGCTCACAGCGACTTCAGCAAAGGATGATGGAAAGACATATGTAGATGAGCTATTACTCTCCCAGAGCATGACCACATAAAGCATCACTACAGGCATTATGACTGAAATACAAAGGTCTATCCTGGCTTCCACATTGCTCAGAAAAGGCATATTAACAACGGGACAGTAGTTCTGACATACTTCTGGATCCACTAAGGTCCTTTTCAGGAAAAGGCCCACTATATTCCCTTTCAAGGCAGCAAGCATTTCCCCCCAGCCTCTTCACTTAAATAAACAACACTCCTCTTGTAAATCATAATACTCAAGATGGGTAAGGGTCAGTCTTATATGAAATGGAATAGACTGATTCAAGAGTTTTGTTCACATCATGAGGCTGGAACAACTGAAACTGATTCTCCCAAAACTGATCAGGTGGTGCACTAGACTCCTCCCCAGAGTCTGTGATGTGTGTTATTAAGCTGTGACCAAATATAGTCAACTTTCTCCTTGAAATACATGGAAAGTTTCTCACAGCAGGTAACTGAGGATTTTCTGTGGGACTGATGCCAACAGCTCCTTACTCCTAACTTTTTGCCACCTTCACTACTGAACAATAGACACAACACAGAGACTTTGATTATCAACTGCATTCATTCTGAGACCTGCATCACCTGCATTCCAGCCATTTTCTATCCTGTTTCATTGCCTTCAGTAAACCAAGGCATATTATGAATAGCACAACACCAGAGCATGCACTTGGGAGTAATTGTAATGATGGCCCTTTTCATCTCTCCCTTCCACAATGAGACCAGGGTCTCAATGAAACATTTAGTCCTATAAGCCAGAAAACCTCCCACAGCATTCCAGAATCCTTCAGGGTCCATTTGTCTTTGTGGGAGAATCCTACAACCTGCTGGGAGTGCCTACTACCTTTAAACTTCACAAGGAAGTTATCTGACCATGACAAAGAGGTTTTTGAAATCTCCCCTCATACAGATCATGTTCCCCCTTCCCAAGACCAAAACCAGGTCCACTGTATATCTTACCTCATGAGGACAGTCTCATGGTCACCATAGCAGCCATGAAGTCCCAAGCTAGCCCCATTAGTACAGACTTGATTTGGATTTTAATACTAATAATCATATTTACTATCCTAATGTATTTCTAATGATAATGCTGTCACTTAAGACAATACTGGTGCTATAAATAACACGTTATTTAACATGCATCAATCTAGAAAACCCTGTTAAGTTTTCTTAAAACCTCCAATACTTTTGAATATCATTATGGCAACTTACATTTGAACACTTCTCTAACACTTCTTTCTTGAATTGTAGGAACTTTTCCTGTATTGCAGCTTGGTTGAGTGCAAATGACAGAAAGTGTGTGAAGGGCTGTTTCTTGCGAAAGGTCTCAACAAGAACATCAATTCGTGTTCGAGCTGAAATAATACCATTCCGGTGTTGTCCTGTGATCACTGGAAACAAGCAAAATACAGGACAGGTTTGATGACAATGTGCTATGTGCACCCATGAAAGTTAAGAAATTATGGCAGGGTTTTTCCACTGTACTGATAAGCCAGTTTGTAACAAGGGGGCAACTACCTACACAAAATGTAAAGGTTAACATTACCATGAAACCACAGTTCTTAATGTGTGAAATCAACCTCTCTAAAAAGGAATATGTTGTTTCCAGAGAAGATTCTATTCTTTCACTCCCTACAGAGAAGAGCTATTCTTTCACTCCCTACTCCTTGTGATTGGTTACACAAGGCAGTGAACTATTATTTTAATACATTCCAGCATAACATGAATAAGAACTAACTACTAACAAATAAACACACTGTGATCACACACAGGAATTATTTGCACCTGCACGGTACACCTTTTGGAATGTTTACAGCTAAAGTATAAGCATTTGGCAGTAGCACCTGCTATCCTCCTCCATGTGCATAACCAGAGTGCTTCCTGCCTAAACCCTCAGTTCCCTGGATGCAGAAGCTGAGATCTGAGAAGAGCAGGACACAATGAGGAGAGGATGTGTGAGGTTGTGTGAGTTCACAGATGGCCATTTGAAGTTACTAGTTACTAGTAGGCAACCTGTACTGCTTCTTCACGGTCTCTGTGACACACAAATGAGAGACTAGCAAGCTGCCCACAACCCTAGGAGGAAAGAGTGTCACGTGAGGGTGGAAAAGCATCATCCCCCAAAGTGTCCTCTGCCCAGGATCTTGCATCATCTGTAGTGTGTTATGAAGGCTTAAGTCTGGGACCAGGTGGCTACTGTGCAAATGTATTGTAGAGGCATGCCTTTCAGGAAGACTGTCATAGCTCTAACAGAATGGCTTCAAACTTGCACTGGAGGATCCTTCCGCACAAAAGTGTAGGCAAGCCGGATTGTGTTGGCGACCCACTTAGAGAAGCATTGCACAGATACTGGTAGGGTGATTTTTTTTGCTAGCCAGGTAACAGAAAAATAGCCTCTGGGACTTCTGAAAGGAAGTCATATGGTCCACATAGAAGAGCAGCGCTTGCTGAATGTCCAAAGAGTGGGGAGAGAGAGTAATCAGTCAGACAAAAGGTTCTGCATCACAGCAGATAGCACAGTGCCTTGGTTGAGGTGAAAGGCAGAGACCGCTTTAGATAGAAATTATATGTCAGGCCTCAGAACCACTTTGTCTCTGTGAAAATGAAGGTAAAGTGAGATCACCCCTGAAAGAACAGAGTTCTTCCACCTTCCTGGCATTATGCCTATCAGAAAAGCCATCTTCCATGAGGCCAGTGATTCAAAGGGCTTACATAACAGTAGCAAACAAAGAAACAGTTTGACACTCATGTTGCCCTGGTGAATAATGAGGAGGTCTGGCCTGGTCTGAATGGCAGTCTGAGGAACTCCCCACAGGAGAAGTGGAGGAAAGGAGAGAACCAAGGCTGTCTAGACCACCATGGAGTGATCAAGACGCATCTGCTTTTGGTTATCACTCTGGTGATTAGTTGGAAAAGTGTACAGGACAGGACCGCACAATGGAAGAGGAAAGCATTGCCTAGTGAGCTCCTCCCTCATTGAGCTCTTGAACAGAAAGTTTGCATTGTCAGGGACAATGCAAAAAGATTTATCATTGCCCCAGCATCTGAAAACCTGGTGCAGAGTCCTGATATGTAGTTTACACAAATGGCAGGTGTCGGGCATCCTGCTTAGAGTGTCTGACAGGGCGTTGTCCTCCCCTGGAAGATTAATTGCAGTGAAGAAGATAAATGTACCAGTTCCACAGGAGAAGAACAAAATGAAGTAGAGTGTGGAACCTCATTCCTCCCTGTTTGTTCAAGTAGAAAACCACTGTGGTGTTTTCAAAGACCATCTGGACAGTCCTGCATGTGAGAGAAGGTGTGAAAGCTCAGGAGGCCTTTATGACCACCAACATCTCTACAGTGTTGAGCTGCAGAGCACTCTCTTGAAGAGGCCATTGTTCTCTCACAGAAAGGCTGGCCAAGCAGGATCCCTATCCTTCGAGAGATGCAGCTGTAGTGACCACCACTGCAGCTTGTGAAGGAAGGAATGGCATGCCAGCCTGTACATTTCATGTGTCAACCCATGACCATAAGGAACAATTAACAGCTCTTGGAATCATGAGCATCCAATGACAGGTGTCAAAAGAGGGTTGAAGCACGACAGGAACCAGACCTGTAGGGGCCTTATGTTGAGTCTTGCAAATGGTGTGACAGAAAGTTGCAGAAGCCATCAGGCCTAGCAAGAATGAAATGTCTCTGGCACACACTCTCTGACTGCAAAGAACCTGAAGAGTTCTGTTATCTAGTAGAAGGGGGGCAGGAACAGGTGAGTTTAAAAGGACCCTAGGAATTGCACTCACTGGGTTGGTTTAAGATGGGACTTTTCATATTTCATTGTGAGACCCAACAAGTCTCAATGAGATGAAATGCAAGTTGGACATTGGCAACCAAGTGGGAGTGACAGTGGGCAACCAGGAACCAGTTGCTGATATACAGAAAAAGAAAAAGAACAACGCCCTGCTGCCACAGTCAGGCAGCTACCACTGCCATTAACGTTGTAAAAACATGTAGGGCTGTTACGCAGGGATAAACATGTAGGGTCAAAAGGAAGGAAGCAAAAAAGGTATGACTTTCTATCCACCACAAAGCAGAGAATGCATATGTGACACGTTCTGATCATGATGTGAAGTATGCATCCTTTAAGCCAATAATTGCAAACCAAACATTCTTGTGTACCAGAAGAAGGATGGAACTGAGTAAAA
This sequence comes from Phrynosoma platyrhinos, assembly GCA_020142125.1. Classification (NCBI taxonomy): domain Eukaryota; kingdom Metazoa; phylum Chordata; class Lepidosauria; order Squamata; family Phrynosomatidae; genus Phrynosoma; species Phrynosoma platyrhinos. The sequence goes on from JAIPUX010001880.1 coordinate 21,497,016, forward strand.
CCATTCTGAAATGCCTGGCTCTATAAGCTGACATCATGAATATCCATAATGAGATGCAGACCACTGTCTTTTGTAGTCACAATGAATTAGCAGAGGAATCCCTGCCAGAGGTAAGAATGAGGGACAGGTTCTATGGCTCCCTTTGGTAGAAGGAGTTTTATCTTTTCAGTGAGGGTGGAAGAGTTGGGAGTGCTTTGAAACATCATGATGAGGGAAGTTTCCTTCCAGAACTCTTATGACATACTCTCTCTCCACAAAGTTGAGGGCCCACAAATCCAAGGTAATGGATGCCCAGGCTTGATGGAATCTGGATAGGCTGTTGTGAAAAATGGGCACTCCAGAGGTGTAGTGAAAGAGTGTCCTGGAGTCAAAGATGCCATCTGCAGAGGTCCTGGTGGCACTTTCTGAACTGTTGGGATCTGAACCTTGAAGCAGAGAGCCCTTTTACAGATGACGATGGAAGACAAAATGCATGGGCTTTTCTACTTCCAGTTGGGCTAGAGGTCCTATGGGAGGAAGTGTATCTCAACCACAGGAAATGGGGTCTTGAGTGTAGCTGTAACAGAGTAGGAACCAAACCTTTGAGCCACTGAGCATATCTTTTGAGTGTCCTCCAACTTGTTGTTGGTTTCGGCATTAAACAGATCTTTCTCACTGAATGGAAGGTCATCTATGGAAGCCCTTGTCTGAAGAGAGAGGCCAGAGGAACAGAGCCAGGCATAGCAGAGGAGAGCGATAGTGCCAGCCACTACAGTTGGCAACATGACAGACTGTTTTAATTTGTTGGGCTCCAAGCCTGTGTGCTTCAGCTTGAAAAACTGCAACTATCCTCCAATCTTCCTCTGGAAGTTTGTCCAAGAAAGGTGACATCTTCTCCTAAAAAAGCTGCTGGCAGGCTCCCATGCATGCTTCATAGTTAGTGATACAAAAGGACCAAACAGAATTTACAGGAGATCATATCCAACTTCTTACCCTCTTTGTCAACCAGACTGTAGTGGAGTCATTGAGAGACTTCGACTGAGCCCCATTCACAATAATGGAGATTGGCTGAGGATGGCAGAAGAGTCAGTCCAACCCTGTCTCAGTGACTCAGTAGAACTGTTTGTTCTTCTTAGAGGTGGATGGGATGGAGAACAGGGTAGACAAGGACCTCCTTGCCACCTGGAATAGAGATGGGAGAAGCAATAACACAGCCAACGCCAGAGCTTGATTCTGGATCCACTTAAAGACTGATTCTAGGGCAGATGAGTCAGGTTGTGTGACTTTGTGATCAAGGGCATTCACCATCTGGAGCCTCTGGTTTGCACACAAGCAGATATCATCAGTTGGTCCCTCAGCATAATGTTCCCCAACTAGCGATGGAGGAGACTTAAAGCCTGGAAGGTCAGCGGATGTTGAAGAGAGACACTCTCTGTCTGAACTACAGGATTCTGAGTGTGAAACTGACTGCAGTGTTCTTGCTGAAGACGTTGATGGGGACAGAGTAACCCTTAGTATGCTGATGGAGCCGAAGGCCCCAGTATGGGCAAAAGTGAGAGACCAAGCAGGGAAATCCACTTGAGTGGGTCCAGGTGAACACTGATGACTGAGACTTGGTACTGTAAAAGGCAGTACTGTGGTCAGTACATGACAATTGACTCAATCCTTAGTTGTCAGTACTGACATCAGTAAAGTATGTTGATGTCAACAAAGAGATGGAGAAAATGAAAGTAATCTCTGTACTCATAAGCATAGTTATTGTAGTAGTCATGATAATACCCTGAAGGAGACTTGTGCTCATAATAGGAAGGTGAGTGATCATGATTGTAGTAAATTCTGGCTTTGTTTGTATTCAGTCTACTGTACCACTGTCTCCTATCACAGTACTAACAAGTCTCCCTCATGGGATGGTAGTTTCTGTAACTGTAGTGTGAAGCTGGCTTATTTCAAAGCAACCATAGTTAATGTTAACCACAGTGAATTCATCTGAATGACATGTTAAGCTATAGTTAATTAAAACGATTGTCAGTTTCCAAAGTTCTTCCAACTTCAGAGTGATACTGGTTTTTGCTGTGGCTCATTGCTGCCTGTTCATGTCATACTAAACTATGATTTAGCATAGTGTTATGTTGTGTCCCTCAAGGTCCTAGATGTGCCACCCCCTGTTCCTTCATCAATGTTACTGAATTCCCTTCAGCTGACTTGCTGCCAATTTCAAACTAACTGCTAGGAAAAAAGTGGCTTTACAAAGAATCAACCAAAATTTAAATTAGGCCAAGAGACAAATGCAGTCCATATGTGTTCTTTCATGTAGATCTAAAGTTGCTTCTGCTTCTTAAACTGGTTCAAGAAAAGTTTCTGCTGTTGTTGTTACTGTTGTTATTAACCTTGCCTTTTTCTTTTTCCTAGTTCAAGACTCAAGGCAGTCACAACAGATTAAAAAACAATTAAAATACACAAAATACAAAAATTTAAGTGATTATACTGGGGGAAAAAACAGTTAAAAACTATAAAAAAAACAACAGCACCAGTAAATAACATCCCACCTAACCAATGAATCTTCAAAGGCCAGTTGAAACAGAAAGTTCTTCACCTGTTTGCAAAAACTAGGAAGGGTGTCAGTTAAATCCCTCAGGGAAGGTAGTTCTAGAGCAGGGGTAGGCAACCTTTCCCCTTTAAGGACCGAGGGACTTCAGCTCCCAGAAGCCTCAGCCATGTTGGCCAATAGTCCCATGTTGGCCAATAGCTCCTGGGATTCTGGGAGCTGAAGTCCCTTGGCCCTTAAAGGGGAAAGGTTGCCTACCCCTGTTCTAGAGCCTGGATGACACCATTTAAAAGACCCTTTCCCAGCAGATACATCTGTGAGGGTGGTGGGACCAAGAGAAGAGTCTCCCCAGTAGATTGAGAAGTTGAGAACTCATTCATTTTTACAAACACTAGAACTCACCAATTTCTCCTTCAACACCAGGATTGGGTATACTGATAGAGGTCCGGGTTTCTGTTTCTAGTTTCTTCTTTGTTTCTCCCTTCTTTCCTATTATATATCTATATAAACAAACAATGGGAAAATGGGAAAAAAAAGAATCAGGCATAAAAAAAGAAATAAAAGAAATTACTAATAAAGGCAAACATCACAAAATCCTACCCATCTTGGAAGACAAGACTCTCAAGCACTACTAAACAGTTTCCTAATGATTGCAGAATAGGGTACCACCTAAATGATCTCAAGTTCTATTTCCAAAAGCTAAATTATTACTATTCACCATGAGCAGTTGTTTAGGCAGTTGTTTCCTGTGAGGAAAGGGAGCACCTCATGACCATCTACTATGGGAACAATGGATGAATGTGCTTTCACTTTTGGAACTCTGAATTATGAACAGTACCTTTTCACTAGACCAGACCCTTGTGAGTCAGCAGTTTTTCCAACCAGAAATTTCTCCCCCAATCCTACCCTGTTTGCATCCCTGGGAGACTTATGAGAATCACTCTTGAGTAATCCTGCTGCTGCCACTAAATGTGAGAGTCTCAGCATATACAAGTTGAGTCTCCCATATCAAAATGCTTGGGACCAGAAGTGTTTAGGGTTTTCTTTGAGGGGGGAGGATTTTGAATACCTATACTTGCACATATGTACATAATGAGATATCATGGAGATGGGTCTCCAAGACAGCCAGGTCTAAACACAAAATTCATGTATGTTTTATATACACCATATACACACAGCCTGAAAGTAATTTTATACAATACTTTTTAATAAAGTTGCATATGAAACAAAGTTTCTGTACACTGAACATCAGAAAAGCCACCCATTAAAATGTTTTAGTTTTTGGAGAATATCGGATTTCAGATTACAGATAAAAGCGACTCAATCTATATCCCATATCTGCCTATTGTGGGGTTCTTTACACTTAACCCATGAAACAGGAATCCTTGCAAACACTCAGCGTGAGGGCTTTCCCTGATTGTTTGATAGAGGGGCGGGGTGTAAATACATTATTATTATTATTATTATTATTATTATTATTATTATTATTATTCCCCACCTCTGCCATACACAAGGACTTCCTCTGGAGATCAGAAAAGTATAGAAACAAAAGTAAAACTTTATTTACAGAAATTAAACATAAAACAGCAGATTTGTATATAACATTTAAAACACCAAACTCTCTCTTCTCCAGCTAAATCAGACCCATACCAATCACACAACTCAAACTCCTTTCTCTCACTCCAACACTAGTCTAATTCAAACCCCTCTCAAAGACAATTCCCCAACCACACTCCTCTCTGACAGCAAGCAAAAACTGACCTCCACTCGAAGTCAAACTGCCATTCACCAACTATCCCAAGCAAATCTCTTCAAACCTACCACCAATCAGCACTCACTTCAACACTCCATTCTCCCTGGCAACAGCTACTTACCCCATTTATTTTATATATAAATTTCATATATACAGTCACCCCTCCATTTTCACGGACTTAGTGTCTGCATCCCTCACCCGTTTGCAGGCGGCAAATGGAGGAGGACAAAATGGGGCGCGTGCTGCCATTCAAGCCAATGGGGCTTGAATATTTGCGATTTTCCATTTTTGCAGGGGCTGGTGGTCCAGAACGGATCCCCCGCAAAAACAGAGGGATGATTATATATGTATACATAAACTCATGACATCATAACTTTAACATCTGTGTTGAGTCTTTCAGGAACGGGTCAAGATTTCAGTGACAAGTATTTATCAGTTCTATGTGGTATTTGTTCCCACTCATCTGTCAAGTCACAGTCTGGACAAGCTATTCTGTGCTCAGAGAGATAATGATTATTTTGGTCTAAAAGTCCTCCATGTCCCCCACAGACATGGACAAATCACTACCTAATGGAGTTTAAACTCACAAGAATTTGGAGTCTTTACAGTGGTGGTAGTGATGAGAGTGATTAAGATGGTGATTCCCAGGAAGCTGGCAGAATCACAGCTCTTGGGGCATTCCTTGTCGCCTCATCAAGTAATTCTATCAAAGCTCTGGTTAATCTTTGGAATGGCCAGGGCAGTGAACACAATCATTCTTGAGTATCCCTTCTTTGAGTATCTCTAGCCCCTTGATTTTCTAGGGAGTTAGAAGTTATGAAAAAGTGGAACTGTACCTACAGTGACATTGACAGAAAACTTGGAAGGAGCCTGATCAAATGACAAACAATTGGAAGGCCTACTCCATGGGGTGGTGGTTCTGGAACCAAACCCCAGCAGATACCAAGGGCCCACTGTATATGCCTATAGACTCACTTATAAAGAGGACTGGGAACGTCCACAGCACATCGGTAACCTCTTCCTGTTTCTTCCACCACAAAGGCATCACAAGGTTCATCTGAACCATCTCCAGGAGCTAGAAAATAGGAGGAAATTAGAAAATTATTTCAAGACAATCCAGCAATCTTGTGTTCTCAAGGCTAAATAAAAAAAAGTTCTGTTTGCAGTCACCAATAGCTTTTCTATTTCAACTTGTTTTTAAACGATTATGCTGACTTTTAAATCTTGTAGACATCTTGTGAACAATATTTTATCTTCTCTTCAATATAACCTGCACATAGTCCCAGAGAAATCAATCGAAGGATATTAAAAGAACTGGTCAATATAATCTCAAAGCCACTAGCAATAATCTTTGATAACTCCAGAGGTCCCAGCAGACATTGCCCCACTCTTCAAAAAGGGGAAAAAGAGGATCCTAGCAATTACTGCCCAGTTAGTCTGACTTCAATACCAGGAAAGATTCTAAAGCAGATCATTAAACAGAGAGTCTGTGAATATTTAAAAAAGAATACCATAATCACAAAAAGTCAACATGGATTTCTGAGAAATAAATCATGCCAGACTAAACTGATCTTCTTTTTTAAAATATAAAATTACCAGCTTGGTAGATGAAGGGAATGCTGTGGATATAGTATATCTTGATTTCAGTAAGGTCTTTGACAAGGTCCCTCATGATATTCTTGCAAACAAGCTAGTAAAATATGGGCTAAACAATGCAGCTGTTATGTAGATTTGTAATTGGTTGTCTTTTCTAATGAGTCGTGCCTTCTCATGATATGGCCAAAGTATAACATTCTCAGTTTGATCGCCTCAGCTTCCAGGGAAATTTCAAGCTTGGTCTGTTCAAGAACTCATTTGTTTGTCTTTTTGGCCATCCACAGTATCCACAGCACCCTTTTCCAGCACCGCATCTTAAAAGGACTTGATTTTCTTCTTATCCACTTTCTTTACTATCCAGCTCTCACATCCATACATGGTGATGGGGAATATAATGGTTTGCATGATTCTAACTTAGTGCATAGTTGTATGACTTTACTCTGGGGTCCTTTCTAGCTCTTTCAAGGGGGCACTTTCCATTCCTAATCTGCTTATGATTTCTTGGCTGCAGTCTCCATTCTGGTTTGATCCAAGATATGGGATTTTTTTTACTACTTTAATTTCCTCATTGTCTAGGTTGAATTTTTTGTAGTTCCCCCATGATCATAATTGTTTGTTTTCTTTGTGTTCAGCATTAAGCCTGCCTTTGCATTTTCTTTTTTGATCTTCTTTAATAATTGTTCCAAGTCTATGATGTTTTCCGCCAGTAGTATGGTGTCACTTGCATATACTAGATTGCTAACATTCCTTCCTCCTATTTTCACTTCTCCTTTTTCTGAGTCTAACCCTGCTCTTCTTATGATATTTTCTGCATACAAGTTGAACAGATAGGGTGATAGAATTCAGCCTTGCCCAATCCCTTTGACAGTTGGGAACCACTCTGTTTTTCTATGTTCTAATCGTAATCTTTTGTCCTAAGTATAGATTTCTCATCAGGACTATCAGATGCAATGGCATCTGTGGCAAAAATAGGGTTTTAGACTAATGTGAATATGGAAGTTATCCAAGGTGTTGAACATACAACCCAGAGCACATTCATCTCCCATGTGATTAGAAAACCATCAACCACTACTGCATTAAAAGTAGTAATCTAAATCACAAAGAGAGCAACACAAAAGAAACAGTTGCATTTCCACAGAAGCAATATATTGAAATGTGTGTGTTTGGAAAATATAGTATCTCCTCAAGATATTTTTTTTCTTGACTAAGAGGAAACACTTAAATCCTATTCAACAAATGAGTGGCAACTGCATGTACATTGTTATGTTATAAAACAGTTATCCATATATGGTCCAAGGAAAACAATCTGAAGTAACAGTGAACACTCATAGCATCAGAAAGACAAGGACAGCAAGGAGAAAACACATTTCCTATAGATGGTCTGTTACACAACATAATAGCATAAAAATAGATACAGTCAGACAGGTATAGATACCTATCTGTTAGGGCATAAATCAGGGGTCAGCAACCTACGGCCCGCGGGCCGGCCCTAGCCCCGCAAGGACTTTGGACTGGCCCCAGCCCAGTCCTACTACCGCCCGCTGCCGCTGCCATTTTGTTTTCCAAAATGGCGGCCACAACTCGTTCGCGCATGTGCCGGAGTACTGCGCATGCGCCAGCGAGTCGCAGCCACTATTTTGTTTTCCAAAATGGCGGCTGCGACTCGTTCACACATGTGCCGAAGTACTGTGCATGTGCGAGCGAGTCACGGCTGCCATTTTGGAAAACAAAATGGTGGCCGCGACTCACTCGTGCATGCGCAGTATGCTGAAAGTACTGCGCATGCGTGCGCATGCGTGCGCAAGCGTGCGCACGCATGCGCAGTACTTCAGGCATACTGCGCATGCGCGAGTGTGTGTGCGCGGTGCCATTCCCCCCCCGGCCCGCAGAAGAGCTCTGGACCAGTGGACTGGCCCGAGGTAGGTAAAAGTTGCCTACCCCTGGCATAAATCAACATACAAAACTAGAAATGTGTATACAGTCTAACGCTGCACACATATGGCAACATTTGCAAACTGAATGTGCAAGACATGCATTTGCAGATGTGCATGAACACATATGAACAAATATTCCTGGGACATTTATTGCCTAGAAGACTACACCATAGTCCCATTGGGACTCATTGGCAGAAGCTAAAGTCAATCAACTTCTATTTCTGCCATGGTCATGCCAAAATGTTGCAAAATTAATTACCAAAACATTTTCCCTTTATTCTTATTCATTAATAGAAGGATTTCAACATTTGTATGCCTTTCTCATGGCATGGTATAGTGCAGGGGTAGGCAACCTTTCCCCTTTAAGGGCCCAGGGACTTCAGCTCCCAGAATCCCACGAGCTTTTGGCCAACATGGGACTATTGGCCAACATGGCTGAGGCTTCTGGGAGCTGAGGTCCCTCGGCCCTTAAAAGGGAAAGGTTGCCTACCCCTGGTATAGTGGCTTGAATGTTGGACTATGACTCTGAAGATCATGGCCTTGCTTGGCCATGGAAACCCACTTGGTGACCTTGGGCAAATCACATGCTCTCGGCCTCAGATAGCAAAGGCAAACATCTTCTGAACAAGTCTTGCCAAGAAAACTTTGTGTTGGGGTCACCTTAGGGTCATCATAAATCAGAAACGACTTGAAAGCAGACATCAACTACTCACAGCTAACCTTCTGAAAACAGCTGACATTATGTTAACTTATGGTAATTTTTTATAGCTAAAAAATAAACAATTGTATAAAATTTACCACAATGCATGTTATGTCACAGTCATGCCTAAAACACTTGAATGTTAAAAAGCTGGCACAGGAGTTCACAATAATACATAATATTACATATGTTATAGAAAAGCAGCTTAAAATAAAACATTAGAACAGCAGCAGTTGGAAAACAATCCAGAGCATTCTAAATATCATTTGCACGAAGTTTAAAAAGATGTCTTTACAGCCAATTTCAAAACAGGCAAATAGAGGCCATGTGTATTGCCCAAGAAAAGAACTATGTGAACATGGGGCCACCACAGAAAAAGCTTTTCTCTTGTGCCCACTAAGGCTCATTATGCCATTTCTATTACGGTATCTCACAGTGTAAAGTGAGCTTCAGAAAGAAAGAAAAACTGAAACATTAACTTTTGTTCAATGGGTTATACTTACTCAAAGCTGATAGTGAGAACTATAACTGATCTTTTTCAAATCATCAACCAACTCTCCCATGTAAAATGGGGCAGTGAGGTTTATGCTTGAACACTTAAGAAATGAATCATTCTTGGAACTTCCTGTGGTATGTCGTCTCGAGAGACACCTCCATGAGTTAGCTCCACAGGGTGTCAGTTCCCATGATTCCCTAGCACTGAGCCAGGGCAGTGCCTCAATTTAATGTGCACTATTTCTGGCAGTCTGCAAAGGCCCATAGAACAGAGAACAAAAGGGAAAGAACCAAAAAAGTGCAAGTGCAGAGTTTGGAGCTGAAAGTGAAGACCAGCACAGCAAAACAGATAAAACAAATAAATCAACACTACAATCAATATTAAGATCTACTTAAAACCTCCAGGATCAAATTAATTTTAAGTAAAATAACTTCAAACTAAGGAACTATGTGACAAACCATTAAATTACCAAACTATTAAACTTAACCCAAACTAGGTCTACAAAGTACTACTAGGGACTACCAAGGATGGTGAAATAAATAAACAGCTACACTACAAGGCTGGGAAGAAGCGTGAAGGGAGGAAAGACTGAGAAGGAGACAAGATTAAAGGTTGAAGACTGAAACTCAAACTGAGTTTGCTTGCTGGTAGAGAAATTTATATAGAAACAGCTTATAACGCTGAGAAAGACAATATCAAAGGAAACGAAGGAGCAGGCGCAACCCCAAGGAAAGGAGAAGGATGAAAAGAATTCATTGAAGAGTGCTGGTTGAAGTAACTGGGGGGATATAAGGGGAAAATCAATTGTATAATCTTATTATTGTATATTGTAGTAATTTAATAATGCCATACAACAGGGTTAGGCAACCTAAGGCCTCGGGGGGCCGGATGCAATCCCCCAAGGCCTTTGAACTGGCCCCAGGCTGGTCCTGCCACCGCCGCCGCCACCGCTGCCCCCCCCGCCGCTGCCCATCATGATGATATTGATTATTGTTGTTATTACTTGTTCTTGGGGTTTTCTTGGCAAAATCTCTACAGGGGTTTTGCCATGGCTTTTCTGGGGCTGAGAGAGTGTGCATGAATATTTTTTAAATGTTTTAAAAAATATTATTTATTTATTTATTTTTGGTGCTTCGGCCCCCCAATTGTCTGAGGGACAGCAACCCGGCCCCTGGCTCAAAAAGGTTGCCAACCCCTGCCATACAACATTAGGAATTAAAATGTATAAGGCAGGGGTAGGCAACCTTTCCCCTTTAAGGGCCGAGGGACTTCAGCTCCCAGAAGCCTCAGCCATGTTGGCCAATAGTCCCATGTTGGCCAATAGCTCCTGGGATTCTGGGAGCTGAAGTCCCTCGGCCCTTAAAGGTGAAAGGTTGCCTACCCCTGTACTACAGGATACAAAAGAAAGGGAGGGTTAGGAGTCCCTGATTTGGAATTATACCATGAAGCATGCTGCTTAATTTGGTTAAGAGAGTGGGTGACACTTGAAGATTGTAGGTTACTTGAATTAGAAGGTGAGGGACTATATTATGGTTGGCATGCTTATCTGGGATATGAAAAAGAAAAAAATTAAGAATTTAACAATCACTGTATTAGGAGATCATTATGGCCATATGGAGAAGATAGAGAACTAGAATAATAGGAAAATGCCTAGTTGGATCTCACCGCAAGAGGCATTTCAAAGAAGGGAAATGATTCAAAAAGAAAATTGGCCTACATATAAAAATTTGTTAAAAACAACAACGGTGAATTGAAATTGAAATCCCACGAAGAACTATTAAAAGAAGGTTACGAAATAAATTGATTCCCATATAGGCAGATCTTGGAAAGTTACAAAATAGACAAAAACATATTTGAAATAAAGAATCTGAAATTAGGAAAATTATTATCCAAGAACCAAAAGGATTAATTGGGAAGGAAAATGAAACTGGAAGATGAAATGGTCAAGGAGGTGATGGTAAAATGGGCAATAAATATTGGACAGACATTGGAACTGGGTAAATGGGAAAGAACATGGAGGAAAATAAATAAATATTCTGTATCAAAAAGATTAAGGGAAAACTATTACAAAACTAACTTCCGCTGGTATCTAACCCCAAACGAGATTTCAAAAATATACAAAAGTTACAAAAAAATTATGCTGGAAATGCAAAGAGGAAACAGGAACTTTTTATCACTGTTGATGGTCATGCAAAAAAGTAAGGCGATATTGGGATATGGTCAATGAGACAATATGTGAAATGTTAGGTATTAGAATTCAATGTCAACCAGAACTTTATCTATTAAACACGTTTAAAGAAGAGTTAGAAAATGAATATGGTAAAATCCTTTTTTACATAACCAGTATGGCAAGGATAACCCTGGCCCAAAAAATGGAAATCTGGGGATATCCTAAATAAAAAAAAGGGCTGTTGAAATAATATGATGCTATTAAAATGGATAAGCTGACACTATTATTAAGAAGAGAAAAAAATGGGTAAGGTTAACAAGGATTGGGTGAAAGTAACAGAGATATAGGGGGACATAACAAGAGGGGCTATATAATATTTTTCTCCCCTGAAAAACTTCAATATCTTGGTTGGCTGATTGTCAAACAGAAGGTGGATTTAGTTCAGATGCATGAAAATTTAATTCAGATGCACGATTGTAACAAGTAAGTTATGCAAAAAGAAAAAAGAAAAAAGAATGAGTAAGTAAGTGCAGATGGAGTTTCAGAGAAATAAGAAAAGTGGAGAGTTGGGAAAGTGTAAGAATGGAACAATTAGTGATTATTAGGAAGGAAGGACGGTAAGAATGATAGTAAGAAAGAAGGAGAAGAATGTGGAAGAAGGTTAGTGTATGTGAGAAGAAGGTATGAGGATGTATAGAATGGAGGGAGAAAGAAGGTAATGAGAAATAATGTTTTAGGAGAAGGTAAGGAGAAGTTGAGATAAACCTCAAATTTAGAGTTCAACAATAGGAAGGTGCAAGGAGAATAGGGAGAGAAGGAAGAGAAGTAGGAAAGTGTATATGGAGAAGGGTAAGAGAAGGGATAAGGAAGGAAGGAGGAAGGAGGAAAAACAGAATGGAGAGAAAGGGGTAATTGATTAAGAAAAAGAATAAGAATATAGGTTTAACAATGGCATAATCATAAGGGTTGGTATGTAAAGGTGAATGATTGAATAAGATTATAGGATAGTAAGCTCAGTTATAAGTATGACAAGTAGATAACTAGACAATGCATATGTATGTATGTATGTATGCTATTCTATGTATGTTATTTTTTTAATATTGAATGTGTTGTTTTAAAATTTAATAAACATTATTATTAAAGAAATGAATCATTCTTGCAGGGGTATCTTACATTCCTCTATACATGCCACTCAGAAAGAAAGCTATTTAATTTTCTCTTTTTTTTACAGCCTATGACTATCATCTAGCAGGTCTGTAGATCTATTCTTCATAGATATAACATTTGGAATACTTTATTTAAAACATTATAGATTTTGAGCTATACCTAAAGGTGTCATGCCTACTACCATCTACAACTACTATCATTTACAGAAATCCTTCTATCATTGTTGCTCATATTGAACACAGTGCTTTGATTCTACATGCACAAACCATTACACAAGCACAGTCAGAACTTGCTATGACTTCACAATGTATGGTATTAACTTACACTAATTGCTTTGAGTAGCGCTTGTCCAGTTGCCAGTGGAATATTTATTAGAATAGGGATAGAGCATATGTAGCCCTCGAGATGCTGCTGTACTGCAAGTTCTATCAACAGTAGCCAACACAGCCAATAGTGAAAGATTATGGGAGTTGCACTGCAATCCATTAACATCTAGAGCTGCACATTTCCTGCATTAAAGGAAAAATGCCACCTCTAGCACTTTTTCTATTACTATTAGATTGGGTACAATCTTCTATAACAGCATTCTGTGCAGTCACGCTGGCCACATGACCACAGAGTTGACTTTGACAATGATGGCTTTTCAGCTAAGTAACGGGGATGAGCACCACCCCTTACAGTCAGACACGACATGACAACCTTGTCAAAGGGGAAACTCTTACTTTTACAGTCTTCTATAACAACAAATTTAGTTTTGTTACATTTAACTAGAATGACATATGTTGAAATGGTTTCCAAGAATTCTTATTTTTGAAAGTATTTTTAGCAATTTTGTAGGAAAATATTTGGGACTCAATGTCAGGTGCTTCATAGCAGAGTAAATGGGACATGATCCACGTCTACAGTATTAATAGTTCTACACATTTCTTCTACATTTTTGTTCTTCACTGCAATTACTAACTGATTTTGAAAGTTCCTAAAGTTTCAAAGTATGTTGGCACATCTTGAGCATACAGATATAACATCGCACTAATGGTGTAATTCTCTGAATCTTGGTCTCTACATATGAGATAGGGGGATACCTTCTTCTCATTACCCCAAATACTGCCAAGAAAGGCTGAGACAAAATGATGTTACCGTATTTTCCAGCATATAAGATGACTTTCTAAGCAGGAAAACCTGGAGTTAAAGCTTGGGGTCATCTTATATGCTGGGTATAAAGCTGAGGAGGTTGAGAAAGACTCCTCCCACAGAGGAGGGAAGGAGCCCTGGAGAGAAGGAGGAGGAGGAGCAGGAAGGCTGCTCTGAGGCTGGGAAGAAAGCCTGGGAGGGAGAGAAGGAGGAGCCTGAAGAGGAGGAAGTGGAGGTACTACTTCTTCTTTCTCCTGCCTTTTCCCCACTCCTTCCTACGTCCCCTCTTCGTCCTACTAGTCCTCCATTTTCTCTCCCT
>JAIPUX010001880.1:21536187-21554265 GCA_020142125.1 Phrynosoma platyrhinos
TTTTTAGAATTTGGGAATTCTAAAATTATAATTTTAGAAAGTCTGTGCTCTGGAGTCATCTTTACCAGCTCCCCTGGATGCCATTGTCATCACAGATACAGCAGACAGCAACCAGAGAAATGTTCTTGGTGGGAGTGCCCCATTTTAGAATATTCTCCCCAGGGACACTTTGCCTGATACTTGCTGTGATGTCAAGTAGATGACAGGAGAAACCTTTTTAATTCTCCCAGGACTTTGTAATCTATTTATTACTGTTTGAAGCAGGCTGCTGTGCCATCAGTGTTTTTTAGATCTTATTGCTGTTGCCTCTGTTTATTGTATTATTATTATTACTATTTTAAAAACTGCTTTGGGAAAGTTTCTTTAAAGAATAGAGCATAAATAACTTTAATTTATAGGTAGACATGGGAACTAGGTGCTCATTAGGAGTTGCTGAGTGAGTCTTTGAGAGGTGTTACCATCCAGTTCTTTTCCAGTTCTTTATTCTTGCTTTCTCATGCAGACTTCTGCCATGGCCAGATAATAGTACTTGTAGTCTAACACATCTGGAGAGCGCCAGGTTAGGGAAGGCTACTCTTATTAGTAGACTTATTGTTATCAACTCGCCTGTAACCAGAGATAATATTGTCACAGAGTTCATGATCAGAGCACAAAGTTGTATTGGAATTGTATATCTTCTTACTGTGTTTTTTTCCTGTCCTGTGTACCCTGGATCTTGTCCATCAAGGAAGAATTAACTGTAAAAGTTTGGGCAGATTCACCAATGAGTGGACTGGAACACTCTTTTTAGTGATGACTTTGTTATATTCCTCATAGTCTTCCTTGGTGTGTACTGAGACCTACTGGCCGAATTACTTCTGAAACTCCCCTGTTTGAAAAAAGGCTTACTGCGTGGCAAGGAGGAATGTTGTTGAGAAGCAGTTCAAAGTGACTCTTAGCATAGCAGAGCAGAACATGTTGCATAGTTCTTGGGATCCTATTCTTAAGTTATTGGTCCTAAACTATAGTCTGTCTTTGCTGTGTGATGGGTGTTTAGATTTTGATTCAGGATTACACTGAAACTCATTTTCCCTTCCAGGTTAATTGAAATATTTATTCTTCTATCTTTCACTTACTTGAAAAATCTAATTTGCCTATTCAGTGCTCAATATAGTCTACTAGATGCAATGTGGAAAATTCCAGGTTATTTCCTATCTAAAGAAATATTAAGAAAATTTAATTACAGATTTTTTTATTTTTTATTTTTTTGCATGGATAAATGTTACGGATTGCTAGAGAACTTGTAAACAACATGTATAATGAACTCTTTTCAGTGAACAAAGAAGTACTTCATTAGGTTCAAAGAAGAAAGGTAGTAGATTGACTCAAGCTGAGTCAAGTAGCCCTCTTGGCTTGGTTGTTGACAGCATTTCTTGGCATAGTAATGTGCACTGCCCTTGTCAGTTGGACTCTGCAAAGACCTTAATTTATTTAGTGTTAGAAACAGCAGGATAAAATATAGTGAGTGTGATCCATCAGACCTGAAGCATGTCAGGCCCCACTAAAATAATTAAAACTTCTGTGTACTTGACTTGCATATAGTGATGAGCCTAGGTGGTTAATAATATATTACTAAACTTTTAATATTTGTGCAGCTTTTCTCAGCTGAGACATTAAGGTACAGTCTGGCAGAAACAAGATGCTTATCTTTCAGAGGGTCCTTTCTCCTTTGCATCCTTTAAGTGCTTAATCTGTCTTAGCTGTGACACTGTGATATTGCTGTGTTCTTTCTGTCTGTACTCTGAAAGTCAGCTGAATGTATGTAAGAGCATCTAGTCCAGGGTGGGAAGCTTTTGAGTCATGGGTTGAATATAGTCTGGGGCTTTCCTCTGCACAGCAGTTAGTCTTGGAGAAACATGACTAAGGAAGGTTGTAGGTAAACAAGGATGAATTAGCCTTTCCTAACCCCTCAACCATCTCCCATAAAATCATTAGCTTAAATCTCCTTGCGTACTGTGAAGGGGCTAGATAGCTCCCTTGCTACATAAGTTAGACTGGGGGAAGTCTTCTGTTGAAGCCTATATACCGTATTTTCCTGCGTATAAGACTACTTTTTTATCTGCAAATTCTGTGGCTAAACTGGGGGGTCGTCTTATATGCCGGATATAAGGATAATGAGGATAGAGGTGCTAAAACTGTGTTTTGACTGGAAAATTGGAGGTCGTCTTATACTCCGGGTCGTCTTATACGCCGGAAACCTTGGTGTGTTGAAATGTATATGAGAAAATAAGACAGAACCATCCACTTAAGGTTTGACTCTGCTCATTCTTTGCTCTGCCCCCCAGTTTGGTGTGCAGTTTCTGGAAGGATAACCACAGGAGAAGTAACCCATGGGCCTAAGAAGATTTCCCACCCTGATCCAGTGTATTAAAATGAATTCTGGACCTCTCACTCTATTTTGCATGTTTACCGAATGGGAGGAAGCCACAAGTATATGCCTACCAAAAAAGTATGGGGCGCAGTTTTGCTCTTCTCCCTTGTACAGAGGAGAGAAAACACACTTGGGTAAGGCATATCTTCCTTAGTTGCATGATAGGTTGTTCTGGGTTACAGCTGAGTCAATCAGTTATTTTATTCTTGCCAGAAGGGCTTGTAGTTCAGCTTACAGAAAAATTTGAATTTAAAATGTACAGTAAAACATTCCAGAAGTCACCAAAATTGGAATAGCTAAAACCAGGTTTGGTTTTTAGATAGTTATCTAATTCTGCCTTGAAACCTAAAAGCTTGGTTTCATTGATCTTTGTGCAATCATTATTAACAGTCTCTGTATAGAAGGCTACACAATGGGGAGTGTGGGAGCAAAAAACCTATTATTGCTCTTTCCATGGTTGATGTCTCTTGTTTGTTGTGAGGAGTAGATCTTCTTACTGCTAAAGTTGTAGGAATTTGGTAGTCTTGTGCAAAAGGATTTGGAGAAAGCCAGTGCTATCAGTTTTCTTAAAACTGCCACTACAAAGTGGGAGTCATGCAACTGTTGTACACCTCGGGAAATTTTCTCCCAGATATTATACAGTAGCCTGTTTTGGTGGAAGTCAAAAAGTAAAAGTTAGTGTATATTTGATAAATGTGCTTACTGGAAAACTTGGTTTGCTGACCCTGATCAGAGTTACCTTCAGTGTTAATCTGGGATTTAACAGATTGGGTTAAAGCAGCAGTTCTCAAATAGTGGGGCGCGCCCCCCCAGGGGGGGCGCGAGGCTCCATAAAGGGGGGCCCGTTACGGCTGGAGAGAGGGAGATTGTCCCAGCGCAGCCCCAGTAGCAGCCCGACGTGCTCTATCCTGATTGGTCAAACCCACCCATGTGACTATTTACAGTCGTGCAGGGGGGCGTGAAATGTTTTCTTTTTTCCTAGGGGGAGCGTGACAGAAAATAATGGAGAAGCACTGGGTTAAAGTCATCATTCTGCCATAAAACTTACTGAAGTGATCATGGATGAAACATCCTCTTTACCAGCATATCTCACAAGGGGTTACTGTGAAGATAAAATAGGGAGGAAGAGACTGCCTTGAGCTCATTATATGAAAGACAGAATATAAATGTTGATTATAAACTGTAACATGAGCATAAAGTAAACTGGAAAAAAATATTGCCACTGTTTCCATTCATTATACCCTGAGATGCTTGACTAGCTGTTGTCCTATATTTTACATTGCTCTGTACGACTAAACAGGTGTGTTCCACTTTTATGGATGAGTCACTCATAACCTTCCTAAATAGTCATTCTTAAGAGAACAGATTTTCTTCAGGGCCTTAAGAGTCGCCTATCATTCTTCAGACTGTTCTTGAGTACTGACACACAATGCCCTGTCTTGCAGCTATATTGAAGATATCTGGGCTGCAATAATCATTTCACTGTTAGAAATCAGTGAATTATGTTTTCTTCAAAGAGAAAAATATGTTACTGCTTCATATTTTAAGAGAACTCAGTTGGAATCATTTTGAAAACATCCATGATAGTCAAGTACTATTTCTCCACTGCCGATTCATAGATGTGAGGAAAAGGTGTGAGCTTCAGTTGCTGTGCTTTCACATGCTTGGGATGACACAGACATATGTAATTTAAGTAGCTAATTCTTTCTTGTAATGGATAAAATGGCACACAGTGCATAGTCACAAGTGATGAAAGTCAAACTGGGCTTCTTGCAAATTGGAAGGGCGAATTCTGTTAGCAGTTATTAGAAAAGGGGTTGAAAATAGAATGGCCAATATCATTGTTTCTTTATCCAAATCTATGGTGTGACTGCATTTGGCATCCTGACCATCTCATCTTACAGTATCATAGAAGTGAGGAAACTGCCCCTGCCCAAGTCCCCTCCTGAAGCTTCATCTCAGGAGAGGGGGACTGTGCACCATGCATCTCTCAACTAAAAAGGCATGTTGTGGAATTCCATTGTTAGTAGATACCAGGACAGGAGATAACAACAGGATACTACACCTCTACCACCCTGTTCACATTCTCCATTGGGATTAGGAGCCATTGTTATTTGCTGTTGGACTGAAGAGACAGTGGGATTCTCCATTTCACTCACATTCCTAGTGAGGAATCCCACTCAGGATTCCACTATTATTTCCTGGGGTGGAATCCCACTGTTATCTCCAGTTAGTGCCTCACTCTGGAAAAGGGTAGGGATATGGAAATTGGAGAGGAGCTAGATGATGGGAAAGATGGGTGGTGTCCTTCCCTTCCCTATGATGTTTCCTGGATCCCAGGTGGCTGGCTGTCCCCTGCAACCGTTACAGTTCCCCAGTGTTGTGATAGAAGTTTACAAAAACTCAGAATCTTAGAGACCAGGTTTTCTCTCTTATCACTATATTGTTCTGTGAAAACTGATTGGCATTATTTTGACTTCAGACAAAATAGTAGTTAGCAGAATATATGATTGACTTTCAGAATTTGAGTTGTGGTAGTGGCTTTAAAAAGGTACTAGACAAATCCCTGGAGGCCAAATCAACTAACAACTGTTTAGCCATAATGTAATAACCAACAAAGTGTAGGTTGTGTGTATTTACAACTTTTATAAACCACTTAGCCATAGCAGCTCCCAAAGCCATTTGTAAAATGAAGAATTAGATGTTCACTTGATGCATATGAAATGTGACAGACAAATTCAGTGTGAGCTTTCTTGTTCAAAATCTCAGGGAAATATGGCTGAAGAAAGCTCTTTTATGTTAAGTTGGACTACTGCTCCATTTAGCTCAGTGTTGTCTAAACTGCTAGGAGTGACATACCAGGATTTGCTAGGATAGAACAGTCCAACTGAATGATGCTGAAGACTGTATCTGATGCCTTTTGTATGTGAAATGTAGGTTCTGCTCCTGAGTTTCCAACTGCTTCTGCATGTTTTGATCTTCTTGTTCAGGCCCTGGCCCTGGGACACTATACTGTGGGGGGGGGGAATAATGTTATTGAGCCACAAAAACTTATTACAAGAGAATTTAAACAATGACATGTCTCAAGATCCTGTCCAAGAAGTTTATAGTTTACGTAATTCCACAGTTACAAAATGCCCATCTGTTCCTGGATAGCAAATGGTGGGGTTGGGAGGCTTTGTTTTCTGGTCCACCTGATGCAGGAGAGGGCAATATGTGGTCCTCCAGATTGTGTTGGACTGCAAACTCCCAGCATAGCCAGAGGTGAAGAATGATGAGAATTGCAGCAATTCTGACAACATCTGGAGGGCTGTAAATGTTTTTTTTGTTTTGTTTTTTTTTTTTGGAAGGGGGTATAAATAAATATAATAATTTCCCAGCCCTTGCTAGTACACTTCCCAGAGGCATCAGTCTGGCCATATTGGGAAAGAATGATAGACTAGGATTGCAGATCCAGTAGGGCTCTTGAATTCTCATGAAGCCTAGCAAGCAGTTAATTTACTTGGTCCCATTTCTTTGTGAGTTCAAACCTTAAGTTGAATCTTGATACAAAAACAGAACTATTGCTCTCTGTGGTACAGTTAGAGGGATATAGGGAGGCCCTAGGGACTTTGGAAATCATAATAATCTTAAGATAGGCTAAGTTGCCTTCCTTTTCTGTTTACAGATGGCTCAGAGCGATTCCTCTGTGAATCAGTTTTTAGCTACCAGGTTGCGTCCACACTAAAGCAAGTGAAACATGGTAAGTATTTGAACTGAGTATAACGTGTTAATGGACATATTCACAGCTGAGGTTGCATAATATTCTGATGAATGCCTTGCTGTGAACAACCAAAAAATAGAATAGTAATCTAGTTGATCTCTAGTTAGTATGTTGGCACAATGTTATCTTGTGTAATAGCATTACAAGAACAATGTCTTATCTATGCAGTCTTACTTATTGAGGAGATAACCATTACTTTATTTTGTACTGTGTGCATGAAAAGAGCTTTATGAACACTGTATTCATACTAGGAAGCCTTGTGAGTTGTAAATCTCCAGTTAATAAATGTTCCCTGTCTGACCCGAGGTCAGTTATTTTACATCTGATCTGTCTTTTCTCTTTCTCCTTCCTGACTGTGTGATAAATGGAGAACAGTTAGTGTTTTTAAAGTACCATCAAGATGGAAGAAATCTCTATAAGATATCTTGATAGCTTTGTGGAAAATGTCTTATCTGGTTAGATTAACTCTTTTGTTTTGTGAAGCAAGATAATTTATTGTTCCAAACATATTCTGTAGTCCAAAGATTGGAGAAGAGTCTTCTAGAAGTGATAACCAGCCAAGCAGATTGTACTTTATTAGATGACTTTTCAGAAGTTAGAGTCCTTTCAAATCATTGTCTTTACAGCACAAAAGGAGTTTTGTTGATATGTGCTTCCTGGGACTAGCTAGAGAGTAGATTTTGATTATGTAAACAGAACTTTTCTTTCATGTATGAAAGCTCTTGGTATTTCATCCATAGAGCAGAATAGAAGGGGCTTCACTTATGATGATCTTAAAGGTTTCACCTGAGCAATGGACTATCGATGTATAGAAGCAGGATGCCAACTGGTCATGTACCATAAAGAGCAGATTGTCCAGTTATTTCTCAATATGGCTCTCTTAACTTAATTGGATCTGCATACTATGAAGCATCTTGGTGTGGTATTTTTATTTTGCTCTTGTTTTTTTTCTTAAGGCACATGGTCTTCATGATTATATGGGCTATAATAATCATGAACGTGAGGGGTAATCCTTTGTTGGTGCTTTTTTATTCATAGAAAATAAAATTAAAGTCATCTCACACAGATGTGGAAAGCATCTATGTATGTTAAACTGTTTGGATACCAGATTGAGAATATAGTGCAGCTAGCAAAGGCCTCAACTCGTGTGTAAAAAAATAATTACAAAGAACATTTCTTGCACCATGACCCATTGTCATTAATCGCTTAAAAGAATACATCTTTCACTTTGAACAGTTAGTGTCTGGACTGCTGACACTGATTTCTTTCCAATGAAATAATTCAATTTTAAGAGAAATGACAAGATAGGGAAGTGAAATCAGATCTAGGAAGGTTTTGTAGTATTTAGAGCAGGAACAGGATGAATCATAAACTGGTCTTCATGAAGTTGGGCTTGTTTTCTAAAATATTCCTATAATGAATTGTGTATGGATGACTATGAAGTATTAATATACAGTTTGAATAAAAAAAATATAAATTAGAAACAAATCATCAGTTGTGAAACCAGCCTAGTGAGATGTGGAATAACCAATTAAATAATTGTCTGCTGTAAAATACTGTTCGTGGCTGTTAAAGCAGAAGCTTAATTGAAAGTTGATTGCAAACCATGGTTAATTTTCTTTTGCAGATCAGCAGGTTGCTCGGATGGAAAAACTTGCTGGTTTAGTTGAAGAACTGGAGGCAGATGAATGGAGGTACAAACCCATAGAACAGCTGCTGGGGTTCACACCTTCATTGGGTTGAAAGTTTAACTTTTGTTGGTTTGGAAAAAGAAAGCAACTGCAGAACTCTGCTTTAAACCATTTGGTTGTTCTACATTGCATTATCCTATGTAATAAAAGAACAATCCATTGCTAATATCTCTTACCAGATCCAGTAAAAGGTGGCCACAGAACAGTTTTTAAAACCTCTTCCCAATTTTCCAGCAGCCTGTTTTAGAAGGGTGTGATTTCTGTAACTAAGGAGATATGATCAGTTTCAGAGAAGAACCTATTTGCTTAAAAGGGAAGGGGTGGCTGTTTAAAATTACAGCCCTTTACACTGACTTTTACAGCATGTATGCTGAAAGTTGGCCATGAAATAGGACCCTTGTTACTGTTCAAGTTAAACTCCTGGAGGGCAGAATGAAAAAAGGCATAAGGCTTTGGCTGTAAGCTGTTCCTTTGAAGATGAATGTGATAAAACAATAGGATAGGCAGAAGAATGTTAACTGTTTCCTGTATTTAGATATTCTGGTTTTTGCTGAGTCTGTATTTTCTCAGCTGTTTCTCTGTCAAATATATATGGAACTATCAGCAGCAGAGGGTGACTGCTATTAGAGACAGAGTGAATCTCTGGAAAGATACCTTGGTTGTCTTTTCCATTTGTTCCAATGCACTTGAACTGTCTGTTTGCCAAATAAATGATTACAACAACTACTACAGTGCCTGTTCCAGTATTTTCTCGCAAGGGTTTGGGAGGAACAAAAATGGAAACTAACTGGTGCAAACAAGAGCTTCTATATTGCAGTTTTCCATATGTAAACATTTTCAAGATGCTAGTTCCAGAAGAATGATTATAAGAAATGATTACAAGGAAAGTGGCACAGTATAGATTCTCCTTGAATGTTTAATTGGCCACCTTATTTTTTAACAACAACAACCTGTTGTATCTGAAACAGGTAGGGAATGTGTAACCCTCCAGAAGTTGTTGGACTGCAACTCCCATCAGTTCTGCCCAGTGTAGTAAAAGTGAGAGATCATAGTATTTCCAGTTTAACATCATCAGTGAGAGGGGTTATATTCTGCACCACTGGTCTAAAAATGGAGAGTCCTTGTAATGCTATGAAGAACACTTATTTGAATGAATATTCAATTCAATTTGGTAGCCAAAAGGTTCTTTCTCTAAAGCAAAGCTGTGACTTTACTATAATCAAGTGAGAAGAAACATTCAGGTCCATTCAGTGCTTTTTTCATATCCTCTTTTTAAAAATAAAACTTTTCTGCATTTCCTGGCTACTTAGCAAAGCTTTGAAGCACAGTGGTTGTTGTGTGCTTTCAAGGCATTTTTGACTTATGACCCAAAGGTGAACCTATCACAGGGTTTTCTGAGTAGACTTGCTTTCTTCTGAGGCTGAAAGAATGTGACTTGCCTGAGATCTCCCAGTACGTTTACATGGCTGAGCAAGGATTTGAACCCTGGTTTCCTGCCACCCCCTCCCCAACATCCTAGTCCAGCATTCAACCCACTACACCATACTGTCTCTTAAAACAAAGATAAATAGAAGTTTATTATCTTTGTCAACATACCTGACTGGAGAGAGGATCCCTTAGCTTCTGCAGAATATGCTGAAGTTGCATGAAGTTAGCTCTGCTTTAAGTTGTTATAGTAAAACCCCATCCTTAATCAAGTTCATACATAAATCCTTTTGGATTCTGATTATGGGGAAGTTTTCAGTTTTTTTCTATAACACATGCTGCAGACATGCATGATTTTTCTCAACTTTAATTGCTTTGGATTCTCTTTTAGCTACAACTTAAATGATGACTATTAATATTGTGCTTTCCGCCCTTGTTTCCAATATTATTCACAGATTCAAATTCATCACATTTTGAGGGTCATGATAATCAGAATTTGAAGGAATTGGCATATGCCAATTCAGATAATGGTAATTCCTAGCAGCTAAAATATCTTCAGAATTTGAAACCATTCAGCGTCATTGCGAATCAGAGTGTCTGCTTTTTCTTTATTTCTCTGTTGTTATAAATTATTCTTCATCATACTATTTTCCATCTGTAACTTTGCAAACTAAGCAATATGCCCTTTATTTCCTTTACTAGTCATACATGCTGAGAAATATAAGAGGAATGTCTGTTCCATCTAAGCTTTATTACAGAGCAGACTGTTGCAAACTTTTCTCAAGTGGGGGAGGAGTTCTGAACTCCAAAATTTGCTACCATTTCAAAACCTAATCATAGGTATTCTAATTACTTTGGCCAACCAAGAGCATTTCATAGAAGCTCAACTGGCATATGCACCAATGCAAATAATAGTAATTCCTAGCAGTATTGCCATGAAACTACTACGGGCCGATGCAAACAGCCCGTTTGGTGCGGTGCTGGGCAGCCCCTGGGAGCACTGGATCGGGGCCACAGCAACCACATGCCACGGCCCCGATCTTCCTTTTTGCTGCTCCTTTTTGGGGCAGCAAAAGGCCGCCCTTTGAGCTGCCGCCGCAGTTCTTTTGCTCCCTTTTGGCGAAGCGTGTGTGCACACTGCACCAAGAGGGCACCCTGACGCCGCGTGCCATGCAGACGGGCACACGGCTGCCCCACCCCAACTCCAACCCCAGGCCAGCCCTTTTGGCTGGTCTGCATCAGCCCTACCTCAACAAAAAGAGAGTGCAAAGCTTTTTGGACTTATGACAGTACCTTTTTCAAATACTATTTTAATCTGTTTTATGAGAGGCAAGTTGTCAGGATGCCATCCAGAGATTTGCTTTTAAATTACTGTTGAACTGGGAGACAGAGAAGTTGTATTGTTTCCCAAGATTTCTATCCCTGGGTCCTAATTTTCAAGAGGCTCCCATAATTAGTAGAGAGAGAAAGACCATGGCTGGATATGAAGCAGCATGTTCAAGCTGAATGTGACCAAGGATTTTTTTTAAAAGCAGGAACAGGCAATATACAAGTCACATGAGTGGCTCCCCTGCTGCTGCTGAATTTACCATGGCTTTGGCAACAACAACAAAAAAGGACAGTTTCTCTTTAAAACCAAGCGAGTAGGAGCACGCACCTTATTTTCAGATCCTGTTGCAGTGCTGGAAGCCTACTGGAAATGTGATCTAATTTAAAAACAAGGTACATCCTCCTCACATGCCATGTTTTACATGAAATTTGGGAGGAGAGGTTTCTACCGCTGCAGGAAATTTGGTGGTATGGCATTGAGGTAGGCTGTATCTCCTGAGGGTTTGGCAGGGAGCAATGTGACCATGCCTCTCAGAGTTGCCCATCCCTCCTTTGAGGGCCAGCATGGTGCAGTGGTTTGAGCATTGGACTATGACTCTGGAGAATAGGGTTTGAATCCTCACTTGGCCATGAAACGCACTGGGTGATCCTGGGCAAGTCACAGTCTCTCAGCCTCAGAGCATAGCAATGGTGAACCTCCTCTGAAGAACCTTGCCAAAAAAACCCAACCCTGTGATAGGTTCAGCTTAGTATCACCCTAAGTTGGAAACAAAGGCACACAACAACAGCTTAGAAGTTCACCTTGTATCTTTAAACATGATATGTTTTATCTCTTTCTCTCAGTCATTAACACATACTGTCACGACCTGCCTCGCAGTACATCAAGCCTATTGCTTGCTATAGGAGAGATGGGGGGAGAGATTGAGCTGTGAGATGGCGCAGAAGCCCTTACAGTTTCTAAGGTGCAAGCTGTTCCCAGTTTCCAATTTAAAACTGAAAGGGTTACCCTCAATTGCAACTTCCCATCTGTATTTGTTCCTAATTCTCAATCCCCAAAATATGATAATGTGATTGCTATAAGGATTTTCCTGTGTTATTTGTTTTCTCCACTATGATTTTCCAAAAACAGAAATGGGGCATCTTCCTTAAACTTTTGACTCCCACACCTTTTTTTAAAGAGTTATTGATTTGAGGAATTGTTTCATTTCAAGAAAGGGAGAGACTGGCACAAATGATTACACAATATTTCTAATCAACTACTTTTCACTGAACATTCAACTCCTCAGCTCATCCAGAGTATGGAGATGGATGGATATTGTCCTGAGTCAATTCTCTGTTCTTAGAAATGTGAGGGTTGTGGTACATGAGGAACGCAATAAAAATTGTTTACAAGCAGAGAGGGAAGGCGGGAGACTACAACAAAAGGCCTTGTGCGGTGATGTTCTTGGCGTTTCCAGGAGATGCCAAGAGGAACATTTTGTACTGAGTAAAGGCTCTTCTGCCGCTCTTCCCTCCCAAGTGCTACAATCTGTACATGAGCTCTAATTATGTACAAACAAATCTCCAGCCAGTCGTTCCAGATTCAAACAGCAGAAGGGAAGCTTCTTAAATAACTTGGAGTGAACAGCATAGCAAATACAACTGCTCTGAGCCAGAAGGGAGCCATGCCGCATGCCAGTACTTCGACTTGGCTTGCTTCACAATTGTGTATGCTCATAAAGCTGAAACTAGCACATTCTGGGACATACTATCTACACAGTATGGCTTAAACTAGACTGATAAATGTCTTGTGTGATTGATTTGTGCAGCTTGGAATGGCTCCATGGCTCTGCTGGCTATGCTAAAGAAGGAACAGCAGCACCCAAGCTTTGGGTGGGTTGCTTTTCATTTTTGTCCCCCTGAAGGGCTTCCAAGCATTTAAAACTTGTCTGACATCTGACGAACTCATGAAGCTTTGTCTTCAAAGGCAGCTGCAATGGTGGAATTAATTTCACCTACTGAATTTGTTTTGTCATGCAGTAGCTGAAAACAAAGACAACCCTGGCTCCTAAAAGAGACCCTGTGAAAGCTGGCAGATTGGAAATACCCTCCAAACCAAAAAACATCTAAACCATGAAGTTATAATAAACATGTCTAATTTAATAGTTGTTAAAGCCTAGAGTTCAGGGTTACATCAAGCTTAGAAGTTACTTCTGGATCGCATTTCACAGACTCTTCTAGTCTAGGTTTGCAGTAAAAAAAAAAAATTAAAAAAATCCCCCAAATTGTGGGATTGCAGTTTTTGAAAATGGATCTTGCTCCTGCATCATCATTTTTGTCATAATCTGTTCATCTATATTGCACCTTTCCCCAAAACTGGGACTCAAAATGCTTTACAAAATTTAAAATGCACACAGTAAAAAGACAAAGTTATAAATAAAAACAAAAAGCTATTGTTAAAATGCAGTTAAATTATCCATGGAAATTAAAACCATTTAAAATGAATCCTTGAAAAACCTTGCAAACACTCCTAACAAAAATTAAAAGTATGAAACTATTATGGGGTGGAAAAATGTATTTTAGTTCTGCATGTTAGTATGTGTGGAACTCACATTTTCTGTTTTGGCTGTTGATTAATATACAGTACTAAGCAGGAAGGGTTAAACAGGATGATCACAAATACTATTAGCCCTATGTTTATTTTATTTTATTTTGAGATGTTCAGTGTCTCAAAGTACTACTCCTTGAGTTAAGTACTCAGATTTTCCTTGGGGTCAGGAAATACAAGTGTCCATGGCTGCATTCACACTGCAGAAATAGTCCGGTTTGATACTATTTTAAATGCAAAGGCTCAGTACTATGGAATTCTGGGAACTGTAGCTTTGCTTTGATGAAACAACAAACTACAATTCCCAGAATTTCATAGCATTGAGCTATGGCAGTTAAAGTATCAAACTGGATTATTTCTGCAGTGCAGATGCAGCCCATGAAACCTTGACACTAATCATAATGCTAACTCCAATCCCCAATATACTGGCATATTCATTGGGGGGTCAGAAAAAACCTCACAATTCACTCAATTCAGGTTTTTATTTTTGAGGTGCATAAGGGTTAATGAGCTGGCAAAAATAGTTACCTCTTTTGAAACCTCATTCACAGGAGGTGGCAGAGCACAAAGACTTTTAAATTTTGTAACATCTCTCAGAGAGTAAAAAGCTTTCAGTGATGATTTCAGTAGGACATTGCAATGCACATCTGACTTATTAGATCTTGTCCTCAGTTAGGATTCCATGCCACCCAGTTTGTGCAACAACCGACTGTAAGAGCATCTTACTGGGAGCAGCCATCCCCAAGAAAGAACAAAACAATACAACATACAGTGTAATGTCCACTAGGAAAATGCAGAGAAAAACATGCATTATTAGGGATCTAAGTTGTCACTTTTAAAAGTATTGCATACAAATCTGGATAATTTAAAATGTTTTCTCCCTACTGGAGAAGATTACAAGAGTTTTTTTTGCATTTGGGGGGATTTGCAAGTGCAAAAATACTTAATTGGGAGAATTTGGGCAAGGGATCTTTTGCACAAAAAATTGTTTGGCACCAAATACAATATTTTCTGCAGGAAAAAAACACCATTGATGTTCTTTTTTCACAAAAAAAATCCCAAAGTGCAAAAAATCTTGCAATGGTTGACCATTTTCTCAACATGTTTTCTTGTGTCAAGGCATCTTTTCAACTCAAGGATAACAAAATTTATGAACATTATTTATATGCCTGTACTCCACAATTTCAAAGCTCATTCACCATTTAATTATTTACTCTAATGGCGGTGGTTCCAAAACTTGGGTTCCCAGATGTTGACTGCAAGTAGCACAACTACATATCCGGTCCCAAGTTTGGGAACCAATACTCTAGAACAGGGGTCCCCAAACTTTTTGATCTGGGGTCCGGTTCGCTGGCCCTCAGATCTCCGGGGGGGAGGTGCATGCACGCATATGCGCGCACATCTGTGCGCACGCATGCGCATGACTCAGGCACCATTTTGTTTTCCAAAATGGTGCCCGGAGTCGTGCACATGCATCCGGCATCGTGCGTGCATGCGTGCAACGCTGGGCACCATTTTGTCTTCCAAAATGGTGCCTGGGTCGTGCGCATGTGTGCATGATGCCAGACGCCATTTTGGAAGTCAAAATGGCGCCCAGCGGCACACATGAGCGGTGGCAGCATGAGGACTGGCCACAGGCCAGTAGGAAGGCCTCGATGGGCCGGGGCCAGCCCGCAGGCCATAGTTTGGGGACCCCTGCTCTAGAACATATGAAGCTGTCTTATGCCTATATCAACCTAGATAACAGACCTATCTAGCCTGATATTTCCACAGATTGCCAAGAGCTCTGCAAACAGGGTGATCAGAGATCATAACCATAAAGGAGGACAAGGCACTACAAAATGTGGGATGTTCAATAAAAATGTAGGACATTCCAAAATAAAAGCTAAAAACACTAATATAAATGTAAATTCATGCTTCTTGGTCATGCTCAAAATAGAAGATATTTTTGGAATTCCTCCTGAGCAGGAGGTTGAAATGTAGGACAGGAAAGGAGGGTTTCTGGTCACCTTGTGTCCAAAGCATGCTTTAACCATAGATACCTGACATTGGAGCCTTGAAGAAGCAAAGCATGTCTTTTTTGTTGAGTGCATGGATTTCTTTTGCAGTATCTCATAGAATCGCATTCAGATATTTGCTGTCTCACTCCATAACTTATCTTTCTCTGCCCTCGTTCCTTGCAGATGCCATGCAATCTGGGTCATAATGGGAGTTGTAGTCCTACCATTCTAGAACTGGATTGAATTACTTGATTCTGCTTTCTCTCTGTTTCTTGTTTTTCCAGTCTTCAGTTCAGTTCATCATCTTCATATCCCCAAAAAACATAATTTTTGGTAATCATTTTTTGTCTTAACATTAATTGTTTAGCAAAACATTTCCCCAATATAATACATTTTGTACTTGGATGGGAGACCACCAATGAATACGAGGAAGGACCTGGCAAAACTATCTTGAGTATTCCTTGTCCAAGAAAAACCCTATGAAATTCATGGAGTTGCCATAAGTCGACAGGTGACTTGAAGGCACATACATATCATTTTCACGGATACTTGTATTTTTTGTTGTACATTTCCTCAGAACATACTCATTATTTGGAGCACTTCACAGCAAAAATTTGGAGCTGTGTCTATTTCAAAGAATTGCTGTTTCAGTTTGTATATTGATTTCAAAAAGCGAGGGGGTGTGTGTGAATGCAAATTAAAATATGAACCAAATGAACTCGAAAACAACCAGATGTGTTGTTTTGAGGACAGCTGTCATAAGTGAATCTCATACTGTTCTCTGAACATTCAGGGTAAGTCATTTGTAGTTGTTAATTTCCAGAAAGTAACGTAGCTTGGACATTATAGATAACCTTTAATTAATACTCTCTAGTCCAAGCAGGAAATTTCCACAGTGGAAAGAAAATTCCACACTTAACATTGTTTCTTTTTTTCTGTTTAGGTTTCAGCACAGAAAGTACTGAACACAGAAATTATGTACACAGGAAAATAACTGGTTCTGTCCTACTACTTTATGAGGTTCTGCCATGCTGTTGCTTATCCTCTACAGACAAGATCCTGATTCCTCTGACTTCAGTTCTGATAGAAGCTGAATTCCTTTATACCTATTTATCCTTAGTCAGAGCTTGAAAACATTTCTTGCTTTATCATTCACCTATATTTGTTTTGCCTAGGTTTTGCATTTTTCAATCTCTTTCTGGCTTCCAAAATGTAAGTTAACAGCAAGGTACACCTATGTACATTTAGCTGAGAACCAACAGTGTTCAAGACTGTGATACTTAATTGCTGAATAAACATGAACATGATTGACATATAAATCTTATGACTAACTTAATTAATGAGACTTAAGACTAACTGAATTTGAATGGGAAAAAGTTGCCATCTTTATTCTACTGTGTCTTCATCTTTTTCATTTTATTTTTAAGGCAGGTGCCATATTAAATTTAAGTTCCAGTACTCTTTTTCCTTCCCCACATTGAAATTTAAATTTAGATGCTTTGGGGGGATTCCCCCCCCATTTATATTACTTGATAAACTACATTAATAGTGCTAAATTAATGGGTGCTTTTCACTATTTATTCCCCAAGAATTTATTCCTTTATTAGTTTATTCCTTTATTAGTTTGTTGCAGCAAAAGCAAAAGTTCTTTTGCACCTTAAAACAGGAGTGAATTCACGTACAGTGAGATTATGATGCTACAACTTTTCTCATCATATTATGCATTCCTGGCCCAAAGAAAGGTCACCTTTCTGCACTTTAATTTGCACCTCAAGGCTGAGGAGCACAGCCATAAAAAAAAAAAAGTACCAACCTTAAACAAGTGCCTTAAAGGAAATGTATCTATCTGCTTGCACAAGAGCCAGTTCCTACAGAGGCAGCAAAATGTGCCGGTATGCCATAAAATGTGCAGCTCAACAGCCCAGTGCCACCTCTCTCTGTGTGTTTTCAAGCATCCAGACTGTCTCCTCAGGACCTGACATTTCTAAAGGTGCACCCACAAATTTCCCCCAAATCTCCTTTCTTTGCTCCTCTGAGGCTGAAAGGCAATGCGGCAGCAAGGCAGCTTTGTGGGTTTCCTTTCCGACCGCTCTTAAATAAGAACGGAAGGTTCTTAAGAGTTTTTCTGTCTCAGCTGAACTCCCACATAAACCACCAGTGGGAGTGTTTTGATTGCCTTGAACAAGAGCAAAACCAAGGGCCCTTTGTTTGTTGGCACTGTCTTAGAACTGGTTGTACTAGAAGCAAAGGAAGCCTACAGCAGCTGTTGCCGTAATGGGCGATGAACCTCTGGGTCCTAACGCTGTCACGCACTCCTCATTGCTCCAACAGCTTCATCCAAGCATTTTCAAGAGATCTGGGGAGGCTGGGCAAGAGATGAAGCCTCTTTTATGTCTGCTGCAAGCCTAGGTAGATTGAAAAGTGCTTTGTCTGTCTGTTTGTTTATTTAATCCAGCCAGCCTGCTTTTACAAATGAAAAACACCACCACTGTGCCTATAATAGTGAGATAACATGGTTGTTCTAGAAAGACCAAAGATGTTACTAGTTTTCTAACCCAAGAGAGGAGAAAGTATGGCTCTCTAGATCTTTGACTACATCCCCCATCAGTCTCAGGCAGCAAGGCCAATTATGGAGAATTCTGATCAGCCCTAGGTAGTATAAGCAACACGGAAGAATGATGGGAACTGCAATCCAACATCTGTAAGGCCACACACATCTATCTGTATTGACTTTCTTTAATATACTGCAATATCCTTTCTCACAATGGTCAGCCAGATTCAAACAAAAATCCATCAGTGATACCTTTATTGGCCAACCAAAAGCCAATAAAGGTACCTTATTTTCCTGCGTATAAGACTACTTTTTAACCTGC
>JAIPUX010001880.1:21619343-21634498 GCA_020142125.1 Phrynosoma platyrhinos
TATTATGTCTTTAGCAGAGAATTGCATACCAGATGCAGAAATAACATGGAAAGAATAGGGACAGGTTCCCACACCACAAAAAAGAAGAGCAGTTCAATGTTTTTTAGCAAATGTTTTATCCAAAACTAACAATATGTCCATGTGAAATGAAATAACAAGGTCAGATTCCTTGCACAAGGAAACAGAAACATTTTGAATATTCCAGACATCACTTGAAAGTTTCTTGCAAAATGAATCCAGAAGTGATTTTTTATTTATTTCTGCCAACCTCCAGTCTTTAAATTATTACCATTTTGGTGGCGAAACGTATAGATTTTATTTTTTTTTAACATGATTGGGAGAGTTGGTTTAGCTGCTTCACCCTTTTCTCTCTGTTTTGCTGTTCATACATGTTTAGTAATAGATTCTGGAGGTAGCTGCTATTGATCCTGCCTGTTGTAGGCAGGCAAATCCAGTTACAGTAGGATCAGTTAGAGTATGATCTCATTTCCCCCAGTTCAAGATTCATTGTATCGTTTACTGCAGCCATGCTACTCCAACCTGACACCCAAACCTCAGTGTTTTTTTACCATTTTCCCAATGTGGATGCTGCTACAAAACTTCAACTAGACAGAGGATGGTGGAGAAAAGGAGGTTGAGCAGATATAAAAAAGACATTGTATAAAGGAGCTGCTTTGCCAGAGGCTATGATATGCATGTAGTGATTTTTTAAGTCTCCATTGGTGTCAGTGCAGGTCTTTTAAAAACTTTATTTTGGCATTGGAGGGAGCAGGTGAACTGCCCTATCTTGGGTCAGAAGGAGACCTCCCACAGCTTGTTTCTCCATTCCTGCATTAGAGCATGTCACTTGGGGGTCCTGAAAACTGTATAGTTTTATGGCCTTTAATTGTTTGAAGAGAGATTGCTCCTGAGCCTTGATACCATATCAATAGTGTTGCTTGCCCAGATTGCCTTCTGTCAACAGTTTTCTTCACAGACAGATAAAAGTTCTTGTCTTTCATTCTTGATAAGAATTTGGACCCTCCAGCTTCCCCCCTTAAACCCCCCTCCCCTTCGAAGCTGAGCTCTTAAATTGTGCTGACATCTTTTTCTAATGTTCTGTGTTAAAATGAAAGCAGAGATAAGGCTGAGGAACAAAGATCAAATTTTGGTCCAAAAGTAACAAAGTGGCCAGGTCAGAAGGTCACTTCGGACATGACTTCTCACTTCATATGTGAAGATAATTTATATCTAGGAGGAAAACTGGTACATTCTTGCTTCTGAAATAGCAGCATAAAAGCTGAAATAAGCACTACTCTTAAGGCTTTGAATTCAGTTAATATCAGGTAGCAGCTCCTGTCTGATTTTGGAAGCTAAAAAGGGTGCGACTCAGTATCTGGAAGGTAGACCACTGGGGAACAACAGTTGCGGTAGTATACCCGTCAACATTTCACTCATGAAAACTGGGACATATGTGGCCAAACAACATAAGAGTATGTTATTAATGAGGAAGAACATATAATCTCGGAGAGGCTACAGCAATTTGCTTTTTCCAGAGCCTACTGGGAAGTGTACAGGGATCCACCCATTTCACTTTGCCCTCCTCAGTTGAGTGCAAACTTCTTTTGCACTTTGAATTCACTTTGCAGCAGTGGGATGAGGAGAGAGAAACTAGGACATTTAAAAAAAAACAGCTGAAAAAGTGGGCTGACAGAGGATTAATCGAGCTTTGCAAATTGGGACAGGCGAAGCATATGCTGAAGGCTATATTCAGAAAAAGACAGTGTCAAGACTCCACTAAACAGATCTTGCCAGGAAAACTCTAGAAGAGCATTGCCAAAAGTCAGAGTTGACTGGAAGGCACAGAACAATAACATTCAGCATGGAGGTGTTTTGCCATACAGGGATTGCATACATCAGCTTCCCAATCCATGCTCAATCTACACGGAGCAGAAAAAAGCTCTTTCTTTAAACCTCACAAGGCACATAATATTTGCTCCTTCCTGAAGCAGCACCATTTTAAAAACTATGCTATAATGTGGACTACAAGGTACTCACTTTAAAGTTAGCCCTTTAAAAATACCTTTTCCCCCTCCTGGCCTTCTTTATCACCTCGGTATCTTTTCATCCAGTTTTAGACTTGGATCTGTTGTAGGAAAAGAGGATGTGTCATCTGAGGCATGAACCAGTTGGAGGAGAGGTTGCTCATATGCACATGTGTGGAGATGAACTAACAAATGCTTTGTATTGCCTGGCATATCCTGAGTTAATATAAACCAAGATCTCATGTGACTATGGTGGCACATCCTACTAAAGTGAATTTACTTCTATTCAGTGATGTATCATTGGCCGTTGCAGTCATCAGAAACATTGAACTACACACACAGGCAAAATTTTCAGATTGGATCTGCTCAACTCAAATACAAAGAAACCTGGTGGAGTCTGTTCACATGTTTGCAAGGGACAGAAGGGTCTCTGTGAAAAATCATATGAGAGCATGTGAGAACTGCCACTAAAATGGGCTTCGTAGAAGAAGAAGAGGAAGAAGAAGAGGAAAAAAACAGCCCTAAAAGTGCAAGAACTTGTTTGTTTTGGCATTCAGAATCATGGTTAATTTGAACACAAACCCAATCTTTTCATTTTCGGGATTTTTGAGGATTTGAAAAGATCAGGTTTTTGTTCGAATTAACCCCCTTTTAAATTCGAATTTAGTTATCAGACGAGGTGGAACGGGACAAATCCCGTAAATTAAAGTCTTCCGCTCGTCCGGTTTATTTCCACTTTCTCCCCGCAACTCCCCGTGTGATAACGTCCTAAGGCTAGATTCCTGTTGTTGCTTTATACCACCAGCATAATTTGCTGTTACTCTGGCATAGTACACTTTTTGCAGGGGTGCACAGTGGCATCAGGGTGGTGGAAGGGAGGAAAGAAAGGCCCTATAATTTCCCAAGCAGTTTGAGCAGCCAGTCTGCTTCATCTCCAGACAGATTTCTGTTTCTTCCCCATCCTCATCAGTGCCTCCTCGCTCATTGTAGCCATCTTGTTTTTGTGGCCACTGCTACCTATATGTCAATGTAGTTATTCTGGCTAACAGGTTCTTGGCCATGGCAGAAAAAAGCAAGCACAATATCCAGGGCTTGATATATGTTCCCCTGACAAACCCCACACTCCCAGCACTGCAGAAGCAAGATGACTGCTTCTGCATTCCTAAAAGCACTGCAGAAGCAACAGTCCTGCTTGGGAGTCACTGGTTGCTGGGAAAGAGAGTGCTTCCTTTCAAGTCTTACTGATTTCAGCAGCAGAATAAAGCACATGCTGAACACATGCTTGGAAACAGTGCAGCATTAGGCATGTCTAACATTTGTTTGGTTGTAGACCATCTCTTCTTGACAACTGAAAATTTGTCTTTCAAATGCTGGAAAGAAATGGTAGGAAAACTATCGGTTACAATCCTTACAAATGAATCAGTAGAACCCTCCATGGCCCAGCAAAATTTATAGCACAGTCCTTTGCTTCCATGTTTCAAACTAGGCAGGTAAATCAGCAAACATTACAAAAATAAAATAAAAGATGGGTTAGTTTCTAAACTAATCTACCCATTTGGCACTTAAAACAGGTTTTAGAGATTCCTTGCTTCAGGAGAGAGAAAAAAGACACACAAGCACTCTGAATTTCTCTCACTCATCTCCTTGAAAAACTGCCAGCCTAGTCTTATTTATCCCCTCAAACATTTTTTCCTCATTATTCCAAATAAAAGAGGTCTTCTTGATTTCAATGGAAATTACTGCCCCCAGCAGGAAGCCTCATTACTTCCAGTATCCATGGCAAATCTCATTTGGTGTGTATATATACAAGTATAACAGCCTAGACACCAGAGACATAGGAGTTTATCACATGGGGGAAATCCCGGGCAGAAATGGGGCTTTAAATTGGAAAAAGGAGTTAGATTTTCAGACTAGGGACGTTATCACATGTGGGCCAGAAAGCGATAATGAAGTGGAAAGGAGGCATCCTGAAAATAAACTGAAAATAAACCTTGATTCCGCAAATGGAATTACCTTAATTGCGAAATTAAAGTAAGCACATTTAACGTTCACACACAAGTGAGAAAAGCCCGTAAATGTACTAGAAATGAGCTTCTTGCACATGCGCAGATAGAGGAATGCTCGCTGGAACCATGGCAACAGCAGGGAAATGCTCCCAAATGCACATTTGGCTATCACATTATGGTAAATGTGAAATTACCTTAATTGCACATTTGCATTTCCTCCAAACAACCGAATTTCAAAAGATCTCCATTAACAGCAGTTTCTGTCCACTTTCTGTCCAGTTTCTGTGCGACGTCGTGTGAAAACACGGGGCACTAATCCAGTTTCTGTTTGGTTTTTGTGTGGATTAACCAGCAGATTTGCCCCCGTGTGATAACGTCCTAGGTCTGAAAATGAGGTTAATCCGAATGAAAACTTGTCAAAAACTGCTTCTTTTTACTTTTGGAAAATCCCAAAAGTAAAAAGAAGCAGTTTCTGACTACTTTTTGTTCAGGTTAACCCCGTTTTAACAGCAATGTGTGTGAAAATCTGCCTGCTTTTGTGGGTTTCCCCCACCTTTTAAATCCAGTTTCAGCACAGTATTTCCCCCGTGTGATAAACTCCCTAGCTGTGTTATTCTGGAATTTCAGTATATAAAGGGATCTTGTAGTACCTTTGAGGTTGTGAGAAAGAAGTTGTAGCATTCGTTTTCATAGAACTGGATTACTTCAGCAGAGCTGAGGAAGTAGACCAAATCTATGAAATCCTATGCTACAACTTCTTTTACACAGTTAGGTGGGGTGCAGATGTGCAGCTCTGGGCTGCCCCGGAAAGCAGCGGATTGGGGCTGAGGCTACCCCGCATTGCACCCCGAAAAGAGTGGCAAAATGCTGCTCCTTTTAGGGGCGGCAAAAGGCTGCCCTAAGAGCCGGCACATGGCTCTTCAGTGCCCTTTCCAGTGCAGCGCATCAGAACTCTGCTCTGGGAAGGCATCCTCCCAGATGCTGTGCGCTGTACGTAATGGCGTGTGGTGTCAGGACAGCATCAGTGTGGGGTTGGGGTGGCCGGCGTGTAGCTGCCCCACCCCATCTCTGTCTCCAGGCCGGCCCTTAGTCTAAAAGCTGCTACAAGATCCCTTTTAACTGATAGTCCACAAACTGTCCTGGATGATCCCACATGCTTGTCACTCTTACAAGAACTCTGTTGTGAAATTTGACATTTACAAGCAATGCCATACTTATGGATAGCCATAATTCATGGATAGCCAAAATTTAGCATCTATCTCCAGTTATCTGCTACCCTTCATACAAAGCAAGATGGGAATAAAGTTACATATAGATGATGATGCTTTTGTTGTTGCTGCTGCTTACATATTTCTTTTCAAATTTAAACTTATCCTATGCACCATATTACTTGGTGGAGTGGAAACAAGGCTTGCAGGGTTGAACTGCCTATTTTCTGCCCACCTGCCAACCCCTCAAGATTCCCTTTTCTCTTGGAGTTTAACTACAGTCTTCACAGTAGCTGGTTGGAAAATACAGTTTCTCAGTACAAGCATCTTTGTTTTGAACAATCTGTCTTGTAATACAAAGTATGTTGAGGTGGCTTGGTTTTGAAAGAGTGATCAAATCCCACTAGCTTTACAAAGGAACCGTTCCTGGTGGAGATGAGAACTGCCAGACCTAGTTTGTTGATATGTATCAACCCATTTCGCTGCAGGTTTGGACGCGAGGACTGCCATCCTGAGTGTGTTTCCATTTCAGTATGTACTGCTGCTCCACTGATGACACTGAATTGTAGAAAGCATCTTCCTAACCCTGTTGGTGGCAAGCAGAAGCACTGAACAGCAAAGAGCCAAACAAAATATTGCTGAACTAAAACAAATGCAGAGACAGACATATGATCAAGTGTGCCAAAAGAAACTTTAAATATATTCTCAGCAACAAATGTCTTTCTAGATGTTTAAATAGATTTGAAGTTTTAAAGGTCACAAAACCATTGTGTCAAAAAGGTATCAATTTAGCAGAGGCCACTGAGCAGTGGGGTTTCCTTTCTGACAAAGGTGGTGAATCAAGATGCTGACAATCCTGAATCTGACCGGATGTTCTTGTAAAGGGAAGAACATCACAATCCCTTTGGGATGGCAAATTTTTTTGAAGGCCTTGAGAGCAAAGCAGTAGACATTTATGTAAGTCTGAAACATTGGGCTTGACCCAGGAAATGGAAATTAGGTTTTGAGAATCTTGTTAACAGAATTAGGCCCTGTCACTATGATTATGAATGGAAAGTTTCTTGCAGAAAACTTCAGACTCAATTCAAGGAAAGACAGAATGGTCTCTGGGTTTGTGGTTATTCTGGAATAAACTGTAAGGCACAGCCTTTGCATGTTCTCCATTCCAGAGATACAGGGGACGTATATATGTTCCATAATATTTTCATTTTCATTTAAATCAGGGCTCAGATGTTACGATTATCTGATAGTGTTTTGCACAATCAAACATTTTGATTAAACCCAAGGATAACACTTCAGCTACTATTTAAATGCAGAATGGGCTTCACCTAAAAACAACAAAACATCTGAAATTGACCTGTGCAAAGGCATTTTATAGATGAAAGCTACTACTAGATTTCACAGAACTCTACTACTAGACACTACTGGTTTTCACAGAACTCTGTTGAAATCAATGACTTGAATCCAGTTTTAGACATATTCAGAGCAGATCTGAAATCCCAGAAACTTACATTATTCATAGCTTGAATTACATGGATTTCAGTGGGTCTACTGTGAGTATTGTCTGAGCTTAGCTGGATGGAATTATGCTTGAATAAATATTTATAATGTTTGTGTCTAAAGTTAATGGCACATTTCGTTTATTGCAGAATGTTGCTTTTAACAACAATCTCTTTTTAAAAAATGCTCTCATCACCGAATATTGCTTTTTTATGAGACAGAGAGAAGAAAAGGTTACCAAGTTTCTGGAGGCTGACACAAGCCAAGGAGTTCAGAGATTGTTGAAGCAAAGCAAGAGAGTACTTAGCACAACAAAATATCAAGTCAGCAAAATGTCTGTTGATTGCTTGAAGAGTAATGTTTGAATCTTAGAGGAGCAGCTATTTTCAACCATCATTTAACACAGAAAAAGTTTGGGAACCAATGTCTATGAGTCTAAAATAGAAGTGAAATATGCATTGTTGTTGTTATTGTTGTGTGCCTTCAAGTTGTTTTTGACTTTGGTGATCCTAAAACACGGGTCAGCAACCTATGGCTTGCAGGCCGGGTCCAGCCCCCCAAGGCCTTTGGACTGGCCCCTGCTGACCCCTCCCGCTGCTGCCGCCGCGTGGCCGCCGCATATATCATGGCTGCCATTTTGTTTTCCAAAATGGTGGCCATCGCAGGAATACTGCGCATGTGCAAATGAGTCATGGGTGCCATTTTGTTTTCCAAAATGGCGGCCACAACATGGGCAGTGGTGTGTGCGGCGGTGGGGGGTTGGCGGGGCCCGCACGTGCGTGTGAGGGCATGTGCCACCATTCCCCCCCCCACACACCATTGGCTCGTGGAAGACCTGGGGATCCCCAGACCAGCCCCAGGTAAGGGAAACTTGCCAACCCCTGTCCTAAAACAACTATTTCAGGGTTTCCTTGGCAAGATTTCTTCAAGTGGGAGGTTGCCTTTTGCCTTCCTTTGAGGCTGAAAGTGTGCAACTGGCCCAAGATCACTTAGTGGGTTTCCATGTCTGAATAGGGATTCAAATCCTGGTTTCCAGAGTTGTAGTCCAATGCATAAAGCACTACACCAGGCTGGCTATAGCCCTCTAAATGTTTTTGGACTGTAGCTCCCATCCCCTCTCAGCACAGCTATCTAGGCAAAGCTTGATCAGAGCTGCAGCCAAAGACCACCTTGGAAGACCACATATTCCCCATTGCTAATGTAACACCTTCCCTGAGCCACTATTTCCCATCATCATAATAATTTTTCAACCATACTTCCTCTAGCCAGAGGAAGTCAGACCCAGCAGAGAGGTCTCACTGTCCTGAAAATCTTATTCCCACAATGAGAATACAGATGCAAATCAAACAGGATGATCCCAGCCTCCAGATATACGTAAATAAATCTGTATACAGATATACTGATGCTGTTACTTCTGGTGAGAAGTACGATCAAACATAGGAATTTAGCTTTTACTAATCCAGATCAATAGTCCATCTAGCTCAGTATTGTCTATAACTGCTTTTACAGCCAGATATTTTCCAGCAGTTTTGGACTAGAAGTCATGTTGTCTGGGAATTCTATGCCTTGTAGTCCTAATTGCCTGGAGGGCACCTATTTGAGGAAGGGTGGTCTATGCACTCACCTGTGGCAGCTTTCCTGGGTTTGAGGCAGAGATTTTTCCAGACATATGTGGAGAGGTAGGGGGTTGAACCTAGGGCTTAATGCAGATGACACATGTATGCCACTACTGATCCAAGGTCCTCAGACACCAATATGGAAACTGTATTTCCCTGTTCCATTTGAATCCAGCTGATTTCTTGTGGCAATTTAGCAAAAACCAAGACATGGAAGGATGTCATACTACAATGGAGATTAGGACTGCATCTACACCACATAATTGATGTAGTTTGACATGGCTCCATCCTGTGGAGCCAAAAATCACATAAGAGCTTTTATCTCTCCCTGGCAATAAAAATTACAATGATGACATGATAACTAACAACTTGTTTGCTGTTTTACCATACCTCAAATTGGGTGCATGAAGTGGCTGCCTCCTCATTGGGAACCTGAGCGCTCAACATCAGTACAACCATTGTTAAATGGACTTCATGTTGTTAGCAACAGTGCATTTTTCTGAATTTTGGTGTGTGTATGAATTCCACATGGCCCCAGATGCACTCTGCAGTGAACCCCGAGTGCCTCCATGGCAAGGCAAAGAGGTCATGCCCAGGTCACTTGGAAGACCGGAAAATCCCCAATCCCCAGAGCCAGTCAGATAGTGTGGGAGTTGCAAATGAACAATCATCACCTCCATAATCAGAATGATGGGCGATGATGGCCTAGATGTCTCACCTGATAGGCCAGCTAATGACATAATCCTCGCCCATTTCCCCTTGAATATTACCAGACCAGATTAGTTCACCCAAACAATCAAACTCCTTTGTCCAGGCTTCAGCCAAACAATTAAACACCTTGCCAGAGGCTAGGTTGAGCTCTTAAAAACCCCTTGAATTATCCCCTCAGTGTCGCTAGTCCAGCGGTTCTCAAATAGTGGGGTGCGCCCCCCCCCGGGGGGCGCAAGGCTCCGTAAAGGGGGGCCCGTTACGGCTGGAGAGAGGGAGATTGTCCCAGCGCAGCCCGACGTAGTCTATCCTGATTGGCCAAACCCGCCCATGTGATCGCGCGGGGGCGCGCGAAATGTTTTCTTTTCTCCTAGGGGGGGCGTGACAGAAAATAATGGAGAAGCACTGCGCTAGTCTGAGTTCAGGGGGACCCTGCGTCACTTTGTACTCTGATCTAGTTACCGGCACCTCCGTTCAATCCACAGTCTCAAAACAGTTGTGTCTCACACCACTTCACCCAATTGGATCCTGGAGAAAGCCTCATCTGTAGTAAGTATCACCCGTAGTATTGTCTCTGAACCTTTTCCAAGCTAACCTCTGATTCCCTGAGCCTTGAGTGAGTGTGGGCATGCATGTGAATTACTGTGTGATTTTCCCCTGTGATAAATAATACTTTAATTGGAGAATTCTGTCTCTGCACCAATTCTTGGTATACACATGGGAGACGGTCTCGCTGGGTCCTTGTATCCAATTCCCTCTCAATTTGAGCTAAATATAATCCCCCTTCATAGACTTTTGGCTACAATTTAAGCTTCTGGATTCTGGGACAGAAGCAGAAGCATTTTGAATCTGTCTCCCTAGTGGTTACTGAAAGACAAGGTGTGCACACACACACACACACCCCGGTTTCTGCTCTCCTAATGCAGTTCAGAGCCACCACATTTAAGCCTGCACATTTATCCTAGAAAAGCACTTCATCCCGTGGGAGAGAAAAATTCTCTCTGAAAGCTTCCCTAGAAATATGAATGTGTTGCTGGTAGCTGTCAGTATGGAATATCCATTCATATGCCACCTCTTAAACCAATGGTTTTTGGGAAAAACCAAAAGTGGAGGCTTTGTGGAAACACACATTCCAGTTGGAAGCAAAACTCTTTTCCTACTCTCCCCTTTCCTATTTATTTTCCGTATAGCTGAGGCCACATGGAGTTCAGATTCAGCTCACAAGCTCAAGCTTGCTATCAGCAGCATGAAGCAGGGTGGTGGATGGGAGAGAAGCAATGCAACAATTACAGAAGCAACTCACAAAGTACAGGTACTCTTCCACCATCTGGGTCAGTGCCAAAAATAAATTGGAGAAGGGAAGGAGGTGGCTGCAGCACACTTAAAGTTAATATGACATAAATCTAGTTGCCCTCTGTCCTGTGTGTGCTTGACCATAAGCGTGAGAATGTGACATATTTTACACTACAGTTTCCAGAATCCCCGAGGAGTTTCTCATAGCTGAGGTTCAAAACTATTCTTTTTGCATGCTCTGGAATAAATAGCTGCCTTGAGTCCCATTATTTTTGTGTGTAGGAGGAGGCAGGATATAAATAAAATGCTTGCTTGCTTGCCTGCATTAGTACGTTGGCATATTCTTTCTCTGGAAATAAGTTCTGTGCAGTAAGGGAGCTCAATGAAATGTGTCTGTCTGTTTAAAAAGTGTGTTGTAGGGTGCAGCCACACTGCAGAAGTAATGCAGTTTGACACCACTGTAACTGCCATGGCTCCATCCTACAGAATACTGGGATTCATAGTTTTGTGAGGCACCAGCAGTCTTTAGCAGAGAAAGCTAAAGACCTTGTAAAACTACAAATCCCAGGATTCCACAGGATGGAGCTTATAGTGGTGTCAAGTTACATTATTTCTACAGTGTAGATGCACCCTAAGTCATTTTTCCAGCTTGACATGTTCACGGGTGCCTTATAATAAACATATTAAAACATGTTGGACTCAGTGAGGAATGCAGTTCCTAACTTTACCACTGGCTATGCTTGCCAGGCCGGCTGTGAGTTGTAGTTCAGCAACATCTGCAGAGCCACACAATTGCCAGATCTCTGATTATTAGTCCCAACTGTAGCAGGCCCACTGAATCAGTGAAACTTAAATATAGTTGATTTACCAAGTTCCATTTGATTAAATAAGTCTATCCTATTTGGGTCTTACGATTGGATTTAGGCCATTAAAAGCACAGAAATGTTAAGGGAAAACAAACAAACCCTAAAGGCCAAAAATATTACATTTTAATGTTTTCTCTGTATCTAGTGTGTGTGATTTGGATGTGGATTAAAATTTCTGGAGCTTGGGAAAAAGCTGGAAAAAAACACCTTCTGCCAGAATCCCCATCAGATCCTGTAGCCCTCAAAGTAATTTTTCTAAGCTATACACTGTGACAGAACCTAGTGTGGGCCTTGGAGATGGTTGGTGCTAAAAGCAGCAAAGTCGTTTTCAATAACACAGCACTCCTTGGGGTTAGTCCTAGAATTTGCTTTCTGTGTCAGGGCTTTGAAGCTTATAATAGTAAAGTACACTGAAAGCCCTGCTGGTTGGGAGATTCTTGGAAAAGCAGTCCAAAAAAGTAAAAATTTCAAGCTTTGGGCTGCACTAGATAGCCTTGTGGCTTCATCTAGAAAATGCCAGCTTGTGTAGTGGTTTGAGCTTGGACTGTGATACTGGAGACTAGGGTTCAAATCTCTGCTCTGCCATGAAAACCCCCTGGGTGACCTTGGGCAAATCACACTCTCTCGGCCTCAGAGGGAAGCAAAGGCACACCCCTCTCTGAACAAATCTTGTCAAGAAAACCCCATGATAGGATTGCCTTGGGATTTTTATTAGTTGGAAAGAACTTGAAGGCACACAACAATAACAACAGTAAGATGCATAAATTCAAATGTTGCTTCCAAACTGAACTCCTTCATTCTTCTTGTGTTTTCCCTCACACCAGTGCTTCTTGCCTAAACAGAGAAATGCTAGAAGTCTGTCTGCCTAGCCTATGTCCAGCCTTAGATGCCACTGAGAATGCACAGAGTGCCTT
This sequence comes from Phrynosoma platyrhinos, assembly GCA_020142125.1. Taxonomy (NCBI): domain Eukaryota; kingdom Metazoa; phylum Chordata; class Lepidosauria; order Squamata; family Phrynosomatidae; genus Phrynosoma; species Phrynosoma platyrhinos. Next base: position 21,631,479 of record JAIPUX010001880.1, read on the forward strand.
TCTATGCTGATGGAGTATAGCCATGCTTTAGGAAGGATTTAAGGGGTTTGTGACCCCTTAAAACTAACTTTCTCAAGTTGTGATTCCTTCAGTAGGAAATTAGATGCCTCTGGGGAGCACACCATCAGGTTATGCTCCCACTTTTGTTCACCAGTCACTGAAACATAGGCATCATCTACATTGCAGAATTAATGCAGTTTGACACTGCTTTAACTGGCATGGCTTGGTGCTATTGAATTCTGGGATTTGTAGTTTTGTGAGCTATTTAGTGTCACAACAAACTACAAATCTTGGGATTCCATAGGATGGAGGCATGACAGTTAAAGTGGTGTCAAACTGCACCAATTCTTCAGTGTGGCAGCAGCCATATTGATCCAAGAGGCAGCATATAGCCATCACCAGATGACTAGTAGCCACCACTGATAACAGAATGATTTGAGGCTACTGGTTTGAAAGGGTCTGCTTCTGAAACATCAGGGAACGGAAGACAGCATGGTGTCTTCGTGAGAATGAAGGTGGTATGCATTAGCCCATATTCTGGATATAATAATTGTTGTTGTACTTGGGACGTTATCACACGGGGCAAATCTGCTGGTTAATCTACACAAATCCCAAACAAAAACTGGATTTGTGCCTCGCGTTTTCACACGGCGTCGCACAGAAACTGGACAGAAACTGGTGTTATCCGAGATCTTTTGAAATTCGGTTGTTTGGAGGAAATGCAAATGCGAAATTAAGGTAATTTCGCATTTACCGTAATGTGAAAAGCAAATGCGCATTTGGGGGCATTTCCCTGCTTTTCCCATGGTTCCAGAGAGCATTCCTCTATCTGTGCATGTGCAAGAAGCTCATTTCTAGTACATTTATGGGCTTTTCTCACTTGTGTGTGAACATTAAATGAACTTACTTTAATTTTGCAATTAAGGTAATTACGTGTGAAAGCCATTTGCGGAATCAAGGTTTATTTTTGGTTTATTTTCGGAATGCCTCATTTCCACTTTATTATCGCTTTCTGGCCCACATGTGATAACGTCCTTGTTGTGTGTGCCTTCAAGTAATTTCCAATTTATGTGATCCTATGCTGACTCTATCATGGGGTTTTCTTGGCAAGATTTATTCGTGTGTGTGTGTGCCATGGCTGTCCCTTGAGGCTGAGAGAATTGGCTTGGCCAAGGTCACCCAGGTGGTATTATGGCTGAGCCAGGAATCGAAACCTGATCTTCAGAGTCATAGTCCAACACTCAAACCACTATGCCATGCTGGCTCTCATTGAGATAATAAATATTGAGCTGAAAATTATTGAACTGAATAAAAGCCGCTGGGTAGATTTCTTAGGGAAATCAGCAGCTTCATTCCCAGAAAGGATGTTCCCGTGGCTTTCCCCTAGCAGCCTCCGTGGATCCTTCATATTGACCAAGTTGTATTTAGCCAGCTCAGCAACTGGAAAGATGCCAGCTCCCCACAAGGTTGTTTTCGTGATGCTGGGAGAGCAGAACAAAAGCATCTGATTGGCTTGGTGGGAAGAACAGGCACTTGGCAACACTGAGTTCAGATTCTGGCAAGGCACCCATCACGAGGGAAGGTTGCCAAGATCTCCTGGGCTTGGCTCAGCTCCTCCAGTGAATGACTGCACACAGAGCCAAAGTTGTTTACTACTTCAACCCCTGAAACATGAGACCTGACCCGGGTTAGAGTTGCAACGGAGGAGGGTTAAGAAAAAACAGCAGGCAGCGATCACAGAGACTGGCATTTTTTCTTGAAGCATGCAAGAGCCAAGATCTTGAACTCTGCTTAAGTATTTCGAGAAAGGGCTTTGTCTTTTTGGCCTCCAGTGCCTTGTGGTTTGGAGAGTGGATATCTAAGGGCTGTTCATGAGCAAATGGCTGGAATAATTCTGAAACTAACAGGCTCTTTGCAGGGAAGGAATGGAGGCCTCTCTAAACTCTGCTTTTGAGGAACTGACATTTACCCGGCTTTGGAGCACCTGCAAAGGCATACCCTCCAACATTTCACAGATGAAAACCGAGACACGTGTGGCCAAGCAACATCAGGATGGCAAATGTTATTAATGGGGAAGGATGCATAAACTAAGGCAGGCTGCTGCAGTTTTGCTTTTGCCTGATCTATTGGGAAGGACATGATTCTGCCCCCCCCCCCAGCCTTGCTGTCCTACCACTGAATTAACTGATGGCAAACTACTTTTGCCCTTTGGATTCAGTTTTCAGCAACTGACATAAGCTGAAAACAAAGAGGGGAAAGGGGAAGGGGAGAGACATTGTACATGCGGCTGAAAAAGTGGGATGACAGGACTAAGCAGGGACAGGTCATAAGTACTTTAATGTGTTGAATCCTAAACTGTGTGCTCAAAAGCTGCTGGGAGCTCAAAATACCCAACACTTGGAAAGTATTTGTATCTCAAATTGTTTGGCTATTTTAGCCTTCTAATCCTCTTCCATGGCTAAATAATTGCTACTGTTTTCCCCCATCAGTTTGCGATTCTATTATTCAGCTACTCCTGCTGTGAAAGATTAGCAGCCTCACCTTCTGTGTAGGTATCTCCTGTTACTTCTTTGTATGAATCCTAACTCATACCTTCTAGATCAGAGGTTATGCATTTTTATGTTCTTTTATTAAGACTTTTTAAAAGGCCACCTTTGGTCAAAGACTATCAAGGAAACACACAAGAAAATTAAACATCATGATGAAAGATTGAATAAGAAATCTAAAAATAAATAAACTAAAATACAGTGATAACAACATGGAAATTAGGCAGCAAAAATAGAACTCCACTGTGATATTTTTTAAAAGTCAGAGCAGAAAAGAAGGGCTGTTGCTGTGTCTTGTTGACTTATGGTGACCCCATGAATTTCATAGAATTTCTTAGGCAACAAATAGAGGTGGTTTGCCATAGCTTTCATCTGAAATGGGCAGCATCTGATATTCTTTGGTGGTCTCTTATCCATGTACTAACCGAGGGGTTGGCATACCTTTTTTGGGGGGTGCCGGTTCTGCTGTCCCCC
>JAIPUX010001880.1:21639295-21658445 GCA_020142125.1 Phrynosoma platyrhinos
TCCCTAACCCTAACCCTAAAAGTGGACTCAATTTGCACTATTTCTCAGAGGTCCAACAAGATCTCTATATCTATTGTTGTGTGCCTTCAAGTTGTTTCCAGAGAGGAGGAGCTACATTACAACCTTCTGTCCAGGAAGAATGTCAAAATCTCCTCCATTTTGAGCATAACTAAGAAGCATGGATTTATATTATTATTATTTTTTAAAAAATAGTTTTTGGCTTTTAGTTGTTTGTGTCCTCCATTTTTATTGACTGTCCTACATTTGTCCCACATTTGTCCTACATTTTGGCTTACATTTTTGTCCTACATTTTTTCTACATTTTGTCCCAGTTTGGTGGTAGAGAATTATGGCAATCCTAGGTGCATGCTACAACTATTAGGAGGTATTTGAAAAAGTAATTGCAGCAAATGTTCTTCAGATACTATGCTTTTGTTTCGTCTTCTCTTCCTGAGATTTTTTTTTATTCTACCCTACTAAAATTCATTTCCCCACTCTCCCTCCCTACATTTTGTACAATTTACTCTATGACTCCTTGAACCCAGTACCAGCTTAACCTGGGTCCCATGTTTTCCACTCTTATTGCAATCCCTGCCAAAAAGAAAACGCACACGCAGACACTTTTCCAATTTGAATCTTAGAAGCCAGGGTATGTATGCAAATATCCTTTAATAATTTGCTCGGAGCAGCAAAACATTTCCTTGGCACACCAAAGGCACACGTGACTAGTTAAGAGGTTAGTGCTCTATTGATTAAAAACTGACTAAAGAGAATAAAACGGTGGACTGCAAGTGAGGAAGGAATTGTTGCACTTTTGAACACTCCTCTTAAAGGCAGCTCCTTTTTGTTTCACAGGGAAGGGTCTGCAAAAATGGATCGAGAGCCATATGTGACCTACTGGCCATATTTCATCCATTCTTGATACATACTCTCCAGCTGTCCTGATTTGACAGAGGCAGTAAGGATTAAGAAAGGTGTCATCCCACTTTTCTTCAGAGGCTTTTAAAATGTCCCAGTTTCTCTCAGATTTGAAGTACCGTAGTAACCGTGACATCAAAAATACTAATGTTAAAAGTTCAGGGCTTTTTTGGTTGGTTGGTTGATTTTTACCCCCATATCTTGTTTCAGGAATATGTAAAATCAGCATGGTGTTGTGGCTTTAGCATTGGACTATGACTCTGAAGATCAGAGTTTGATTCCCTGCTTGAGCACAAAAACCCAATGGATGATCTTGGGCAAGTCGCTCTTTCACAGCTTCAGAGGATGGCAATGACAAACTCCCTCTGAAGAAACTTCCGAAGAAAACCCTATGATAGGGTTGCCAAAAAAATGACCTGGAGGCAATCAACAACAACAAATACATACTATACACACACACACACACACACAGATGCACACACACACTGTATATGTATATATAGCACAAAAAGACACAAAACAGCTGCTGTCCCTAAAAATCAAGAATATGGACAACATGTCAGCCAAACTTGAGAGAGAGCAGGAAGCTGGTGTTGTTTCTGCCCTGCTAGCCAGCTAAGAAATGGTTAAGTATGTTCTTGACGTTGAAATGGTAACAGTCATCAGATGTGGTTGAACAGAGCAAGGGGGAAGTTCACATTTCTCTGTGCCTATTATTTTTTGAGCCTCTCTAGAGACCTCTGAAAGACTAGTCCACAGCAACACATGAAATATTTTTGAGAAGCAACATGTTTCCCCCCCTTGCCCTTTTTTTTTTCAAATGAAAAAGCCTTTAAGGCCAGCAAAAACAAAAAGCGTGTTGAAATAATGCACAGTAAGATCCGGAATCCCATTTGTTACACCAACCCATGAATACAAAGTTTTTTTAAAGGCCCACCTTGCTGGAACATCAGTCTGTCATTTAAAATAGTACAGGAAATTGTAACATTGAGGAATACACAAGAGAAACACAGCCCCCTCTCCACACTTTGCAAATGATTGTAAGACAGAGGATGAGAAAGTTCCTATTTTGGGGTTTCCAATTTGCAACGTCTCCAGCCAGCATGGGAATATCATTTATTTGTTTGTTTATTTACTGGATTTATTTCTTGTTTTTCCCCCAAAATGGGATTCAAGGTGGCTACAACTATGCATGATTTGATATGTGCAAAGATACCTCTTAAAAAGTGAATTTTCCTGAAGCCCTTTCATACTACACAATTATAGCTCTATGATTCCACTTTAACTGCCTCAGCAGCATCCTATGGAGTCCTGGGATTTGTGGTTTAGGGAGAGGTATTTAGAATTTTCAGCCAGAGAGCTGTAGTGCCTTCCCAAATTACAAAATGCATGAATCCATAGGATGCAGCCATGGCAATTAAAGTGGAATCATATTGTTATAACTATACAGTGTGAAAGAGCCCTTGGTTCCCTCCCTTGCTTACCATAAAGCAAGGCCACCTTCTCTCTCCCGTCCTTTGCAATAATTTTGATGGAAGTATTAGATAATGAGGAAATCGAAATAAAGATTTCCTGTGCCTTGGAGCAAATGTTGGTCAAAATAAAGACTGCGGTCAAGAGATAAGAAGACCAGGAATGGGAAGGGCAGCAATGAAAGAATTAGACATGATCCTAAAGTGTGAATACAATTGAACAGTTGAAGTTAGAATGGTCCAAGGTGTCATATTCCCCATCACCATGTACAGATGTGAGAGCTGGAGAGAGAAGAAAGCCAACAGGAAGAAAATCAGCTCATTTGAGATGTGGTGCTGGCGAAGAGTGCGAAGGATACTGTGGACAGCCAAAAAGACAAACAAAGGGGTCCTTGAACAGATTAAACCAGAACTCTCGCTGAAAGCCGAGATGACAAAACTGAAGCTATCATACTTTGGCCACATCATGAGAAGTGTAAAAAATATGATAATGCTAGGGAAGGTAGAAGGCAGTAGGAGGACCGCACACCAGATGGTAGACTCAGATCACAGGCCTGAATCTGCAGGACCTGAGCAAAGACAGAGGATGGGGGGCTTTGAGACATCTCATTCACAGGGTCACCATGATTGACTCAAGGGCAGTTAACAACAACAAACTCAAATGCTGAGTGTGTCCTTTAATTTGCCTATCTCTATCCACTGTGCTTTGGGTGAGCTCGGTCTTTTTATTTTTAATCACTCGCAAATTTATGCATCACAATTTATGCATACCTTTACAAATTCATGCATATAAGGTACGATCTTATGTTCTAGATATGGAAGAGTATTTGAAGAGAGTGGGAGATACACTGGCACAACATCAAGGATCTGTTGGTGCAATTGACTCACTACATAGTGGGTCAATTTTTTGACAGGTGACAAACTGCCCCCAAGTAGGAGTAGAGTAGACATTATCAGCCAATCAGGGATGAATATAAGTAGTATTTTGTTTTTTTTTTAAATATCCTAACATTCAGAGCTGATTTTCTCTTAGCTTGATCCTGGGGACAGGATTTTATATGGGAACATAATATGGTTCCACAATGGCTCCATTGCTCAAAGTACATACATTTAAACATAGTCTGCTGGCTGTACTTTGCAAGCCAGAAATCATAGCTTCCTATAGTTGGATGAGACCTCAAGGGCCATCCTTCCGGCAGGCTTACCCACCCGACCTAAAATAACACTAGACAATGATCCTCCGGGAAGGAAGACCTTCATTATCGCCTGGATTTGCTTTAGTAAATGTAATTGTTAATTTTATAGCTAATGTTAATGTTAATATTAATTTTATTGTCTTATTGTATTGGTAATTTTAATGTTTGTTTTAAAGAATTTTTATTGTAATTTTGTCATGTTTTTATTGCCATGTTTTAAACCTTGTTGTTTTATCTCTATTGCTGTACTCCCGCCTCGATCCATTGGGAGAGGCGGGATATACAAGTACCGGTAGTAATAATAATAATAATAATAATAATCCTTGAGACCTCCAGTCCAATCTCCTGCTATGTAGGAAAACACAATCAAAGCACCCTGACAGATGGCGATCCAACCTCCATTTTAAAACCTCCAAAGAAGGAGACTCCATCACGCTCGAGGGCAGCATGTTCCATCATAAAACAGCTCCTACCATCAGGACATTCTTCCTAATATTTAGGTGGAATCTCTTTTCCTGTAATTTGAATCCACTGCTCCATGTCCTAGTCTCTGAAGCAGTAGAAAACAAGCTTGCTTCATCCTCGATATGACATTCCTTCAAATATTTAGACATGGCTATCATATCACCTCTTAACCTTCTCTTCTCTAGGCTAAACATACCCATCTCCCTCAGCTATTCCTCATAGGACATGGTTTCCAGACCTGTCACCATTTTGGTTGCCCTCCTCTGGACATGCTTCCCCAGCTTGCCAATTGTGAAATATGAATTGTGGTACTCAAAACTGAACATATATTCCAGGTGAGGTCTGACCAATAGTAATAGTACTATTACTTCTCTCGGTCTAGAGACACTACACTCCTGTTGTCGCAGCCTAGGATTATACTGGCTTTTTAACTGCTGCATCACAGTGTTGACTCATGACTTGGCTTGTGATCTACTAATTCTCCCAGATCCCATTTGCATGAACTGTTGTCAAGCCAGGTGTCACCCATCCTTTATCTGAGCCATTCATTATTAGTGCCTAAGTTTAGTACCTTGCATTTCTCCCTGTTGAAATTCATTTTATTATTTTTTTCCCCAATTATCTAATCTGTTAATGTCATTTTGCATTCTGATCCTGACCTCTGGGGTATTAGCTAACCCACCTAATTTGATGTAATCTACAAATTGATAAGCACACCCTGTATTCCATCATCCAAGCGACCGATAAAGATGTTGAATAGAACTGGGCCCAGGACAGAACTCTGTGGCACCCAGCTAATCACTTCCCTCCCTTCCAGTTTACCTTCACAACCAAGGGAAGGCGAGAGAGAAACTAACCTGGACTATGGAGACCTCCAGCTTTGTTTTGAGGGCATGAAGCTTTGAAGAGAGAGAAGCAGCCAAGTCATCTCCATGGACCAGATTTGGAACTCCAGTGAGCCAAATTAGGCTCATGTGCTAATTCCTAGCAGCTAATGATTGTCTTCTGTGACAATCACGATAGAGTTACCTACCTTTTTGGACAAAAACTCTTAGAATATTCTTCGAAGTTCTGTGTTTGATGGTAAAATCATCCCTGAATTCACTAGGGCTTACTCCCACCTCTGTATGTACAGGATCACAGCCACAAACACCATGAAAGCACACAAGCACCATCTCCCCCCCCCCCCCCCCCCCCCCCCCCCCCCCCGGTCTCTCTCTGTGACATGAGGGAGCTGCTGAGCAATTACTCATGCTTTTCCTGCACCCTGACAAAATGCAAGCTGCTGCTCTGAGTAAGTCTGCCATGTCCTAGTTCCCTAGATTCTCGTATTGTGATTTGCATAATATGCAAATATCAGTGAAGTATATATTTGCAAGTGTTGTATCTGCAAAAAAATATATCTGTATATTTTAATATATTTTAGCCTTTAAAAATCATTTTTATACACTGTTTTGCATTTGCCAGATTGGTTTTATTGTATGCTGCCCTGAGACCTGATAGAGGGCAGGCTTTTGATTTTGTTGTTGTGTGCCTTCAAGTTATATTTTACTAATGGAGACTAGTCTAAGGCATTCACCTATCATGGGCTTTTCTTGGCAAGATTTGTTCAGAGGAGGTTTGCCATTGTCATCCTCTGAGGCTGAGAGAGTGTGACTTGCCCAAAGTCACCCAGTAGGTTTCTACTGCTTGCATCAGAATTGGGTTTTGAGATGTGTGTTGTCCAAATAGGATGATGCCAGAATGGTGGCCGAGGTGGAGGACGATGCAGACAAGGCCAGTGATGTAGCATCTCAGAAAGGATTAGTACTTCAGCACTGGGTTTGTTTATTTTCCAAAACAGGCTGTAGAACCGTACATACAAATGTGTGCTGAACATTTTTGTTAAACTTTCACAGACAAGAAAGCAACACCAGTCTCACTTTCCTCATGGTGATGATGGAAAATGCTCTGGATGACAACTTCCAGAATCCCCCAGCCAACACGGTCACTGCTCAACTTCACTCTCTTCTTGCCTTCTCTGTATTGTGGCCATGAGTGAAAAACAGTTTCCTTTAGAAACAGCTGCACAGTATATTACTATATCAAAAATGGCATTACATTCAACCCAAGGTTGCAACTCTGTGCTCCCTAGGAGAGTAGTTCTTAATCTGCAGAGAGAGAGAGAGAGAGAGAGAGATGGTGTGAGGTCCATGGACAAAAGGAGATTTGCCCTTGCAAGTTTTCTTCTTGAAGACATGGAAACTACTACAACTGACAGAAATAGTGCAAATTGAGTCCACTTTTAGGGTTAGGGTTAGTGCTAGGGAATCATGGGAATTGTTTTTCCCCCCTGAGACATTGAGTCTTCTCTGTCAGAGAACTCTGGTGCCACAATAAAATACAGTTCCCATGATTCCCTAACCCTAACCCTAAAAGTGGACTCAATTTGCACTATTTCTGGCAGTGTATTTCCTGGGGTCAGAATTTGGACTTTCACCTTTACATTGCTGACTGCATCATAGACAGAATATCAAGGACGGTAGAGGTGCCCACCATTCCATATGATAGGGTTGCCTTAGGGTCGCTGTAGATCGGAAGCAACTTAAAGGCACAGGACATAGACAGTCCCATCCATCATGGGGTTTTCTTGGCAAGCTTTGTTCAGAGGAGGTTTGCCATTGCCATCCTCTGAGGTTGAGAACAGTTCCAACCAAGCTGATTGTGGCCTTCAAACATCCTTCTTTGCAATCATAAATGTTTAGTCAGTGCAACATGGGAAACCACAGCAGCAAACCAGTAGCTGTTGGAGGAGATAGCATAGGATTGCCAAGAAGGATATTTTAAGGCAACAATCAACTTGGTTGGAACTCCAGCTAGACAGGATGGGTTGCTAGCAAGCAATAAAGCAATCCAGGAAAGGCTGATTCACCAACCGTTAGCATCATGTGACATGCATGGTGCAAGGACAATGCAATCCCATGCAAGACAGGCTGCCTCTTTCACTGCGTGAACTGCATCAGAAAGACATGTCATGAAAGCATGGGCTCTGACACCATTGGCTTTTCAGAAATGAAAAGCCTGACTCACCCTGCTTACTAAAATAAGTGCAGTAGGTGACCTGAAGGGAGGGGGGTATCGTGCCTAATAAGGTATTCACCACCCAATTGGAGGCCCAGTTGCTTATGGATCATGTTTCTTTCTCTCTGAGGCTGCTAAAGAAAGGGGATCCCCCTTGGAAGAGTCCTTCTTCCCAATCCCCTTGGGAAATATCTGGGCAGGGTTAGCATCTCAGCAGTGATAAACCAGGCAGGGCAGAAGGGCAAAGGGTTCATCTGAGCTGCCTTGCTCTATCCACATAGATGGGGGTAATGAAATATAGCCATTAGCTCTCTCTATATAAGTTGGACTCCCGAAATTTCAGAAGCAATCACCTGCCACATTTCCTGTATGCTGTCTCTTTCTGTATTGTGGCTTAGGCGGGAAAGGCCTCTGGGACTCAGGGTGCATCCACACTGTAAAAATAATGCAGTTTGACACCACTTTAACTGTCATGGCTCCAACCTACAGAATCCTGGGATTTGTAGTTTTGTGAGACACCTGCCATCTTTGGCAGAGAAGGCTAAAGATCTTTTCTGTGCGCGCATGTGTGTTGTGTACCTTCAAGTCATTTCCAACTTATGGCAACCTTAAAGTGAAACTGTAATGTTGGTTTTGGGTTTTTTTTTTTTTTTTTGCAAGATTTGTTCAGAAGAGGTTTGCCATTGCCTTCCCTTGAGGCCGAGAGCATGTGATTTGCCCAGTTGGCACCCATTGGTTTAAAACTACATATCCCAGGATTCCATAGGATGGAGCTATGACACTTAGGGCCTTTGCAGACTACCAGAAATAGTGCAAATTGAGTCCACTTTAACTGCCCTGGCTCAGTGCTAGGGAATCATGGGGATTGTATTTTTATTTGAGACATTGAGCCTTCTCTGCCAGAGAGCTCTGGTGCCACAATAAACTACAGTTCCCATGATTCCCTAGCACTGAGTCAGGGCAGTTAAAGTGGACTCAATTTTCACTATTTCTAGCAGTCTGTAAAGGCCCTTAAAGTGGTGTCAAACTGCATTATTTCTATAGGATAGGTGGACCGTCAGACTTCTAATTCAGTCCAGGGACTGTACCATATCAGCATGTGTGAGAGGAAAGAGCTTCAAAGGGCCTTTCCTTGAAAATGACAATCACTGTCATTACTTCTTAAATCCCTCTGATCCTACTGTCTGATAACACCACTCTCAGAGTGTGTTGGCCTTGGACAAGCTGAGAGAGAGTGACTTGTCCAAGGTCACCCAGTGGGTTTCCGTGGTTAAGGGGGGTTTCCAACCTTGATCTCCATAACAACTGCCACTGTAGTTTGCTGTCACACTGTAGAAATAAAGCAGTTTGACATAGCTTTAACTGTCATGACTCCATTGTATGGAATCCTGGGATTTGTAGTTTGTTGTGGCACCAGAGCTCTCTGACCGAGAAGGCTAAATATCTCACAAAGCTACAAACACCAGAATTTAATAAGATTGAGCCATGGCAGTTAAAAGTAGTGATCCCTCCCATTTAAACGTATATTTACAAAATGTGTTTTCCCACAAAACACATATTTACTAAACACATTTCCTCTCAAAATTAAAAAAAGCAGTTTTATAAGGATTTGGAACAGAGGATTGCATCAACATTCAGGAAGTATAAAAGCTAAGGGGATAACTAGTTTACAATCTGTCCATCTGTCTTGGGAACAGCAGATCATATCAGTTTATGCCAGAATGGAAAAATATCTCTTTCCTTAAGCATCTGTCCCTGCATCAGACTTAAAATAAAATAAAATAAAATAAAATAAAATAATAAAAACAAAATCCTATCCATGTATGATTACATAATTGAATTTTTTCTAGTTAAAAAAAAGGAAAGCTAATAACTCACAGTCAGCATTATTTGTGTTACGTGGCACCAAGGAAATTCCTTTGTACAAGGGCTGGATCATTGCCTATCTATCATAGCACTGACAGTAGCTCTTGTGGGTCTCTGATAGAAGTCTTTCTCCCTACCTAGGAAAAAATTACCTTTTTTGGATTACAGTTTTGCAGCCGGCATGGCCAGTAGAAAATTTGTCCATTTTTTGGACCAAGGTAGGCAATTGCATTCTCACTGGTAGGCCAGATTCACTCATCTATGTGTGAATTCCCCCCCCCCCCAGCTATGGCCAAAAGCATCCTGGAGCTGCTTTTTCTCCATTCTTGCCCTGGAGATGATAAGGATTGAATCTGATGCCTTTTCCATGTGCTCTACCACTAATACACTGTAATGTACCAATTGTTATTGTTGTGTGCTTTCAGGTTGTTTCCGACTTACGGCAACCCTAAGGCAAATCTATTACTGGATTTTCTTGGCAAGATTTGTTCAGTGGCAATTTGCCATTGCCTTCCCCTGTGGCTGACTGGCAGAAAGCCTCTGGAGTTGTACCTGTATTGGGGAGGAGGTTTTGAACATCCAAACTACATAGCTCCTGTCCTGGTGTGTGTGTGTGTGTGTGTATATATATATATATATATATATATATATATATATATATATATTCCCATGAAGTTTCAGGATCAATAGGGCAGAAAGTATTTTAAAAATAAAAATCTCAGGAGATCCAGATATTGGCAGGTAGACAGCATGGTGTAGTGGTTTGAGTGTGACTTTAGAGACCAGAGTTCAATTCCCAGTTTGCCCATGAAACCCACTGGGTGACTTTGGGCAAGTCACATACTCTCAGCCTCAGGGGAAGGTTATGGCAAATCTCCACTGAACATATCTTGCTAAGAAAACCCCAGGATAGGATCACCTTAGGGTCACCATAAGTCGGAAACTACTTGAAGGCACACAACATACACACAACTTTCCATGCCTGGTTCCATTGCCATTGTCCCTCCTGCAATCTGGGAGAAGATGGGGAGGGAAGGGAATCCCACCCACACCACCATTCACCACCTTTCCAGCAGGACATCCTCTCCCATGTACTTATGGCATGACTGGATTTGGGGGTGGGAACAACCACTATGAAGTATACAGCATAGAAACAGAATATCCTGATATTTGCTGGGCTTATTAGCCATCTAGTGGAGCCCAGTAAGACCACATTTGGCTAACCCAGAAATCAACATTTTGCCTGCATGCAAAGTATCTGTGATTTTCCAAGTAATTAGGTTGATGTATCCCAAATCCTATTTGATCTTGGTAGTTAAGCAGGGTCAGCCATGGTTAATACTTGGATGCAAGACCACCAATGAATACTGGGTACTGTGGGGTATATTTCAGAGAAGGTAACTGGCCAAACCACCTCTGAGAATTCCTTGCCTAAGAAAACCCTTTGAAATTCATGGAGTTGCCATAAGTCAACAGGTGACTTGAAGCCACATAAACACAGGCACATCTTCCAATCTATAACCCTTTGTCTGTGTGGTTCCCTCATCCCTAGTTGCCATAGTTGTGGATAATGGTAGCTGTAGCCCAATACATCTGGAGAGCCACAAGTTGGAAAAGTCTGTGTTAAAGAGATATTGATTGGTTTCCATAGCAGTATAGTATGGTGGTTAGTGCTGGACTGAGACTTGGGAGATTCAAAGTCTAGTACTCATTGAGCCTCAAACCTCCCTGGGTGATCTGGAGCTAGTCCCTTTTTTTCAGCCTGAGCTGCTTCACAGGGTTGTTGGGAGGATGAAAGCCATGTATGCCATCTTGAGCTTTTGGGTGAAAGGCAGGATATGAAGACAATAAATAAACAGATTAGCCGGTGCGGTGTATTGGTCTGAGTGTTAGACACAGAATCTGGGGTTTTGTTGTTGTTGAGTGCCTTCAGGTTGTTTCCCATTTATGGCAACCCTAAGGCAAACCTATCATGGGGTTTTCCTGACAAGGGGATTTCAGAGAGGGGTTTGCTCTTGCCTTCCTCTAGAGTGTGTGGCTTGCCCATGGTCAAGCTGGGATTCAAACCATGGTCTTCAGAAACTCTCAAACCACTACATCATGGGTAGGCATCCTTTCCCCTTTAAAGGCCGAGGGACTTCAGCTCCCAGGAGCCTCAGCCATGTTGGCCAATAGTCCCATGTTGGCCAATAGCTCCTAGGATTCTGGGAGCTGAAGTCCCTCGGCCCTTAAAGGGGAAAGGTTGCCTACCCCTGCACTACATCATGCTTGCTCACACAGGATCAGGGTTCAAATGCCCATTCAGCCATGGAAACCATCTGGGGGACCTGGGGTAAATCCCCACACTCTCAGCCTTAGAGGAAGGCAATGGCAAACCTGTTCTGAAGCATCCACATGAAGCATGCCAATGAAAATCCACATGAAGCATGCCAACAAAACCTTACAATAGGGTTGGTCATAAATTGGAGCCAAAGTGAAGCTACATAATAACAACAACAACACAGATAAGAGTAGGGTTCAACCTTGTATGCAGCAGGCAGGCACGTCTCTGTGTGAAATGGGTGTCAGTCCTAAGAGAAAAGGTCTGGTACCTGTCTTTGTGGAACTGCCTGGGATTTCTTATGTTTTTTTACTAGGTGTTAAGCTAAGAGCTTCTGAAGCAATTGTTTAAAAAGAATGATGAGTAGTCAAGATTTTCTAAATACATCCTAGTCAGCTCTGAGATGACTCATACAAAAGTCTGTGAATTTGCTCGTAAGTGGCAGGAACTTGTGAAGCAACTGAAACAAAAAACGTGTAGTAAGAATTTAAACCTAGGTGGGGAACACACTCATCTGATAGGCTATAAAAGGGTTGTCCCATGTGACATTTGTCACGTATTCACAATGAGCCATTAAGACTGCTCTACTACCTGGAGGTAATTCTGCTAAGCTCAGTTCAGTGACTTTTACATCCTTTGAAAACTGATTGGTTAATGTTCTTTTCTGCATTTGTCTCTGATGAATGGCTAGACCCAAAGTGGAGAACCTGTGACTTTTCAGGTGGTGTGGGACTCAAACTCCCATTAGCCCCAGCCTGCAGGGTCAGCAGTCAGGGATGACAGAAGTTGTTGTTGTCCTTCAGCATCTGGGGGAACAGATTCCCTACTCTGTGGTAGTCGGACTTTCAAAATGCTTTCGCCAAATAACAGTAATAACAATAATATTGGTCAGAATCCTCGGTCATAGTGTACGTTAGATACTTTTATGTATACTTAGCTACATAGCAGAGGCACCAGGAAACCATGTTCCATGCACCTGAGGAAGTAGACCAAGCCTACAAAAGTTTATGCTACAACCATTAGTCTCAAAGGTGTTACAACATCCCTTTGCATACTGATATTCCATCCAGCCTAACACAGCCGTATCTCTGAATTCTAAGAAATTAGTGAATTACATTAGTGAATTACAAAGATGGGCAACAGGTCACTGGCAAGAGTATCTTGATGTGCATCAGCACTCCTTAGCCAGTGTCTTGATACACAAGAGGACCAATGCCAATGTATATCACTCCCATTGTGTATTGATCCCAATGCAGATCAATCACTTTGTGGGCTCTCCTATGTAGCAATGTAAAAGCAGCACATTACTAATAAATATGGACATTATGGAATTGCCCAATTCTAATTCCCGCATACATACCGTAAGTCCACTTACGGAGATTCCTGCCCTCAACAGGAATCCAGCAATCATTAATAAAGAACAGTGATCTTTGTTAGCCACGAAAATCCACATGAAAAATCCATATGAGGGCGAGACCTTTACTAGGCCATCCTGAAAGCACACTATTTTGTAGTTGGCCTAATAAGCACATTACCTTAAAATGCTTTTGGAATTTTCTCTCATTAGGATTCCTGAGCAAACACAGCAGTCATGGGTTAACAGGGAAGGTCATTTTATGGGTCAGTAACCAGTTAAAGTCTGTAAAGAGAGCAGGGGGAAATGGGCATTTATCACAATTGATGGAGGTAAACAGTGGGGTGCTCCAAGGATCTTTACTAACATCAGTATTTTACCCCATAAATTAGGGGTGAGCAATGAAGTGACTATATTTTCTGATAACACCAAATTATTTAGGATGGCTAAGATTTTTAAAAATGGAAATAAAAGGGAAGAACCTCAGAAAAATCTCTCCAAGCTGGGGGAAACAGATATTAAAACTGTCAGCTGGAAGTCATTGTAATCAAATGTAAAGTGGAGTATAAGGGACAAAGAATCCTAGCCTCATATATCATTCATTGGGGTGTAACTCAGGATTACTTGACCAGAAAAGGCATCTTAGTATTGTGATGACTAGTTCAATGAAGACATGGGCTGAGGGTCACAAATCCCCTAAAGCTGCTGATATGATCATATCGTCCCACAAATCTATAGCATGACTACACCTGGAATACAGTGTCACCAAACTCAAGAACAATGCTGTAATGTTAGAGAAAGTATGGAAAGGCTCACTGAACTCTAAGGTGACCCTATCACAGGGTTTTCTGAGGCTAAATGCAGCACTCTAATAAATAAAGAAAGAAAGGGAGGGAAGAGAACAGAGGCTGCATCTACATTGCAGAATTAGTGCAGTTAGACACCTCTTTAATTGCCATGCTCATTGCTATGGCATTCTGGAATTTGTAGTTTTGTGGTAATTTTAATGTTCTCTGTCAGAGCATTCTGGTGCCACAATAAAATACAAATCCCAGAATTCCACAGGATGGAAGATAAGCAAATAAAGTGGTATCAAACTGCATTGATTCTGCAGTGTGGCAGCAGCCATATTGTTCAAATATGTCTCAGGATTAAAAAGAAATCCACCCAATGTTGAAAAAAAAAGTTGTTTCAGTGCAGGCCTGTGTTACTAGTGCTCATGGTAGTGAATTAGTTTTCCAGTTTCTAATCTTAACATTATTACACTAATTGTCAGACATTCCAAGTTCTTAATTTGGGTTGATCTGGAGTTCCAGCTGAATATTCTCTCCACCACATATATGTCTCTATGGAGTTTATCACACGGGGGAAATCCCGTGCAGAAACGAGATTTAAAAGGTGGGGGAAACCTGCAAAAGCGGGCAGATTTTCACACACACTGCTGTTAAAACGGGGTTAACCCAAACAGAAAATAGTTAGAAACTGCTTCTTTTTACTTTCGGGATTTTCCGAAAGTAAAAAGAAGCAGTTTCTGACTACTTTCCATTCGGGTTAACACCATTTTAACAGCGATGTCGTCTGAAAATCTAACCGCTTTTGCATTTTTTTTTCTAATTTAAAGCCCCATTTCCGCACGGGATTTCCCCCATGTGAGAAACTCCTATGTGTGCATGCACATGTCTTCAAGTCACCTGTTGACTTATGGCGACTCCATGAATTTCATAGGATTTTCTCAGGAAAGGAACACTTAAAGGTGGTTTTGCCAATTCCTTCTGAAATATAGCCTACAGCACCTGGTATTCATTTGCCGTCTCCCTTCAATATACTAACCAGAGATGACTTTTCTTAATTTTGGAGATCGGATGGGATCTGATGCCTTAAGGGTTACATAAATTCAATGTAATTCTTTCAGAAATATAGAGGGGTTGCCGACTGCCAGAAATAGTGCAAATTGAGTCCACTTTAAGGGTTAGGGTTAGTGCTAGGGAATCATGGGAATTGTTTTTTTCCCCCTGAGACATTGAGCCTTCTCTGTCAGAGAGCTCTGGTGCCACAATAAAATACAGTTCCCATGAATCCCTAACCCTAACCCTAACCCTTAAAGTGGACTCAGTTTGCACTATTTCTGGCAGTCTGCAAAGGCCCATAGTCTAAACTTGAGAATTTGGGTTCTAGAGACTGCACAGTTTAATGAAACTAAACCACTATGCTGAGCCAGCCTTGCAAGGTCTGACAGCATATGGATGTCATTTGGTGATTCAAGATGAATTACTGGTGGGAGTGTAGATGAGATGGGAGGGCTCATCTGAATCACCTGATCATGGGCCAACACCGGCAGCAGTGCCCATACAGGTGTGAATGTGCACTTGTGCAATGAATTTGTATTAGTGTGATATACTGATGGTATTGTATGAATATGTGGTTGTGCAATCAGTTTGCATGTTTACAAGTTGGATGATCCGGGTGGGAAGAGACCAACAGTTCACCTATTTATGTCCCTCCCTTCTCCCTGCATCATAGTGTGCAGTTTGCATGACTAGGGGATTCTCCAAAGTTTCCAGTCTGATCTGGAGTAAAAGGGGACTCTTTTACTCCAGAGAATTGTCCCTGGAGCACAGATTGGGCCTGTGTTTTACCTGTCTTAGCCCTATGTGTCATCCAAATAGATAAATGTGGGAACATTTCTTTTTCTCTGTGCAGACATCACCCTAGTGGTTTCTATGGCTGTAAGCTTTCACTCAAGCTTTAAAGGGACTGTCTGAAGTGCAGAACTCTAAATAGTTTCAGCACCTTGCTTAGCTCCTTTAAAGTCTAGACCAGGGACCGGCAACCTACGGCCCGGGGGCCGGTTAAGCCCCAGGTCCCTGGACTTACCGGCCCAGGCGGAAGGTTGCCGCCGCTGCTGCGCGCCACCGCCGTGCATTTTTGCCGCCGTGCGGCTGCGTGTGCTGTGACCGCCATTTTGGAAATCAAAATGGCAGCCGTGATGCATTTGCGCATGCGCAGTACTCCCACACATGTGTAAATGAGTCGCGGCCGCCATTTTGGAAATAAAAATTGTGGTTGCGACTCGTTTGAGCATGCGCAGGAATACTGTGCATGCACAAACGCGTCGTGAACGCCATTTTGATTTCCAAAATGGCAGCGGCGGTGTGCGCGGCGGCGGCTGCGTGGTGGCGGTAGCGGCAGCGTGCGCGGGGTGGCAGCGCGCGCAGGAGGTGCATGTGCATGCGCACACCGCCTTTCCCCCCCCTCTGTCCAGCGGCAGGAGGGACTTTGCGGGACCAACCCCAAGGTAAAAAAGGTTGCCTACCCCTGGTCTAGACTAAACCTGGGTGCAAATTTGCTGCCCTATTGGCACAGAACCCACTGGCTATCTTGTTTTACATGGCTTGAGCTGATCTTGGCTAGAGGCCCAAAGGCAGAAGACAAATATTGTAATTACAAAATATGCACATTTAAAAGTGACTGTTTTCTTTAGAACAATTCCCTACAAGTGTTGTCTTAAATCTTGGGTTAGTTAGTGTGTGTGTGTGTGTGTGTGTGTGTGTATATATATATATTACAACTCCCAGTCCTCCAGCCATTATCCAGAAATCTTTGACTAAATGAAGAACTTTAGTTTGAGAACACTGGTATCTTGAAAGAAAAAACAAACAAGTGTGTGTGTGTAGGGGGGAGAACCAGCCATGGGGGTGGGTGTGTTTGCATAGCACAAAAAGTAACTCAGTCCAGGCACCACACCATCAGCTCAGCCTATTTTGAGTCAAGAGAGATGGGAGCCACTCCTAAGGAGAGGGCAAACAAACCATTATGAGGAAATTAGTCACTTGGAACGTCTCAACAGGTGAGGAATGAATGCGCCCATTCACGTGAGCCCTTCCCTTGCAACTCTCCCAGGAAGGGTGTTTATGATACCAGTCAGGGCACAATCCTGGCAATGACAACAGGACAACACACACCGAGACCTGGAGTCATTGCAAAGACCTATGTCTTTTCGTTGTTGTGTGCTGTTTGTTCATTTGTGTAATACCTGGGAGGGGAGGCAATGGAGTACATGCCTTGAAGGCATAAGGCCTGCATTTCAATCATCAGCCACAATTGAGTCTCCAGTTGTTGTTGGACTATAATTCCCATCATCCTTAGTATGTATGGTTAATGGTCAGCCATGGTGGGAGTCAAATATATTGAACAGCAGTTGGGAACCCAAGAATGAGAAAGGCTGTATTAATGGATTCTAGATCAAGTAGGGTTAGGAAAAACTAAAGAGATCTGTGATTGTGTCTCCAGTCTCCTAATTTATAATTTCAGCTCTCTTGCCTGTGCTGCTTCCTCAATTTAAATGTTGCCCTTCCTCAAGCATGGGCCAACGTTGTTGAATGGTTTTTGTGTGTTAGACTAGGGACGTTATTACACGTGGGCCAGAAAGCGAAAATAAAAGTGGAAATGAGGCATTCCGAAAATAAACCGAAAATAAACTTGTTTCCGCAAACGTCATTACCTTAATTGCGAATTTACAGCAAGTGCAATGAACGTCCACACACAAGCGAAAATATCCCGTAAATGTAGTAGAAATGAGCCTCTTGCACATGCGCAGATAGAGGAATGAGCCTCTTGCACATGCGCAGATTGAGGAATGAGCCTCTTGCACATGCGCAGATAGAGGAATGCTCACGGGAACCATGGGTAATGACGGGGAAATGCTCCCCAATACATATTTGCCAATCACATTTGCAGTAAATGCGGAATCACCCTCATCGCGCAATTGCATTTCCTCAAGAAACTGAAGATCAAAAGATCTCGGATCTTTCCACTTTCTGTCGGGGTTCTGTCGGGGTTCTGTGTGATGTCGTGTGAAAACACGGGCCAATAATCCAGTATTGTTCGGGATTTCGTGTGGATTTTGTTTGGATTGGGCCCCGTGTGATAACGTTGTAGGACATGGGGAGACCAAGGTTCGAATCCTGGCTTGGTCATGTAAACCCACTGGGTGACCTTGGGGAAGTCACACACTCTCAGCCTTAGAGGATGGCAATGGCAAACTCTCTCTGAAGAAACTTGCCAGGAAAACCCTATGATTGGGTTTGCCTTAGGGTCATCATTAGTCAGAAATTACTTGAAAGCACACAAGAACAAGAACAACTTCCTCATGCTACTAGTTGCTCCTTAGAGAGAATATACAGATACATGTTACATGTCTGTTTCTCTAAAGTGAAAAGTTTTGGGTTGTTGGGTGGCAAGCATGGAAAAGTTCCTTTTTTTGGACTATAGCTCCCAGAATCTCGCAGCCAGTGTTAGAATAAGCAGGAAATACTTGTTTTAGTGTCTCCCTCTCTTCTCCATTTGTGGTTGCATTTTTGCAGCAGAGCATTAAAGTCATTTAAAGAAAGCATTTGCTGCTGGCTTCAGTCGCTTTTAATGGTTTGCCACTGAAATTCAGCAGGACAGTTTTGAGGAGAACATTTTGGGGTGCAGCTTGTTGACCATGTATTGCCAATCTACATCAGCACTTTCGTCCTGAGACCCTGGAAAACTGCTGCCTTATTCTATATAGACCTTCCTGGGCTATATAGAACAACAAACTGCCACCATACAGGATTGCTGTATCATTTACAAACAACACAGAGATACTATTCTGCATTCACAGAGAAGCCAGCCTACAAATAGCTATTTTGGAACAATGTGACTCTGCCAATTCCTGCCTGCATCTAGTTGTTTCCAATATAAACCTTCCTTTGTTTTCCTCACATTTTCCAAACCTCAACACAATTGTTCAAGCACACACCTGAAACTGTATAAACATTTTTAAAAGTATGGGATTTGGAGGTTGCATTTAGATTTGTTCTTAAAGATCTTTTGTTGTTATATGCCTTCAAGTAAATTCCAACTTATGACTATCCTGTCACAGTATTTTCTTAGCAAGATGCTTTCATAGGGTCTTAGACTGAGAGAGTGTGACTTGCCTACCATCATCCACTTGATTTCCATGGCCAAGCAAGAATTCAAACGCTAGTCTTCCATACTTCTGGCCAGCACTGAAACCATTACATCACACTGACTCTCTAAACCAGGGGTCCCCAAACTTTTTGATCTGGGGGCCGGTTCGCTGGCCCCCAGATCTGATGCCCGGAGTGCATGACTCTGGGCGCCATTTTGGAACATGGGCTGTAGTTTGGGGACCCCTGCTCTAAACATTTTAGAGATTGTTAAAACACATTGAGCAAAGCTGTGGGATTGAATAAGAGTGGGCCCTTGTAGTGGTCCAACAATAGGTTGATCTGCGGACTTTAGCATGGGGTTTGGGGTGTGTATCTCTGTGCTGTGATGAAACATATCATCTGCTGATTTCTGTACTCCACACAAGAGCAAGGTTGAACATCTTTCTCTGATTATTTGGCTACTCTATGTTGTTTTTGTGATGCCTTCAAGTTGTTTCCAACTTATGGCAACACTAAGGCAAACCTATCATAGGACGTTATCACACGTGGGCCAGAAAGCG
>JAIPUX010001880.1:21684712-21718144 GCA_020142125.1 Phrynosoma platyrhinos
GTGTGATAACGTCCTATGACTTGCCCAAAGTCATCCGCTGGGCTTCCATAGCTGAAGGGGGATTTGAACCCTGGTCTTCTGGAGTCCTACTCCAGCACTCAAAACCCAACACCATGCTGGGTCTCTGCTTCCTGAGGTAGAGCAGCAAATGCAACCTCCTCAAGTCAAGGTACTTAGTCTCCAAAGACTGCCAGATTATTATGGTGCATGAGAGAGAAAATACCGCAAGCAGCGTTCCATTAAAAAGTACAATAACTAACAACTCACTGCCCTTTTTCTAACATCCAGAACCCACTGGCTGAAGCAACTAATGGCGATCCCTGGCGAAGCAGCTTCTGGATTTCGTTTGGCGGCTTTCCTAGCAGGTTGTCTCCCAGGCTTTGCCTCACATTTTTTCCCTTTTGCTTATATTTTAATTCAGCTTCAGCTGGGCTTCAGCCAACCAGGAAGTGCGTCTTACTTCAAGGCAACTATATTTCCTCTCTGAACAAAGGCAGATCAGATGTCTGCTTCTCCACCCTTCCAGGACCAAGCAAACTGAGGAACAGGTCCTAAGGCTACTTCCTGATTAGTTTTGGCTGTCACACTGTAGTGCATTTAATAAGGATCTGAATATCCCACCCTGATGAGGAATTGGCAGCAACAACGTCATACAGAAGAGAGAGATTCACTGCTAGAAAAATCCCAACATCACCATGATTTCAACTTTGGTGGAAACCGGCACGAACCTTTCTTGCTCATGCCTCACTGGAATGGCCAGGACCAGAGCTGGAAGAATTACTTTTTGTGGACTTCTATTCTCAGAAGCTTGTGGGGGATTCTAGGCATTTCCTAGCGTGCATCTACACTGTAGAAGTAATGCAGTTTGATACCCCTTTAAGTGCTATAGCTCCACCCTATAGAATCCTGGGAGGTGTAGTTTTATAACGTCTTTAGCCTCTGCCAAAGAGTGCTGGTGCCTCACAAAATAACAAATCCTAGGATTCTGTAAGATGGAATTATGGCAGTTAAAGTGTTATCAAACTGCTTTATATCTACAATGTAGATGCACTAATAGTCTAGAAACTCCTGCCCTGGAATGGTGTGACAGGAGTGACAGAGTCCAGTAATAGTATGAGGTTTTAGACAAGTTATTCCAATAACTATGGATATCTCAACATTTCTTCAGTTAATGGATTGGACTCATTGGTAGCCACCTTGGACTTGAGATAAAATATTTAACATGACAAAGAAGGGGATTAATGATGTCCAAAATGGGAGCACACCAGGCGTGTAGCTACATGCGTGGGAAAAATTAGGGCATTACCTTCCAATAAGAATTACCCCCCCCCAGTGAAATTTTCCTTCACTCCCCAAATTTCTAGCATTGCAGTATCATAAAGCTTTAGATGTTTTTTAAAAAAACATTTTAGCTTTCTTTTCTTTTCTTTCTTTCTTTCTTTCTTTCTTTCTTTCTTTCTTTCTTTCTTTCTCTTTCTCCCCAAAACAAAGTTATATATTTAAATGTGAAGAATGTGAGAGACAAAATAAAGAGGTTGTAGCACCTCTCCTCCAAAGAAAGGTTACAAAATCTTGGGGTTCTTTTAGCTTATGAAAAGAATGGTTGGGAAAACAAGTCAGAGGTATATGTAATTATAAACTGTATAGCGAAAGTGGTAAGGGAGATGCTTTTCTCATTTTTAATTTTGAAACCTCTGGTTATCCATTGAAGATGAATGGTGGGAGATTCAGGACAGATAAAAGGAATATTCAAAGACATGGCTATGTTAGTCTATAGCAGTATACGATGGGATCTTGTAGCAAGTTTGGGGTTGTCCACTTCCCACAGCTGAGTGTCATCTAGATTAGACAATGCAGGCCAAATTCCTTAGAGTAGGATTGGGACAAAAAAGGGGGGGCCCTGGGGATTCCCCACCAACTGTGTCAGTGTCTCCTTTAAATGTTGAGGAACTGCTTAGCTCAAGGAAGTTCATGAGAGGTTGGGGAACTTGAGGATCATTTCCACCTATTTATACTGGTACTAACTGCTGGAGGACTCCAAGTCTGGTGAATAAAGATTTTTACTGGAAATATGTAAAAGTGCAATCAAACACACAATAATAATTCAAACAGCAACACCATACAGAGCTAGCTGAAACAGAAATATGGAAATTGCATAGTGGAGGCTTAGGGTTGTAGAGGGCTGATATTTACCTGTCCTGAAGAGGAGACTGTACAAAGTGAAGTGTGGCTCAAACAGGGTCTGAGGGTTATACAGCAAGTGAAAGAAGCTCTGTGTGCAAGGAGGCTAGGTTTGGGACTGATACTTATGTCTGAGATCCAAGCCTTGAGAGGTGCTAGGTGCTATCTTGCAATGTAACAAAGACCTGATGGTCTTCCCAGCGAATTGATGGGATTCCAGAATGATGGCTTTAACTTCAGATTAACAAAAACACTGATTGGATTTAGGACAACCCCACAATGGATAGGGTAGTTGGCTGGGAAAATGGCAGGGGGTAGATAGGAAGTGTTGGCTTAGGGCCTTTGCAGACTGCCAGAAATAGTGCAAATTGATTCCACTTTAAGGGTTAGGGTTAGTGCTAGGGAATCAAGGGAATTGGTTTTTTCCCCCTGAGACATTGAGCCTTCTCTGTCAGAGAACTCTGGTGCCACAATAAAATACAGTTCCCATGATTCCCTAACCCTAACCCTAACCCTTAAAGTGGACTCAATTTGCATTATTTCTAGCAGTCTGCAAAGGGCCTTACTTGCCTTTGCCATCGTTTTTAATGCAAGAGGATAAGTGGAGAGTCTGGGAGGAGGATGGAGCAATCAGCAAACCCATTTACCTTTTATCTTGGTATTAACTGGGTCCCTCACACATGTCTTTTGGTCTATATGCCCTTCCAATGGCAAAATTTCCTGGCGTTCCAAAGGTCATTGTGACCTCTTTAAAACATACCTAGCTCTATATATGAAAATATCAAAATATGGAAGCCCCAAATAGAGTTTGGAGTATGTTGGGTATGCTAATAAACTGGAACTCACTGATAAAAGAGATGGTGATGGCTGCCAACCTGGATGGCTTTAAAAGAGCACTGGATAAATTAATGTAGGATGTGGCCATCAGTGGCTACTAGTCATGATGAATATACATTCCCTCCAGTACTAGAGACAACATATATCTGTATATCAGTTTCTGGAGACTATGAAGGGATTGACCCACTCAATGGGCTCCTCATAGGTAACTAGTTGGCCACTGGGTTAATAGACTGGCCTTTGATTTGATCCAACAGAGCTCTTCTCATATTCCTGCAAAGTTCCTACCTTGCTTTTGGTCATTTTAATATTAGCATGGTAGGCAAAAGGTAAATAGATGAGCTTACCCTGTTGCTGCACAGAAAGAAAGATACTGAAAGAACTTCACCTGATTAATTTCTGCCTGACCCATGCTTGTTAAAGGCACAGAGATGCTTCCAGGGGGAAAAGTGCCAGCTGAGTCACATAACTGGCCTAATTCTTCTTCTCTCTCTTTTTTTTTTTTTTAGGGTCATTTCAACCATTTTTCTGAAGTGGAGGGAGAACCAGCAGCCACCCTCAAACAACTGTAGGTAGAATTGATGTTTTCAGTCCTAATTTTCCATCTCTAGTTGAATGGCCGGCAGCCAAGAACACCCACTTTATTTACATTCCATCTGCTCCTCCTGTTTTTCAGTAACAGCTTGGTGTAACAGTCTGTAGTTTCAGCTTTAGGCAGCTGGAGAATACACTCTCCCCCAGCATCACATCCTTTGTATTTAAACATCTTTATTAATGGCTTCAAGGAGGTGAGCAAACAGCACGAGAAGTTCTCAGGGCCAAGTAGAGCCAACCTACTTTACTTCTGGCTATCAGCTGCATATCGCAGGTGGAAGGGGAAGGCACAGGGAAATTTGCAAATCATGAAGGAGAACATTTCTTCTCACACTTCAGATGGAGGAAATACTTCCAAATACATTTGTGTGGGAACTATGGACTCACCATAAGACAACAGGCAACTTGAAAGTGCATGCATGCATATGCGCATGTACGCACACACTAAAAATATGGAATAAGATAAATAAAATAAAATAATAATATACAATAAAATAAAATGAAATATTTTTCATGAATAATTCACACATTATTTTAATAAAGTATTTTATTTTATCTATTTCATATTTTTACTTTATTTTACTATTTCATTTCATTTTATATTCTTTTATTTATATATTTATTCATTTGTATTTCATTTTATTTTAATGTTATATTGTATTATAGTTATTTTCATTATTTTATATTTCATTGTATGTATTATTATTATTTTAGTTATTTTGTATTTTATTCTATTTTTATTATTTCTATATTTGTTTAATTTTATACTTTATTTTATTTCATGTTTTATTTTATATTCTTTTATTTTCACTTTGATTATATTGATATTATTTATTTTATTTTACCTTATTTTTATTTTGTTTAATTCAATTTTATTTTGCTTATTTTATATTTTATAAATTTATTTTTAATTTAAATGTCATTTTTATTTATTTCATTTGATTATATATTTAATGTTATTGTTAATTATTTTATCTTTATAATTTAAAATGACAATGAAATAATTATGAAATAAGTTAAATGGTATACACAAAAAATAAAATAAGATAAATAATATCAAAGTAGATATAAAATAAAAAATAAAATAAAAATAAAATAAAGTAAAAATATGACATAAATTAATATAATAAAATAAAAAATAAAAAGTTTAAAATAAAATAAACTAAGTAAATAATGAATACATAAAATGAATAAATGGAATAATATTACATATAATAGGATAAAAAATTAAAATGTAAAAATAAAGAAATAATTTAAAATATAAAATAATCAAAGTGGCCAGGTGCCCAGTTTTGAATCAGACACTGTGATGGGGATCTGCTCCCTAGCAGGATAGATGGATGGAGGTATGGGACATGTGGGGCCTTGCCATGGAGTTTCGTGGAAATTCAGTTTGACCTGCGTTAAGGTCCTTTTACCCCAAGATCAGGCCAGATCCACTGGATCCATGTCTGGTCTGCAAGGATCTGACCCAATCCTGGCCCCAGGGGTTTGGCCTGCATTGTCCAAACAGGATGATGTGAGGCTGGGAGGGACACAGACATTTTGGCCCATGTGGACAGCCCATCAGGAATGCCTTCCCTAAACCAGCATCCAGGAATGCTTTGCAGGATCAAAGGCTTTGGGGCTCACCTGGGTCGGCACAAGGACGGGCAGGTGTTTTATATGCCTGTCCCTGTACTGACCTGGGGGCTGCTACTGGCACATGCTTCTTACCTTGCATTGCTGTCACCTGTACTCAGAAACCCCTCTGAGCTCTTTACCCTTGGTCAGACCAGATCCTCTGGATCCCTGCCTGTACTTGCTATCCTGCTCCCAGTGCTCAACTGGATTAATCCCTGGGTTGGTGACAGTGCTGGTGGCACACTGGTTAACGCTGGTATTGCAGTGCTGTGAGTTCGATCTTGCAGGGCTCCAGGATCCACTCAGCCTTTCTTCCTTTCGTAGGTCAGTAAAATGAGAACCCAGCTTGTTGGGGGCAATTGGCTTACACATCGTAAAATGCTTAGGGAGTTCTAGTTCACTGATAAGTGATATAGAAATGTACTTGCTATTGCTATTGGTGTGGGGATGGGCAGGTATTCAAACACCTGTCTCCCACAGCGATCCAAGACCCAGGGCCACTCCTTATCTTACCAGCATGTGAACAATCTGAGAAGCCCCCCAGTCGCCCCATCTGATGTGGAAACGGGGTGCCTGGCTGCACCCACGTGGCCAGGTGCCCCGTTTCTGCACCAGCCAGGGCGACTGAGGGGCTTCTCAGATTGTTCACATTGGCAAGGCAAGGAGTGGCCCTGGGTCTTGGGCTGGTGCAGGAGACGGGTGTTTCATTATTATTATTATTTATTATTATCCACTATATAAAAAACATTAATGACATACTAAACATAAAATACATTAACGTGTAACATATACACAAACAACAAAACACCAACATTGACAACATGAAATAAAATGACTTCCTTGTTTTGTGAATTTTTTCCTGTTATAGTCCCATACCATTAATCCAACACTTTACTATTTTATAATAACTTCTGTAATATACTTTATGTTCTATAAGTTTATCCTTTGCAAGACAGCGGAAACCTCAAAATTCAAATTAATCCAATCGTATAACTGGTATTTTTATGCTCTTTTAAATGCCTTATTAGGGGATCCCAAATTTGAACATATGTCTCTATATTTTTCCCTCTTAATAAATTCGTTAATTTGTCCATTTCCATAAATTAGTAAAGTTTGAACAACCAATCATTTATATCCGGGCAACAGTCCCTTTTCCATTGTGATGCAAAAAGTATTCTCGCAGCACAAATCATATACAATATTAATATTTCATTCTTCCTCTTAATTCCATTATTTGTAATCATATTTAACAAATATAATTTGGGATCTATTTGAAAATCAATTTTTAGTATCCTTTGTATCTCTAAATGTATTTTCCTCCAGTATTCCTTAGTTTTTTCACAATTCCACCAGACATGATAAAAGTAGCCAACTTCTCTTTTACATTTCCAACATAAATCGCTTACGTTATTATTCATTTTTGCTATTTTGTAAGGTGTAAGGTACCAGGAGACGGGTGTTTCAATGCCTGCCCACCAGTATGATGGGCTTCTCAGGTGATTCGACAAAGTAAAGAGCACTAGGGTGTGTGTGTCAGAACATCCTAGTTTCTTAGAAACTCTGTACAAAACCAGGGTTATTTTACCCCAGGATAAAGGTTCTTTACCCTGGGGTCAGATCGGATCCTCTGGATCTGTGTCTGTACTGGTTGGATCAGACTCGATCCCACCATGGGAGTTTGGGCTGCATCATCTAGACAAGGTGAGGCCGGGGGAGACCCAGGCCATTTGGTCTGTGTGAACAACCCCCTACTTTCTTGTTACACAATAGGATTTCATGTTCACATATAAAGAAGCAAAGCCCTGTCTAATTTAAAGGTCTTATGCAGACCATCAGCTGCCATGGGAAGCCCATAATATTCTGGCTGTTAATGTATGAATGCCATTATTTTTTACTGTTTGCCAGGCATTCCCACAACTGTCACACCTCTTTCTGGAGGATACAAGTCCCTGTTCTAGTACTTACTTTTGCATTTTAATTGTTGTTGTCATGTGCCTTTAAATTGTTTCCACCTTATGGTCACTCTAAGGTAACCCTATCAATGGGGTTTTCTTGGCAAGAGTTGTTCAGAGGCTTGCCATTGCCTTCCCCAGAGGCTGAGAGAGTGTGACCTGCCTCATTTTCACCCAGTCAGTCTCCATGGCTAAGCTGGGAATTGAACCCTGGTCTCCATCACTTCAGGCTTTTGCTTCCATCCTCCACAGTATTTATTTGAAGTTCTCTTGATCAGATTTGCATCCTTCTGCCAAATGCATTTGCTCTAGTTCTTGTAAAGTGCAGCCCACCTCCTGCTAGTAGTCCTTTCTTAAGGAAGCTTAGCTGTGGTCCCAGAAACCAAATTGTTCTCATCAGTACTATTCACAGAGCAAGTAATGAGCCTGAAGTATTCTCCTATCGATGGCTTTCTATCTCTTACAGGAAGAATTTAATGGTATAAAGGATAATGATCCGTGGATTTGACAACTCTCGGTAACATCCTTATCTTCGTTCCACGCACCAGTGAAACCGGATGGCTTAAGAGGTCCAGTGTGTACTCAGTAAGGAGTCCTCTGACCTTTATCTGGAGCTGGTTAAATCGCCTTTGCCACTGAAGGGTTGAAAGATTTCATTCCTATA
Organism: Phrynosoma platyrhinos; assembly: GCA_020142125.1. Classification (NCBI taxonomy): domain Eukaryota; kingdom Metazoa; phylum Chordata; class Lepidosauria; order Squamata; family Phrynosomatidae; genus Phrynosoma; species Phrynosoma platyrhinos. The sequence goes on from JAIPUX010001880.1 coordinate 21,692,564, forward strand.
TATCGTATATACATGACTATAAGTGGACCTCAAGTATAAGTTAAGGGCCGATTTTGGGGCCATAATTATGGATCTTGATATGACCTGTGGATAAGTCGAAGGTAAACTCTAGGGGTACCAGTATGTAACACAAGCAAATAAAAATGATACCAAAGAACTTTCAAAATTACACAGGTACAACTGTGCTCACCCTAAAGCCTGGATGGATGAGAGAGCAGAGAGAGTCAGTGCTTCTTTAAGCTCCCACCTTTCGCCAGGGATGGTTCCTTTTTTGATAAGAGTCATTGTATAAATGTTCATATTTCATATTGTCACAAGGATGTAGCTGAAGAATCTCCTGAAGATGAAACGGAGATTAGAACTTCCCCGGGTCTCTCATACTACTACTCCTACTCTTTGATTTATTAATCATCCAATCCACGCTGCTTATCTTCCTCACGAAAAGTCCAGCAATCAGGAATCTGAAGTTTTTCCATAATGGGGAATTAATGATTTTTAAATCCATGGACTCCCCAAGACAGCTTTATAATTTGGTATTTCTGCTGGGAACTTCCCAATAGACCTGTTGCAATATTAGCTGGATGTATATTGCTCACTGTTGTTCCTTACATGTGTATTGAATGCTTATGGTCATAACTGTTATACAAGAGTCTATTGTCATTTTGTTTATGTAACTTTACCCCTTTCTATATTATTTAATATTCTATACCTGCTTTTGTTCAGCAACCTGTCCATGGCCATTCAATGACTGGTGGAGAATGGATGGGATTGGAAATGTATCTGGTTATGTCCCCGTAGACAGGCATAAAATGATTGCATCAGTCAGTGAGCCTTCTGGAGGACCTCAGGAGATTTCATCTTCAGTCAGGGTTTGGCTACGGGGGCACAGCCAGGTATAGAATATTAAATAATATTCTGATCCCCACCTGCTCTGCCCTCCACTGTGACTAAATAGTAGCTGGTGGGGGGGGGGAGTTGAGAAGAGATAAGTAGCTTTGCCTGTGAAACCTTTATAATGCACTCTGACCTACTGGATTATGGCCAGTGTGTGTATTGTGCTATCTATACATGAGACACACACTGCTCCAACATGATGGGATCTTGCTTGGAGCAAGCCAACCACTCAGCTCCAGAGGAAATGGGCAAGTCCCAGTCTCTTGCTGAATGCATCTTTCCTCCCACAGTAGTATTAGGTAAAAAGGTATTCCCTGTTGACAAAGTTGTCAAGTCGTGTCTGACCGTAGGGGGCGGTGCTCATATCTGTTTCTAAGCTGAAGAGCCAGCATTGTCAGAGATTACTCTGTGATCATGTGGCCAGCATGATTGCATAGAATGCTGTTTTCCTTCCCACCAAAGTGGTACCTATTTATCTACTTACATTTGCATGCTTTTGAACAGCTAGGTTGGTCAGAACAGAAGCTGGGACTAGTAACAGGAGCTCACCTCATCATGCGGCATCATGCCGTATTAGTCATGCACATTTAGAAAAGTAAATGACATTTAACTTCCACGCTAGTTTGTTTCCCCCCACCTCTGTCCAAAATGACAACCAGCCATAAGGTGGGTTTGGATTCTTCCTCTCACTGGACTATGACAGAATGTGAGGAGATAGCACTGGCTGAAATTTTTTAGGGCAGAAAATCCATTCTTCATCAGCTACTCTGACAAAGATTTTCAGCATTCAGTACAACAGCTTTTCACATACAGGACTAGAAAAGCCCATGCCTTATGTTGCTTGTACCAGCAGAACACTTAATCCCTATCGTTGCTAACAACTGTGTTTTGCCAGTCTTGGTGGTTGGCAATATGCTCAGTAATAAAAACAAGCAACAGTTCAATACAGTTCATGGCTAAGGACAATTGTTTCAATCCCATGAGTGTGGATGGCACCACTGCACCCACTTTTGTGGACTCTAATTTGCTTGTACAATCTGAGCTTCATGAAAGAAATGCCGGCAGAGAGCTTTCATGTTATAAACCTTTATTTATAGATGTACAATTGTATAATTGATTCTAAATTAAAAAATACAGCCTTTGAAGATTATCTTTCGGGATCTATGCTTCTTTATTGCACATTGTTCATTCCATCCATGACTATCTATGTAAGAAATCAAAAGGGTTGGACAGGTAGGCATTGAGACTTGCCAATGCCATTTTTCAAGATGTGGGCAACTTCATGCTGAACCGTTGAATGGGTGGCCCTCTGGAAACAAGAGCTGGGATGACTGTAAATCAGATGATAGGGCTGAGGTTTCAGACAATATCACAGTCCGTTACCTGCCATCACAGGACAATGCAAAGCAGGAAGGCCTTCTTATAAATATACACTGAGTGAATTTTCCCCTTCAAATGTGGGTAACTTGATAACAGGTAGTGATTAAATGCAGGATGCATCACTTGCATTAAATTAGTATCCAGTTTGTCAATTCTAAAGGAAGTGCAGGACTAAAAGCATGACCCTTGTACACCCAGTAATTACTTGGCAAAGTTTCTTTTTTGGAGTAAAGCCCCCAGAAACCCTGTGGGATTCTGAGAACTCTAATCCAAAAGGTAATGTTCTCAAGCTCGACTCCTAACCTGTCTTTTGATACCTTCTGTTATTCTGTAAGTCTCCAAAAAGGAAGTCTGAAATCTCTTAGTGATAATGTCTCTGGATGAAGTTTAACACAGAAGTATAGAGAAGAATCCCATCTACGTGGTCAAGGGTAATTTGGTGCACTTGGCACAACTCAATCCTCTCTTAACCAGACACATTTGCCCATTCAAAGCCCCTATTTTGTTCCATGGTGGACGAAGATTCCTGTGTGCCAGAGGAATGTGTGGCATGTTTCCTCAGTTGACATGAATACAGGATCCCTTGCAAGGCAGGAGGAAACCCTGTAGATTACAACTAGCTCAGGACAGTTGGGCTTGTCATAACTGGGAGCATTAACCTGTTTACACTCTGGCTTATGGCTCAGTTGCCTGAAATAATATAGCTTTAAGGCTGTTCTGATAGCACTGTATCAGCTGTATTAAAACAAACAAACAAACAAACAAATCAAGATGAGCATAACTGAGAAAATGGGTTGGTTATTCCCTAATGGAAAAGGGACAACCCAGTCCAGGGACATTACTATTTTTCCCACTTTCAATTTGCTCAAGCCACAGTGACTGTAGCAAACCCTCCTTTGACAGAAAGGCCCTGCTTTTTGGAGGAAGCTGACACGAGGGCTTGTAAACATCCATTGCTGTTGTGTGTCCGTCCCCTGCAAGAGGATAGGGAGCTCCCCTTTATGGGACAACAGACACCAGATTCCTGGAATGAAGCCAGCAGTAGCAGTATGTCAAGCAGAGGCTGCTTTTGCTGACTACAGCTTTGTAGTGCTGTGAGCTGGAAGAAATCAGCCCAGGGAAAAACAGGTGACCAAAGGGACACAGCTTGTGGAAAGCTCTGTGTACCAGAGCTAACACTGATTGCAAGGCAGAAAAGTTGGAGCCACTAAAACATAAAATAAAATAAAATAAAAAAAATACAAAGCTCCATATAAACACCCAAGCAACCGTGATGAACTGCAAAAGCATCTGGGACAATTTCCTTTCCTTCCTCTATGAGGAATAAACACTCTGTTGAGATACTAGCAATTTAGACCCCAGTCCCAAAACTGGGTCCAAATGTGTGTGTAGAAACATTTCAGAAGATTTTACTGATTCTCTGATACAAAAGGGGAAACAATGGCAGGTCCAATTCTATACCTTTTTTTTTCCTCCAGCGAAACCAAGCCATTAAAAAATACAAAAATTTTGTGTCATCAGGCAAGGTTGCCTTAAGTAGGAAAGGTTTCACAAGGCTGGTTTGCAGGGTGTGGGGGAGAGAAAAGGATAATGTTCACACGTCCTGGGTTAAGAAGTTCAGCATAAATTGAAATAATTTAATTCTATCCCTGCATAGTTTAGAAGTACAACGTATTTACAGCTAATAAGTTAATTCTAAATAATTTATCTTGCTTTTTAAAATTGATTTTGTTTTAGTCCTACAGATCTTCCAATTTCACCCTCTCTCTTTGAAGTGACCAGTGCAATTGCAGAAGGCTCTCTCCTTCTATTCTGATTTTCAGCAGGCCTTAAAAGAAAAACAACTCAACACTTGCTCTCAGGATGTCTGGATCCCAGGAAAGAGACATCTGACAGTGAAGGAAGGGGCAGGGGAGACATAAGTCTTTTACCCCCTGTTCTAAGAGACGTTCAAGTCTAATGCTGGACAGACAAGATAGAGAGAGAGAGGAGAGGGCAGTTGTGCGTTGCTAATTCTCCAATTCCATTTTAATTTAAGGTCTGATTCTTTAAATAGAAAGTCTGTCTCCTTGGCTCAGTGTTCTTCCCCCAAAGTCTTCAGGCATTTGAACCGTCTGAGAATAAAAGCAGTAATAGTATCAGTCTCTAATGTATTAAGAGGCTAGCAGAAACAACAGAGTTCATATTTCCACCACCACCCCTCCCATGAGCAATACATTTGACTGGTGTAACTGGAAATGCTCATTTAAACTTATCTTCTGCTCTTCTGACATATGGAGAAATCCTCAGTAACTGTTTAATGTAAACAAACAATACAGGAGGAAATGGAGGAGGTAGAGGAGGAATTGCAACTATAGTTTGAAGCACTGATGGGATGAAAAGAAGCAAAGCATACCCAATGAAGGCAAATGCCATGTAAAAAGAGTGCGGTCAGTGGACAAATTGTCAGATAACCTGCAAAAATCCTGCATGGCTATCTTCAAATCAAATCAAATCAAATCATTTTTATTACAGCCATTAGGCCAGTAAAAACACACATAAAAAAAACACAGTAAAACATCTAAGTGACATATGACTCCTTGTCAAAACATACTAATAACCATTAACATATTTTAGTTTAGAAGAACAAAAATGAGACATCATTATTTCTTAATCATAATATCTATAAAAAATTCGACATTGATAGGTTTAAAGACTTATAATAGATGCAAAGTTGTATGATTTCAAAGAGCTTTTAGCAGGAACAGAGCGGGGGTCTGTGTGCTTGAAGTACCTTGCCAGGAAACCAATAGAACTTAAAGAAAACTGAAGTGCCTTCTTTAAAAAGGTAAATGTTTCTCCTTGACACGAACGTCTAGTTGTAACTGACTGTAGCTGAATCATTCTAAAAGATTTGTTGTTTTTATGTTCACTCAAGTCAACTCTGACAATGATTTTTTTAACAGGCTTTTCTCAGCAAGATTTCTTCAGAAGAGGTTTGCCAGTGCTTTCCTCTGTAGCTGAGAAAGTGTGACTTGTCCAAGGTCACCCAGTAGGTTTTCGTGGCTGAACAAGGATTTGAACCCTGGTCTCCTGGAGTTCTGGTCTAACACTCAAACCACTATACCCTGCTGGCTATATTGTCTTCTGATGTGGTGACATGCCCTAGCACAGAAATACAGCATACAAATAAACATGGTAATGATGGATGATAATTTAGCAGATCAGCTTTAGGAGATGGCTAACTCCAACTGGAGAAGATGGGAAGACAGAATTAATGACCTAGTTGTGTAGTTTCCCTAAGTATAGCCACCTTTAACTGTTATTTTTTCGAGTGAGGGTGGGATGGGAACAGGGATTGCTTTTTAACAGCAGATAATCCCATTAATCAGCTTCTATTCATTATGTGTAATATGTAGCCTAGCCTTGAAACTGCATAAGGTAGAATCCAACATACTCTTATAGGCCTCAACAGGGGAAGGAAAGATACACACATACTCTACTTATTTCTATACATTTTTTCCTGAACTCTGTACTGCTTCTTATGTTATTGCAGTTGTTTTTCCTATACCTCTTGTCCAAGGGTGAGCAACTGTGAGCTTTTGCTGGACTGCAGCTCCCATCAGTCCTAGCCCTCAATAGTGTGGGCTTATGGAAGCTGTGGTTCAAAAACACCTGAAGAGTCATAGGGCCTTCACAGACTGCCAGAAATAATGCAGCTTGAGTCCACTTTAACTACCCTGGCTCAGTGCTAGGGAATCATGGGAACTGTAGTTTACTGTGGCACCAGAGCTCTCTGACAGAGAAGGCTCAATGTTTCAGAAAAAAACACAGTTCCCATGATTCCCTAGCACTGAGCCAGGGCAGTTAAAGTGGACTCAAGCTGCATTATTTCTGGCAGTCTGTAAAGGCCCATAGTTACTCCATCCTTGCTTTAGTCAAATTTTGTCAATTCATTATTTATAGGGAAATGTCACCACAAAAAGACAAATCCTTTTTAATTCTCTACAAACACAGAGGCTACATAATAGGCCACATAGTTTGCATGAAGCAGCTCTCCCTATAGTTCTGGTGATTTCATCATGCCATTTCAAAACCTATCTTTTTCTTTTCTTTTGGCAGTTTGCAATGACACAATGAAAATTCTGCCAACTCCTTAAAAAAGTATGTCTTATATTTCAGGGCTTGTACAGACCGGCCACAAGGGCCAGTCTGAGGGTGAAGTTGGGGCAGGACGACTGCACACCGGCTGCCCCAACACAGCCATCATGCTGTGCATCCCACCGCAAGGTGTGTGGTGTCAGGGCACTCCCTTGGCACAGCGTGTAGACATGCTGCGCCAAAGGGGTGCAGAAGAGCTGTGATGGTAAGGGCGGCTTTTCACTGCTCCAAAAAGGACCGGCATTTGTCAGCTCTTTTTGGAGCGGCAAAAAGCTGGATAAGGGCTGTGGTGTGTGGATGCTGCGGCCCTGATTTGGCGCGCCAGGCGTGGCACGGAGCCACCCCTTAGTTCTGAAGCTACCAGGTTTTTCAATTTCAAAGCAGCAAGTAACACAAAGTAGCTTATCTGATGTAAGCAATGTGGACCAGTTGGTTAGGATATCTTCAGATATCTCAGGACTAGGTTTAAGTAAATAGCATTTCTTGACTGGTTTGAAAAGGGAGCCTGCAAAGGTTGCATTCCACATTTGCAGCTTCGGTAAGCCCAACTATTGAAATTCTACTGTATGAATATACTGAAGTAATTCCCCATTCATCTATAGCACTGTACTGGTAAAAACTAATCCACTGCCATTCATACAAGTTTTCACTGAGATAATGATTTGTGACAGAAAATAGAAAGATGCTTAGCAATAAACAAGTGAAGACCCAAACAATGACACCATTTTGCTTTCCTTGTCAAGGAAGACATATCAAAAAGCTATAGAAAAGAAATTAAGCTGAATGTCCTGGCAGAGGGCATGGCTTCCTGATTAAGGGCTGAGCGTACCTGGAGAGAAGAGCCAAATCTTAGCTATGGACTGTCAGAAAATAAGTACTGTTGTGCTGTAGTTTGAGATCTCAGAAAAAGAAACAACCCGCACTTACTTAAATCTCTAGGAATTGTTTCAGTGACAACTATCCATGCATCGATGCTTGAACCTCAGAAAGTCTGCTGCAACTTGGTGTGCCCATCTTTTGCGCTCGCTGATACAGATCTGAATCTCCAAAGTAACGTGCCCTGTAGAGTAACCCTTCCTCTGTAAAAGAAAGCCAAATTACTGAAGCCATTGTCCAGAATCTGATCCAGTGCCATTATTCTCTTCGGTCTGTACAATACTAATTGCCAAATTCTCCTATAAAGTTCACTGGAGAAAGGGTAAGCTTCCCAGTTTCTTCAGGAAAGGTTTCTTACCTCTCCTATTTTGTGTAGTGTGTCATTTTAGGCAGAGGGCCAACAAAAATGTTTAGTTACTGCTGAGCCTTGCCTCAGACACTTGCAATTGCAGCTTTTAAAAATAATTGGCAAAGTAGGTTATATTGAGGTAGATAACCTGAACATCACTAAACCACTGAATGTACTGTAGTCAAACATGTCTCCAAATTTTGAAGCAATTAGCAAATCTGTTGTGTTAGTCACAGGCCATGACAACTGGTTCTGCCTAAAACATGAGTTTGCATTTACCTGTGGCATCTAAATACACTGGACAAGGTCGTTGGCTGAATGAGACTCTCAAATACGTCAAGGCTGCCCTAAGCTTATCTTTGGATAACAACATCTCAACACCTTTGTCAAGCATAGTTTGTATTCTCAAAGCTCTAAAAGCCTAAGGACAATCAGTCAAGTTAAGAGAGATAGCTTTCTCTAACGGGGTGGGCAAACTGGTTGCCTGCAAACTCAATCTGGACCCTGGACCAATTTTATCAGTTACATGGGTCAGGAAAAGGGGAAAAAAAGTTAATTTGTAACAGAAAGAGCACATACAGGAATGTTACCTCTCCATTTCATAGGTAACATGTATATATTATGCAAATATACATATGACCCAGTGTATATACTCTGCAAGAATAAAATTCAAACCATAATTATTACAGAGAATACACTTTGGTCCCTCACAGACCACTGTATCAAGAGAGTATCCCTGAGAGTATGGAATGACATATTTTTTTTACAATACAGAATGACCTGATTCCAAGGAGAGGCGAGGTATACAGATTAACATTATAGTTATGCTTAAACATCTGAAGGTACTTACTCTGTTGTTTTTCCTTCCAACAGTTATTTCTGAGGTTTGCAATGTAATCGTCTTCCACACTCCTTTCCACGTTTTTCAGGTTTGTGCCAGTATATTCTTCTGCAAAGCTGTCAGCTACATAGTAAGCTACTTTTAAATGATCAGTCACTCTCTTGTGTATATGGCCAACAGATCTGGTCAAGAGGGAAAACGAAAGGGGGAGAGGGAAGGGATGATGAAAATAATCAGGATAAAGAAACTAGATTTAATCAATTGGTAAGATGTAGAGCAGTGTTGTTAAAACAAGAAATGCCCATAAAGCTCCCTAGCCTGAATGGTTGGAGTTAGGGATCAATGATCTCTTTTTCCACTATTTATTTCATGCTACAAAAATGGAGCAGCTGTCAAGCACCTGACAGGCTACACAATACTTGACTTCTGTTCACATTCAGTTTGATGGGTTGCACATTGTATTGGATAATCACAGGCCATCTGTAAACAGGAACAATGCAGATTGATTGATTAATACTCCCACCTTTCTCCCAATGGGGACCCAATGTGGCAAAACCTGATTTTGCATGGAAGAAGAAACATCATAAGAGTAAAAAGGACAGGAGAGGACATTTTCAACCACATAACACCAGAGTTATTCAGCAATTAAAATTCTACTAGCTATACCATGATACAGTTGTCCCTCCCCATTTGTGGGGGATCCATTCTGGGGACACACACACACCCCGCGAAATAGAAAAAACACAGATATTCAAGCCCCACTTACTATAATGGCACCGCACCATGGGTGCATGTCCCATTTTGTCCCTCCTGGCTTGCTGTCCCCAGAAATTCAAAACTGCAAATAGGGAGGGACGACTGTATTTTAATCCCGCCCCCCCAAGTCCTTGAGCAGTGAATTACAAACATAATTGTGGGGTGTAATTTAAGTTTCCAGGGTTTTAATTGTTTTAAAGGAAACTAAAATATACAAAATGAAAGATAAACCTGTTAGAGTCTGCCTTTCATTAGCAGAACAGGAGAAATGTGACCCTGAATAATTTTATCTAAACTTGACCTTCTAAAGAATGAAGATTGACTCAGAAGACAGCAAACATGTAGTTTGTAGTTTTTAAAAAATAATGGCTTTAATAAATAATTACATAACAAAAAATGTAATCCTAATCTAACTAAAGATGGTTGGGACTAAAAGAGAAATAATTACCATCTTTTATATAGCAGGAAGATGGGAGTCAAGAGACTGTTAGACATGTTAGACCAGGGGTCCCCAAAATATGGCCCATGGGCTGGACCCGGCCTGTCGAGGCCTTCCTACCAGCCCGTGGCTGGTCCTGCTGCCACTGCCGCGCCGCCCCCACCGGCCGCCATTTTTTCTTCCAAAATGGTGTTCGGAGTCATGCGCATGTGTGCACCGTCGCACATGCATGCGCACTACTCAAGCGCCATTTTGTGTTCCAAAATGGCGTCTGGAGTTGTGCGTATGCACGTGCGCCTCCGGCCCCCCAGAAGATCTGGGGGCCAGTGAACCAGTCCCCTGATCAAAAAGTCCGGGGACCCCTGTGTTAGACTAACAGACTCACACTAACTGTAAGATTAACAGTTTAGAATTTTGTGAGAGAGACAGTCTTAAAGAGAGAGAGAGAGACCTAAATAGGAATCCCTGTCTAATGTATTTTTTATTTTCTTGATTAAAATCACAAAAAACAACAATCAAACAATTATTATTATTTACAATTTCTTCTGCTAAATCATATAACCACATTAGTTTCCATTTTCCAGTCTTCACTTCCTATTCTGTGAATACATTAGTGTTTAACTGTATTTCTACAAACCTCATTTTCCTGTCACATGCAAATTTATACATTACCCAACATAACTTCAAACGATTAATACCATTTTCTTCTAGCAATTATATATTATAATTACCATTATTATTTAATTAATCTCTAAATCCCCACATTGACATTACACCCCAATGTTTATTTATATATTCTATTACTTGCTCCCAATTTTGAGTGAATTCCCCTAACCTTTCATACTTCATGAGACATGTCATTTTATCTTATTCTGTCATTTCTACTAATTTTCCTATTCAATCTTGTATTTCTGGCATTAGGTTTTCTTTCCACTTTTGAGCTATTGATAATCTTGCTGCTGCAATCATGTAATATAATATTCTTTCTTTACCTTGATCCAACCCCTCTTCAATCATACTCAATAAGTATAAATCTGGTGTTGTTTGAAGCTTAATATTCAATATCTCCTCAATTTTCTGATGCATAGAGAAATCCCTAGCTATATAATAAGGGGAAAGAGAATTCATAAGTTTCTTCCAACAATCCCCTTCTCATTTTCTTGGACTGACATCAAGGATCTTCATCCTATCACATGGTCTCTGGAATTGATCATTTGGCAGAGGTTGAATGAGAATGACTGCAATCATTATTTCTGTGTTGCAATACTCCAATTGGACAAGTCCATTCGCGCACATCTCTTGCACTTTGTGGAAAGCGATATCAGTGTTCTTCTTAAGTGGTGTTTCACTTCCAGAAATTCTGATGCAGCTTTGGTTATCTTGCATCAAAATCGTTGGTTTGGGTTCGGTTACCCCAAAGTCTAGAAGTAAGTTGTGCAGCCATTTGATCTCATCAGATGCTGCCTTTGCTGAAACACACCCAGCACCAGTAGAAGATTGCTTCTTACTTTTCCATCTTATAGCTCTTCCACCATAAAAGACCAAGTTTCCACTGGTTGATTTTTTGTCCGCCAGATCTGCAGCCCAGTCTGCATCCGCATAGGTGATGAGTTGTGTGGTTGATTACAGGCTGGCAGCAGCAGTTTATGATTTGCTGTTCCTTTTAAGTATCTGGCAACTCTTTTCACTGCAAGGAAATCTTTTTCAATAAGAGAATTGATCATTCTGCATAAGATGCCAACAACATTTGCTATGTCAGGTCTTGTGAAGCTAGCAACATATAGGAGTTTTCCAACTATAGTTCAATACTTGTCTCTATTTTGCAAAGGTTTGGATTTTTTAATGTCCTTTAAGAATCCTACATACACTAGAGTTGACATAGCATTTTCATCTTTCAATCCAAGACAGTCCAGAAGATCCATTATCTTCTGCTTCTGATTCAGGAAGAAACTTCCATCATTACCCTTTTGTATTTGAAGATAGTGTGAGACGTCTTCTAAATTCTTGATATCAATCTCTTTCTTGAGATTTTGGATTGTCTTTTCACTATCCTCTTTATCCTCAGGAAAAAGGTGGGATATAAATAAAGGAGGGGAGGAGGAGAAGGTACCAAGCAGTCAGAGAGCATGTCAAAGTTACAGGATGGTCAGTGGTCATGCTGGCTGGGGGATTCTGGGAGCTGTAGTCCAAAGAGTAATTTATCCAAACTCTGGTAGAGCTGCAGTCACTTGCTCTCCATCCCCTACCCCTGTTGGGACAGAGAAGAACAGCCTTGCAGGGGCAGTGTTGTCTCAGTGTGTTGCCATTTCCTCTTATTCTGAACATTAGGGCTCCATAATATTTTAAATAAAAGCAAGACACACCTCATTGCGAACACACACACGGATGAGCTCTCCACTGTGAGAAACTATTTGTGCTCATGGTGAAATTCACACAAACTTATATTTATGGCAGAGGATTACCCCAGCAAACCAATTTGTGACTAACCACACAAGACAGTTTGGAAGTTATGAAGTATAACTCCAAGAATTGCCCTCCCCACACTATCACCACTGGCCATGCTGGCTGGGGAGATCCTTGGGGGTTGTAGCCCCTGAAAAGTACTTCAAGACCTGCCATACATGATACAAACACAGTGGAATGAAAGCAACCAAACCACCACTTGGCCTATATCACAAGATGCTCTTAACCCAAAGGAGTTATAGTCAATTCCAAGGCAATCTAACCGACACTCCAAAAACAGTGGTGCAGGCATACCTCAGCTAACAAAGCCAATTTTGAAGAAGCTGCTTTTAAATTAGCCTTTTTGCACCCCCTTGTCCTCCTTTTACATTTTTACAGCAGTATCAGCCTTTAGAGGACAGTGAATGAGGGCCTGGTACTTTCATTGCTGAATTGCAGCAGTATGTCTGAAGTAAACAGTGCAATAAAACTTGAACTGGGAAAGAATGGGATTCTGCTCTATTAGATCCTATTGCAGCTGTGCGTGCCTGCCTACAACAGGCCATGTAAACAGCAGCTGCCTTCTGAACCCTGTAGTGAGCATGCATGAACAGCAGGGGTAGGCAACCTTTCCCCTTTAAGGGCCGAGGGACTTCAGCTCCCAGAAGCCTCAGCCATGTTGGCCAATAGCTCCTGGGATTCTGGGAGCTGAAGTCCCTCGGCCCTTAAAGGGGAAAGGTTGCCTACCACTGATGAAGAGCAAAACAGAGAAAAAAGGGGAAAGCAGATTAGCCCCCAGCATGTTAAAAAGTTCAGATATACAGGTTTGGCCACCAAAATGGGATTCATAAGAAAAGTGGAGGCTGATGAAAGTAAGTCATTGCTGGATGCATTCTAGAAGAAGCTTTTAAGTGATCTCTAGTCTAGACAGTTCAAAATGATTCTGTTTATTTATACAACACTCTTCTGATCTGGTTCATTCATATCTCATGGGCATATTGTTAGTTTTGGATAAAATGTTTGCTGAAATACTGGTTGTTTTTTTTTTTTTATGGTTTAGGAATCACCAAAACCCTCGCTATTCTTTCCATGTTATTTCTGCCTCTGCTACCAAATTTTCTATTAAAGAAATAACGCCCAGGAACCCATCTCCTTTGAGCCTTTGCAGACTGCCAGAAATAGTGCAAACTGAGTCCACTTTAACTGCCCTGGCTCGGTGCTAGGGAATCATGGGAATTGTATTTTTTTTCTGAGACATTGAGACTTCTGGTGCCACAATAAACTACAGTTCCCATGATTCCCTAGCACTGAGTCAGGGCAGTTAAAGTGGACTCAATTTGCACTATTTTTGGCAGTCTGCAAAGGCAACTGAAGTAGACAAGCTGTACTACCAATCTAACATGCAAGACAGTTAGCTTCTTTTGATGGATTTGTTTCCACTGATGACAGCAATAAAGCTCAGAAGCATTCTGATGGCTTCTGAACTCCTGCCTCTTTAGCAGTCAGAGACAACATTTTACTAAGAGAGACTGTGAGCTCAGATTACCAGGTCACCCCAAAAGCTTTGATTAGTGGGCAAAGCAAACAGTGACATATCAGCACTGCCCCCTGCTGGCTGGTCCTATACACTGATCTGGCACCATCACTTCAGCTTTAATGACAAATGCTAGCAGAATGCATTTATATTAAATTCTGTTGCTCAAGCAGCGGATGGGATTACTGCCAAGATGTTTGCCACTTAGTTGATGCAGTTAATCTGCTTGCAGTGAATCAACAGTGGAATTGATGGGTTTGCCTTCCTATTAAAATCTCTCCAGGGGAGGAATATAGCGGATGATAAAAAATAAGGCGCAAGATCTGCAGTCTGTGAACAGAGAAGAATCAAAGGGTTAAACACAAAGGGAAATGCCAGCCAGCAGAGTTCAAACCCTTCCCTTTGACTTCTTCCAGTGAATTAAATCTGTACAGCTTCCAAAGAAAAATCCAGCAGCAGCAGCTTACAGATGGGAATATGAAAAAGGAGTACTTCCAGTCTTGACAACCAGCAGATTGAAGGCAGCTGAATAACAGCCCATTTAAGGCCAGGAATAGTAATTTTGTCCAATTTAGCTACTATAGGGCCCTTCTCCAATTCAGAAGGTTTGGATAACAATGTCCATCATCCCTGAAAGGACATACTGGCTGGGGAAGATGAGTTATGGTCCAATACTTTTGAAAGGCAGCAGAAGGCTGTGCTAGAAGTCAATCTTTAAAGCTAGGATTCACCTGTGTATGTGTCTGTGTCTTCAAGTCATCTGCTGATTTATGACAACCCCATGAATTTCATTGGGCTTCTTAGGTAAGGGCTGAATCCACACTGCAGAAATAATGCAGTTTGATACCACTTTAACTGCCATGGCTCAACACTATGGAATTGTGGGATCTGTAGTTTGTTGTGGCACCAGAGTTCTCTGACAGAGGAGGTTAAATATCTCACAAAATTACAAATCCCAGAATTCCACAGCATACTGAAGAATGATAGGCACAGCCAGCACAAGAGCCTTTGCAGTATAGTAACTGAGAGATAGTTGGGCTGAGATTCGGAAGACCTAGGTTCAAGTCCCCATTATCACTGCTATTATTAGTAGCATTATAGTAATTTATATCCCTCTTTTTCCCCAATAATGGAACTCGAGGCAGTTTAAAAATTATTAAAACCAGTACAGATTATAATCATTAAAAATCTGTAAAAAGTATGTGTGTGTGTGTTATTTTAAAAACAATTAAGTAATCTACAGAGTTAAAAACCATTAAATAATTAACACAATATGAAAAAAATCAGCCAACAATATACCATTAAAAGTCGATCATAGTCAATTCCTAAAAACCTGATGGAATAGGAAAGCTATCACTTGCCAGCAGAAGGAGAGCAAGGAGGAAGCCTTTTTAGCCACACTAAAGAGGGAGTTCCAAAGTCTGGGAGCAGCCACCAAGAAGGTTTTCTTCTTTGTCCCCACCCAAGCTGCTTGGGGAGGTAGAGGAACAGAAAGAAGGGCTTTTCCTGAAGATCTTAGAGCTCAGACAGACTAGTATAGGGCAATTAAGGCCCATCAAATAGCCACTGTCAAGCAGGCAGTACCAATGGCTATGTGCTAAGAAAAGACACTACTATACAGACCCACCTGAGATCATATGCACTAAAAGCCCAAATGCCGAGACTCATCTAAATACCAAAGTCATTAGAATTAGCTCCAAAAGTTTAAAATATAATACCAATGAAACAAATGTATAAATAAAAGCTAGTTCATATACATTGGGCAAGAACAATTCAACATACAGAATTTGCATACACAAAGTGTATTTTATCATTTTTATCTCTGTTGTGTATCTGTATAAAATACAGAGATAAAAATGTATCTGTTGTGTTATACTGTATGTGCACTTTGCATTTTATTTATACACATGCTGTTGTGTGGATAATCTGTGTTAAGCTTTTGTATCTAATTCTAAGCATTCTATACAAAGATTACTTTCAATCTTTGGGCATTTGATCTCGAGTCCCTTACTGAACTTTGAAACTCAATGTGTCTTCATGGGGCAATCACTCTCTCAGCCTTACTTATTCTACCTCACAGGGTTACTGTGAGGATGAAGGGAGGGATGAGATCCATGTAAAGATCTCCTTTAATAGCTCAGTGGGATTTCCATGTAACTAATTAACTAGTCCCTCAGGGATAGTGGCCTTCCCTACAATGATATGGGCAATGGCATCATTACGCTAAAATTATATAGGAAGCCTCCACACGTCAGTGGAAAGACTGCCCACAGCTCTTTAAAACTGTTTTCAAATCAAGCTAGCCTTTGTAAGCCAGGAATGGGAATCATCTGGCCCTCAACATGCTGTGGGACTGCAACTCCCAGCAGTCTGCATAGGCAATGGTGGGAAATGCTGAAAGCTGCAGTGTGACAACACCTGGAAGGTTGCATGATTCCCTCCCACCCCTTCTGTAAGCCATTGCTCCATTCTGGCATGCTTGTACCCCAGATTTATCAGGGCTTGAGAATACATGTTACACAACAGTTGTGCAAGGATAACTTGATTTCAGATGACCAGCATTCTGTCATTCTGTGACTCTGTAAGAGCCACTTGATTATAGCCGGACAAACTGATTTGCCTGAAATGAAGAACCATGGATAAAGTCTCACATCCAATGCATTTTAAATAATTTGTACAAGATTTAGCTTCAAGACAGGATTGTAAATAATCTGAACTGAATATACGTGCACAATGGAACAAATATATTGCTTCACTTTGCTTCTTACTATGATTTCAGGTTTCAAAGAAATTTTCAATATTCAAAACATCGGTGGGCCCATGCTGAGAGCAATATCCAAGCACTTCCCACATCCAATTCCCACATCCATTAAAAGGAAAAAAATGTGCACTTTTTAGCCTAAATTTCAAGATCAATTTTTAAAATAAAGAAATTGGCATCCACACACTGCAATCCACATTTCTTCTATTTTTTTTGTCTCTGTTTTATAGAACTGCCTTTTTCTTAAGGTGCTAAGACTTGAATCTACTTACCCTTCCTAGATAGATGTTTGTGTTCCTGCTATATTTCAGAATAGTACTATGTCTCGCCCATCCCCACCCCAGGTCAGGTTAAGATTCTCCAAGAAATGCATGAACTCTCTGGGGTTCTTCAACCTACTTAATGGGGTGTGTGTGGCAGATTTCACTTGAACATAAAGAATCTGAGATACTTGAAATGGCAACTTGTTTGGGAAACTCAAATCTGGTCAACCCTTCTACAATATCGCCTAGTCATATTTCTCAAACTGACAGATGGTGCAACTAGATCCTACAATTATCAAAATTATATACACCAAGTATATCTAGCTGGTGGAAAAAAATCTTCCCTTTGTATTAGGGCTAAGAGCAGGAGTAGGCAACCTTTCCCCTTTAAGGGCCAAGGGACTTCAGCTCCCAGAATCCCAGGGACTATTGGCCAACATGGCTGAGGCTTCTGGGAGCTGAAGTCCCTCGGCCCTTAAAGGGGAAAGGTTACCTACCCCTGGCTAAGAGCAAAAGTGCAAGCCTTATTCCCAAGCAAAAGCCCAACTGCAACATGCCTTTCATTCTTACTTGTATTCCCTCCTTATGTGCATGAAAGCAGAATGGAAAGAAAGACACCAGCAGAAGAAGGACTCTCTGTCTGTCTCTTGAGCTAAAGTATGTCAGACTTTCCTCCCCTTCTAGATGATTCAAGAAGTGCAAGGGACAAATAAGGAATTGACAAAGGGGGTGCTGTTGGATGCATTGGGGGTAATTTCCAACAACCTACTAGCTGTTCGCTTCATGAAAAATGACTGCAAAAAAGGGTGCAAAGGGGAAGTAAACATTCTGTAGAGTTGTCCTTGCTGCATATCTGGTACTTTTCCAGATATCACCTGCAGCCCTAGCCTTCGTCATTCTGTGCCTTAATCAGCTGGTAAAATTGGTCATTGCACAATGAATGTTCTTCTCTCCACCCAAAGCTGAGTTAATAGTCTCAGCTGTTAACTGCAACTAAAGGCATCCTTTCATACAGCAAGGAAAACGTCTATCACTGGAGAGGAACCAGGTTTTCCTTTGTTCTTTGACAGTTCTGATGGGTGGCTTGCTAGATGGGCACGAGTTGAACACTGCAGGGGAATATTTGAAAAAAGACAATAGAGGAGAAGCAGAATTCTCTTTGTACCCTTATATAAATGGGAAGGCCATTTTGACACTGACCTCAGCAATCTCAGTAGAATCCTCTCTGACTTTGTCACTTTAAAATTCATAAAAGAAATGCAGGACAAATGCCCCTAATCCAAGACTTCCTGACAAAGGAAATGCAAAACAATGTGTGTATCTAGGAATTCCTTCCATTGGGTAAGGGGTTCAAATGATCACCAGTTTCTTTGAAAACTGGGCAATTGATTCATGAAACTAATATGGACCAGTTTCTGTCGAAGCCTCATGACAGATTTTCAAGCAACTGATTCTTCACTGCCTATGCATGCTGAGACCCTACAGTTTTTGTCATGTGAACGCATGAAAGTTTTATATCAGCTCTTATCCTAGTAGGCATTATTGAAAGCCAGGAGATGCATGTGGGATAAATATAAGGAAAGAAAGAGAAGCAACACATGGAGGAAAGAACACACCAAACCAAGCCAGCAATTGGCAAACAGTGCCTGTATTGGCACTTTGTTCCTTCCCATACCCTCAAGTGCCCAAGATAACTGTGTAGAAGAGTAATGGGAACTAACGGTCTGTGGCTCAAACTGTAAGGTGGACTGGAGACCATCATCTGGCTGAGAGCAGACACAATGATGAGGATGAGAATAGGCATCAGCTGGACAAACAGACCAAGGCCACCCTGGGGAGGAAGAAGGGAAGGTTGTCAGTGCATTTGCATTATAGAACGGCTTGCTATTTCCCACTCTTGTCTTGCTCAGACCAAGCCATTTTTCAGCCCTAGGTTTACACAAGGAAGGAGGAATTTAACATGGAATGAGTTTGCCAATACAATTATAAGAACACCCAGCATTTGGGTCCAATTTCACAACACTCATTATAACACCACTTAAAGTTGGGTAAATATTACCATTATCCCAATACTATGAATAGTGGCTGGGGCTTGGAGAACAGAATTTTACTTGGAAAGTTCATGGTGGAATTCAGATTGGAACCAGTGATAATCTGGTTCTGGGCTCAAACTCTTAGCTTCTATGCTTTACTTGCTACCAAGTAGTTGAAATATGATCAGGGAAAGGAGGAGAGAAGAGACAAGCTAGTTGAAACATATCCATCAACTATGTATCAGGTTACTCTGCACAAGCATATCTGTGACTTGTTAATACACCCACAATCCAGAAGGAGTGGTATACTTTCATCTTTATTAATTTGTGACTGACAAGTGCGTAACTTCATTATTCTTTTGGAAGCAGAGCTGCAGCATTTTAATGAAACACTACCTGAAACAGTACTAGTCAGTACTATTGCTAGCAATATTGTATTTGCTAAAAGAAATACACTACATTTTAGGGAAACTGTCTGCCAAAAATTCATGTGTATAGATTAATGAGAGCTAGCATGATGCAGCATTTTGGGTGTTGGACTATGATTCTGGAGACCAGGGTTCAAATCTCTCGGTGAAGGAAACCCACTAGGTGACCTTGAGCAAGTTACAGTCTCTCAATGTCAGAGGAAGGCAAATCCTGCCACGAAAAACCCATGATAGGGTCGCTTTAGGGTTGTCATGAGTCAGAAACAACTTGAAAGCACATAAAGCACAGATTAAAACTGTAATATATTTTTGCCTTGTTACTTAGTGCAATGACAGAAATAAACCTAAATATTATAGATGGTTATGCACCTATAACCAGGAGATGTGTT
Source organism: Phrynosoma platyrhinos (assembly GCA_020142125.1). NCBI lineage: Eukaryota > Metazoa > Chordata > Lepidosauria > Squamata > Phrynosomatidae > Phrynosoma > Phrynosoma platyrhinos. The sequence continues at coordinate 21,712,089 of JAIPUX010001880.1, forward strand.
GGAATTTCTGAGATTGGAGGGCAGCTTCTCCAATGAGAAGATCCACAGTACACGGAGAGCTGATGGTGCAGCTCATTCCACTGAATCAGGGTCACAATGGACCAGGTTAGCCTGGAGGATCCTGAGCTGGGTCTTCCCCTTTTGGTGGGTAGTGTGTGGTCAAAATTTATGAACTTGTGTGTGCTTCTTCCTCCTACATACAGCATCTTTGGTCCTCTCCCTGCCATCTAACACTTCATGTATGCACACATACTTAATATAGAAATGTAGCCATTGCACATGAACAACCTGATAATGTCAGGATTCTACGTGTGTACAGGCCGCCAGTCCCACAAAGCCTTAGACTTAGTGCCTTCTTTCTTTTTACTGGATGGGAGTGCTGTAACATCATTTCTATGAACCTTCAATTCTTAGCTAAGAGCAGTGTACTAATCTAGAGACCTCTATTGAGAGTTGAGACCCTGATGGAAACTGGCTCAAGAAAACCCTTAATGGTTGGTGGATTCTCCTGGTGCACTAAAAACTTATTCTTATAATTTTGCATTTTAAGCTCAGTAAGCCTTGGTTGCCAGAGTCAGACCTGAGAGGTTTATTTATTTAGGTTACAGCTCACAGAATCTACCAGTGAGCATGAACAGGGCTCATGCTAGCTAGGAGACTGCACCCATTATAGTCCCCAACAGCTAACATTTCTCATCTCTGGCCAAAGCAGAAAGTCTCCTTGAAGCAGTCAAAGAGTTTGAAAGCTTGTGTTCAAAAGCTACTGTCCCAATTTGGTGGCACAGTTGAAAGACTTTCATGGCTGCCATACCCCTGAGGAGTCAAGGCTGGCGGAGGCTGTACCTAGAAAAACTCATTTTTGGATCATTCGATAATGGAGCAAAAGCTATAGAAGCTGAAGAGGTTTCTGCCATATAGCTCAAAGGCACTCAATGTGCTAGGAAGAAGAACTTTAGCAACAAACCCCAAATCGTTTTCAAAATCCAATTTAAAAGGAGCTCCATTCAGTCCATCTGGAAATGCTGTAGTACTGGCACTTCAGCAAAAGTGAAGACAAGTACTCACTCATCATCATTCTGGCAACTCAAGGCCTAAGCAGACTGCCAGAAATAGTGCACATTAAATTGAGGCACTGCCCTGGCTCAGTGCTAGGAAATCATGGGAAATGTATTTTTTTCTGGGACATTGAGCCTTCTCTGTGAGAGAGCTCTAGTGCCACAATTAATTACAGTTCCCATGATTCCCTAGCACTGAGCCAGGGCAGTGCCTCAATTTAATGTGCACTATTTCTGGCAGTCTGCTTAGGCCCTCAGTCTTAAAGGCAGAGGCAGCACTCCAAAACTCAATTTTAAATGCAAAAACCACGGTGCCTTGCTGCACCTTTGCATTGGCAAAGTGAAAAAATTAACAAACCAGTTAGGACAGAGGAGTACAACAGCTGCTTTTACTGAAAAAGTTCTGCATGTGGTTTTGAAGTTGTTGTTTTTTATTCACTTGCTTATTGTTGCAACTTACGTCGCCTTGATGCTCCCTCCTGTCTTGCCTCTGGTGGTAGGTATATCGCATCCGGCCATTACTGTATACATGAACATTACCTGTACAAGAGAGAGAAACATGTTAAGAATGGGAGAAAAAATTGTTTCAGTTACCAAGTCAGGATATGGAACAGAAACTGCAAAGAAGCTCAAAACATTCCACTCCTGGAATGGAGTTTAACTAGGTGCTATCAACTGCACTGCAAGTTTAGAAAATGAGGTCGTTAAGAATAGGACAAGACTCATAATGGTAGAGTTGACAGATTGGGTGGCCCAAAAGGAAGCAATAGAAAACCAGTTTATCAGACTAGCTGAATTCCAGCTGACTTCAATCGGATCTTGAGCACAATATATGGAAGTTAAGGTCTACTGAAATTATGGAGATCTACGTTTATGTAAAACATTTCTGATCAGAGTTTTTAATCCACTGATGACCTGGCTGATGTGCCATTGGAAACAGGTATAAAAGAAGGATGCAAATTAAAGGTTGGTCCCTCCACACCAAGCAAAAATGCTTAAGGAAATACAAAAGAGCCTATTAATCTAGACTCTGTTCACATCACAAGAATTACACAAGACTGTTTCAATGTCAAGTGTTTTATGTTTCCCATTACAAGACCTGGTAGGCAGAGGCCCTCAGCACCATTTCACTAGGATTTGCCCCTTTCCAAGGGTTACCCAGCATCAATTGTAACTATTTTGGTTCTGGTGAGAAGGTGTTGGTATCAATTAATCCTTTGAGGTACTCAGGCCTGGGGGTTGTGATAGCCGTCTCCCCTTTCACTCCCACCTTCCATGCTTTATGGCTCTGCTACAAGCATCCCCAGGGGGTTGCTCTTTGGTCACCCCTCTCCCTCCTTAGCCCAAGGGCTCTGGCTCCCAGGGGATTAGTCTCACGCGGTTCTCCCCGGCGTTCTCTCCAGGCAGGCTCCACCACTCTCGGAGGCTTCCCGTAGCGGGCGGGGGTGCTCTGCTCCCAGTGACGTCTTCCTTTGGGTTCTCTATAAAGGGTGGGGCCTGCCAGGGAGACTCAGGTAAGTATGAGCCCCTGCTGCCACCCCAAATCCCATTGCTGGCTCCTGGGAGCCCCAGAGGCTCACTCCTTCTGCCTCTCTCTACTTTTGGTATGCTTTCTCCCTGCATACCCACCATTTGGGCTCTGCTTATCTCGACATCCCGCTGCTAGATGTCATCTGAAGCTGGCAGCACTGACATTCATCAGGCCAGGCAGTCCCCAAAAGGGCAGAGAAGGAACTTCCTAAAGTGGTATAGAACATAGGATGTGGGGTAGATTGTGTCTTACTCCTGCAAATCTTCATCTCTATCCCATTCCTCTCTGCCACATTCTGATGAATCTGTCACATGTCTGTTCGGATGAGTTTTTCCAAACTTTACAGGACATTTAGGCATAATTGCAAAATGTTACTTTGTGGGACTATAGTTCCCAGAATCCCCTCACTAGCACAGCAAGAGGCAGGGGGATTTGGGGAGTTGCAATCCACACAGGTAACATTTCTTAACTCTGCCATGCTATAAGACATGCTGTGCTAGAAAACTAAATGCTTCCTAACCTACTGTGGGTAGCAAATGGAAGCCCACACAAATGTTATCAATAGGGTTAGAGAGCCAAAAGCTTTGGTTGTACATGCACCTATTTGCTTCCTAGCTGTGATTCTCTAGCTGCCTTTAAAGCCCAAGCCAAGCAACAGTCAGATCCTTGATAGGAAGACTTCCAGCTGGAATCAGAGAGATCAAAGATGCCATATTAATGTTTGTCGGTGTTTTGTAAATGGGACATGCACCCTCTGCGCTCAACACATTCTCAGCTTGTGCATCTGGCTTATGACTGAAAAATACGAAAAGCCACTTTCACCTGGCCGATTGACCCAGTATACTCTTTTCTGACTGAGATGGGATGATAACAAATCCCTGAATGCTGCATCTGTTCACACTTGGACAAACTTCTTTATTAATATATAACTATGCTGATTTATTTCGATGCAATTTCCCCCAACAAAGAAGCTTGTATTTCCCATTTGTTATTTTCTGCTGCACACCTGCAGCACTGGCAATATAGTCACCATCCTTTTTTATGCCTCAGGAATTGATAAAACCATACAGTGGGTTTGCCTCCTTTCATTTCTCTTTTCTAGTTGAGAGACTCTTTCAGTGTAACACATACACCAGTTTTTCAGCAAATATCTTCTAGAAGAATATAACTTTTGCAAAGATATTTCATCTTTAGGATATTGTGCAGCAGAATAATTTCTCAAATTTATAAACACACAAAAACAGAGAAGTTAGCCAAGGTTCTATGGTGAGGCTACACAAACACTAGCAATGTGTAGCTATTTTTTCTGAATAAGAGCAGAGATGATAGCTCAGTTTATGAACTAACATATTCTTATTTGTGGTATGCAAGAAATTCCATTTAAAACCAGGTTTCAATTCAGCAGAAGCTTTTTGACCATAAACACTATCCAAAAAATACAAATGCACAATAGCTAAGGACTATGAACATATTAAGGCTATCTTTTCCAGATCTTCAGTCCACAAATCACTACCAAAACACACTACTGTACATTTTGGGGGATAGAGTCTGTTTGAGTTGCCTAAATCTAGTTTCATGGCATTCATACTAGTCCAAATTCTGATGTATGTTATTATAGAACTGAGGGCAGTAGAACTTTTTAATATGTCCATCTACAATTTCAAGTGGTACAGTCCAAGTAAAGTCTCACCAGTTCTTCTGGCTTTTGTGCTCAAGAATTTCTTTAGAACTGGCTCAGTCATTGCAATGGCCATACAGTTATTCCCTATAACCTGCTCCCCTTGTTGGGCTGAGATTTAACCAAAAGAAGCTGATCAGATCAATTTCTGCTGGCTGACATCAGAGCCTTGGAATTACACTTGTGGGATGAAGGAACCAAAAGGCGGAGTGCAAGGAGTATGAGATGAGTCCTTCCAATTTTCTTCTGCCAGGCAGGCTCCTTTCCATCTGCTTTTGTCCACAAAAGCAGAAGAACTTGTAAAGTTAATTCATGATTGAACCTCTGTTTCAACTGGTATTTGTCTGGGAAAACAATTTGTTACTGTTACTTGTTAGAATGTTAGAAAAGCAACCCAGTGCACTGTTGTCTGTTATTTTTAATTAATTCTCGAGGGTGGATCCCCTATGACTGATAAGAGAATGGTATAACATTACTGTCAAAACGCCTCTTAAGAGGTCTTAATGTGTTTTAAAAGCAGCTTTAAAAGCAATTAGAAAATACTTCTAGTTACATCAGTACAGAAACCTTCGAATGAAATTTCACTGTGTTCCCTTTGACAGACAAAAAAACAGGTTAAGTGTGTTACTGTTACTTCCTTACGTCCAAGCTCTGGACAGAAAGAACTAACCAGCAACTGTCCAATCCTTTTTTAAGCCAAGGCCACATGATATCACAAACAGAGTGCAAGTGCATTGCTGACAACACAGCTTAAGAGCAACTCATTCCAAATGACTCAAGCAAGAGAAGGCCTAGTCCCATGCTGTCAAGAACACAACCTCTACTCAGCAACATACACACAGCCCTTTAGATGTCTAGTCAGTTTGAGCCAAAGGAAAAAGTGTTCCTGGGCTAATGATGCAGTCAACATTTTGACAAATGCTGGGCCTTGCAGAAGACCATCTTTCTTCCCTGTAAGCTATCAGTGCGGGACAAGTGGCAATCCAGATGCAAATGGACTGTAGTTTCCAGCACCCTTTATCCCTGGCAAAGGGTTGATGGGAGTTGTGGTCCATTAACATATGGAGGGCCTCACGCTCCTTATCCCTGTGATATAAGAGGGGAAGCCAATAGTATTCTACTGAACTGGTCTCTTCCAATTCTATGATTCTCTTATGGGAAGAAAGGAAGGGATTTTCCTTCCCCATCCCTTAAACACACAGGGAAACAAATCCTATTTCAACTAGTCTCACTCAGGAAGGTCATTCTCTGCTGCACAGAAGAGATATGCAACTGGTGCTAGTTTAGAGTTACTTCAGCCCTCATGACGCAGTGGTTAAACGCCTGTACTGCAGCCACTCACTCATAAACCACAAGGTTGCGAGTTCAATACCAGCCAGGGCTGGGGTTCGACTCAGGCCTGCATCCTTCCGAGGTCGCTGAAATGAGTACCCAGCTTGTTGGGGGACAATCAACTCACAGTTGTAAACCGCTTAGACATCCCATGGCGTGATATGAAGCGGTATATAAATGAAGCTGCTTTGCTTTGCTTTCAATGAAGATCAGACATATTAAAAGCAGCATTGGGTCACAACAATTTTCATTTTTCAGTCAGATTGGATAGAAAAGAAAGAAAGCATCCTTCGAACAGGAAACTTTCCAAGACAACTACCAAATATTTTTTTGAAGGCCTCCAGAATCCCAGCTCTGATAAAATTCTTTGCTAAAAAAATCTAACACAGAGAATATATTAGTAAAGGTTACCATTTTGTAAGCTTAGATGTTTCAGCTGGCATGCATCCATTAAGTACCT
>JAIPUX010001880.1:21738752-21756810 GCA_020142125.1 Phrynosoma platyrhinos
TCTTTAAGGGCATTCCATAGCCTTTCATGATCTATGCAGTAAAATGCTGATTTTCTTTTGGAATTCCCTATATATTCATGATCTATGCAGTAAAATGCTGATTTTCTTTTGGAATTCCCTGGTGTGCTCCATTAACCAACGTATATTTGCAATGTGGTCCCTTGTGCCTCTTCCTTTCCTGAACCCTGCTTGAACCTCTTTCCATATATGGTTGGAGTCTATGTTGCAGAATTTTGAGTATAATTTTGCTTGAATGGGAGATTAATGCTATGGTCCTATAGTTACTGCAGTCTTTTGTGTCTCTTTTTTATGGATGGGAATGTATATTGATCGCTTCCAATCTGTTGGCCATCGTTTTGTTTTCCATATCTGTTGACATATGTTGGTTAGCACTAGAGTTGATTCTGTCAGTGTGGATCGCACCAGTTCTATTGGTATAGCATCTGTTCCTGGAGTCTTGATTTTGATTTTGCCATCAGTGAATCACTGATCAGAATGGAGACTGCAAGAAATCAGAAAAAGATCAGGTTTGAGAAGGGCAGATATGAAAGAACTGGACAAGATCCTAAAGTGTCAAGATATACAGCTGAACACTAAAATCAGAACTGTCCAATTCACTGTATTCCCCATCACAATTTATGGATGTGAGATCTGGACAGTGATGAAAGCAGATAAGAAGATCAACTCATTCGAGATGTGGTGCTAGAGAAGAATGTTGATGATACCATTGAAGCCAAAAAGACAGACAAATGGGTCCTAGAGCAGATCAAGCCAGAAATTTCCCTGGAAGCCAAAGTGACTAAACCAAGGCTTCAATATATCCGTGTTAGTCTGTAGAATCAGTATGTAGAGGCTAACTAAAGAAAGAAGTTGGCAGCATGAGCTTTTGTAGACTTAAATCTACCTCCTCAGATGCAGTCCAAATGCATCTGAGGAAGTAGACTTAAGTCTATGAAAGCTCATGCTGCCAACTTCTTTCTTTAGTTAGTCTCAAAGGTGCTACAAGATCTCTCTACATAAATCAAGGCTGTTGTATTTTGACCACATCATGAGGAAAAATGACTCATTAGACGAGCCAATGATGCTGGAAAAGGTGGAAGGCAATAGAAAGAGAGGACAACCACACACCAGATGGATTGACTTGATTGGGGAGGACATGGGCCTGAGCCTGCAAGACCTGAGCAGGGAAGTTGAAAACAGGAGGTCTTGGAGGTGTCTCATCCACAGGATTGCCATAAGTCAAGATCAACTTGAGAGCCACTAACAACAAAAACAACAGCATCACCATGGATCGATTTAACAATGGCATTAGAAGCAACCTGATTTGTGAGAGTGGTGATTTCTTTGCCCCATGTGGCAAGGATAGGTGCCACATTTGTGCCTATTGACTATAATTGTTTCTTGGGGTTCATATTCTACATTGTAGAAATAATGCAGTTTGACGTTAACTGCTATGGCTTCATCCTACAGAATCCTGGGATTTGTAGTTTTGTGAGGCACCAGCACTCTGTGCAAAGAAAGCTGTGTCATGTGTCACTTTGACACCACTTTAACTCCATCCTGGCTCCATCCTGGAATTTGTAGCTTGGTGAAGTATTCAGCCTGGTCAGAGAGCTCTGGTGCCTTGCCAAACTACAAATCCCAGGATTCCATAGGATGGAGCCATGACAGCTTAAAGTGGTGTCAAACTGCTTTATTTCTGCAGTGTGGATACACCCTAAGAAGACAAAGGTCCAAAACACACTGCAGAAATAATCCAGTTTTAGACCGCTTTAACTGCCCTGCCTCACTGCTAAGGAATTCTGGGAACTGTAGTTTTCTGAGACATTTAGCCTTCTCTATCCGAGAGCTCTGGTGCCACAATAAACTATACTTTCCAGGATTCCCTAGTATTAAGCCACGGCAGTTAAAGTGGTCTCAAACTGGATTATTTCTGTAGTGTGTTTTGGACCTAAGTCTACAAAAGTTGATGCTACCAGTTCTTTCACTCATTTTAGTCTCAAAGGTACTAAATCATCCCTTTGCACAGTCAGGTCATTTGCCTTTTCTTTTTGTAGTCCTCCTCCTCCGTCATGTCAGGAAATGTGAGAGCTGCTTGTGGGGTTTTCTGATTTGGATGCCTACAGAACATAGTTGACCATAGGTACCTATGCACCTTCACTAGGAATGGGGGCACCATTTTACTGAAGCAGGAAAATGTCTCCGACAGTACAGGGAATGGCACTTCTGGCCTCTTTGTAGAACTGAAATGAACACAATAAACAATGAAATAAATCACTGCTGCACAACAGTAGAAAAATAAACGGAAATGTAAAATAAAACTCAAATTTGATAGCTTTCCCCCCATCTTTTCCTGGGTCACAATTGTACTTTAGTCTATTGCAGCCAAAACGGCTAACATTTATTTGATTTGGACTGTAGCCTGCTTTATCAGATACTTGGGGTGGGCTGCCCTCTGTGAAGGGATATCTATATAGGAATGAAGTTTCTCTCTATTTGTTACTACATCGTGCAAAAACAGTTTATAATGTAATAAATGCCATAGTATAATAAATCTGTAGTCTTTAAAGTGCCACAGGACTCCCTAGCAATTTATTCCCTGAACATGATTAAAAATCTGCAAGAAAAAGAAAAACAGGGAAGAAAATATAATCTTTTAAAAAGACAGTCAATTTATTTTTCAACCGGAATTGTCCTCTCCAAGGAGAAATGCATCACTCCTGCAGATTCCCGGCTGATGCAGAGAGTGGATTAAGCAAGCTGTTATTCCACTTCCTATTTCCAAAACTCAGTTTCACAAACACACCAGAAATAGTGTGCATATGGGGTATTTAACTGATAAGAACAGATGCCATGCTTGATCTAAGCCAAAAGACCAATAATCAGTAGTAATAGTTTTTTGTGGTTTTTTCAGGCTGTGTGGCCATATTCTAGAAGAGTTTCTTTCTGAAGATGCCAGACACAGATGCTGGCGAAACGTCAGAAAGAAACTCTTCTAGAACATGGCCACACAGCCTGGAAAAAAAAACACAAAAAACTATGGATGCTGGCCATGAAAGCCTACTACTTCAAATCAATAGTAATCTGGGGATGGGGGCCCTTGAGGGCCTCAAAATGCATTGGGTCACCCTTTCAGCAGCTTTGAAGTATAGGAACAGTCCCCTGCCCAAATAATACCTTCCAACGTTTTATGGGACATGTGTGACCAAACCACATCAGAACGTAGTCTAGGTGGCAAAAGCCATTAATGGAGAGCACACCAGCTAGAAGAAAGGCTGCAATGGTTTGCTTTTTTCCTGAGCCTGCTGGGAAGAGCTAGATTCTGTCCTCTTCTCTGCTCTGTCCTCTGCTAAGTTTATTGTGCGCAAACTACTTTTGCATTTTGAACTCCACCTGCAGCAATTGAAGTATGCTGAGGACAAAGAAGAAAAGCAGGAAGAGGAGAGAGAAATGGGGATATTTCAAAAGCAGCTGGAAAAGTGGGATGACAGAGGACTGTCTTTGCCAAATCGGAACAGTTGGAGGAGACACAGTTTAATCTGGCATTTTGTCAGTACTTTTCTGTCTTTTTAATTTTGTGATTTCATTTCCCATGGTTCTTTTGTCCATTGGTCTGCAGTTTGCATAAAACTATCCACCTTTTCCTATGAATTTTTAAAAAATAGTTTGCAACTCATTTCAAAGCAAAATGGCCGGATTTCTGTATGAGATTTACGTATGCGTAAGCACTGTCATTATGGTGCTTCACAATGAATCCTGGCCTGACTGACATTTCCTCACTCTCCCATGAGCAATCTCCTGTGCAAGAGACAGATTTGGTCCCTGTCAAATTCCCTCTTATGCTGGAGATCTCTCACATGTGCAATGGGTGGAAACATCAATCAGTTGTTTCTGGATCAATGGGAACAGAATCCCACCGATCACATCGGCTGCAATATGCTTGTATGATTGGGGGGCTTTCAAAACCCTATATAGTGTGGATCACTATAAAAATTATGACTGTGTAACTCTAAGTTATGCATTTGTAACTATCATAGAGGATTCCAGCCATTCATAGAATCATAGAGCTGGAAGAGACTACAAGGGCCATCTAGTCCAAGCCCTTGCCATGCAGGAATATACAGTTAAAGCACTTTTGACAGATGGCCATCCTGCCTGTTTAAAAACCTCCAATGAAGGAGGCTCCAGCATACTCCAAGGAAACATATTCCACTACTGAACAGCTCTTACTGTCAGGAAGTTCTTCCTAATGTTTAGGTGGAATCTCTTTTTTCCTGTGTTCATTTTAAAGCAAGCTAAGTGGATCTGGAAAAAGGTTCTTAGTTCTATGATAGCAACTTTCTTTCTTCCTTTTTCTTTGTTTTTGGCTTGCTTCTTTTAATAGAGTGAAGAAATTGCTTAGACAGAACAGAACTTCTGAGATTATTGGGAATGCTTTCCTGGATGTTGCTGAGAGCATCATGCCTTTCAATAAATCAATGGGACATATACACAGACTGAATACAGATCATTATTCTGACAAATAAACACTTAGTTCAACTCCTTCCACAATCCTCCAAACTTTACTTCAAACACTTCCATGCAGATTGACTTTAATAAGAGTTATAGCATCAGCTAGAGTTCCCAGATCTCAAAGTGTCATGGCCCTGAGACTTTTCTCCAGTTCTGAAGGCAAGAACAAAGAAATCTCAGGGCAAGAAGTGTGTGTGTGTGTGTCCATATATTTTTCTCATTTGCTAGACTACACTTTTTGGAATGAGATTCCTCTCTGCAACAGTGTTCAATGCTTAAGGTTTCATGGTTAATGGCAATACAAGGGGCTGGTCCTTGTGACCTCGGGAACGTACCTAAATCTCAGGTGTTGGCTCTGAAATCTCAGGACCTGGATAATTCCAACCTATTCCCAGCTCATCACAAAGAGTGTCTGGTAGGAGAAGGTGGAATTTCAGTCTTTTTTCTTATCTTCCCACTTGCCTCTATGATTCCTTATTCTTTATATAATACATTTCTAGCATTTCATCTGTCCAAGGAGTGAATGGAGGTGCATCCTAGTGAACAAAATGGCAATCTCTATGCATAAGATTGCATTCTGACAAGGATCCGGAACCTTACAAGCATAAAGGAATGCTAGTTACTGGTCAAAATAGTATTTCTCCACGAGTTAACATGTGAATGTCTATAATGTTTGCGTGGCAGAGTCATAAATATGGAACATTTCAGATCTAAACAGCATTACAGAGCTCAGGTAGCTGCAAGCTTGGAAAAAGTAAGTATCGTGGGAATGCAAGAGAGAAAAATTTTAGTGGCTGCTCCCATACTGTGAAATTCCCTTCCAGGAGAGCTTGCCTGGCCACTTTCCTGTCATCCTTCTGCTGACATTAATTTTTTACTCAAAAAGGCTTTTGCCAACTGACTGGCCTCTGAAGGAGCCATTAAAATTGTCCTTCAAAATTGTTTTAGAACTGATGTAATATCATAACTTACGATTTTGGCTACATTTGCTTTTTAAATCATATGATTACATTTCTTAAAAAGTAACTTTTCAAAGTTCTAGATAGCTGGATATAAAATAGTGTAAGGGCCTAAGCAGACTGCCAGAAATAGTGCACATTAAATTGAGGCACTGCCCTGGCTCAGTGCTAGGGAATCATGGGAACTGTAATTTATTGTGGCACCAGAGCTCTCTGACAGGGAAGGCTCAATGTCTCAGAAAAAAATACAATTCCCATGATTCCCTAGCACTGAGCCAGGGCAGTGCCTCAATTTAATGTGCACTATTTCTGGCAGTCTGCTTAGGCTTTTAGATGGCCTATATCAGCTCAAAGGATAACAGTGGAAAGACAGAAAATTATATCAATTGGATTCTAGCACCTGGGACAGCTACTCTGTGATTCTTGGTGTCAAGCTAAAACATAAGCACTTAAATTATTTGTCTCCGCAATAACTGAAAGTTTTATTTTTTATTTACAAAAAGTGTTAATTTTTTATTTATATTTTATTTATTTACATAAAGTTTTATTTTTTATTTACAAAGCAAATCAGCACTTTAAAAGTTGTTAGTTCAGTTTTAAGAAATTATGGCGTGGATCCTGGGGATCTGCCTTCCATGGATGGAGGGTTTCTTTGCTCAATTTGAGGGGATCTCTTCCACATCACAGTTCACCTCATTCAGCCAGAGATTCTGACCCCAAATACAGCATTTTCATACCCTCTAGTATTTCTCAAATGTAAACTGGGACATGTGTGGGAAAATGCTGCCCTCTCTCCCCTCTCCCCGTCCTGAGTTATAGAATCATAGAGTTGGAAGAGACCCCCCAAGGGACATCCAGTCCCACCCCCTGCCATGCAGGAACTCACAATCAAAGCACCCCTGACTGATGGCCATCTAACTTCTGTTTTAAAGCCTCCAAAGAACGTCACCACTCTTTGAGGCCACGTGTTCCACCTAAGCTCTTCCTAATGCTTAGCTGGAATCTCTTTCCCTGTAGTTTGAATCCATTGCCCCATGTCCTAGGGTGCATTTACATTGTACCAATAATACATTTTTACATCACTTTAAGTCTTGTAGTTCCGTCCTGTGGAATCTTGAAATTGTAGTTTTATAAGGTCTTTAGCCCTGTCTTCCAAGGCTACAAATCCCAGAATTCTGTAGGCTGGCGCCATGGCAGCTAAAGTGGTGCCAAACTGCATTCTTTCTACAGTGTAGATGCACCATTAGTCTCTGGAGCTGCAGAAAATAACCTTGCTCCATCCTCAATATGACAGCCTTTCAGATATTTAAACCAGCTCCCTAAGCTGCTCCTCACAAGGAATTTGATGTTTTTTGATGTTTTTTGATGTTTTTAATTTGTTGCCTTCTTTGTATTAATATGTATTTTATTATTTTGTAGAATGTATGCCATCGGCAGGCTTATTTATTTATTTATTTATATAAATTGCAATGGAGATTCAAAGTATTAATTAGTTTGTTTGTGATGACAATGTACAAATTTATCAATATTTAGAAGAGTTTTTCCCCCACTTATATTAGAAATAATTTTTAACGGCATGTTAAATTGATGGGATGTCTTTTGTTCTTTGTACCTTGTGCTATTTGTTTTTCAATGATTTTCTATTTTGATAAGCTGTTTGTCATGGCCTTTGGCTACTACAATAAACATTTATTGACTTGACTATTTATTTATATCTATTTTATCGACTGTTTGTACAGTGCTGTGTAAATCTACAGCGCTATATAAATAAACTGTAATAATAATAATAATAATAATAATAATAATAATGCTTTCCAGACCTTTCACTACTTTGGCTGCCCTCCTCTGGACACACTTACCAATATCCTTCTTGAATTGTGGTATTAGAACCAGTGGTGTCACTAGGGGGGTGCGGGGGGTTCAGACGCACCAGGTGACACCCTAAAAGGGGGGTGACACCACTGCTTCTCTAACATCTACTTTTTGGCAGAAATGGGCTATGGCATTCATCTGCTTCCCTTCAAAATGCTTTAAGAGATGGTGGGAGTAGGGGGAAGCTCGGGGGGGGGGGGGGGGGGGGGGGGGGGGGGAGAGAAAGGAGAGGCTCTAGAATTTTTTTAAAATTAATTTTTTGAATTTTTTAAACTCTTTTTAAATTTTCCTTAAAAACATCACTTTTTAACCACATCTTCCTTATGTATATGTAAATACATTTAGGTTGTGCATATGATATTGTAATTTGAAGGTCTAATTTTAATTTTGCTAGTTGTTTCTATCACAGCTATTAGCATGACATTCAGTGATAGATGGAAATGATTATTTACAAGTAACATGAGGGCAAAAAAGCATTCCTAAGGATTCTGGATGGTCTGAAATGGGAGGAAGTCAATGGGGGTGACACCAACCCTAGGGATGCCACTGACCAGAACTGGATACAGTATTCCAGGTGAGGTCTGACCAAAGCAGAAGAGAATGGTACTATTACTTTCCTCAGTCTAGACATTATACTCCTATTGATGCAGCCTAGAATCATATTGGCATTTTTAGCTGCTGCATCACACTGTTGACTCCTGTTCAGCTTGTGGTCCACTTCTAGATCTTTTCCACATGTACTGTTTGTACTTTCAACTCAATACATTTCATGTGTGTGTATTTTCAACTCAGAGGGGTTGCAGACTGTCAGAAATAGTGCAAATTCAGTCCACTTTTAGGGTTAGGGTTAGAGCTAGGGAATCATGGGAATTGCTTTTTTTCTGAGACATTGAGCCTTCTCTGTCAGAGAGCTCTAGTGCCACAATAAAATACAGTTCCCATGATTCCCTAACCCTAGCCCTAAAAGTGGACTGAATTTGCACTTTTTCTGGCAGTCTGCAACCCCCCTCAGTTTGCAGCAATGGAAGTAAGCTGAAGGCAAAAGGTGGAGAAGAAAAGCGAAACTAGGACATTTTAAAAGCAGATGAAAAACTGTTTTTTAAACTCAAGATTAATCAAGACTGTCCCTATCAAACTGGGATAATTAGAGGGTAATCTTTAGGGGGCTGGAAAGAATGAAAATAGAAATTCTTCTCTTATTGTCTTAATTATACAGTAGCCCTCTCAATTCATGGGGGAGTTGTTCTTCTCCCCCCTCCGAGAAAATGGCGGCTCAGAAATATTCGAGCCCCATTGAAAATAATGGTGCGTGCGCTCATGGCGCACACCGCCATTTTATCCCTCCCCACTTGTCCCTCTCGCAAGGAGCGAGACAACAGACTCGAAGTCCATAAACAGGGAGGGACAACTGTACACAACAAAATGAGTATCCAAACCAATATATTTGCATTAAGGAGCTCATTGCACCAATAATAAAACCGGTTTACCTGAGTGGGCTTAAAATTTAAAATAGGTGGCATCCTGATGTTATCAGAAGGATTTAGCTGCAAAAATTGCCACCCGGATCCATCTCTGGACTTGGGCGGCAATTTCGGTGGCTAAATCCTTCAGATAACATCAGGATGCCACCCATTTTAAATGTTAAGCCGGCTCAGGTGAGCCAGTTTTATTATTGGTGCGATAAAGTCCTAGGTTCAGATTTCAATTTTAAACCATGTTTTTAACCAAATTATTCTTCAAAGAGAGCCTTGTAATAAGTGAAATGCTGTAAAAAGTGTATACTTTTTTCATCATCAGTTTTTATCTAACATGCTTACCTGGAGGAAGGACGGTCAGAGATGGGTAAAAAGTATTGCAGAATAATTTAACAGCCTCTGGCGTCGAGTACATAGTTCTTTTTTTTTTTCTTATTTTCTCAGTACAAAACTAATATCTGCTTTCTTCTAGCTTCCCTACTTTTCCCCCCTACCATGAGATGAATGTACCCAATGAAAAAGCAATTTTGAAATATGGGTCTATAGCCTTTATATGAGTTCAAGTAATTTTGAGTTCTCCTCTCATATTTTGTTTGATCGCTAGGCAGAATTACAGCCCTATAATCTAGTTCTCGAGTACTTAACTTGTTCTCTTTATAACCCACAACTATGTTCTAAATTATGACCTTGCAGCTAACAAGGAAGGAAATGACAAAAGCTGTGGCAATACGATGGCTCCCAAAAACTGTTTCTGATCCTAACTTCACACAGCTGGCTGTGAAAACAGATGAAGAAACAGCAGGGTGACCAGATGTCCTAACCGCAAAGGAGGACAAGGCACCGCAAAATGGAGGAAATTCGAGAAAAATGTAGGTCACTACCAAATAAAAGCAAAAAAATATTAACAGAAATGTAAATTCATGCTTCTTAGTCATGCTCAGAGTGGAGGACATTTTGAAATTCCTCCTGGACAGAAGGTTGAAATGTAGGCCATGTCCTGGAAAAGGAGGACATCTGGTCACCCTTGGAAAGGAAAACAGCCTGCTTGGGAATAGCAAGGGGGAAGAGAATAATATATTTTTAAGGGGGGGAGGGTTAGTGTGTTTATTAATAAGATTTGTTGATTATTGTGGGATAAATAGATGTAAGCCACCTTGATTGCTTTGGCAAAAAGCGGGGTATAAATAAAATTATTATTATTATTATTATTATTATTATTATTATTATTATTATTAAGAGAGGAGCAGAATCACAGCCACTTGCAGCACATGGCTGGATGAGAAGCGGAACTGAAGTCACATGGAAATCCATAGTGGAAAAGGAATGCGATTGGGAATCACGGACAGGTTTTACTTGTCAATGAAGAGGAGCACTCCAGGAATGGATGCAATGCAAAGCAGCAGCAGGAAAGATACAACATTGTGTGATAAGTCTCGACCAAAGATGCTTTTTTCCTATTGAAATTCCCCTCGTGTGATAAAGTCCTCCTTGAAAACTTCTCCTATGTTCTCAGGGCCAGCCCTGCTATTAGGCAAACTGAGGTGTCTGTATATAAGACAATCGATGCTGCGGGGAAGCAGGATGGATAAAGGTGTAAGTCAGGGATAGGCAACCTAAGGCCCGGGGGGCCGGATGCGGCCCCCCGGGGCCTTTGGACCGGCCCCAGGCCAGTCGTCCCGCCGCCACCCCCCCGCCACCACCGCCCACCATGATGATATTGATTATTGTTGTTATTCCTTGTTCTTGGGGTTTTCTTGGCAAAATCTCCACAGGGGTATTGCCATGGGTTTTCTGGGGCTGAGAGAGTGTGCATGCATATTTTTTTAATTTTTAAATATATATTTTTAATTTTTTAATTTTATTATTTATTTATTTGTTTGTTTATTTTTGGAGCTTCGGCCCCCCGATTGTCTGAGGGACAGCAACCCGGCCCCAGGCTCAAAAAGGTTGCCTACCCCTGGTGTAAGTGCTGCAGGCATCCATCTCCTAAGCTTGTCTTTGGCCTGCTGCCCTCAGATGCTGTGGAAGGTGCCACCATCATGTCACCAGCGCTGAAATAAGAAGTGCGGTAACTGCCAATCCAGTCAGTATCTGCATGTGAAATGGAGAGGGATCCCATCTTGCCCTTCACCTCCGCCAGCAAAATGTCTTTTTGCCATGCTCTTGCAAGACAATTCCTCCAGCAAGGAGAACATTGAGTCCCCAGGACCAGAGAAATGAAAGAAACTGGCTAAACCTGAAGACCCAGGACCTTCAAGGGTATTGGAAGCTGCCCTCCGGGACAGAGATAGCTCAGGCTTCAGAATCTGAAGCAGTAGTTGGAATTTCTTCCAGTCTGTGGGTGCATCTGCACTGCAGAAATAATGCAGATTGACACCACTTTAACTACCGTGGCTCAATGCTATGGAATTCTGGGAGTGGTACTTTTTATGGGGTGGGTGGGCTAGGGTGTTGATGGTTTTATTGTAACGATGTTTTATTGTAAGCTGCCTCAATTGCGTTGTAGAGAGGCGGGATAAAAATAAATTATTATTATTATTATTATTATTATTATTATTATTATCATCATTATTATTAGTTTGCTGTGGTACCAAAGCTCTGCTCTCCCAACCAAGCGTCACATATATATATATACACACACATATACATATACACATACCCCACTCACTTCCATGCCACCAACCTCTGAAGATGCCAGCCACAGATGCAGGCAAAACATGAGGGATAAATTTTTCCAGAACACAGCCACATAGCCCGAAAAACCCACAAAAAAACTATGGATGCCGGCCGTGAAAGCTTTTGACTTCACATTGTTTTTCTTTATGTCAGTTGAGACTGTCAGAATATTTGTGCCCTGGCAGAGTGTATACAGTGCAAAGATAATTTCAAAATGAGAATGCTATGCCAAAATTGATCAAATTCCTCTGTAAAAATAGCTGAATTTCATTTGTTTACTCATGTACTTATTTATTTAAGCCACTTGTAGCTGAAGATTTCAAAGCACTATAAAACCGTAGTAAAATGTACAATATAAAACAAGGCATAAAAATTAAGATACAGTTTGAGTATTGTTTGTCCAAAATGCTTGGGATCAGAAGTATTTTGGATTTTGGAATACTTGTATTTGCATATATGTACATAATGCATATATACTGGGCCCTCCCTATACACAGGGGATCCGTTCCGGACCCCCGTGTATGGAAAAAATACATATGCTGGAATCCTATAGATTCCTGTGGTGGTGCGCTCGTGAGTGTGGCACCGCGTGCCTGTGGCGCACACACCATTTTGTCCTCCTGAGCTTGCCATACATGTAATCTCAAATCCGCATACAGCAAGCCTGTGTATGGCGCGGACACGCTGTAAGTACATAAGGAGAGCCAGCATGGTGTAGTGATTTGAACATGGGGCAATGACTCTGGAGAGCATGGTTTTAATCCTGGCTCGGCCATGTAAACCCAAGTCACACTCTTTCAGCTATAGAAAATGGCAATGACAAACCTCTGAAGAAACTTGCCAAGAAAACCCCATGATAGGGTCACCCTAGGGTTGCCATAAGCTGGAAACAACTTGAAGGCACACAATAACAACTACTACATAAACACAAAATTCATTTATGTTTTATATACATATACACATAGTCTGAAAGTAATTTTATATAATATTTTAATAATTTTGTGCATGAAACAAAGTTTGTGTACTTTTTGCACCAAACCATCAGAAAGCAAAGATACCACCCATGAAAAAAGTTCTGGTTTTTGGAGTATTTTGGATTTTGGAATTACTACTACTACTACTAATAATAATAATAATAATTTAAAATATTTTTATCCCCCCCTCTACATAACACAACTGGGGCGGCTTACAACATTAAAATATACATTTCGTATCCAATAATCCCACCCCCCCCTTAAAATGCTATTAAACAATGATAATTTAAAACACACTTAAAATGCTAATATAAATAAACAAATAAACAGTAACTATTGCAGAATCCAGGGAGCAAATTGGGCTATCTTTTGATGGCCGGGATATATAGCCAGGAAAGGCCTGATGGAAAAGATCCGTCTTAACAGCCTTTTAAAAGCTGTCTAAGGTGGTAATATGACGGATCTCAGATAATTCCAGATAAGGGAGACTCAGCCTGTACAACATTTACATTATCCATGAAACAGATACTAGGAAGGACTGCAAAAATAGGCAATTGTGCTTAAAAATAAGAATTCATGTTGGATATCAGAATGGAGGGTATTTTACATACTGGGTGCCACCACATGCAATGTCCTGCTCCAAATGATTGCAGTGCTGACCTCAGGAGTATGTGGCTGCACTGGAGCCTCACCTAGAGAACTGAGTAGACTTATAAGTGAGAAGAAAACGTCTCAGATAAACAGATTGCAGGTTGTTTGGGAGTTAAGGCGTTATCTGGCCTGTAGACTTTATGCAAATATGTTTTTTCTGTGTGTACTTATTTACATAAAGAAATCTATTTCTAATCCTCTTGGAAAGAGGCAAGATGAAATCTAAGCCCCCGAAATCTTTATTCATCGACTCTTCTTTCGCTTCTGAAATTCATGCATAATCAAGCCAATCTTTGCAGATATAAAGCCTCACATTTTCTTTTGGTATGGGTGCTGTGGAGTAGGGGAATGTTTTATGAAATGCTGGATTCTCAAAGAACCAATTTTTCACCCAGTCCCACATTCTGTCTCTCACAGAAGATAGACAGCTTAGCTTATACTCAATATTTGCTTTCAACCCTCACCCAACCCATTAATTTTTATGAGTTTTGGTGGAAGTGAACATTCAATAATGAAGTGGTATATGTCATTCACCAGCAAAACCCTCAAATAATGCATATGCTCCAGGAGTCTTCATATTTACCAAGAAAAGCTTCTATTTTCTATTACCTGTTCCTAACCAGTCATCTTTAGGGATGTCAAATGCATGCACATAGACTAAGAATTTGCCAGTTTCTTTCCTCAGTCTCCTCCTCCAAGTTTCTTTTTATTTTCTTCACAAACCCAAAACATTTTTCTCTGATTAAGGAGCAAGTACAGCTTGAGGTAAATGTGTGTGCATCATGCAGTTCACAGCACCACCTCTTAAACATGCTGTTGCTGCTCTACTTAATTCAAAACCCCTGTGTTTTGCTTCCTTATGGCAGTTTCATAGGAATATGGAGCTGGAAGAGACTACAAGGGCATTCAAATCCAACCCCCTGCCATGCAGGAAGACACAATCAAAGTACCACCAACCATCCAGCCTCTGTTAAAAAACCTCCAAAGAGGGAGACTCCACCACCCTCCAAGGTACTGTGTTCCACCGCCGAACAGCTGTTACCATTATAAAATGGTGTCCAAGTCATTTCATGGCAACCATGTCAGTGAGGCAGTGAATCTGCCTTGGATTTTAATCTTGGAGCAATAAAGGGCCTACCCAAGGTGCTGAACCCCACTCCCAAACAGATTCAGCACTTTGGGTAACTCTTTTACAGTTCAGACTTCAAGCTGGAGTGGATTCACCAGCCCACTGACATGGAAGCTATGAGCCACCGCCACCACTTCCATTGTCCATTAGCACCCCAGTGCTAAAAGAAAATGTTTGGGGCAGGCTCACTAAAGGCCTAGCTCCACATTACACTGAATGCATTATCTGTAGTACAGTGGGCCCTTGGTATCTGCTGGAGTTTGGTTCCAGGACCCACCATGGATACCTAAATCCATGGATCCTCAAATACAGTGACATACAAAAATTGTGTCCCTTATATAAAATAGCAAAATCAAGCTTTGCTTATTTGAATATATATATATATATATATATATATATTAAATATTCAAGCCATGGATGGTTGAATTCATAGATTAAAAAATCAATGGATATGGAGGGCCAACTGTATGTGTGTAACCAAGAGATATGGTTGGGTGGAGAAGTCAGCATCCATTTGGTATGAATGGGAGCTTATTCTCCAGGACTAATAGCAGTTGGAGCATGTGGTTTTTTTTAGAGGCATTAGAGCGTCAGAGTGTTGTTATGGTTTGAGTATTAGACTATGACTCTGGGAGACCACGGTTCAAATCCCTGCTCAGCATGGAAACCTACTGGGTGACCTTTGGCAAATCACACCCTCCCAGGCCTATGGAAAGTCAATGTCAGACCCCCTCTGGATAAATCTTGCCAGTAAAACCCTATGATAGGATTGCCATAAATCAGAATCAGCTTGAAGGCACATGACAAGAAATGAGAGGGAGGTTGGGTGGTAAACTTTCTCTCCTACCATACTTTTAGTCCCACTTACAAATGAGGGCTTTGTTCCTACCATTGGCCATTTTAAGATATCAACAGAAGGACAAGGAAAATCAAAGTAGCCATGTGGCCCAGAAGTAAAAACAAAACAAGCAGAGTTGGCTAACATTGTTAAGACTAATAAAATGTCACAAGAGATTTGGGGTTCTCTAGAGCTCTTTAATGGCAAATCTCCTCTGAATAACGACTTTATCGCTTGCTGTTTTAAAATGATTGAAGCCTCCTGGGCTGCAGGCAGAAGGTGGGATGGAGCCAGGGATTGTCCCAAGCTAAATCGCCACCGAATTGCCGGCCACCATCAGCCTGAGTCCAAGCCAGGCTCAGCCGGCACGTCCCACCTCCCATCTGCAGCCTAGGAGGCTTCAGTCATTTTAAAACACCAAGCAATAAAGTCGACAATCTTGCCAAGAAAACCCCATGATAGGGTTGCCTTAAGTCAGAAATGACTTGAACGCACACGACAACAAAGAGTTCTTTTTCAGGCATGAGAGTATATTATTTATAGCTCAGAAAGAAAAGTGACATGTTTAGCATTACATATAGTTTGGACCCCTAACATATCCCTCTTAAAAAGTTAGTCTTGAGAAAGAGGGATCTACTTTTCTGAAGTGCAGAGCAAAAGCAAGAACTGTGGATGTAAAAACCAGGGGTAATAAAAGTGGGGATCATTGCGGGAATTTGTTTTCAGCATCATGTTCCTTTATTTATATATGCTTGCAAGGTATGGGGTTGGAATAGGTGGCCACTGTAGTCCCTTCCAGCTCTATGATTCTAAGATTCTATTGTTTTTAATCTCAGTTCTTCACCATTTTGATGGACCTCCTAACTCTTCAGATGTTTCGCATGGTGCCCAACCAGATCTATCCTCGATGATCCTAGGAGCCAAGAAACTAGTTCCAAGAGTTACATCTTTTAAAGTGTACATTTCAAGTTCTATGTGACAAATGGGAAACAGGAAATGTTGCATTCAGATTAATCAACATTAGGATTCGATTTGGAAATTGGGCAATAGCACCCTGAGGTTTATAGCGGGGAAATGTACATATAGAGGCTTTTCATTCAGTGACATTGTTTCATACCCATCTTGCAAACATGGCCTAAGCCTGTGTGATATGCCAAAAATAATGTCTGCTCTGTTGTTTTTTTCCAGGACCTTGCTACAAAACCATTGTGGGTTTGCTTTGAGCCTTTGTATTTCAGGATGGAAATTTATTTGTTTGTTTAATTCATAAGCTTTCAGGGTCTCTTTAGGCTGATATCAACCGAATACACCTGGCCTGCCAAGCATATTGGTTGGTTCATGGGCATGCCTGCTGTGTACGTATGTGTTAGCCGTAGGCTAAGGCTTTGGGGGCTTTGTTTGCCAGTTAATTTCTCTCTGCTGAAAGGTCACCCAGTAGACATGCTGAATCAGCCTCCCCAACCACCCATGTTTATGCCAGGCCAAAGGTAATTATGCACATTTTCCTGGTAGCTATTATATCAAAGAGGTTAGTAATTAATTCCAAAGCTGACAAAGCTCAGCATCTATTAGGCTGAATTCAATAGAGGCCAAATGGCAAACTGGAACAAGGCTTTTGTGTTGCAGAGATTAATTAGGACTTGGCCACTCTTGCAATGAGGCAAGCACTTGGACTTTGGCCAGTTCACTTGTCATCAGGAAAAAAAAATCCAAAGTTATTGTCCCAGAGACTTCTTGAATTAGGAGGATCTGCTCTCCATCACGGCACCCTTGGGAACACATGCAAACTTAGGACAATATCACAATACTCTGTTATAGTGCTATTATTCAACTTTAACTGCTACTGCTGCCTCCTATGGACTTCTGGGGTTTGCAGTTTAGGGAGGCCTAAGGGCTCTCTGGCTGAGATTTCTAAATGCCCCTCCCTAAACTGCAAATCCCAGGATTCCACAGGAGGCAGCCATAGCAGTTAAAGTGCAATAATAGTGCTATAACAGTGTAGTGTGATTATTCATGGCAAAGAGCTGATTCACACTACAGAAGGAAGCAACCCCAGTGAGGGAGCCATTTTAGCCTACAACCTATCTGTTAAAGAATGCTTGAAATGATCACCAGAATCCTATTATCAACTTTTACTTAACATAACTTTACGTACCCTAGGAGATTATCACACTCAGTTATAACGTGGCTTACCTGAGCCAGCTTAAAATTAGAAGCGGGCTGCATACTGATAGTATCACACACATTTGGAGCAGTGATGGAGCCAGACTGCAGCCAGGCGGCGATTACGGCGGCTAAATGTGTGTGATATTATCAGGATGCCGCCCGCTTCTAATTTTAAGCCTGCTCAGGTAAGCCGTGTTATAACCGAGTGCAATAATCTCCTAAGCAAAGTAGCAGAGGTGCTAAGAAGTCCTGTTATTGAATTGCAAAGATGTGAAACAGGACACTGCCGAGAGCACCCAATGTCCATTGTGGGTGTCCGATATGCATTGAAATCCCCACACTAGTGTCCCTCCATGCAATGGGGGCGCCCCATGCGCATCAACCACTTTGCTGGCACTGCTATGTAGTGAAGTAACAACAACCCTCTACTGAATAAAGGCGTTGTGAAACTAGTTGTTGTGTGCTCAAAGTCATTTTTGACTTATGGTGACCCTAAGGCAACGTTATCATGGGGTTTTCTTGGCATGATTCATTCAGAGGATGTTTGCTATGGTCTTCCCCTGAAGCTGAGACCATGTGACTTGCCCAAGGTCACCCAGTGGGTTTCATGGATGAACTGGCAATCGAATCCTGGTCTCCAGAGTCATAGTTCAACACTCAAGCCCCTATGTCACAAAACTATTACATATGGAAATGCAACTCCCATATAGGATTCCAGTCAGTCTTTTCCAGTTCATCATTTTTGTCTGCCTCTCTTAATACGGGTGTCATTAATAATAATAATAATAATAATAATAATAATAATA
>JAIPUX010001880.1:21772216-21805717 GCA_020142125.1 Phrynosoma platyrhinos
CCTCGTCCTCCTTTAAAACGAAGGCTCTCCCTCCTTCTGACTGAAGAGACATATTATAAGAATAGCAGGCTTGGACACACAGAAGGAGTGAAAATAGGAGAAAGGGATATCAACAATCTAAGATATGCAGATTACACCACAGTACTAGCAGAAAACCTCACAGACCTGGAACACTACCTAAGAAAGATCAAAGAAGAAAGTGCAAAGGCAGGTTTAATGTTGAACACAAAAAAAACAAAAATAATGACCACAGAGAACATACACACATTCAAGCTAGACAATGAGGAAATAGAAATAGTAAAAGAGTTCTCATATCTGGGATCAAACATTGATCAGAATTGAGACTGAAGCCAGGAAATCAGAAGAAGACTAAGGGCCTTTGCAAACTGCCAGAAATAGTGCAAATTGAGTCCACTTTAACTGCCCTGGTTCAGTGGTAGGGAATCATGGGAATTGTATTTTTTTCTGAGACATTGAGCCTTCTCTGTCAGAGAACTCTGGTGCCACAAGAAACTACAGTTCCCATGATTCCCTAGCACTGAGTCAGGGCAGTTAAAGTGGATTCAGTTTGCACTATTTCTGGCAGTCTGCAAAGGCCTTAAGAATGGGGAGGTCAGCTATGAAAAAACTAGAAAAGATCCTAAAATGCAAAGACATACAACTCAGCACAAGAGTCAAAACCATATATGCCATCTTATTCCCTATTACCATGTATGGATGTGAGAGCTGGACAGTAAAGAAGGAAGATAGGAGGAAAACCAATTCCTTTGAGATGTGGTGCTGGCGAAGAGTGCTGAGGATCCCATGGACAGCCAAAAGGACAAACAAATGGGTCTTAGAGCAGATCAAGCCAGAAATCTCCCTGGAAACCAAGATGACCAAACTGAGGTGGTCATACATTGGACACATCACAAGAAGGGAGGACTCATTGGAAAAAACAATAATGCTGGGAAAGGTGGAGAGAAGTAGGAAGAGAGGAAGGCCACATGCCAGATAGATGGACTCTACTAAGGAAGTCACGGGTATTAAGGGGTTGCAGGAATTAAGCAGAGCAGTGAAGGACAGAGGGTCTTGGAGATGTCTCATCCATAGGGTCACCATGGGTCGAGATCGACCCGAGGGCAGTTAACAACATAACAGTGTTACAGAGAATGCTCTTAGATAATGATTGTTTTCTTCAAATGTTTTTGCATATAGATCCAAGTGTGTCTGTCTCTAGATGCTAATGCACATTACTTGAAAATGTGATAAATGAACACTTGTATGTTCAGGGGCTCTCCTGTTCTGTGGAGTGAAGTCCCAGGCCTCTGCCCTTGAGTCCTGTCCTAATGGCAATACTGTTCAAACTGAAAATTGTGGCTGTACAAAACCCATCCAGCTTCTTCCAGACTCCTTCCACAGGATCTTGCCAGTGTCTTCAACATGGAGTTTGAAGCTTTCCTCCTTATGTAAATTGCATGGATCATAGACCCTAGAGTATTAGAAAGTATCACGTCTAGGTCTCAGTGAAAATTCTAATTTCTCTCTGTTTGATTTTCCCCCTCACAGCCAAAAATGAATTTGCTCATAATTGAAATGCCCCAAATGACCTTTCCTTCACTTCAGGCACAAATATTAAATTATGGTCCCTCTTTGGGGAGCAGCACTGTCTCAGACATTTGCCAGGTCATCTCGAGCATCTCCTTTTCTGTCTCTGTTCCAAGAGACAGTTCCAAGCATCTCTAACCAAGAAATCTGCCTTCTTAATATAATAATAATGATAATAAAAATTCCCTCCTCAGAAAGGGCTGCTACTTGCCCGGCAGATGGCAGCGTTGTTCCTTGCAGGCCAAGGGCTACTTTTGCTCATTTTCAATGGCTGTGTTGTCCTGACGGCCTTGAGGAAGACGGCCTTTAGCTGCAGTGCAGGAATTTCCACTATGATCCATCCTTCTCACTTATTTATTTATTTATTTTCACCCAGGCATTTGCTTCTTATGTAATGTGCACTGGGCAGCATGCAAATAGTTTGTCGCAGTAGCTGGAGCTAATTCTTCGGTAAAAGAAGTGTGTCAAGATAAAAAGTAATATGCTTAGGCTGCTATTAAAATGTGCATCTGTGTGGGTGGAAGTCTCCTGTATGCAGGTGCATACATAAAAGGAGCAAACTGGCATTTAAATGTGCATGGTATTGGTTACTCCTGTCCTATCTTGGAAATGGCTACTTCCTTTGAAAATGTATTGTGCCAGCAGCAGTGTCAGGTGGGGGGGTCTCATCTCAATGGCATGGTGGATCTCTTCTGGGTTTTAGTTGAAATTTTAAGGGAGCCATCTCACGTGCTGAACCTATTTGGAGGAGAAGGTTCACTACCATGGGCAGCTCCTTTAAATCTCAGTCTTCAACTGGGAGCAGGTGTGCAACCCACTGACCTAGAAGCCCTTAGTGGCCTTTATGCAAAGGGATTTTGCAGCACCTTTGAGAAAGATAGAACTTGGAAGCATGAGCATTTGTAGACTTGAGCCTACTTCTTCAGATGCATTTGGTGAGGCAGTAGGCTCAAGTATATGAAAGCTCATGCTCCTAGATTCTTTCTTTCAGTTAGTCTCAAATGTGCTGCAAGATCCCTTTGCAGACTGATTTTCCACACTAACACAGCTATGTCTTTGAATTCTAGCAGCTATGATTCTGAATTCTAGGAACCATTGGCTAGCAAGGATATTTCAGCCATCAAAATCAGTCAACCTTTGACTAGGACCTAGCATTATCACAGGTTACAAACACTTCATTCTAGTGATATGCAATGTGCTTTCATGGGATTAATAAACAGAGCAATCCCATGCCATATACCTGCTAAGGAATGTATCATATACTGTATGTTAGCATTGGTGTAGTGAAGCCAGGACTGAAAGAGTCAAAGAACCAGAGCTTTTTGATTAGCAGGGACAAAATCTTACTTCCCTGAAGCTTCTCTGTCAATTTGAACTCCTAGTTGAAAGTCCTCATAGTATCTTATATATAGTTGGGTGAAGGTGGGGGGTAGATTTACCCAGCAACAAGGCATGGCTATGGCCTACCCCTATTTTAATACAAACTATTTTGGGGTAAGAGCAGTGTGTTGGTTGGAGCTCTGGACTACAACTCTGGAGACCAGGGTTTAATTCCTAGCTCAACCATGGGAACACACTGGGTGACTTTGGGTGAGTCACACACTCTCAGCCCCAGAAAATCCCATGATTGGTTTGCCTTAGGGTGAGAAGGGACTTGAAGGCATACAACAACAAATTTAGGGATTTAAGTCAGTGTGGGTAGTGGATGGAGTGTTGGACTAGCATTCTGGGAGACCAGGGTTCAAATCTCTATTTGACTACAAAACCCCTTCTTTTGAACTTGGGGAAATCAGACCCTCTCAGTGTCAGAGGAAGGCAATGGCAAATCTCCTCTAAAGAAGCCTTATCAAGAAAACCTTATGATAGGTTCACCATAGGGTCATCATAAGCTGGGAACAACTTGAAGGCATACAAGAAAATTTTGATAACGTGGTCATCATTAGGCAAGTAGGATCTATGAGCTTTTCACAGAGGCCTTCTCCTAACAGAGATTAAAACATTTGGAACTAGTTTGTTAATATATAACAGGGTAGGGATCATGTGGTCCCCCAGATGTTATTGAACTGCAAACGCCAGCAGCATTCTTAACCACTGGCTCTGTTGATTGCTAGGACTTACAGTCCCATAGCATCTGTGTATGTTTCCCATACCTGATATATATATTTGCCTGCATTTTTGGACTCTCCTGGACAGCATGGCTATGGAGACTGTTATGATGAGCACCTCCATGAGCACAACATACCCATCTACAACTGTAACTCAGGAAAACACATATGCATATTCCATCACATCTAATTCCCTCTGCTTTTCTCAAAATTTTGTTGTTTTAAGCATGCCATCACCCAAAGTGTCAGAGCTACATGCAGCTGGTTTATCTCATCCTCTTTGGTCATAGTTTTGGGCATTAAGGCTGCAATCTTTCCTCCAGGGAGCAAGAATATGTGATTTCTTTCCCAGGAGTAACCCCAACTGATCTCAGCGAGACTTACTTCTGAGTAGACAATAAGCAATACAACAAGGACAAGTTGCCACTACTCTGGTCAGAGCTCTCTCCCTCTCCTTCAAAACAGCTAGAATTGCTACTGTCCACTCATGTGTTACAAAACTACAGATAAGAGTCTTTTAATGGGTTTTTCAAACTATCTCCAATTCCATAGGTAGCAGGGCAAATCATGGGTAAGATTAGGAACACCTTGCACATAACTTCTCTTTTTAGCTCAGCCTAGCCAAACCTTTTAGATGATTTTGATTTTAGCTCTTTGTTATGGGCTAGGGGCTCAACTTTGAGGCCTGGAAACATACATATAGAAAGTATAGAGTACAGTCAGCCCTCCTTATCCACAGATGTTTTACCCACAGATTCAAGCATCCACAGCTTGAAAATATTTTAAATGTATAGACATTCCAAAAAGCAAACCTTGATTTTGTCATTTTATAGAAGGGGTACCATTTTGCTATGCCATTGTATTTAATAGGACTTGAGCGTCCACAGATTTTGGTATCTATGGGGGTCCTGAAATCAAACCCCAGTAGATACCAGGGGACTACTGAACACATATAGGATATAATGCAGGAAGCTAAATGCATTAGAATGTTTCTATGTTACTGAAAACAAAGAAACAGGCTAATGCCAAGCAGACCGCCTACTCAAATGTGAACAAAGAGATGAGAACACCTGCTTTTCTAACAACATTGAGATATGAGCAGATTCGACTATTAATAAACCCTCCTAGCAGGTGCACTGACTGGTGGAATCAGGACAGCAGGCGGTCAAAGACTCCAATGGGGTTCAGTGTAACTTCATAGCTATGATCCTTGTTTCCATTACATGACATAAATGAGGCGCTGTCAGCACCTTTGTTTTGATAGGACAGTTGATAGTTGGACGGAGGCTAGGGAGAGAATAAAAGAAACTGAGAGGAGATAGCAATCAGAGTGCTCTGCCATTCTTCATCATATGATGAGAGGTCTACAATGTGGCTTGCAAGCTATGCTTCTCCTGATAACTGATCAACTGCCCAGATATGCTGGTAAAGATAGACCATGCTGGTAAAAGATAGAAATGTTTTCCTCTAGGCTGTGCTAAAAAAGATATATATCCAATTATGATTGTAATGGATGCCGTTAAGATGCTTATGGATGTAACTGATATTAGATGTAACAGTGCTCAAGGAGATTAATCCTTGGATGTGCCTTAGATGTCTGCATGTTCACATATGCCTGCTCAGGGCTATATAGTGTATTGTTTTGTGCCTTCTCACTTATGGTGACACTAAGGCAAACCTTATTATGGGTTGTGAAGTCGTAGGCTTTCATGGCCGGCATCCATAGGTTTTTTGTGGGTTTTTTCGGGCTGTGTGGCCATGTTCTAGAAGAATGAACATGAACTTCTAGAACATGGCCACACAGCCCGAAAAAACCCACAAAAACCTTATTATGGGTTATCTGGGGCTAAGACTGTGTGACTTTGACTGAATGGGAAATCAAACCCCGATCCCTAGTGTCATAGTCCAGTGTTTAACCACTACACCAGACTGGTTTGTGTGAGTAAATATACACACAGACATACATACAGAGAGAGAGGGAGGGAGGGAGGGAGGGTGTGAGAAGTTGAGTTATATTGATTAAGATCATAATGTTCCTCTAAGTGACAGATACTTAAAAACCTGCTTAAAAGATGCAGAGAGAGAGAGAGAGATTCAGTCCTTATGAAGGTGCACAAATTTATTTGCCATATACTGTAATGTGTGATGCCTTACATGCAATAGAATATATGATGTCTTGAATGCAATATAATGTTCTATAAAGAAAGCAAAGCACCCAGACATTGACATGTCTGTGTTTCTCCCTATTATGTTTGTGTATCTATGATTGCATATAATAAATAGCCTAAAAAATTAGCAAAGAACCTGCTCATTTCCCCCTATAAATACCCCAAGGCTCCAATACTTAAACATGCTTAAGTAGAGTGTTGATGTTAACTCTGCCTGACTGGTTTCCACCACCATCAGAGCTGGATGCCAGAAGATGATAATGGAACCCTAATGAGAATCCAGGTTAGCTGACAAACAACAAGAACCCTCACCCTCACCACCTGTCTAAACAGATAAGAGCAGGGAAACCATACCTGTTTCATCCCACCATTCCTAGCCACCATTGCCACACTGGCTGGGAATTATGGGAATGGCAGTTCAACATATTTGGAGGGTGCCATCTTAGGAAAGGTTGGCTTTGAGCATGCATAAAGCATTACTAAGGGGGGTTGCAGACTGCCAGAAATAGTGCAAATTGAGTCCACTTTTAGGGTTAGGGTTAGGGTTAGTGCTAGGGAATCATGGGAATTGTTTTTTTTCCTGAGACATTGAGCCTTCTCTGTCAGAGAACTCTGATGCCACAATAAAATACAGTTCCCATGATTCCCTAACCCTAACCCTAAAAGTGGACTCAATTTGCACTATTTCTGGCAGTCTGCAACCCCCCTAAGTAGCGCTTTGAGTGCTGAACTGGAGACTTTGATTCCCAGCTCGGCCATGAAACCCATTGGGTGACCTGGGTCAAGTCACATGCTCTCAGCCTCAGGGGAAGGCAACAAATCCTTCAATGATAGGGTCACTGTAAGTTGGAAATGACTTGAAGGCACACAGCGACGACAACAACAACAAACTTAAAGTAGCAGACTCTTGACACTGGTGGTCCATGGAAAGTTTCCAGGAAAGAAAGAAATGGTTGTAGCCAATGGGTACAAATATGGTGCCCATCCCTGATTCTCTGCATCAGAGAGACTGAGGCTTAAAGTACATGCCTGAAACTCAGAAGTGCCCTTCTGATATGATATATGATAGTATCCTTCCTACCTGGAGGTAGGGGTCAAGTGAGGGTGTGTTTTTGTCACTTTTCCATTTGATCTTTCTATCAACAATACTGTACCTAAGATAAAAATGGTTTTTTTTAAAAAAAGAAAAGAAAAAGAAATTGCTAAAGCTGGCAAAAAGAAATTGTAAATGTTACTTTGGAATGACTTTATTATTTTGCTTTCATAAGCACAGATGTGCCTGAAGCAGTTATTAACAGCTTTGTGAAACTTCTGTAGATCTGAAGAGCTGTGTATTAACAATGATGAAACAAATGTGGATGTTTTTCAGAAGGAAATAATTTACCAACATCTGACATATTAGATGGAGATATGACTTAATCATTGTTATCTTTGGGCAATCTTTTTTTTTTTTTTTTAAACAGAGGGGCAGATGGAGACATTATATTTTAGCCACTAGACTAAAAAATGAACAATCTGTCTAGAATATTCTCAAAGCCTGGAGTTACAAGGGGGAAAGAAAAAGCTTGCTCCATATTATTCATAATCAAAAGTTCTCAAATAAATCTGATGGGGGGGCAGTACCTTGAGTCTGGAATCCACTCAAATTCCTGTTTTGAGAGTTAGGATGGGAGTACATCCAGCAGCAACATGTTGTTGTATATCTTCAATTTATGGTGACCTCAAGGCAAATCTATCATGGAGTTTCCATGGCAAGATTTGTTCAGAGGGGGTTTCCATGGCAAGATTTGTTTAGAAGCTGAGAGAGTGTGACATTCCCAAGGTCACCTAGTAGTTTTTGTGGCCAAGCAGAGATTTGAACCCTGGTCTCCAGAGTCATAGTCTTATTATTCACCAGTGGGCCACTCCAACATTATAACAACAATAACAGTAGCAAAAAACAGTAGTAAATTCTACATTAGTTAGAAGCACAGGGATGGAAGGAAGCTATGGGAAAAAGATAGTAGGATCCAGAGCCTCATTGCCTGCATCTGTGTGGGTTGTGTGACAATTGAAACAGAGCAGTGGACATCATTTTAATTTGAACTGGGGCTCCCACAGCAACAAACCTAATTATCCCTAGGAGAATATCTGCCTTTGCTAAAATGACAGCAAAGACTCCTAGGGATTTCTGTTTTGGATAATAGGGCTGTTTGCTGTAGAGGATGACAGATTATAATTGTGCTGCTATGGTTCTGAGTTGTGGATGCTGTTTTGGTTTGTTTGCTTTTGGTTTCAAATGCTTCCCAATTTTTCAACTGCTTTGCCTAATGGTGCACACTAGGGCTATTCAGATGGTGAAAATAATCCAGGATGAATCTGGGTTGAATCTCTGTTGTTCACATGCAACCTGAATGCACCCGGTTCAGTTTTTTGAGGAGGGGCTGCCAAACCCCACACTTAATCAGGGATAATCAATACCGAGTTGTTTTTTAAAAAAAGATTTGCATCCTTGGCAGTGTGAATAACCGATGCAAATAGATGAGACAATTCAGGATTAAACTCTGCATGCCTTGGATGCATTTCAAATACATTTGCATCATCGACTCCATCTTTATTTGAGTGCTTACATATGTGAGCAACTGAACTTGAAGAGATGCATATTGATGCGGATCCATAGTGTGCATAACAAACCTGGAATGAATGAGGGAGGTCATTCACATCATTCCACTAAAAAATAAATAAATGTCTGAATGACCCCTTAATGTACTATTGGTCTGTGGTCTGTCAGTTTTGAGAGCCTGTTGCTGCTGGTTGGGTTGTTGTTGTTGTTGTTGTTATGTTTACTTATATCCCACTTCCCCCCCCCCCCCCGAGACTGGGACACAAGGCAGCTCACAAGTTAAAAGAGTACAATTAAAAACATACAAGAGTGCACATTAAAGCAGTATTAAACTAGTACAATATTAAAACATCACTCATTAAAAGAGTAAAATGCAATAAAAAAAATAAAAGCACTGAAAAACAGTGCATAAAACACATTGAGACAATAAAAATAAAACTATATACATACCCTTAAAACTTCAAAAACCAGCACCACGCACTGGTTGGGACAGTGCAGGGATTCTGTTGATGGCACATCCTCAGTGTTGGATTACCCCAGGCTTCTTGTTGAGGGACTTCAGCATCCTCTACTCATTCAAGAGGAGGAATGGCTCAGGATTTCAATGTGCCATCAACAGAATCCCTGCACTCCATGAAACCTATGGCCCTGTCCCAAAGAGCAACCAACCTCGGTTATGCAGCAGGGTGTGTGCTTGATTTGTTATTCTCTTTGGGTAGAGATCATCCTTTGGTACTATGCACGATTCCATTATTAGGGTTAGCTTAAGACTGGTTGCTGATAGAAAGTATGCACCATGGATGAGTTAAAATGGCCACCTAGGAAATTGAAAGATCTTACTTGTTTCCTAAATTCACTTAAGGAGTTCCTTCTTTTGTCACCGATACCGTCAAAGCCCTGGCTGACATGTGGGTGGAATACAAAAATAGTCCAGGAAGTAGATAACATTGCTCCTAAGCATTCTCTCTTTTCTTGCAAGGTAAGCAGAGCAACTGGCCTCCAATGTGTTTTTTTCCTTTCATCCGTAGGGAACTGCTGGGTGAGCATCCAATAATTCGGAGTTAGATGCTGCCAATGCACTGATGACGCTCAGCACTGTTGCTGTTTGCCAACTGACTCCTCGCTTCCCAATGGTGGAAATCAGCTGTATTGGGCCCAGTTGCTAGACTGGAACTGAAAATATGTCACTGCTTGTGCTGGGAGTGTCTATGTAGTCTACAGGGGGCACCATGTGGGAAAGGCCTCTTTCCCCTTGGCAAGGGCCACTCCTAAGGGGTTTTCTTAGTAGAACTTGTTCAGAAGGAGTTGGCCCTTGCCTTTTTGAGGTTGAGAGAGTATGACTTGCACAAGGTCACCCAGTGGGTTTCTGTGGCCAAATGGAGATTTGAAGCTTGGTCTCTCAGTGTCCTAGTCCAACACTCAAACCACTACACCACACTTGCTCTCTTGTGATGTGTACTTAAGTCTCTTCCCTCGCAACACTGCCTTGGTGGGGTTCCAAGAAGAGGTGTTGAGACTTACGTATTAAGCAAATAAATAAAACTAATAGAACTCATTATTAGTTCATGATTTACCAAAAGGCAGGGGAAAATCTCATATAGGGGCACAAAAAGTAGTTAGGGAAAGATTTTAATGTGGATCACTACAACGGTATTGAGCTGAACTCTGTTGTTACGGATAGTACGTAGACCTCACATTATAGCATGTGTGGTACAACCTTGGAGGATCCTTCCCTCTTTCCCTCTTTCGTTTTCTTTTCTTTTCATAAAACCCTGAATGCTACCACAGTGCCTCATGCAAAAGACACAAACTCAGAAATAAAGAATTCTGAACCCAGGGACTTGTTTGTAATACCACAGTCCTTCAGCACAAAAATTCATTCTGTCTGCAAGTTTTCTTCACTTCAGCAATATAGAGGGGTTGCAGACTGCCAGAAATAGTGCAAATTGAGTCCACTTTTAGGGTTAGGGTTAGTGCTAGGGAATCATGGGAATTGGTTTTTTTCTGAGACATTGAGCCTTCTCTGTCCGAGAGCTCTGGTGCCACAATAAAATACAGTTCCCATGATTCCCTAATCCTAACCCTTAAAGTGGACTCAATTTGCACTATTTCTGGAAGTCTGCAACACCCCCCCCCCCCATAGTTAAGGGCAGGAATAAGGTCCTTTTCTTGATGCTGTTATTAAACAATTAGCAATCAAGATATCCTTGCTGATTTATTGCAAATCTATTAAGAGATCCAGATCTACTTTTGTCCATACATGATGTACAGCACACAAAGCTCTTATAGAAGGTCTGGGGTAAGCAAATAAATAAAAAGTCAAACAATTCAGAGGGAGGGCCAGTCCATTAAACTGATGATGATGATGATGATGATGATTCTGTTTGTTTGTTTATATCCCACCTTCCTCCTAGTACAGGGACTCAAGGCAACAAAGAAATCTAAAACAGTCCAAGTTAAAACAATATAAAACATTAAAATACAAAGTTTAAAAAACAATTCAAACAATTAAAAACATTACTTAAAACTCTTTAAAACAAAAACAAAACAGCACCCATTACTCCATACAGTATTACTCCATATAGTAAGGATTAATCTATTGCATTCTAACCAAAGATAACATTCTGCTAGATTGGGTCTGCAAGCTTTCATTCTTCAGGAATCCTTTTCACATCAATTTACTCTGAGAAGGCAACATTGCAAACTTGTCAAGGAACCATGGCA
This sequence comes from Phrynosoma platyrhinos, assembly GCA_020142125.1. Lineage (NCBI taxonomy): Eukaryota > Metazoa > Chordata > Lepidosauria > Squamata > Phrynosomatidae > Phrynosoma > Phrynosoma platyrhinos. Next base: position 21,783,403 of record JAIPUX010001880.1, read on the forward strand.
GATACTTGGGAGGAAGTTTCACACACAGTTTAGATGAAGTCTTTTGTCAGTGTATATGAAAATGGTACCCTAGAGCAGTGCTACTCAAAGTGGTGATTTATGGACTGTGTTATCCAGAAGTCACAAGAAAGAAAGAAACCATTGTAGCCAATGGGCACAAATATGGTACAGATCCTTGACACACTGGGGGAAAAATTACAGCCCCCCACTTCAGACAGCTTGAGAAGTATTGCTCTACAGTAGGGTTTCCTAAATTTTGGTCTACCAGATGTTTTGGACTTCAGCTCCCAGAATTTCTGATTGTTAACCCAAATGGATAGGACTTCTGGGAGTTGAAGTCCAAAACATCTGGAGGACCAAAGTTTGGGAAACCACTGTCCTAGAGCATATCTCAGCAATGCCTCCTAGCTACACAAACCTGACCACAGGTAGTGATGGAAAAGCTCTTGTTCTTCATAGATGCTATTTTTATCTTTCTCACCAAAAGAGAAGGCGTTTGCTTCCCCAGTATGGACAAATCTAATAACAGCTGCTTCAGTTATTACTTGCAGGATAATCTAATGCAAAAAGTGGGAATTGTGTGACCCTCCTACTGTTGTAGGATTCTAATTCTTAGCATTCTTCATTATGAATGATGGTGGTTAGGACTTTTGGGACTTGCACTCCAGCAGCATCTGGAGAGCCACACAATTTCCACTCCTGTTTTTGTGAATCCATTTCTCATCCTTATTTTCTGCCCAGGACCTGTAATTATAGGGCCACCTAGCACTAGAATCAAACTACCCTGTTGTATCTTTTCCTGCTTTTTCCCCTCTGAAACTTAACACATGGTTACTACATCAGCCGACACAATCCCAACAGGATCCTCTGTCTTTGGAAGAAACAGAATCCATTAGCATGACCAGGATCTCATTAGAGAGAGCTTTTTGAAATGGAGACACAAAGGTTACTGTTTTAAAATGTAGTATGAAATGTCATCAAAACACAGACAAAAGTAGCATATCAAAAAGGAACGCCAGAGCCCTGCTGGCTGAAAGAGACATTTCACTGCAGAAGGCCCGTGTGATTTTCACAGGGGACCCTGCAAAGGTCAGCTCCATGGGATGGAGAGCAGCCAGCCATTTGCTGTAGGCAATCAGCTTATTTTATTTGCCATCTTTATATAATGGAGAAAACTCACACACACCCTACCAAATGTACAAGTGAATGTCATTACCTTCATCCATTTCCAATTTCCTATTTTAAAGAGAAAACACTTATGGAGACAGAATGCTTAGATGCCTCACTGGCCTGATTCACTAGCAGCTGTTGCTGTGCTCTAAAGCAGCAGCAGCTCCAGCGGTCAATAAAGCAACTTGAGCGACTGAGGCTGCTGCCATACTGGAGAACTAATGCAGTTTGACCTTAATCATAATGGCTCCATCCTTTGGGACCCTGGGATTTGTAATTTGTTGTGGCACCAGAGCTCTCTCTGAGAGAAGGCTAAATGCCTCACAAATCCCAGGGTTCCACAGCATTGAGCCAGGGCAGTTAAAGCAGTGTCAAACTGCACTAATTCTGCAGTGTAGATGCAGCCTGAGACTCCTACTGTTCTCAGGCAACAAAAAATACTACACCTGTGCTGTGTGGAAGGACATCTACTCAAGCCAAGTTGGTCATTTGAAGTCCAATACACCTGGATGCCTCACTAAATTATTAGCCTCTATCCATTCTTCCTATGAATCTTTGGGGTGGTGACAGGTTCAGCCCTGGGAAGCAGTACATTTCCAGACAATGGAAGTGGCAAGAGGACCAGAGAATCTCATCATAAGACTGGCACCTGCTTGCGTGATAGCTAGTTCATGCCCAGGAAGGGAGTTTGGGCACTTGTGGCAGCTGGGGGGGGGGGGGGGGACTTGATTCAGGTTGAACTGCAATGTGAGGAAAGTTTGGTTTTCAGCCTCTTACCTCCCATGGCATCATCCTCATAAAAACTGATAAGGGCAGTTTGTCTCCTATCACAGATAGTAACATGGGGAGAGACATTTTTGTCACATTTGCTCTGTTAAAAAAAATAAATCTTCCTGCCTCCCCACCCCAACCCCAATTCATAGGTCTCCCTCTCTCTCTCTGATTGCTATTTCAAGTAGATTGAAGCATCAAAGCCAAACCATGTGTTTAACTGAACATGACATTTGCCCTCAGTATGACTTGTCAGCTATTTTAGTGCTTTGTTGCACTCAAACCAGTCTAAACAATCTCCCTAATTTCAAGGAATTTGCACTGGGAACTCTCCAAGGTTCAACATTGCCTGACCCAGCCTTGGCATATATACAAATGTACTTAAGTAGAACTCACCCTGGGTTTTCTCCTCCCGATAAGCATGCCTAGCTCCCCACCCACATCATACCCAGCGGCAACTTCAACACTGACCTGTCTTGTTTCTCCTGTTCTCCCTGCAGGCTTCAGATGAGCTGTCTGGATTGCTTTTTGTGACGTGCAATATGAATCTTCATTCACTACTTTATTGTTGTTAATTGAGACAGGGAGTGGCAGGAGGATGATAGAGAACAGTGCTATGTGTCTTGCTCTGAGCTGCCATGGCTCGTGCTCCTAAATTTATCCCCAGGCACTTAAATACCCTAAAGGCACCAGATCCCATCTGATCTTGAACGCTAAGCATGGCCAGCTCTGATGGGAGACCACCAATGAATACTAGGTGCTGTAGGCTATATTTCAAAGGAAAGAACTGGCAAAACCACCTCTGAGTATTCCTTGCCTAAGAAAAACCTATGAATGGGATATGGTGACCCCTACATCTAAAATTTAGATGCCAGCCCAGTAGCTTTGGACATGTAACAGGAGCCAGTGCCATCCTTCAGGAAACAATATGTCTTGGACCATCCCAAGTCTATACTCAGCAAGGTGAATATCCAGATGCAGCAAAGCACTGTACATTGAACTTGGGAGTCTGATCCATGCACAAATGCCTTCCTCATCTCTGCAGGCTCACAGCTTTACAGAAACAGAAACATACAGCCCCAATCCACCTTGAAGCCAGCCCAAAAAGGAGTGGCAAAGATCCACTCCTCTTTGGGTTGGGAAAAAGCTGGCTTTTGCGGCTTTGCCATAGCCTGAAGCCAGCTTCAAGCCACTCCAGAGGCGTATGAACATTGTGCCGCCGGAGTGCCTTAAACCCACCCACATCTGGGCAGCCGGTTGGCTTCATGCTGGCTTCAGGGCTCCAATGACACCTGGAAGAGGGCTTTTTTCATCCATCTGTTTGGGTTCTAAGTCTAGAATTGATAGACGGACAGACAGACCCTTATGGGCATATTCTTGATCTCTCTTTCCCCTAGCCTACGCAGTTGCCTACTGCTGCTATAAGCAACTTATCTGCATGCAACACAGGGAAGGATCAAGAGAGCCAGGACCACTGAATCAACCATTTTCTAGCCTCCACCTCATGTCTCAGCAGTGGAGCTTGTTGAGAGACCCTTCATCCTTCAGGGTACAGAACTCCTACCAGCTAGCTAGGCTGCTCAGTGAAACTGCAGATGGGACTCTGAAAATTAAAGCAGTGCCGTAGGGCTCTGCTGCACAGGATGTTGATTCCTCCAGCATGTCACTGACTGGGCATGAGTGTTGTTATGAGTGAGAACAGTGCCTTGGATAGTTTTCTTCAGGAAAGATCCCTGCATTCCCAGATGGTGACTGAATTTAAGCAAAAACTACAGAATGATTATTAGGGACCAAATGCACTTCTCCCACACACACACATAAACATGTATACGCCCTTGCTTTTAAAACAAATATGCTATTTCCCTCTCAGAGCCACTTTCTTATGGCACTTACCCAAGCTTCTGGGACAGGCCATTTGTTAAAACAGTTGGCTTTAGCAAAATGGGATGGCAATGCCAGAGGCTGTACAGGCAGAAATACATTTCTTTACCAATCTAAAGAGGCAATTGTGGAATAAGTCTGTAAGAATGTGAGCCTTTCATACAAGTATATGAGTGACAGACAGGTCATTTCAGTAGCTAGGAAGGTTTGGATTGCAAGGATAGATGAAAACCCTTGAAGTGACTTATCAGCATTCAACATTTCATTGATAGTATTAATGGCTGATCTAAAATGTAGGACATTCTGTAATAATAAAAATTGCAATATATCTCTGAGCCAACTATCAGCTGGTTCCCAACACTCCACTAAGGAAGCGCCCTGCCAATGTCCTGAACCCTCTCCCCATTTTTAGCATGATTGTTTGCCTGAACCCCACAACCAAACACCCCAAAATAGATTTAAAAATCCTCTCCTCCTCCAGATAAAGGTAAAGGTAGTCCCTTGACATGAATGTCTGTTCGTAATCGACTGTAGGGGGAGGCACTCATCTGTTTCTAAGCCAAAGAGCCAGCATTGTCTGAGGATTGCACCAGCATGACTGCACCGAATGCTGTTACCTTCCCACTGAGAAGTGGTACCTATCTATCTACTTGCATTTGCATACTTTCGGACTGCTAGGTTGGCAGAGGTTGGGACTAGAGACAGGAGCTCAGCCCATCATATAGCACCCAGGCCTCAAACTGCCAACCTGCCAATAATCAGAACTGGCATCTTAACCACTAAGCCACCACATCTCTCCTCCAGAACCCCCCAAATACTTCTTTTTCAGCTATATATTGGCCAAAATGTCAAATGGAAGAGATGTTTAATCTCTTTTGGTCACTTTGCCCAATATATATAGCCAGAGTGATTACTTCTAGCCTGGATGGTAAGATGTGGCCCTCAGGAATTGGAGGGTTGAAAATTGGTCCTGATCCACTATGCAGTTGCCCACTGCTGCTCTAAGCAAACAGTAGAAAATCTTTTTTCAGTCAAGGACTCCTACCCCTTAAGGGTAATTGGCTGGGGGCTGCATGCCAGCGGTGGCATGACAAAGCCTGTGGTGAGTGAGGCCAGAGCCATACACATGTGAATCCACCATCTCTCTCTCTCTCTTTCACCTACATCTTCTTCCTCTCCCTTATACATACCTGGTGGGCTAGGGCCTAAACTGGTTAGCTGAAAAAGGCATCTGACATCAAGGCAAAGGCTTCAAGTCAAAGACAGCGGGTTGCTCACCCCTGCTACAAATCCAAATTCAAATAACAATTCTGACTAGATGCTTACTTGTGCCAGTTTTTGATAAGGGATGACCCAAAGACTACAGAATGAAATAAGAGCTAGAGTGTTGGTATTTCAGGGATCCTCACATATAAAAGCAACCTCACTGTATCCTGTCTTTCTTTCTATTGTAGAAAGAAAGTGGGAATCTTTGTTGACAAACCAAGAAAGCTATCAGCTGTCTCAACCTGTTCCTTCTTCCCTTTTAATAGCTGGCAGCAGGACAACAGAATTCTAGGGACTTGATGCCTGTAGAAAGTGACAACTGGTTAAATTCTTGAGGTTATCCAGAAACGAGAAATGACATAGCAGTACAGGTGTTGGGTTGGGAACCATTATAATTGAAATAGTATTTTACAAGCATTCACGTGCACTGTAAAGATCAGCTTTAGGAATATATGAAAGAATAAATCATGATAAGCTCATTATGGGGAGAAAATACAGGTGAGAGCACATACATTGGGTTGAAGGAACAAGTCAAAAGTCCCAAAAGAAACAGGTTTGTGGTATTGCACATTCTTCTACACTTATTTGAGCATATTTTGCCTTGAAACTCATGGGTAGCTTAAAGAACAGTAGATGTTTTGACTTTTTGACATTTAACATGGAAAAATCAGCGCTGGTTTTTGTTTTCTCCATCCCTCCTTTTAAAAAACTTTCAGGAAACTTCAGGGACAGTGCAGGAGGAAGTGCTGAGTCAATCTCAAGCATTATCAACCTCACAATATTCAAAATGTCAGCTATCACTGATGCAAGCAGTATTGTTCTTTTTTGTATATCTGTGCTCAGTCATTTTTCTCTGAAGAGGGAAGCAGCAGCTGCAAAATTTAAAGCTAATTATTCTGGTGATTTGCTGGGTTTTCTTCCTGAGAGATATATAATAAAAACTAAGAAGAAAACATGGAAATGCTTTGTGTATATGTATAAGGAAGGCAATTATTAAGATAAAAGGCAATTTGAGAGTGCGTCCAAGTTTATGCTTAGGTATTCTTGAAGGAAAAAATTGCAGTCTTTAACAGTCTTTGCCTTCTGGGATTGGTTTTTCAGTGCAGCAATGGAATGTGGTCATCCTGTCAGAGAAGGCCTTCATTCCTGGAGTATCTAACAAGATGGCTATTTATCAGGTGGTGCGAGCAAAGCAGAATTCACAATCTTCCATCTGATGCTGCAGCCAAGTCTTCTCTTTCTGCTTAGGGTTATTGTTTGGGCATGGCAAAGTCCCAAGCAGTCTCCTGTGCACATTTCCACATGGCCCTCACGAGTCGCGTAAACCCCATGTCTTTAGGTTTTTCCAAACCCCTCATAAGCCTCTGCTTCATAATGGCGACAAACTCCTTGTTGCTCAGTTCACCATTGCCTGATGGAAGAAAAGGAAAAACTTTTAAGATGGTTCTTAAAAAACAAAAACAAAATGGTCCAAAACTTTGAAAAGGCAGCAGCTCAAGTCAAATTATTTTAGGGCTTACCCACACTATCATCACCATGGGCAAATGTCACCCTTTAACATTCTTTTAATACACAGGTCACTTATGATGCCAAAGCTAAGTCTAGGGTAGCTCTGAACTACCTAAAATCTTTTTGCATTGGGAAAAAATGGGGGGGGGGATTGTTCAGGGAAAATAAGGAAGTCTGACAGAAATCTCATTGTGACCCTGGGAATTTGCACTGTTTGTCATTTGGGGCAGAACCTATCATGTCCTCCCCCTGTTGTCCTTCATTCACTAGCCACTCATTTTCATTGAAATTATGTACACTCCAAAAAGCCAGTCTGTGGATTTAAAAATTCTCCAGTGTTGTTGTTTACAGTGAGAAGGTAGAGAAGCAGGAGTATAACTGTGTATGTGTGTGCTCGCACACGTGCCTTCAAGTTGCCTGTTGACTTATGGCGGCCCCATGAATTTTATCTTAGGCAAGGAATACTGAGAGATGGTTTTGCCAGTTCCTTCCTCTGAAATACAGTTGCCCCTCCGTTTTAGCGGACTTGAAATCAGTGGTATTGATTACTCATGGAGGGGCAATCCCCACTGGCTAAAATGGCCCATGCACAGGGCTGCACACAGGAGCATGCACCCATTCAAGCCAATGAGCCTTGAATATGAGTGAGTTTTTGTTTTTGTGGGGGGTGGGTGGGTGGGTGTCTGGAATGGATCCCCTGCAAAAACGAAGGGGCAACTGTATACAAATGACATTTTCTTTCAAATTTTTAGCATCGTGGAGACTGAGACACTGAAAATTATTCATACGCAACACTCTTATATTTGTCTTGTTCCCATTCCCTTGCTAATTCTGCTGGCAACTTTTCTTTGGATGCCTTGACTGCACCTCTAAATGCTCACCTGAGGTTTAAACTTAAAGCAATGCTAGAATTTTGGGAACTGAAGGAAATTTTCATTTGTTCTCCCTATAGCTGTACCTTTCCAACTTCTCACTGTGAACAACAACACAACTGCATGACACTGAAGAATTTAAAAAGCCACAGACTGTCTTTTGGAGTGTACATCATGAAATGAGTGGCTAGTGAATGAAGGACAACAGGGGGAGGACATGATAGGTTTTGCCGAAAATGGCAGTTACAAAATGACAGTGACAAACAGTATGGGCAGAATTTCTTTTTGGAGTGACAATGCTCTCATTTTGCTCATTCCCATAGCTACAATCCTGTTAGAAGGAGGATCTCCTTAGAAGAGTGAAAGGAGAAAATACCACTGAACCACATACCCTGAACCACAATCTAGTAACCCTCATGTAGCCACTGGGAAAACAAACAAATATATGAGACACAGTTATTACAAGAAAGTTCAAGGAGCCCCAGGCTCTTTATATACTATAAAATGCTACAATTTTATGAATTGAGATGTAGGCAAGTTCTCCAATCAAAGGAATGTCCTATATACATTGGAAACAATGCTATTCTCAAAAGTAACTGCAATGAAATTCCTGAAAAACTACAGCCCACAGCCCCATCATGGATAATTAAGCAGATCATGAATGTACTGAAGGCCATGTTAGATTTATTTTCCCTTTCCTCGCTTTCAAAATACTTCAAAGCAGATAGTTTCTAACTGGACTGAGCTCACCCATAACTGAACTTGCATCTTCATCTTGACTGTCCATTCCTCCAAGCCTTCGAATAGCAAATATAACGAACCATTACTACACAATTTACAACTAGCAATTCTGTAATTCATACCCAGCCTGATCCTTCTGATAGAAAGACAAGGAAGACTGCTTTTTTCGCAACAGAAAAGTCTATTAAATTAGAGGTTTGATGACCTGTTGACAGCAGGCATTCAGTATATTTTTATTCTAGCACTATACCTAGAAATCTGGATTTTCAAAGCAGGTTTTCTCATATATGTATGAGGAGAGTACATGGTTGTTTTTTTAAGGCAGTATATTTAGTAAAACAATGACACATTTCTTGTTTTCAAGCATTTACTTTTCCCAAATTACATTTTTTCCACCATATGTTACTTTCCCCAAATTACATTTTCTGCACCATGATCAGAAAACTCCCATATTCGTTTTAGATGGTTACTCAGAATACCAAGATTGTAGATTTAGCAGTGTTTTGCTATCTTAGCCAGAAATAAAATAGGGTGAATTAATATGTTTTGCAGGTAGGTTTCCCAATGATACATTTCAGAGCAGCTCCTGCATTCTTTAAGTCAGGGGTAGGCAACCTTTTTGGGCTGGGGGCCGGGTTGCTGTCCCTCAGACAATTGGGGGGCCAAAGCACCATAAATAAATAAATAAATAAATAAAATTAAAAAATTAATAAAAAATTTAAAAAATATGCATGCACACTCTCTCAGCCCCAGAAAAGCCATGGCAAAACCCCTGTGGAGATTTTGCCAAGAAAACCCCAAGAACAAGTAATAACAAGAATAATCAATATCATTATGGTAGGCAGCAGCGGCGGCAGCAGCAGGACCAGCCTTGGGCCGGTCCAAAGGCCTCGGGGGGCCACATCCAGCCCCCGGGCCTTAGGTTGCCTACCCCTGCTTTAAGTGGTTGTAGGATCACAAAACAACCAGAAATATAGATCAAGTATAGAGTAAAGTAATGTAGAGTAATTAATCTATTCTAAAAGAGTAATAGAGTAATGAATCTATTCTTAAAGTAGGGTAATGAATCTATTCTAGTCATCTTGCGTGCTGGGACCAAAATGATTAACTACCTATAAGCCCTAATACCAAGACCATCAAGACAAGTCCCAATCAGCATCCTCAGAGTCTGTGGATTCACATCAGAAAGAAAATATGAAATGTGTTATTTTATTGTTGGTGCAATTCAGGAGCAAAACAACTTTTTCTTCTGTAACAGGGCAAGGTACATTTCCATATAACCAATGCTAGACAGATTTTCCTCCCTGAAATTCTTTTTTAATTTTCCCCCTGATTTGGACCATGCAGAATTGGGAAGAAATCTCAAAAAGGGAAATGAAGGGAGCAGACTGCCCAAGTGTGGTGAAGAGGGGAAAGTGCTCCTTGAGTTCTTCACCATTCCACAAGTAATGATGCAATGGATCTTTGTTTAAACTAAGGAAAAGTTTTGAAGGTGACTCAACCAGGTGCAGGAATACTAAGCACAGGAATGTATAGTAACCTATATGATTTACAACCCAAGTGATTCATTCTGTAGTTCATTCCAATGGTGGTCAATGTCCATTTGGCATGTATTCATTTCATATGTCACTTTTAACTTACCTCTCTATTAATTACAACACTATCCACATCTACCTCTATTGGTTGGGGAGCCACATTGATCCACCATGGGATCCTAGAGAGCCATAAACCCCATATGCTCCAAATCATAGCCATAGTTTAAACATGTGAAAGGGTGTCATATTGAGGACAAGTTTGTTTTCTGCTGCACCAAAGACTAGGATATGGAGCGATGGATGCAAGCTACAGGAACATTAGGAGAAACTTCCTGACAGTAAGAGCTGTTCGAAAGTGGAACACATTCCCTCAGAGAGTGGTGGAATCTCCTTCTTTGGTGGTCTTTAAACAGAGGCTTGATGGCCATCTGTCACAGGGGGTGCTTTGATTGTGAGTTCCTGCATGGTAGGGGGTTGGACTGGATGGCCCTTGTGGTCTCTTCCAACTCTATGATTCTATTAAATATCATCAAAGACTATAAAATAGGAACCATTTCAAAGGATGTAGCCTTCCTTTCACCACTATGGGCTGAAAACAACACTGGATCCTGAAAATGATATGAAATTGCCCATTATGCCCCCTCCTTCCAAGGCTTCAGGGGCATTAACTATTTTTGGTGAAAATATTTTTCTGGTTAATTTGAGAGGGAAGGGAGAAAATGGCCTTGTGTGCTACACTTTCCCCATCCCCAATTAATATGCCCTTTCTATGCATATTATTGTAAAGTACACATTTCTCTATGCATTTTAGCATAAAATTGTATGTATTTTGATTTTTTTTTTTTAAAAAAACAACAAATGGTGCACTGCAGATGGAATCAGTGGAAAATCAGAATTATAAATGCATTCCAATCCACACATTAATTCAAGAGGTGCAAATTACATGGCTACTTTAATATGTGGAATGAACAAAATATATGTATGCATTGTAGCATACAATGAGCATTGTAATAACTATTTTGATATGGTTTTCTTTTCTTTTCTTTTCTTTTTTTCACCAAATGGGGTTACATTAAAACCAAATGGGAGACATGGGAAATCAGAATGATAGATGCTTTACAATCCACACATTTATCAAGGAGATGCAAATCAGGTGGGTTGCTTCAAAATGTTGAACGAACAAAATTCTTAGGCTTTCCTTAAGTCGGAAATATAATCATATATGGATATTGCATGCAAACATTCTGAATGAGGGAGGAATTCTTGTCATGAACAGAGTTGACTAGGCAATGCCTTTCTTTCTTAGATTCATTACTTCAGGCTATACAGTGGGCCCTCCACATTTGCTGGGGTTAGGGACACAAGATCCCTGTGAAAGTGGGGGGAAAAATACAAATTAAAAAAACCCACTATTTTTTTTTTCACCTGAGAAAACAGTTCTCTAGGAATTTGTAGGTCCTGCAGTGCAACTCTATGATCAACATTTGCCAGAAGCTATCCACAGATTTGCACTGGAGGACCTACAAATGCCTAAAGAAGTGTTTGTTCTAGGAATAGCTAGGTCTTCCAGGGTGATTTCTGCAGATATTACCCACAGAGTTGAGCTGGAGGACCTAGAGATTCCTAGAGAGAACATATTACAGTTGCCCCTCCATTTTTGCAGACGTGAAGTCTGCGTCCCTCGCCTGTTAGCAGGTGGCAAATGGAGGGGGACAAAATGGGGAGCCCCCCCCATTCAAGCCTATGGGGTTTGAACATTTGCTTTTCTCCATTTTCGCAAGGGTGGGTTGGTCCAGAACAGATCCCCCGCGAAAACGGAGGGACGACTGTAATCAAATCAATAAATAATCAAATCCACAATGGTCAAAGCTGCAAATGTAGAGGGCTGACTATATTATCTCCTAGTCTTTGTGCCTAACAAGGATGCTGCCTGAACAGAGCAAGAGCAATATACAAGATTATTTTGAAGGGAGGAAAACTTTTCAATATACAAGGCAGATATATTCATTTTGCCATTACTTCCTAAAACAACCTGGTCAATGTACAGCCCGACAGAGTTATACTTTCTGCACTTTGATAATGTTTTGTCTTTGAGCATGCAGCCTTTGGGAATGCTGATGAATTGAGAATGTACAAAGTTGTTACTGGAAGTCTGAATGAAAGGCAAGACTCACAATGAAACCTTGTTTTTTTTTCTTAAACTATAATCTTTTTCAGCCTATGAACCTGTGTAAATGTATCCTATGCAAGCCACTGCCTCCTGGACATGCAAGCATTAATAAGCTGAAAAACAGAATCTACAGGAGAGATTTCAAGTGGAAAAAAGTGTCACAACGGTGACAGTTTATTTAACTGGAATCTGGGAAAGAGCAAGAGCACCAACCTCTGTAGGAAAGATGTGACTGGCACCAAAGTAATTTAGCTCAAAGCACAAGCCATACCGTGCATTAATTTCAATGATCTCCAAGGATGAGAATTGTTACTTGGTTAAGTTTTACTTGCAGATGATTTAAATGGGGGAAAAGAACCTGAAATACTGATAAGCAGAGGGGAAGGTTGCCAAGAAGACAGATAAAATTATGCATTGACTTTGTCATCCAGTGGACTGATCTGGAAACAGGTCTTTGAAATCCCAGTCCAATTTACTATTAATTTTCTAGGCCTGTTTTGTTTTTCCCAGACCTCTTGACAGTGAAAGAAGAGGCAATTTGTGCCAACCTAATCCCAACACATTTTTGCTCATCACAGGGAGCTTCGATTAAGAGGCAGCCTGTCTCTTTCGAATTATTTCTTTGTGGCAAGCATTCCAAGGGAGACATGATGGAAAAGAGGAATTCAAAGGCAATTCAAAGAAGCTGAGCCCTTCATCAGTGACTTTCAAATGGCAAGAAGGCCCTCTACAGCACCTTATTAAATCTCTGCTCTGAACTCCACTCTTCTTTCAAGGCAGTTTAACATAATCCATTCATTCTATTTGCACAGGAAACCTAGGTATTGCAGCTTCTGTCATAGGTCACCTATTGGTACATATCTCGCAAAGGATGATCCTGACATAACAGTCTTCTCTCTCTTTGTCCACAGTACCATTATACTAGCACACAAACAAAACAGAATTAAGAAATACCTCCAAGATGTGTATTAAAGCAAATTTAATATTAATATAAATGTGAATGTTCATGCACATTTAGAAAACACATTTGCAGACTGATGGATTGAATGAGCTTTTGAGTGAATATCCATGGAATGAACATAGACTGGATATAGATTCGTTCCTACACCCTTATTTTTGATATTCTGCTCCTTAAAATGGAAGTTCTACTGACATGACAGTATCTCTTCCCCCCCCCCAAGAAAAAAGCAAAGAAATTTCCTCAAACTTCTTAGCAAATCTCAGAAGCCTAGTTGAGTTGAATGGACCTCCAGTGCTTTAGATGCAAATTCTATGAGCATTAAGTGACTGGCACCATCTTAGTTCTTTCTTCTCTTTCTCAAGGCATATATAGATAAATGAAATTAAACAAAACTATTGGTGCCTCATACAATATTAAAATAAAAGCAATTTCTCTGCAGCCCAAAAACATCAGAGTTGGCAAAGTGAAGAGACTTCTATTTACACTAAACAAAAAATGTTTGAGCTACTGGAGACAGAAATGACTAAGCCTTGTTTTGTGACAGATACAAGGGCAGCCATGAAGTTCACGGAATATGCATAAAAGAATCTTTACAGAAATGGGTTTTTGTTTCTGGGAGCATATTTTGACCCCTCTTCTACTGTGCTGATGTCACTGACAGACTATGCACCAAGGACAGGAAACATAGAGTCAGGAGGACTAGTAAACAGCAGGAATGGAGATGGCAGCAAAGGAAGAAACAGGAGTCCAAGGAGCAGTGAGGGCACAACTATTATAGGAAAGAAAGAAGACAACAGGCCTTAGGAAAGGCAGAGAGAAAGAGCTGACAGGAAAGAGAGGGAAAGGAAAGTTTTATAAATAGTGAGGACAGGGATGAGGAAGTGAAACAAGTAATCTGAGGGTTTATAAACACAATACAGTTATAGCTATTTGATCCCACTTTAACCACCATGACTGTCTTCTGAAGTCCTGGAATTTGTAGTTTGGTAAGGTGCTGAACTACAACACCTGAACTACAGCATTGAGTTATCTGGCAGAGAATTCTAAGTCCCTCATACAACTACAAATCATAGGGTCCTATAATAATGGAACCATGACAGTTAAAGCAGTACAAAACTGCTACAATTATGTAGTGTGGATGCATCCTTTGAAGGCCGGCTACCATGTTTACAAGTGCCTTGAGATAATCTAATCTGCTTTTAAATGACTCTGCTGCTATCAATAAAAGCAACTGCTGCTCTATTGACGTACATTTTCAAAATATCCATGCAGTTATTCTTTTAGGATCTGCTATCATTTTTCAAAAACCCTGGTTATTCCTTTCAGCAATGAGGGTATTATTTGTCAGTGGATAAGCCAGAATGATTTGTCAGTGAAAACTCTGGTCTACAGAATAAACACTCCAACATGACTCTAATGGCACACATAATTTACTCCAGAATTTTGAAGTAGTTGTGCCGTGGCCTCTGACCCTCCATAGTGAAAAACAGCTGTATCTGCATTTAGAAGCCTTTCAAGGGATGCTATGAATAATGATTACACAGTTTACATGCATTGTAACAAGATGTCAGTATGCATTTTTTTCTTTAGGTGGTAGTGCTTGGAAAGAAGATAAGTGTTGATCCTTCCATTAAGCTTGTGCAGACACTGGGCCTTTTCTGACACAATGCATAAAGCAATAGGGTTTGTATGTGTGTGTCTTTTTCACTCTTGACAATCATCAGGATTCACCTAGGGCTCAAAACCACAGTTGAAGATATTTGGCAGATGTTCACGAATATTTATGCTCCTGAAGAAACCAATATAGGTTGTGGATTTTTTAAAATAGACACATATGGAGGTGGCAAAAGAAAAATTTGAAAATTGGTTTTTTTCTTCTTCTCTCTTTCTGAAAACAAATTACAGAGGTTTCATAACTGGTCCAATACATATCAAAAGATTCAAGAATAATATCCCTGGCTCTTGATATTCCTTTATTAATTGTGTTACTTCAGTATCTGAAGTAGAAAATAGCACAGTAGAAAATTATCCTCAGAAACCTAAAATAAGCATTACTAAGCTGGATATCTGATGGCCTAAAAAGAACACCAGGGAAGCCCTCTGGTAAAGCAGCATTAGAGACTGTAATCAAAAAGGAGGTGGGGGACGTGTTTCAAAGAACTAAAGGAAGTGAAAATATCCAGACAAGACAGATCAGCAGTTGCTAGGATTCTTTACAGATGGCATGCTTCTCACATGGAAATTATACCTATGATGGGATGCCTATATGGAAAAATGGACTGAGACCAACAGGTAAAGAAATGAAGACTCCAGCAGTTCAAGATAAGTCACAATATTAGAAGAGAAATATGCAATTAGTTGCATCTAATTATTCAGCTGATCTCTGCTTCTCTTTTGATGTAATTAAACACATCCACAGGAGAATAAAAATATTGACAAATGGTGCAAGTGCAGACCATTTGCTTACAACAGCAGGAGGACAGAGAAGAGAGTTCAAGAGTCACAAATTCGCTATTAAGTAATCTTGGGCAGATTCAGAGACTGAAAGTCTAAGGTTGCAGTATCCATAAAGTGTTTCTCCAACATGAGTACGAAACTCAGATTATGTCAATATAAAAGGTGAGGTGAGTACAAGAAGGAGCCAAGATGAAGGGACCTTTTGATCACTCAACAAAAGGGTAAGGGAAAGCTCTTTATTGTCCAGGGTGACCAGATGGCCTCCTTTTCCAGGACATGTCTTACACTTCAACCTTCTGGTCAGGAGGAATTGAAAATGTCCTCCACTTTGAGCATGTGTAAGAAGCATGAATTTATATCTATATCAGTATTTTTAGCTTTTGTTTTGACATGTCCTACATTTTTCTGTAATGTCTCACATTTCACGGTGCCTTGTCCTTCTTTGTGGTTATGGCATCTGGTCACCCTGTTTATTGTCTTTCTCAAACAAAAACCATAACTGTGCTTGCTGCCTGTGTAGAGCATCCTCTGAACCTTCTAGAACAGAGGCAGGGAACGCTGGACCCCCAATACTCCTGGCCTGCAGCTCCACCAGCCCCAGCTAGCATGGCCAGTGGAAAGGCTTGTGGGGGGATTCTGGGAGTTGTAGTCCAATAAAAGGTAACTGGTCCAAGCTCGGCATGCAACCAATAGTTTTCTACTTATTTCTCTTATGACATCTACAATAACAACATCATTTGTGTGTTCTTACAGAACTCAAGTTTTCTCTCTGATTGAGAAATAGAAAGAGAACTCAGTTTTCATTGATTGAGAAATAGAAAGCCAAGAAAGGAACGGATTGTAGAATGAGTTGAAGGGTACCTGGAAGAACCAGAATGAAACCCTGAAAATTCTGCTAGCAGTCTGGAATACAGGGAATTTGGACCACTGCCTGTAATGTCTCCCTTAAGTGACATTCCAAAGCATCAAACGACAGAGCAACTTACTAGTCTGATACAAGGGGTAGACTACCTTCAAGAGATGGGAGATACGAAGAAACTTTTATTTTGAATGCTTACTATGAAGAGCACTGATTGTCATTGAAACTGTTTAGTTATTATCTTTTCCAAACAAAACTCACATACATCCTAGGATGTTGAAAATTCTGGGCTAAATCTCAACACTATGCAAGTAATTTCTGTCCACATCTCTGAAGGTTCTGTCAACCCCCTGCAGCAAATTTGGGGATGGGGGAGGTTGCACAGGGAACTTCGGGGTAGCTGTGGATTTGATACTAGCTATTAATTAACATTAATGTCATGGTTTTCCTCTAGAGAGGTCTAGATGACATATGTGGTTTTTATCTGCTCAATGTAATCTTAGCACATCTACCCTGTGAAATAGACTAGGATGAAAGATGGACATTGTCCAAAAGCCATTCAGTGAACTTTATGGCTACATGAGGAATTGAATCTGGCTCTCTCTGATCGAAGACACAATATCCACTACAATATGACAATGGGCAACACTCACCATCACAGTCAAAAAGAGCAAACACCACATCACAGACATGGTCTGACAGCTCCACTTTTGCTACGGTCTTGGCTACCTGCTGCATAGTATCTGAAAGAAAAAGGAGAACATACTGTAAATCAGATAATATTTCAGTAGAGGAGATTAAAGGACCAACATTGATCATATTCACACTACCGCTGATCATAAACACAACAGCAGCAGGAATTCTGTTCCCCAAGTCACTCATCCCCATCCCTTTTGTCTTGAAGTGACAAGCACTTTTAATACTAAATGCACCTGGTAGTTGGAAGGGTAAAAGGTGCTGAAACCAACATGTAATTTCTCATCTAACAGCACTGCTGAAGCCAATCATACCAAATGCAACCTGTCGTTCTGCTGATGGGCATTTCATTACAGTCCATTTGACATGGCAGCAGAGAAATGTGGGGAGAGATGGGTGGGTCTGGCAAAAGTAATGCCATTTAAGAAAGCTTCAGAATCTGCAAGCAAAAGGCTGCATTGGAATTTTCAGCAGGGGACAGACAGACTGGACCTAAAAGGACAAAGCTTGTCAGGAACCTTTCCTGTAGTGTTAGCCTGAATGTAAAAAAGGGGAAAATATACCCAGAGCCTGGACATGTTGCTTTTTAGAACTAGAACTCTCAGACTCCCTCAATCAGTATGGCCAGTACCTTGTCAAAGCTCTGATCTATGCTGCTTAAGCAACTCCAATCTGCTTGAATTGATTTTGCTCAATGGACTGTGGCCTTTGTTGACATACGTGTATCTGAGAGTATGATCCTAAATAACTATTTCAGTATGTGCTTCCCACAGACAAATCCAAACATTTTAGTCCAAAAGAAAAAAAACCTACATAAGAATAAAGATAATAAATCAATTCTATTGAGTTTTTATATACAATAAATGTTATTTATTATGCATAAACATACAAATCCATCTGAAGAAAAATCTGCACCCCACCCTTTGCTTCCTTCTCATGGCTGAGAGAATTTCCCCCCAAACACCCAAGATGTAATGAAGGAAATGAGAAATTATAATTAAAACCCATTCTGTTTTTACTGGACCCTACAAAGAAGGAATAGAAGTAATCCCTAAAGCAATGAAAAGCCTTCATAATCATTTTTGCAATTTCAAGGATTAGTTGTAAGTGGAAATCTAAAATGTCCAAAGATGGCTAAGTACCTTTATAAACAAATTTGCCTGGGATAATTGCGGTGTAATAAATGAAATATGTTTAATGTCAAACAGGAAGATACATTCAAGATTTCATAAGTGTTTTTTCTTCATTAAAGGGATCCATAAAACAAAATTCCCTATATCTCTTAGAGAACAAATGAAACATGACCTTCATCACCATTCTTCAATGACTTACCACCTATATTGTTTCAAATCCACAGACATACTGTATATACTCATGTATAAGTCTAGAAGTTTTAGTCAAAACGGGTCAATGTAAGTACTGTACTTTACCTCTTATTTTAAAAAGGATGCCCTGGTGAAAGCCAAGAGTATAATCTGCCCTGGAAGCACTGACCTGACCCTCAACTCTCTCATCCACCCAGCCTTTAGTGTGAGCACAAACAAGCATCCCTGCTGGAATTCTGTAAGTTCTTTGGCATTGTTTTCCTTTGCTTCATCCTTTAGATCCTTTGTTACATGCCCCTAAGTTTTACCCTCGACTTATCCATGGGTCATATCAATATCCATAATTTTGGCCCTAAAGCCTGCCCTCATTTATTCATAAGGTTGACTTATAGTTGAGTGGATACAGTACTCATAGTTACAGTTCTATATTGGGGTTTTATGCCTCATGTAATTAATACTGTGTGAGGAGCATGGCAGGGCTGCATCTGATATTGTGTCTCTGTCCTCCTCTGGCCATCCACATGCTGAGGAAGGTCTGAAGGAGGGACTCTGCTCCCCTCAGCCCATGATTTAGAAGCTTTGGTTCTAAACTCTGGCCCAGAATCCCCCAGCCACTGATCATGTTGGTGAGGGGATTCTCGGAGTTGCAGACCAAATAAGTTAGCATGCCCAAACTCTTTTTAGAACCCTATGCAACTTTAATTTCAAGTCAAGGGGAAGAAGTTAAGCAAGTGGAGTACCTGTCTAACACATGGACAGCAGTGAATGTAGCCCTTCTTTCTCCCTGATGTTGATCATGTCAATAGACAGTGACCACACAGGGGTTACCTATCAGGGATGATCTTAAACACTATGTGCTGCTTAAGCAGCTTTATCTAGACCTCACAGAGGGCCTATGTGAGGAAACATGGAAGTATGAGGCCCAGTTTGAATGACCAAACATAATAATAGGCTCTGATTGGGTGAAAGAAAAATGAGAAGTCCTAACTCCTCATATACACCACAAGATCCCAATCCAAGAATCCAACTGTAGTATCCTGACTTGGGGACAAGAGAACAAACTGTGGATTGCTGCAAACTAATTCCAAGGCAAGCTACTGGCTCCCCTCTTGTTATCTCTCTGCTTGCAGGCAAAATATCTTTCTATTCAGGTAGGGTTTGGGCAACGAAAAGGCTGCTGTGGACAGATGTTGAACCAGGAGCAGTTTGCTGTACAGGTGGTCTTCCACATTTGTGGCTTTGACTTTTGCAGATTTGAATATTTGCAAATTCGATTAATATGCTCTCTATAGGTTCTCCACCGTGACTCTATGGTCAACTTTCACCCAACACTGTGCTGAGGAGGACCTAGAGATTCCTGGAAAGAACACTTCTCTAGGCATTTGTAGGTCCTCCAGTACAAATCTAAGGTCAACTTCTGGTGGATGTTAATCATAGAGTTGTGCTGGAGGAGAAAAAGATTCCTAAAAAGGTGTTCACTTAGGTATAATAATAATTTTTTTTATTTGCACTTTTTCCATTTTCATGGGTTCCTGGGTTCTTAGTCCCAGTGAATATGGAAGGTCCACTGTACTTTTCAGTAGTCATGTAAATGTAATTATCACTGTGTGTTTTAATACTATGATTTATTGTATTTTAGTTGCATCTGGTGTTTTTTTTTTTTTAATCTTTTCATGTTTTCAACCACTCTGAGAGTCCCAGTCCTGGGAGAAAAACTGAATATAAAACTTAAGAAGATGTATCTAGAAATAGAAGCTTCTTCTTCTTGGATACAAAGAGTGAAAGGGAAGGAGGGGGCATGTATGAACTCCAAAACTTGCTGCTGCTTATTCTGGATCAGTGAATAAATCATTTGGAGAAATGTTTGAATGTGGTCATGGTCTCTTCAGACAGAATTCCAGAGGTAAACAGTAATTGGTAGTCTTGCTTGTATCCCAAGCAAGACTACCAATTCTCATCCCAAGCAAGACTACCAATTCTCACACAGCAAAATATATTTTCTAAGAACTGTAACTGGCCAATTGCTGTTATGAAGAGCAAAGAAAACACAATGAAAGATTAATTACATAACACTGATAAAATAACAAGAGAACTACTGTTATACAATTGCTTCAAAAATGCCTATTCAGGAACTTTTATACCTATGTTCTCCTTTTGCTTTCTTATGATTGTCCTTATTAGTTTATCCTCCCACCCACACCTGCATGAAAGAAGGACATTAGGGCAGCACACATATTGTTCTTCAACAGATTTCATCCCAATGAAAGGCAAAGCCTTGCAGAGGCAGCAATGACCTAACCCCCTTAACTTCTCCTTATTCAATGGTGCAAAGCAGGCCAATGTCTTTGAGCTTAATGACCTGAAGAATGGTTCCCTTGGTTGGAAAGGAAAAGAGGTCACTTGCTTTTCAATGTAATGAAAACCTCTGACCTGTCAAGAGCACCAACACTGATGTTTAAAAGTGCAGCTACTGGAAAAGCACAAATTGCCATAGCTGCATTGGTGTTTTTTATCCTCATTTCTGTTTTCAGAGCAGATGAGGAACTCATTCATGCTTCTGCTCTACATCTTTTATCTGCATTTATCATTTGAGCCTGTTAGAAATTCAGTCTCTGGAATCTCATGAGCCCACTAGGTGAGATACATGTTAATCACAGTCATAGACTATTTATCTATCACATTTTCACAATGCATTGTACTCAAAGCAGTCCACAAAGTGGTTCATGGTCAGGTAGTTTATATACAACTATAGGTCCACAGTCAACTGAGCACAGATCTGGGCGATTTCAGCATACAGAAAGAACCTCCTGTACCAATCCTTGTAGACTGAATGCCTTGAATTGCAACTTCACCCTGTTTCTAGCATAGCTGAAGAAACAGGAAGTCCTTTTGACAGCTGTGAAAACACACAATGAAGTAACTAGGTAGTTCACCACCTGCTGCTTGTAGAAGAACTCAGGTTCAGTTCCTGATATCTCCACTTATAAAAAGGATCAAGGACCAGCTGATAGGAAGGACTTCTGCCTGAGGCTCTGAAAAGCAACTGTGGCTTCAAGGAGTTAATATTGGTCTCTATGGACAATTAGCATGACCTGGTATAAACAGCTGCTTATGCTTTTATTCTCTAGCTCAGACTGCAGCTGATTATGGTTATAGTCCAAAACATCAGGGGAAGCTCCAGGTTGCTTACTCTTTGTTATTATTGCGTGCCTTCAAATTGCTTCTGACTTATGGGGACCCTAAGGCAAACCTATCATGTGGTTTTCTGGGGCTGAGAGTGTGTGACTTGCCCATGGCTGAGCAGGGAAATGAAATTTGAACTCGAGTCATAGTCCAAAGATCAAATGCTACACCACACTGGCTCTCTGCTTACCATTAGTGTTGTTGAATTCCCCCTGCACACTCATGGTTGAGCTTCACTTACTATAATTTGATCCATTTGTTTTTAACCTTCAGGACAATACTGTATAATTTTCCTGCTTCCCTCCAAATCTAGCCAATGGTCCCTTCTACAGGGTCACAGAAAAAGCTCATACACTCCATTTTACAGGCACTTTCTGTACATAATGATACATTTATGAATGCTTCCAAGTAGGCAGTGTGTGTCAAAAATCACTCTGGTGTTGTGGGAGCAGGGACAGTTAATTCCCAAGCAATTTCTGTACATATCTGGCTTGATTGGGCTCAACAATTCTGAATCAGTTTTTTGCCAAGCGAACAGCAGGGGAACCTCATTATGTGTAACCAAAACACACGTGGAGCAAAATGGTAAATTATGCTGCATCCCTCAAGGTTTCAAGGGGAGAACAAGTATAGATACACTGCAGGGAAATTGTCATGGCCACTTACAGCTTTCCAGTGCTTTAAGCTATTAAAAATTATTAAGCATATGATGCATCTGAAAACATGCTTTTCATTCCAAAGGTCCCCAGGAACAAATTGCAAATTTGCTGTTAGCTGCCCTTGATTCGTTCTTTACTCATGGCGACCCTATGGATGAGACATCTCCAAGACCCCCTGTCCTCCACTGCTCTGCTGAATTCCTGCAACCATTTATCCGTGACCTCCTTAATAGAGTCCATCCATCTGGTATGTGGCCTTC
>JAIPUX010001880.1:21805817-21816921 GCA_020142125.1 Phrynosoma platyrhinos
TTTTCTTCCTATCATCTTTCTTAACTGTCCAGCTCTCACACCCATACAAGTAATAGGGAATACGATGGTTTGTATGATTCTAACTTTTGCGCTGAGTTGTATATCTTTGCATTTTAGAATCTTTTCTAGTTCTTTCATAGCCACCCTCATCATTCTTAATCTTCTTCTAATTTCCTGACTGCAGTATCCATTTCTATCAATGTTTGATCCCAGGTATGGGGATTCTTTTACTATTTCTATTTCTTCATTGTCTAGGTTGAATTTGTGAAGATCCTGCGTGGTCATTATTTTTGTTTTCTTTATGTTCAACAGTAAGGCTCCTTTTCACTTTCTTCTTTGAGCTTCCTTAGTAGGTGTTCCAGGTCTGTGAGGTTTTCTGCTAGTACTATGGTGTCATCTGCCTATCTTAGATTGTTGATAATCCTTCCTCCTATTTTCACTCTTCCTTCTTCTATGTCCAAGCCTGCTTCTCTCATAATATGTTCTGCATACAAGTTGAATAGATAGGGTGTTAGGATACAGCCGTGTCTGACCCCTTTGCCAGTTGGGAACCATTCTGTTTCTCCATGTTCTCTTCTGACAGTAGCATCTTGTTCTGAGTACAGATTCCTCATCAGGACTATCAGATACGTTGGCACTCCCCTGTTTTTAAGGTCATTCCATAGCCTTTCATGATCTATGCAGTCAAAGGCTTTGCTAGTCTATAAAGCACATGCTGATTTTCTTTTGGAATTCTCTAGTGTGCTCCATTAGCCATCGTATGTTTGCAATGTGGTCCCTCGTGCCTCTTCCTTTCCTGAACCCTGCTAGAACCTCTGGGATTTCTCTCTCCATGTATGGTTGGAGTGCAAATTACACTAGGGTAAATGCAAGCCGTTTGACTTGATAAGGAACTGTAATTCATACTAATGGATGCTCCAGATGAAGGCAAACAGTCCGACAAAAAAGGCCCAGTTAAGGCCTTTTGTGAACTAACCTATTTCAATATGCCTCAGACACCCATGAATCATAATTAAATTATAGCAGCCCAGTATCTTTTTCTCTCCCCACTGCAACTTCCCACCTGTTAAGTTTTATCAGGCAGTCAGAGCCAATTAATCCCAAAGTTCTTGCATTTATCTCCACACAATACACAGCATTAGTCAGGGCTTACATTCCTATTTACCTTGGTAAGGACATGCCCAACAACCAAAGGCAAAAGAAAGGAAGTGTTCTTTGTGCTCTGATCCTCCTTCCAAAGTGCCTCTAGAGTGCATGAGCAAAAACAATCTGTTGCTGTCTTGAAGCCTAATGAATCTTGTGCCCAAGCTGACACAAAACAGATGAGACAAGCACACCTCTGCCTAATGTTGTTGATGATCCTTTCTTCACAGCTAATCACTTGGCACAGACTTGTTACCACCCCTCTTGGGATGGCTTTCAAACCATATCTGCTGTAGCATCTAGTGGTACTCAGGACAAGAATTACTGATCACTTGGATGAGAAAACACCGACTAGGTGCTGTGGACCATATTTCTTTTTGGCTTAGTATGTTTATAAAATTACATTAAATTACAATTCGAACTGTCAACTATTTATAGATTTCTTTAAATAGCTCTTCCTACCCTCTGTATACTGTTCTACTTGATCCTTTGACTTTCACTTCATTATTGATTTCTTGATCCTCTGCTGTTAAATGAGTGTTTCATCTTTCCACACTTATTTTTACTATTCTTTATACTGTAATTTTAAAAATGCTGTCAATCTTTATTTTTATACTTTTAAATCATTATACACATATTTTTCTTCTTCAAAGCCCTTTGTATATACATATTCCCAGTTCTGATTCAAATAACCTATCAAAGGGTTCCAGTCCTACATGAAACTTGTCAGGGATCCTTATCAGATCAGACAGGTCAGCTTGCCCATTTCAACCAGGTTGTACATCTTAAGAAGCCAATCTTCTTGAGATGGTATTGTAGTCTCTTTGCACTTTTGTGCATAGTTGAGTCTGGCTGCCATCACCAAATACAATGACTATCTTTTAGAGGAAGGAACTGGCAAAGGCACCTCTGAATACTCCTTGCCGAAGATAACCCTATGCAATTCATGGGATTGCCATAAGCCAACATGCAACTGGAAGGCACATACCCCCCCCCACTACCCAAAATAACCTACACCAGAATTTAAAAAGTTTACTTTAAAAGAAGAAAAGGCAAATCCAGTACAAGGCTTTCCCGGCAAGATTTGTTCAGAGGGGGTTTGCCTGTGCCCTCCTCTGAGGCTCAGCAAGTGTGATTTGCCCAAGATTACCCAGTGGATTTCTATGGCTAAGCAGGGATTCAAACCCTGATGTCCAGAGTTGTAGTCCAACACTCAAACCAATACACCATGCTGGCTGTTTTAATAACTAGAGATAAGCCTATAAATTAAAAAGTTTGTGGCCTGTCCTATTTGGCACCGTAGGCATGATTTATATACTATGCAGTAAAGTGATGACATTTTCAAATTGCCCCATGAGCTGCATGAATTTTTTTACCAAACCATCACAATCCCTTTTCCTGTCTGCCTAACAGATACATACTAATCAACTTGCATCCTAAATCAAGGAAGAACTACAGTGGAAAGAATCTTGCTGTTTCTTATACAATTCTGCCATTGTCTCTTTAGAACAGGGGTAGGCAACCTTTCCCCTTTAAGGGCCAAGGGACTTCAGCTCCCAGAATCCCAGAAGCTATTGGCCAACATGGGACTATTGGCCAACATGGCTGAGGCTTCTGGGAGCTGAAGTCCCTCGGCCCTTAAAGGGGAAAGGTTGCCTACCCCTGCTTTAGAATCTAACTGTCTTTCATGCTCACAATATGTAAAGAAATATGTATATTTGGACACTGAAGTCAGCCAGTTTGAAAATGTTCTGCAGTCAGTGATCCTGCAAATCTTATACTTGCTTTGCTGTAAATAAAGGAAAGTTACAAACCACTAATATAGCACTTAGTAAGGAGTACAGTGTACTCCCTGATTGTTAATGCATCTGAAGACATGCCCCAGTTTGGCTCACCTGGAATGATAGCTTCAGCCTGAATGCTTGAAAGAAAGCTCATTAGTGTAGGTTGGTTGAAAACATGTTATTTTCAATTAATTATAAAAGTCATCCTGTGAACAAAAGCTTAATAGCTTTTCCAGAGGCAGACCAACAAGTGCACTCAGAGAATATGGTGACCCAGTTTTCAGGACACTGGTATATTTTTCCCAACCTTTCACAAGATCTCCAGCAACTAGTGCACAATCTGCTTTCACGTTTTCAGGGGAAATGACTGTGTCATCATTATGATGTGAGTCCAAATTATTGGGGCAGTGGGCAGATAGATGGTATTCAACAAGATCAAGGCTATCCCCAGGCCAAGAGGAACAACTGATACTGCGGAAAATCTCATGGCATGAAAAGGTACAATAGTGGAGACAGGCCTATCACTCTCTTCCCTGAAACATACATATTATCATCAAAAATAAATATTACCACCAAACTTTTGTAGGCAAAATGGGCGGGTTTAATAAGCATGTGCCCAGTGAATTGACAACATATAATAGTAATGATGTGATTACTCGTGTTCCCAAATTTTATAGCTTGGTTTTAAATTCCAGTCCTCAGGGGAGGAATCTCAGGACAAGAGCACTGCCTTGAAAAGTGTGTGTGTGTGTGTGTGTGTGCATTTTCCTTAGTTATACTAGTATTTTTAAAAATTTGAATGATATATTCTGAACAAGTATGGTTGATACTTAACATATTATGCTTAATGACATCACTAGGGATCAACCCTTGGAATCAGGGTTTGGCTCTGAATTTTCTGGGACTGACATGGTACTAACTTGGCAAGTCTAGATAATTTAAAATAAAACACCTAGCACAAGGCAGGGAAACTAGTTGTTGGCATCACAGTACAGATGGAACTTCTTTTAATGCCAACTTTCCTTAGCCACAACCTTGGTAAAAATATCTTTTTACCATCATGCTGCAATTAGTATTAGTTAGTGGAAAACTTCCACTTTGCTCAGTTTTCAGCAAAATTACCTTGAGGGCAAGTGAGTAGGTGTGTTGCAAACTGCATAGGGCTTAAAACTGTTTTGTTTTTTGCAAGCTGTACTCTTCTAAGCTAGTATTTACTGCCAATAATATTAAGGAAAAATCATTACCAGTTAATGTGAAGATAAAAATGTCAGGAACAAACATAAAATAAAGGGGCTTAGAGTTTAACTACATTTGACAGTAAACACTTTAGAAAACATGATTTAGCAGAAGCAGCTACGGGTACTGGTTAATGTATCATACTTAAACACATCATTGGGGCTGTCCTTTGGTCTCTGTGTTAGGCCCTGAAACTTCAGGCCCTGGGATGTTACTGACTAGGCAAACAATCCTACATTCCTCTAATGTGACTTTTCTGCTGGAAATCACCCCAAGTCTACTAGAAAGAAATGTGTGTGTGTGTGTGTGAGAGAGAGAGAGAGCGCTTGGGGCAGGATTGTCAGTGGGAAAACTTTCCCTCACCACATGTCACAATCTTGATCCAGATCACATTCCTCTACCACTACTTTTGCTAACAGCAAGAAAATGGTCAGTTGTAAGATTGCTTTTAAAAGCATTTCCTTAATGTAACATACAATATTGCTGGTAGATTTCAAAGCTGGAGGAAGATTAGGCTTAAAGTATGCTGCCTCCTACTCAAATTGAATGAGTTCATGTCAGTATTTCTGTCAAGCACTGGTCCCACAGAAAACTGAAAGTGTCAAAATACCATTTGTGGCCAAAGACTTTATGAAGTGGTGTTAAGGAATAACATGAAAGCTAGTCAAACTCATTTAAAGGCATAGTAGAAAAGACCTATTCTAAAAATGATTTAAGAGACAAAGTGCAGACACTATGGTGCTATCACAGGGATGAAGAACAAGTGTTTATCAGTAGAAACACACATGTGATTTGAGGAGCCCTTGCATTTCTTTAGGCTACCATACAAACTTGTGCATAAGTTGACTTAATGCAGGGACCGGCAACCTACATCCCAGGGGCCAGTTAAGGCCCCAGGCCCCGGACTTACCGGCCCCGTCCGAAGGCTGCCGCTGCGCGCCGCTATCGGGGTGCGTTTTCGGCCACGCTTGTCGCGGCCGCCATTTTGGAAGTCAAAATGGCGGCCACAACGCGTTTGCGCATGCACAATACTCTTGCGCATGTGCAAACATGTCGCGGCCGCCATTTTGACTTCCAAAATGGCAGCCGCGCATGCGCCGTGCCAGCTGCGGCCGTGCGTGCTACGGCAGCGGCCGCGTGCACGCGGGAGTCGCACGTGGAGAAGGAGGAGGGTGTGTGCGCGCACACGCGTGCTCCTCCATTCCCCCCCCTTGGCCCAGCCGAGCGGCAACCTTTTTGAGACCGGCCCAGGTCTCAAAAAGGTTGCCTGTCCCTGACTTAATGTATAAGTCAAGGGCAAGTTTTGAGGCCAAAATTATGGATTTTGATACGATCCATGGATAAGTCGAGAGTAAAACTTTGTGCCTTCATGTCATATCCAACTCATGGCAACCCCTCATGCTTTTCAGAGGGTGAGAATAAAAACGTATGGGTATGTAACAAAGAAAACCCCATGATAAGTTCACCTTAGGGTCACCATAAGTCAGAAATGACTTGAAGACCCACAACAACAACAACAACAACGGATGTAAAGGACAAAAAAAATGATGCCAAAGAACGTGCTCACCCTATGGGCTGAATGGATAAGGAGGGAACTACAGTAAATATTGGCTGTGCAATGTGTATGAGAAGTGACCAGGCACAGGTGGGGCTAAGAAAATTTGCACGTGCTCACTTGAAGAGATGTGCCAAAGAGCCACCACTGCCAACATTTTCCCACTCAGGCATTCAAAAAGATTAGAAATATTGCAAGAGCAGAGAAGGTAGAGGGGGTTGGTGCTTCTTTTAGGTCCTCCCCAGACAGATTAAGCTCTTACCTTTTGCCACTGTACTCAGAGAAGAGGATGGTTCCTTTTGTGAAAGAGGTACGGTATGATACTTACACTGATCTGTGGATCAGTCGACCTAGGTTTTTTGGGTCACATTTTGTACTAAAATTTTTTTACATAAGTATATACAGTAGTTAGAGCTGACAAAAACAGAGAGCATCTAGGAATAGGCAACTTCTGATACACAAAAATATAGGGACATCACCTTTGCTCTGTGACAGTAACCACTGGGGACCTTTGAGCAAGTGAAATGCTAATACCTTGCTTACTAATGTATTTTACTGTCAGAACTCAAGTGTGAAAGATCTGAACATGAGGCCAAAAAAATTCAGTTTGTGAACTGCCAAACAAGCTTTGCCTGAAGAAGAGTTACAGAGAATGCTGCCAACTCAGGAAGAAAGCTCCTGAACAGCAATAGGCCTAAAGAGAGTCTTGAAATATGGTTTCTGGCCTCATAAAGACTTCTAGGCCAGTCTTGCCCATTGGTTTCAGCAAAACAGGAATTCAATTCATCATCTTTATTTGTATTTTGTCTTTATTTTGCATGCTCCTCCCACAACCTTGGCAGGAGATTAGTGCAGAAGCAAGTTCACACTATAAGATTAGTTTTAGACTATATCCAATCATCCAGTAATTTATTTCATTCCAATATTGGGCATGGGGGGAAACCCTGAAAAAGCACCATAGATATTTTTAGTTGAAGAAAAAACTATTCTGAGAGATATCCAGTGCCACTCAAAAGGGGAGCTCAAGGACCAGTGCTGGCCCAAGCCATTGGTTGCTGGTCCATGGAAAGTTTCCAGGAAAGAAAGAATTTTAGACAACGTGCACAAATATGGTATCAGTTTTGGGTAAACTGGAATAAAATAAATGCTGCTCTGTCACCTTAGATCAGGGGTCCCCGGACTTTTTGATCCGGGGGCCGGTTTGCTGGCCCCCAGATCTTCCGGGGGGGCTGGAGGCGCCTGCGCATGTGTGCGCACACACGCACGACTCCAGACACCATTTTGGAACACAAAATGGCACACGAGTAGTGTGCATGCGCACGTGACTCCAGACGTCATTTTGTCTTCCAATATGGCGCCCGGAGTCGTGAGCATGCGTGTGCAATGCCGTGCACATGCGCATGACTCCAGACACCATTTTGGAAGACAAAAGGGCATCCAGCGGCAACACCACACACATGCGCACGACTCCGGGGGCCATTTTGGAAGACAAAATGGAGTCCGATGGCGGGCGTGAGGGCAGCGCCAGGACCATCAGTGGGCCGGTAGGAAGGCCTCAATGGGCCGGGTCTGGCCCGTGGGCCGTAGTTTGGGGACCCCTGCCTTAGATAGCTTGAGATGCACTGTTTTAGCCAAACTGGATTTTTGCGGGCAGAAAAAACAAACCAATTCTAGGGTCCCTGATGGATACATAACAACAAAAAGCAGCAATGAAATTAAGTGCTGAAATCAACAGTGGAGGCAGCAGCCCCAGGAGTATTTCTGTGTTGCCAACTTAATGCAAAACCTTTTTCTAAACAGTTCTGTCAAGAGTGATCCAATTTGGACCATCTTTCTTTCCACTAAAAAAAGGCTGGAGGAGGGAGAAAGAAGAGAGTGGTAGAGGCTTAAGAACACTGAAATAATTCCTGCTAACCTAAATGTTGATTTTAAAGGTGCTTTAAAGGTGCTTAAATTAATAATCTGCAGCTGCAAATGATTTTAAAGGTCAAAGGGACATGTGTGGAGCAGATTCCAATCCATTAACTTTATATTACATGCAGTGTGGTACAAAATTCTCTCCCAAAACACTTTGGAAAGCATGCCATGCATACAAACAGAATAGATTAGCCAAGATACTCTGGATGTTAATATATTTCACTAAAGGCTACCATCAGAACTCTTTCAGCAAGTGAAACAAGATAAAGAACAGATATAAACACCCCCTCTCCATATCTCTGTCTACAATACATGAGAAATGTATTCAGTTTGTACAACTGTGGAGCAATGGTTGAAATCATATGTATAAGTCTGCATTAAGATGAAATTAACATTTCAAGCAATCCGAATGTTAGAATGAAAATGCAGATACTAACAATACACATCTCTGTCAACTATTTATAATGAAGCATTATAAATTATCCTAGACTAACCTTAGGTATTTGTCCTAACAGCTGGGTCTTTCACACAACACAATTATAGCACTGCTTTAACTGCCATGGCTGCACCCTGTTTGATGTCTGATGATGCTCTAGAGCTCTTTTTCTGGCAATTCTAAATACCCTTCCCTAAATGGCAAATTCCAGGATATGATAGGATGAAGCCATGGCAGTTCAAGTGGAATCATGACACTATAACAGCACAGCGTGAAAGAGCCCATGATGAAGATAAATAAATTCTGGAATTTGTTTCCTTATTGTTGAATGAGTTCAACAGAAATTCAGCTCAAAGTATTCTGGAAGACTACACAGTGTTAAAACTGGTTACTGCTGTACAATTCAGGCACTTGATGGTTACAGTCCATGAACACATTTATACCAGATAAAACCTGTTAGTATTTAAGGTGCCACAAGATTCCTTGTTGTTATATATGTTAGTTTTCACCATGGCTGTACACCCTGTGATCCTGTCTTTGTTCAGCCTAAAAACTGGAGGGATCATGCCTACTTTAGTGCTGTGTTCATTTTGGGTTAATGCTCTTCCCTGACCCTGAGATTCCCATGGATCACGCTCAGGGATGGAGGTTTTCTACTCCCCTACCAGAGATCCCCATTTCTCAGTAGATGGGAAGGAAATGTTACAAACTTCTCAACACCTTGTTGTGTGTCTCTCTGTGTGCATGTACATACACACATGGACAGCCTGTGGACACCCAGCCAATACCAGGGGCTAAAAAGCTGCTGTACCTGTTTCATGCATATCAACAACAACAACTTGTTGAAAAATACATTCTGCATTTTGTCACCTCTCACTGATGTGCACACTGAGTCCATCTTTAAAATGATAGCCCCACACTCTGGACCATAAACAATGCATATGGTCTGTGTGTGGGAATAATAATAATAATAATAATAATAATAATAATAATAATAATTTATACCCCACCCCTCTGCAAACATTCAGTGTAATTTCAGAGAACAACATGAGAAATGCACTCTGAGGAGAAAATGCCATAGATGTGACTGGGGCAAAGAAACTGGGACAAAAGAGAGAGGGTTACCTTAGTACAGTTGGGCACCATGATGACTCAACATTTGAACAATCCTGAGTCACAGGGGGCTGATGCAACACTAGGCAGAGGGTTAAGTCAGAAACCTTCAATTTTGCAGAGTCACATCAGTCAGGTGACTTGAAACTGGGTGACATCCCACAAGTAGGCTGGACTAATATCCCAGAAGGATATATACGTGGGTGAGTTGGATACTCACGTGTGGGTGACTATATATCGAGATACTGGTGGAGCACTTTGTTAGTCTGTACATAGTCAGTAACGGAAGAATAAAAAACCTCTTTGTGAGACAAGAGAGAGTCCAGCAGTTTTGTGTCTTGCTGACAGCTACCTGTGTGGGAGTTTTTTTTCCCTTGCAGCGTTTGCAGCCTTCATAGAATTTCACAGTGAAGACTGATCTTTGGCATCTGTTCCAGTGTAAGTTTTCTGCACATGTTGAATTCAGTTCACATGTGCCACCAATACTGCTCTACCAGTATTCTAAGAGTTCAGTGTAACTTCAGAGAACAACATGCAATGGGCACATCCCAAGAAATATCGGTGCATCTCTTTTGCCTCAGTGCTTCTGTAGAGGACTGGGATATTATTTTACCACCCTGGGCAAATCTATTTATTCCTCTTGTCAGGGACAGGATGGCATTTCAGTGCCTAGTACACATTTGTGTTCATGTCATGCAGCTCAATATGGTAAGCAGAATGCAACCAAGCTGTAAAATAGGTTGGGATAGCATAATTAAATCCTTAAGTAAAAACAAATCTCACTAATTATTACTTACACATATTCTGCTGAAGTTTAATGTCCCCTCCTCAAATGATGTAGCACCTTGTTTGACTCATCCTTGCTTTTAGTCAAATTGAGTTTATTTTCTTTTTACAGTTAAGGCTTTTATAGCTTTAATTAGCACTTACGTATGTCAATTACAACAACCTCTCTAATCCAACTACACCATATTTCCTTTGCTTGGTTTTCATATTTATTAACTGGTAGATGCACATCTGTACTTAGCTGTCAGGTTGCTAGATACCCTCCTATCCAAGTTTCATTCAGTGCTAAGATAATTTTTTTGCTTCTTTTCTTTCCACATCTATTTACACTCTTTTGACAGCTTTGTTATTTTTTTCTGAACAGCAATAATGAATCCCACAGCAATTTGATTTTTTTTCTTTTGTTCACACTCTCTTAAATCACGCCACAGACTTGATGGCAAAGATAAATTCAAGTGAGCCCCTAAGACAGAGAAGCTTTCAGGATTTAAGGAACAAAAGCAGGTTTCTCTATAGAAAGCTCTTCATAAAACAAACATTTTAACATTCAAGTTTTTTTTTAGTTCAGCATCAATCTTTTAATATCAAAGCCAACTTGAAACTTAAATCTATTTGCATTTTGTTTTAAAGGCTGTATATTTAAAACTTACTTTCCATCACTGACAGATTGTCAACACATGTAAAACCTTATTTTACATCAGTAGGCACAGTAAATCAATACAAAGTGTCACTTTCCCTTCTTCAAATTCTTATTGTATCTTTGAAGGTAACACATCAAATCTACTGTATAAACTGTTCCCTACACATCAAAAGGTCTTAAATGATTCCAGCCAGATGATGAAGGTTTAAGAACATAAACTAAAATGTGAAAGCTGCTAATCACAGCAGGGGTTTGATGTCTCAGGGTCAGCAGGAAATACTGAATATCCTGGGAATCTTTTGGCAATAGCACTTATGTTTCCAGCCCGTTTATACATATTCATCCTTCCTATTTAACATTTCCAGATAAAAGTATAACTTATGATAGCATTCCCACTGAGAATCAATATGGTATACTGGCATATAAGAAATTCATTCAAAGTCTAAAGCAGGGGTAGGCAACCTAAGGCCTGGGAGCCGGATGCAGCCCCCCGA
>JAIPUX010001880.1:21817021-21829795 GCA_020142125.1 Phrynosoma platyrhinos
TTTTGCCATGGCTTTTCTGGGGCTGAGAGAGTGTGCATGCATTTATATTTTTTATTTTTACATTTTTTAATCTTATTTATTTATTTATTTATTTATTTATTTATTTATTTATTTATTTATGGTGCTTTGGCAGCCCCTGACCTGGCCCCCGACTCAAAAAGTTTACCTACCCCTGGTCTAAAGGTTGGTCAATTCCTTTCCCACTGCCCTCCCCCTTGCAAACTTCATTTGTTTTTAGGCCAGCCCCATATATTTTTGAGACAGAAAAGTCACATTTAGAAGCAGCTGGTTTAACTGGATGTCTGTGTACATCAGAGATGGGTAAAGTGCAGCCTGTGGGCCACATGTAACTCCAGCACCTAAAGTTCCCGCATCAATCCCCAAAGCCTATCAAAGCTCCCAAAAAGTTGTAATTAAAAATAAAAATAAAATAAAATGAGCTCCTCCTTCAAAAATTACACCCAACACCTTAATGGATGTAAATGCACAAACTGCCTTCCTCAAGCCCTACCAAAACTGCTCCCACACACAAATACCTTATTCTCCCTGTTTCTCCTATAGAATGGTGACAGCAAGTGATATGACATCACTCTCATACACCATTTTGGAGGTGAAATGTAGGAAAAAGAATGGCTTTTTATGCACTTGAGGGATCTGTGGCCTGTAGATGTGTAGAAAATTGGCCTCCAGCCCCCATCCAGTTTCCTACCCCTAGTGGGCATCAATATACAATCGGCCATCTGTATCTACGGATTCTTTATGCACAGATTCAAGCACTGAAAATACGATGTATATTCCACATAGCAAACCTTGATTTTGCCATTTTATATAAAGGAAAACATTTTACTGTGCCACTGTATATAATGGGACTTGAATATCCAGATTTTGGTATCCACAGGAGGTCTTGGGACAAGACTTTTCTTGTCCCAAGACCTCCTGTTGCACTCTCCAAACCAACTAGACTAGTAGCTATGTTGGTTTACGGATTCTAGGAATTGTAGTCCCAAAAAGTAAACCCCCACTTTTCCCACTTGGTTACGCTTTTAGGTAACTGGTGTCATTTCAGTTTAGGCTACTTGAAAACAGCTGCCTCTTTCCTCAGGAGGCTGTAACATCATAAAAGCTGAAGAGGTCATTGGAGACCCAAGTCACATAGACAGAGGTCATATATCTCGTGCTGTTCTACCACTGGGTGCTTATTATTCCTCACTGGGACAATTTGTTAATTCTGGCTTTCTGTCATGCCCTGCCTGGACAGGGACTTGGAGGACGAGCCAGAACCATTTCCTCTGGGTCCTAGCCTACAGCGGAGGAGCCCGCACCCAGCCCTAGCAGTCTTGCTTTGCCAACTCCCAGGGAGCCTCCAGCAGAGCCTGTGGTGTCTCAGGAGGTCGCTCCACAGTCAATCCTCCCAACGACAGAAATGTCGGACATGGAGGAGGATCGAGGGACTATGCCTACCTTCAGTCAGCATTGGGCAGAAAGGGCGGGCCTTTGGTGCTCAGGGAGCCTTTATGAAAAACGCTGAGGTAACCAAAGTGATCAGCCCCAGTTGAGCACTGGCAGCTCGAGGATTTAAGCAGTTGTGGAAGTGCTGCCTCAATGCCAGATATTATCTGAGTTTCCTGGAGAAAGCCTCTATCTTTGTCTCTCCTTGTTCCTTGGCCTGGACCGTGGACTCCTGACTTATTGTGGACTACTGGAACCCTTGACCCTTGGGCCACTGACTACTCTTGGACTTCTGAAACACTGGACCTTGGACTGCTCTGACTCTTGGCTTCTCTGGAACCCTCGACCTTCGGACTGTGTTTGACCTTTTGCTGGCTGACTCTTCGGAATGGTAACTAGAATTTGGCTTGGGACTTTCCCTTGCCTTGGCTATCAGCCCTGCTGTCAGTTTTCCAGGACACTTTCACAGGTTAAAATTGGCCAACCCAAGTTTTCCAACCCCATTTCCAGACAAAATCACACCAAGTACTTTTCTTTTATGAAAATAAGAGCATCCCTGCTGGGTGCATATCTCCTTTATGCCAAAAATGGTTGCTGTAGTTTGGACTTCATTCCATAATGAACAGCTTATATTGTCATCATGTGAAGTTACCATAAATCATTGACTAACGGGAGTGGGGTAGGGTGAAGATTTAGAATAAATAATTACAGTAGATCTACTATATCAGGGGTAGGCAACCTCTTTGAGCCGGGGGCCGGGTTGCTGTCCCTCAGACAATTGGGGGGCCGATGCACAATCAATAAATCAATAAAAAATATTAAAAAAATTAACAAAATAAAAAATATGCATTCATACTGTCTCAGCCCCAGAAAAGCCATGGCAAAACCCCTGTGGAGATTTTGCCAAGAAAACCCCAAGAACAAGTAATAACACCCATAATCATTATCATCATGGAAACGACTGGAAGGCAGGCCCACAAACAAGCAGGGATGCATGCACACTGTCTCAGCCCCAGAACAGCCATGATGGCAAAACCCCTGTGGAGATTTTGCCAAGAAAACCCCAAGAACAAGTAATAACAACAATAATCAATATCATCATGGCGGGGGGCGGTGGCGGGTAGTGGTGGCAGCAGGACCGGCCTGGGGCTGGTCCAAAGGCCTTGGGGGGCTGCATCTGGCCCCTGGGCCTTAGGTTGCCTACCCCTGTACTATATCAACTGCTAAATTGTAACTCAACATTTCTGGAAATTCCATTGATTTAATGGGGATGTTTTGGCTGTAACTAGTAATTGTATCTAGGTCTTCAGCAAATATTCTGAGAAGTCCCGAGGGGAGGAACTGCTTTGGTCTTTCTCTCTTTTACCAGGGAAGGGGAGCCTGTCAGTATGATGCCTACTTTCAAAGGAGCCCAATCTTTGTTTAAAAACAAAATGCTTCCCTGATGTTTTAAGCCATGAACTTCACTGATAATTGAGTCCAGAGCAGGGCTTCAGATGTGTGGTGTGGAACAAACAGAGAATTTTCAGTTTGCGAATGAATTAGTAAGAAGTTTCTTCAAGGTCACTGATCAGTGTGCTAAATGCATTACTGCCAAGAATTGTAACCATCAATCTTCTCTCCACACCTCCAGTATCGCTTGAAGCTAAAATCCAAACTTTATACCTTTCTCTTTAAAAGAGCTGCAGAAACATGACTTATGACTATCACTGCATCAATGTTTCCAGCAGATTTTAAAAACTGCCCTGTCAGTTCTTGATGGGTCATGACTGTAATTCTACATTCACCACAGTTAAAGACTGAAGAGATCCCTGGAAAAGGTGCTGCGTCTATGGCAAAAATACTCCTCTGGAAGATACCACAAGATTCTCTCAACAAGAAAGCACATGTGATTTATGATAGCAGTTGCTAAACAAATAGATGGCAACTGAAAATTATGGATTTCAATGGACAGCATGGATACAATACAGTGCTGAAGTCAAGGATGCACTTCACATGATGCAATACTAATTTCATTCACTCTAAAATGTTTGGTCAAGAGGGGCAGAAACAGCATCAATGTTTCTGGCTTTTGGGGGGTTCTTTTACTACTTCTCTGCTTACAGGATGTAAGTAATTGCTTCATACTGAGTCTGGCCAGATCCATTTATCCAAAGTGCCACTCTAGAGAACCTACAAAAAGCCAGAGGAGGCCAGCAGCCAGCCCTGGAACTATTGGAAGCAGAAGCAAGACTATCCCTATGTAGCTCCTGCAAATACTGAGTCACTTCATCTCTCTCAGCACTGCAAATTAAAACATCATACAAAAAAGCATGAAAAGCCTTGACCATAGTGAGGTAATTTCTCCAGCTGAGCTGATTTATAGTTAGCTATAAATTATTAAAGAAGATCAAAGAAGAATGTGCTACGGCAGGCTTAATGCTGAACATAAAGAAAATAAAAATAATGACCACTGAGGACCTTCACAAGTTCAACCTAGACGATGAAGAAATAGAAATAATAAAAGAATGCTTATACCTGGGATCAAACATTGATAGAAATGGGGACTGCAGTCAGGAAATCAGGAGAAGACTAAGAATGGGGAGCGTGGCTATGAAAGAACTTGTATGTTGGAATCATAAAAGCCATTGTATTTTCTAATACCATGTATGGATGTTAGAACTGAACAGTTAAGAAAGATAGGAATAAAATCAATTTCTTTGAGATGTGGTGCTGGAGAAGAGTGTTGAGAATCCTGTGGACAAACAAAAAGACAAACAAATGAGTCCTAGAGCAGATCAAGCTGGAAACCTTTCTGGAAGCCAAGATGACCAAACTGAGGCTGTCATACTTCGGACACATCATGAGAAGAGAAGACTCATTAGAAAAGTCAATAATGCTGGGAAAGGTGGAAGGAGGTAGGAAGAGAGGAAGGCCACATGCTAGATGGGTAGATTATATTAAGGTGGTCATGGGTATTAAAGGGTTGCAGGAATTAAGCAGAGCAGTGGAGGATAGGGGGTCTTGGAGATGTCTCATCCATAGGGTTGCCATGGGTCGAGATCGACTCGAGGGCAGTTAACAACAACAAATAAATTATTACAGCCAATACCATTCCTTTGTTGCAAACATCTTCTCCAAAATCTCCATTTGGCATTACTTAATATTCCTTGCTCTATCACTTCCTGGAGTTTGGCTTACTCCACTGATTATTCCCTTGGTTATGCTTGAATAGCAGAGGACTTTGGATACTCCCTGACTGTCTCTCATGCATTGATCCCAAACTGCCTCAACCACACTTCTGCTCTGATCTTGCCGACTGTGTTTGAGCCTTGGCTGTCTTGGCTTTTCCTCTGGCTTTTTTCATTGATTACAGTGCACTCATCTGTGCACTTGCCACCCTTAAACAAGACCAAATCTCTTGCCTCACTCTTGGTATTTATAGAGATTACTGGGTTACATTCCACATGGACTCTTCTTAAACAGATTTTAGTTCTTTCCCCTAGAATGACTTTGGATATGTTACTTTGGAAGCAAGAAATACTTTGTGCTTTTACTGTCTCCACAGTCTTCAATAGCCCACCTAATACTGTACATATCTACTTCTCTTTTCTATTTCCTTGTGTATCCATAGAGAACAAAAAGGACATATACAAAAATTCTATTTCAGAGACAGAACTGTAAAAGATATTTTCCATTTTCCCTCACATCCACATCTGTTCATTGTACATATTTTTGTTTTGAGATTTAACAGTAGCTCTTACTACAATTCTAATAAACAACCATTTTTTTAAAAAATCCAAGTTTATGGAATAGATACCAACAGCTATGACTTCTGATGTCTGATTTCATTTATTTATGACGATGATTCATCCAGTTTGTTGGGGGTGAGTCTCTAAGTAAAATAGGACACCTTTCAAAAGGCTGCCTTTATGCAAGAAAAATGGAAATATTTTGCAAGGTATTATGGAAAAAATGTATATCTTTTATATCAGACTGGGTTGCAAGTAAGAAAGAAATGCCGAAAGCCTTCTATGGCAAAAATGCTACCCACTATTCAGATTGTGTAAATGTTTCTGAATTCCTCTTACTGTTTTCTTCTGGAAGGCTGCTTCCAAAGAAAACATGACTGCTTTGAAAAAGCAACAGCTTTGAAAAACAAGAGTTTAAAAAGGAAAAAAAACACATTGAAATTTGCTATGAAAATTCCATAAAAAGAAAAATCTGTTTGTCTGTTAATGGCAACATGGAAGAAGAGAGTATCATATACATGGACAATATCTTCTTGTTATATAGCTTGTGCTGTGACAGAAGTAGACTGAATGGAAAAGTCTGAAGAGCTATATGGTGATTTAATAATGGGAAAGAACCTCTCAGCATAATCCAGATATGTTTTAGCCATCTAAATCATGGTCCTTATATGCTGGAATGTAGCTGTAAGATAACAGAATAGTTCCACAGATTTTGTACAGTATAATAAAGGCCACTGATCACTTCAAGAGCTTAGATGCTTTTAACAGATTTCCTTTTTTAATTGGCTGTTATTTTATTGTAAGAAACCAGATTGTTCAAGAACTAGCCTCATGTACAATTCCATTCCTAAATGTAATACTATTTGTTTTGGAAAATAACTAGGCATCAATAACAACTTCCTCCTTCCATGTGAAATGGAAAGCAAACAGTTCTTGAGACTTGTTTGTGTGACTTATTTTCTACCCATTCCTTTCAATTTATACAATTATATATATTTTTACAAACAGAACATGTTGCCACAGGGCTAAGAATGATTTAAACAGTGCACATGGCTTATATTTAATGATGAAATAAAGGTCCTGCTGCAACAGTCAGCCAATCTGTTTTTAATACCACACATTACTGGAGGAAAGATTACTGTTCCTTTGTTGCTTATGTACTTGTGTGAGAAAAAACAAGCAGAGCCTTTCATTCATTTAGTGTAGCTGTTGATCTATTTAGGTGAGCACATTGTACGAGCTAGAATAAATGCACTATGCTTGAAGAAACTGCATGAATAATGAGATTGTTAATAATCATCAGAAATGTGTAACTGTCTCCACATTAGCTGACAAAACATGAGATTGCCTTTCTCAAAACTACATCCAAACCCCTTCTCAGAATGCTCAAAATACAGCTCTCTTCCATCTTCAAAAGCTTCAGCTGGCTCTGTCACACCCACATGTGCTGGCAACACAGACCTCACATAAAGAATTGGGACAATGTAAAAAGTTAATACTTGCATCAGCAGGAAGTATGCAAATATTGGTTTTTCAAACACTATTTACAATTCACCTCACTTATGATTCCATTCATGGTCTGTGCAACAGCTTAACTTTAGGAAAACCAGAGACAACATGGTAACAATCATTCCTGTTCCCTAGTTTGGTGATCCTGAGATCAAGTCAGTCAAGCTAGTCACAAATATTTAAGAGATGACACACTCAAATGTGTGTTTTTTGTAAAACATCCTTCTTAACTTGGGCCCCATTCACACTACAGAATCATAGTACTATCATTCCACTTTAACCGCTATTCTAAGGAATGCTGAGATTTGCAGTTTGGGAAGGGGCATTCAGAATTCTCTGCCTGAGAGCTCTTATGCCTCCCCAAACTACAAACCCCAGAATTCTGTAAATTGAAACCATGGCAGGCAAAGTGGAATAATAGCATTACAATTGTGCAGTGTGAATGGTGCCCTGTATTATGACATAAAACTATGCAGATATACTGTTCTGAAGAACATCACCAGCAGCAGCTCAGGAATGTGCTAGTCCCTTAGACTGTGCCACTTAGATGGGAGGGGGGGATTTCTTATCAGCATTTTACTGACAGTTTTAATGACAACAATATACCGGTAATAAAATTTCTTGCATTTTAAAAAAGAAACACCTGTTTTTCAATTCATTTCAAGATACGGCATAAAATATTTTTATGAACTAAAGTAAAAGAGAATGCTGTGAATGACAAAAACAAGTGCATAAGACAGTTTGACTATGAACACACCATGGTGTTCTGTTTACTGAAAGTAGAGAGTGTAAGTATTTAATAGTGGATCATGACTAATGTTGCCCACTTCTTTTACTATAAATCTAACATATTTTTTTTTAAAAAACACCAAGTATGGCAAGTGATGGGCCTCTAGATTTTTTTAGCTTATACCTCCTCAGATAGCATAGCTAATGGTAAAGAGGCATGAGAGGTGCAGTCCAAAAATATCTGAAGGGCCATGGTTGTCCACTCTTGCTCTAAACATAACAAAATTTATAATCTACAAAAGATCTAATACTGGGGAACATGGAAGATTAAATTTCTATCCCGGGGGGGAGGGGATACTATGATACTTAGTACCTTTATCAAGAGATGCTCCAGCCATGTGATAAAAACTTAAAGCTGTATCGACATCATTTATATTTTTCAGGAAAGTGAAGAAATTTTCTACTTCTTCAAATGTCAGCCCCTGCAGTAGGAATGAAAATGCCATGTGTTTAGGGTTAAACAATGAAATTTAAGGCAAAATTAAGCAAAATCAAGAAGTGTTTAGTATAATTTCATCCAGCCTATGTTCAGTAAGTATATGGAATGCTATGTTTTAAATTCATATTGGTAATGCACTAGTGAATTTGGGTGCTACCCTATCCTTGCCACAGCTTATGAATCCCAAGCACTGCTAGGACTCCTAGACTAAATCTGAGACAGGACCTCTGTAAGTTTAACCTTTACTAGATCACGGAGCAGGATGAAGTACAGTAAGGCTCCATTTAATGTAGATTCATTTAACACCATTTCACTTACCCACAAATTGCTGTGGGTTCTTCATGGTTACACAGAATCATGCTGAAGAACCTAGAATCTAGAAATGCCTAGAGAGAACACTCCCAAGTCGCCATTAATTCTGGGTAGGAAATATAGGTTTCATCTATGGTTTTTGTTTTACATGAACAGTATCATAATGTATTTCTAGCATTAAATGGGGTCTTACTGTACCATCAAGCTCCGCCAAGATAAATTTCCTCCCTCACCTTCTAAACTCCAACTTTCAGCTGTCTCCTCTCAGGTGAGAGAGGACAGGTACCTGCATCTTATTTGACGTAGGTTTATGGTACCTCACCCTGCTCCAAAATCTACTAAATATTAAAGTTACAGGAGCCCTATCCAGGATCCAATCTGGCAACCCTTGATATTCCCCTTCACTATAATTCACAATAAGCACACATCAACTTCACTCCTGGTCAAAAATTTACTAAATCTTCCCTATCCCATCAGGTCAACATGAGCGAGGAACACCAGTTATGACATGTAATGGTGGTGTGCTAGCAAAGCTATATGGAAACGGTCAGGTCAATGCAATAGTTACACCCTACATCTCTTGTTATTAACAGTGGCTTCAGGGATAACATATGAGAATTATAACACCTACATGGCATTTTACTGAAAAATCCCAGGTTAAGATTCTTGTCTTCATTTCATCATACATAGTTTTGGATGGAACTGGAAATCAGTACCTTCTTTGTCTACTTAAGTAAGGTTGAAATCCTGTTCTTGTTACACTGTGCTCATATCTGTTCCCATTAATTTCTCTTCTAAAAATACTATACAACACTGTACAACTGGTGTGCAAGCTACATGGAAAAGCATGTAAAATTAAAAAAGGAAGTAGAAGGCTGAAAAATGATTGAAATAAAATTACACCAGTACAAATTATTTGTCTCAAAATAATGTTAGAGGACAATGAGTACCCACACACTAAATGGACAAAATGCAAAAAAAAGTACTATTAGAAACCACTGAGATGATAGTGGAGACACAGCTCAAGTAATTATACTAAGGAAGACAGACTTGTTCCAAACTCTTATCTTCTGAATTTTCAGACCAAGATTGTCTTCTGCATATTTTGTGGATTGATTTTTATTTCACGCCTCTTCATTATGCCACCATTGACTGTTAAGAACTGAACACTTATTTCTAAAAGCCAAATTCCAAAATACACTTCAGCATACCTATGAATAAACAGGGATTTTTCTAGTTTCATTCATACTTTTGTTGCTGATGTATGCATTCAAATCATTTATGACTTATGGTGACGCTAACACAAACCTATCACGGGGTTTTCTGGGACTGAGTGTGTCCCCTAAGGTCTTCCAGTGAGTTTCACGACTAAGCAGGGAATCAACGCTCAAACCTCTACACCACTCTGGTTCTCTACCATATTGTTGTATATATTTAAATCTCTATCAGCATGAAATCTATTTAAAATAAAGTAGAAAACAAAACTTTAATGGAGGCCTTCAAATCACATTGTCTGGTAAGTTGGAAACCAGAAGAAAAAGTTGCAGTTCATTAGGTGTGAATCCAGGCCAATAGATTCCAGTAAAATCAACATTCAAAGCAAAGCTCAGATGCTAAGAAACCTCTCAAAAGGAGAATGTCAAAGTATTAGATATATAGTACTAATTGAAAACTATTAATTCACTCTCCTGAGGAAAACAGCATAGCAAAATAAAGGGGCTTGCTGAATTTAGAGGTTATTCGTTACATCTGATTGCTGTAATGACACTGTCTGAAATATCTTCTGTAATATGAGCTGCCTTCAGATGCAAGGCATAAAAACAAAAACATTTTAAAACTTTGTAACAACCCCAACATGCCAATAAATTTTACTGAGATGGAAAAATCTTTTATACTGCAAAAGAGGAGGTTAAGAAATTCAAAATAACTGATTTTTCGACATTCAAAACCAGTTAATTATATCTTGCTTAGAAATTAATGTGCTATACAATTGAAAAAAAGAAAGGCCAAGAATTAATACCAATCTCCAAGATGCCATTTCGAATAAAACTGTTTTTATATTCAGTACATGCACTGTATTATCATCCAATATCTTTAGAAGTTCAAGGGAAATGATTAGATCAGGGGTAGGCAACCTTTTTCAGTCCTGGGCTGGTCCCCCAAAGTCCTCGTCTCTGCTGGGCCAAGGGGGGGGGGGGAATGGCGGTGCACGTGCTCACACGCGCGCACGTACTGTGCATGCGCAAATGCGTCGCGGCCGGCATTTTGCAGAACAAAATGGCAGCCGTGACTCGTTGCGCGTGTGCAGTACTCCTGCGCATGCGCAAACGTGTCGCGGCTGCCATTCTGGAATTCAAAATGGCAGCCGCGGCACGCGGTGGCGGCAGGGGTCCGCCTGGGCCGGTAAGTCCGACGACCTGGGCCGGTACCGGCCCAGGGGCCGTAGGTTGCCGGCCCCTGGATTAGATGCATGCAATCTAAAAGCTACAAGGCATCAGCAATATTTATTATTAAACATGAACATTCAAATCTCTTATCCAAGTGATTCCCAAAGTGGGTAGTATGCCCCCCTGGGGGCGGTAGAAAGATCCGGGGGGCAGTGAGGGGGAAGGGCCACTGCAGGGGGACACTAAGGGGAAAAGGGGTGGCAGGGGGGCCTTCAGTCAAAGAATTGGTGTGCAAGAAAGACAACCAGCAGCCTTTCGGACTATGGTGGGGGTAAGGATTGCATGAAACATCTTTTCAGATTCCCTTAAAACCACTGCTCAGCCTCGCTGATTGCTTTGTGTGGTAGCATCTCCCACTTTTCACCTCCCCACTCCCCACATCTTTTGCTAGCAGAGGCAGCTGG
This sequence comes from Phrynosoma platyrhinos, assembly GCA_020142125.1. Taxonomy (NCBI): domain Eukaryota; kingdom Metazoa; phylum Chordata; class Lepidosauria; order Squamata; family Phrynosomatidae; genus Phrynosoma; species Phrynosoma platyrhinos. The sequence goes on from JAIPUX010001880.1 coordinate 21,828,102, forward strand.
GAAACATTTGTGAGGATTGGATGCAGTGCACTGTTTATGTGGCTTGGCGTGACACCATTTTGGGACAGACTGACTGGAGCAAGGAGTTAGAGCATGTGGCAATGGGGGACAAGTGGTGGCAAAAAATTGGGGCCTTGCTTAAACTTTGGGAGCTTTGCCAGGATTTGTGGGGCAGGTTGGAGCTGTGGTGCTGCTCCTGCTTTCTTTTGTCAGACAGGCTGAGAGAAGAAGTACAGAAGGAAAAATGTTTGAGATGTGTGTACGTTGTATGCAGAGGAAACAGCTGAGATGTGTGTACGTTGTATGCAGAGGAAACAGCTGAAGTGTGAGGAGGGCACGTCTCTGGTGAAGGACAGGGAGGAGTATCTGGGGTCGATTCTTGGAAAGAGTCCTTTGCCTTGGAGTGACTCCCATAGTTAAAATCTCTCCCTTTCCCCATCCATGCCATGTTGCCTCTGTAAGCCCCCTACATACACACCAGCTGCGTCTCTCTCCACTCTGACGAAGGATTGAGAGTCCTTCTTTGCCAGGGAGAAGCTTCTCCCTTTGCACCTGGTCACCTTGGGAGCCACACCCAAGCAGCTGGCTGAGCAGTGCCTGAGAGGCCTCTTGCCTACAAGGCTTCAAGGCTGGTATAGGCACAGCCAGCTGCTCCGTTGTTACTCCCAAGGTGACCAGGGACCAGGCAAAGGGAGAAGTGACCGAAATTGGTTGTTTTGAATTTGCAGTAGAACAGTAGATCAAATATAATGAAATACACATGGGGGGTTCTAGGATTGTCACCCAAGAGGAAAGAGCATGGGAGCCCAAAAAAGTTTGGGGACCATTAACTTATCCACCAGTGCTTTAAAAAGAAAAGAAAAGAAAAAGAAAAAGAAAAGAAAACTCTTCTACTTCAGCACAAAAATACAGTGATTCTGGTGCTGTTCCAAAACAGAATACTTCAAAATGGGAAATCTACTAAAGCCCAGCAACAAAATATTGTTTGGGTGATACCAACTTTCCCTTTGTATCCAACAGATAGATCTAATGGTAGATGGAGTGAAGGGGCCCATCTGAATCAGCAGAACCGCCTTCTCATCTATGAATTAGGGAATGTTTTATGTGATCAATGGCAGCACCCCATTCTGAAATTCTTATGCCATCTGTAAAACTGTAAACAAAGAGACAGCTTCCACAGGTGATCAACCTGTGTCTGCAGTACAACCCAACTGAAACTGGTTTATGCACCTATTTGAAAACCTACATTTTTAGTCTTACGTATCTCACTCTTTAAAGAAGTTAGTTGAGGTTTCTTTGCCGTAGCTTGTAGCTATCACTTTATATATTATACATGTCTGGTTTAGAACCCAAGAACTAAGTGCTTAAGTTCTGCTTTCACATAAGGAAAAGAGCTGAGTTTCAATAAATTTACTGGAGTAAAAGAAAGAAGAGGGAAGCTATGATAATAATGAAAACAAATTTAAACTATCGGGGGGGAGGGGAATGGAAGGTTGCTTATTTGTAACAGTATTTCTTACAGTGGTCATCTGTGAATTCACACAATTATGTTTGCGACTGCGCAGCTAGCTCGGAAAGTTCTAGTATCACTGGGCAAATCTTGGATTGCAACTTTTTGGCGGTAGCTCCGCCCATCCCTATAAAGTCCTTCACATTCCTGCTCTTTCCTCACTTCCAAAACGTACGCAGCTAAG
>JAIPUX010001880.1:21829895-21840351 GCA_020142125.1 Phrynosoma platyrhinos
ACAATAAACTGTAAACTTTAAACTGCAATTGCATTCAAGTGTCATTGCTTTTGATTCAAGTACACAAGAATAATGCAATAATCAGTGCAAACTAGATAGCAACACTGCCCTCCCAAAAGAGGATTTTTGCCTGGCCCTTGTATCCAGCCTATAGTGCTTAATAAAAGTCCTTGGCTGGGACCAGACAGCAGCCTTACAACATCCTCCAAAGGCACCCCAGTCAAAAATATGGAGGATGCAGCTACTGCCCTGGTGGAGTGTGCACGCACCCAGCCCAGTGGAGTTTTGCCTGCCAGTTCATAACAAAGATGAATGCCTGATGACACCCACTTAGACAGTCTTTGGGGTGTACAGGCAGTCCTTTCTTGGACTCTGAGTAGCAAACAAACAGCCTCTCAGAGCACTTTGAACCTGAGGTCCTTTCCAGATAAAAGGCCAGTGACCTTTGAATATCTAGTGTGTGCAGTCTACGTTTGGTATCAGTTGTCGGGTTGGGGGCCAGGGTGGGTAACACAATGTCCTGGGTTAATGTAGAAGGCTGACACTACATTGGGTAGAAAGGCAATATCAGTATGGAGGACCACCTTGTCCTTGTGGAAACGCAGGTATGGTTGGTCCATCTGCAAGGCACACAATTCACCCACCCAGCAGGCAGAGGTGATGGCCACTAAGAATGCTATTTTCCACGTCAGCAATCTTAAGTCCGTGGTGGCCAAGGGCTCAAATGATTTGGTGGAGAGGTAGGATAGCACCAAATCTAGGCTCCAGGCTGAGATTGGTACCAAAGACAGGGGGTGGGGATTGTTTAATCCTTTGAGGAACCTCTTCACCAAAGGATCCACAAAAAAAGAAGGCTTGTCTTCAAGTTGGTAGTGTGAACAAATAGCAGATAGGTAACACTTAACAGAGTTGAGGCATAAGCCTGAATCCACAAGAAACATCAGGAACTCCAGGATCATCGGTACCGAAATACAAGATGGGGACAGGTCCTTCGTCGAAAGAAAGTCCAGGATTTTTTTCCATTTAAATGTATAGAATTTCCTGGTGGAGGGCTTCTGCGCAGCCCGAATCACAGTCTGTACTGAAGTTGGTAATGCTGTTAAGGATGAATCCTCCACGCTACCAAGGGGAGTGAGTCCACATCTGGGTGTCGCACCCAACCGTTGTACATTGTGAGGAGTTAGGGGCGAGATTCGAGGCGGTGACAATCCTCCCAGGCAAGGTGTAAGAAGGGGGCGAATTACAACTGTCTCAGCCACCATGGGGCGATGAGGATGGCGTCCGTCCCTTCTATCCTCATCTTGGCGATGACCTTCGTGATGAAGCGGAGGAAAGGCATAGAACATCCTCCCGTACCACTTGAACTGGAAGGCATTGCCTCAAGAGTTCAGGGCTGGAATTCGAGAACAAAACTCTATACAGTGCGTGTTCTCCTTGGTAGCGAAGAGGTCGATCTCCATCTGCCCTAGATGGAAAAGAGGTGCGAGACCACTTCGGGATGGAGGCGCCATTCGTGGCAGGGGTTGCTGGACCTGCTGAGTTTGTATGCTAGGTCATTGTCCTCTCCCGGCAGGTACACTGATTGCAAAAGGATCTTGTCAATGCACCAGTTCCAGATGTGGATGGTGATTTGTAGAAGAGTTGGGGACTTGGTACCTCTCTGATTGTTCAAATAAAACATAATGGTGGTGTTGTCTGTTAGAAGGAACACCACCTTGCTGGCCAGTTCTGTTTGGAATGCTCTGAGTTCCACCGCCAACATTTTCCACCACCAACATTTCTAGAGCATTGATGTGGAGTACTCTTTCTTCCAGGGACCACAAGCCCTTGATGGTCAAGTCTTAAGAGTGTGCTCCCCATCCTTCCTGGGATGCATCCGTTGTCAGGTAGACTTCTGGTTGTGGTGTCAGGAAGGGCATCCTGATGCACACATTGGTTGGCTTGAGCTACCAATGCAGTGACATGGCTACAGGTCTCGGGACCATGAGCCACTTCGATGGGGAGTCACAAGTACGATTGACTAGTGACAGGAACCAGGATTGTATTGGTCTTAGGTGGAGTCTTGCCCAAGGTGTGAAGAAGGTTGTTGATGCTGTGTCCCATTGCCACCTGCACATAGTGGGCCCTGATGCTTCTGTGTCTGAGGCAAGCGTTGATGGCACTGGTCAGGGCCTGGAATCTGTATTCTGGGAGAAAGGCTTTGGTTTGTATTGAGTCCAGAATGGCGCCAATGAACTTGACGTGTTGTGAGGGCATCAGGTTTGATTTCTCTCTGTTGGCCATCAACCTGAGGGAATTCAGTAGGGATAGAGAGAATTGGATGTCCTCCTGAAGTTTCTGTTGGGATGATGCCGAGAAGAGCCATGACACTCCCTCAGAGTACAAAACGTAATCTTGATGGCTTCTCTTCAAATGTGTCTTCATGGCATATGGATTGGTTCTGTATATTGACTAACTTAGAATGATTACTTTGGAACTACTCACTGGTATCTATTGCCCTTTGGGCAAACTGGTATCTCAGTGGCACATGCTTTCTATGGGAGAGCAGCTGTGAAGATGGTCCTTCAGCTACATGGGTCGTCCAACCTCATGATTCTAGGTAGTGTAACTGAATCAGAGGAAATAAATGGCTTGGCTGAAAGGAAACACGGTCATAAAAATAAACTACTGAGCTGCAAAATAGTGAGGTTTGACCTCAACATTTCTTCCAAAATGCTTTCACCGTCACTTCTTCTGGCTGGTAACAAAAATTCAGTGACATCAATTTACAGCAATATATGACATGAGATGGAGGACTTTCGGGGACCCAGGAGATTAGCAAAAGGTAGTACTGCCAACCTTTACTTCTTTAAAATGACTATTATAACACTGAGCCTTGACTGAAAAGGTTAGTGAGGCAGCTGCCCTTGGGATGTGATCAGTTAAAGAGAAAGAATAGGATGCCACAGAGCAAGATTATGGACCAATGAAGAGAGAAAACCCTTGTGCCAGAGATTTAAAGCACACTGCATGCTTGGCTGAAAAGTGGGGTATAAATACATCATCATCATCATCGTCCCTAAAACTATGACAATTGATAAATTACTTGAAATGCTATGTATATTAATTGAAATAATAATAATAATAATAATAATCATCATCATCAATTGGGGCGGCTTACAACAATTAAAATTCTGAGTTATCAGAATTGTAAGAAACATAGAACACTTAAGCAGCAGTCTAAATCCAACTGCTGGTCTCATATTGATTCAGTGAGCCTAGTCTACACTCAAAAGCACTTAAGATTATGGTATGTAAGGGACGTCTTATTTGAAGGTTCCATGGATCTCTTACTTTGTAACTGCTTATTTATTATACTTTGGATTATGTTATTAATGGTGTCAATTGTTTCAACCATATTTTAGTGACTTACTGTATTTATATTCTGTTTTTATACTGTCATAAAAAGCTTTCATAGAAGGTATAAATAAAATTGTAGTTTGCGAGACACAAGTCTCAGAAATAGAAGCAATAAAAGCTTACTGAAGCTGGTGCCACCCCCACTAATTCATTTGGGATTGAAAAAACTGTTAGTCTATAGTAGCATGATTAAGATACAAAGTAATTTACTGTATTATGAAGAAAACTTTCTTTGGATATGGTCCCAGGCTAAGACATATAAAAACTTCTAACTAAAAAACAAACAACAAACAAACAAAAATATTTTGATGGCACAACAGCTGAGGGGCAGGAGAAGAAATAGGTCCCGAATGGTTATTTGGGAGCAACACATAACAAGAAAAGGGACAGACATAGATGTTCAGTAGTATATATAGTATACCTAACAGTCCCTGCACTTACCCGGACACCTAAACATGTTTCCAAGACAGTGAGGGAAGGATTCTGGGGCAAAGGTTGGACATACCACTCAGTGAAATGGGCAAGTGGGCTTCCAAATGGCTTGTTACATTCAGAGGTAAGATAAGGCTCCCTGTTGAGACCATTAAGTCCAATGACCAAACTGTAATACTCTTTGTCAGGAGGAGAAGGTAAAGTGATAAGCTAGAAAGTAAGAAGTTTAAGTGCCTTGGCTGCTCATTGTTTCTCCTCTACAGAAGCTCCTTCTCTTTTGCATATAGGAGGTAAACACCAAATTGAGAATCTTATGTTTGCCACCAACTATCTTGTTCATTGACAGTGAGGAACCAGAAACAGTAAAAAAAGTTCCAGTATCTTGGACCAAACACCAACCAGAATACAGACCGCAGTCAAGAAATCAGGAGAAGACTAGGAATGGGGAGGGCAACTATTAAAAACTAGGCAAAATCCTTAAGAGTAAAGATACACAACTGAGCACCAAAGTTAGAATTGTCCAAGCCACTGTATTTCCCATCACCATGTATACATGTGAGTGCTGGACAGTGAAAAAAAGGGGGTAAGAAGAAAATACATTTGAGATGTGGCGCTGGAGAGGAGTGCCACAGAGAACGTGGACAGCCAAAAACATGAACAAATGGGTCCTTGAAAAGATCTAGCCTGAAATCTCCTTGGAATCTAAAATGATCAAACTGATGCTGTTGTACTTTGGACATGTCATGAGAAGGCATGGCTCATTAGAAAAGACAATAATGTTAGGAAAGGTGGAGGTAAGCAGAAAGAGGGCAACACCACATGCTAGATGGATGGACTCTATTAGGGAGGGCACAGGTATGAATTTACAGAACCTAAGCAGAGATTAGTGGAGGACAGGGAGCAGTGGAGGACAGGAAGTCTTGGATATATCTCATCTACATTATCACCATGAGCTGGGGTCAACTCCAAGGCAATTAACAACAATTTTATTCCATTCAAAGGGGGTCTCTCACAAGGAAAAATATTGGCTCAGCCAGCGATCATACTTTTTATGAACCTTTTAAATAATAAGCACCTTACCTACACAGTGAAGAAATATTCCTGTATAACTGCTGATAAAAAGCCAGGGTCCTCAAACATCTGATGGATACACTGGATATACCATGTTGGAAGGTAAATTCTTTGATTCATTACATAGATGCCATACCATGTCACTGGTGCTTCAATGTACAAATGATCTTGGCAAGATCAAAGGAAGCTAAAAAGTTTTTCTTATTTGTGCTATTTTAATAATGAAGGAGTTCAACAAAAGATGAAATGTGTTAATTAAACAACAATTTTATAGGCACAGACCAGTGGGATAGGGAGATGATAACAGAAATACATTTTGCACAGACAGCCAAATCCTGAGAGTGAGATGGAATGACAACTGGATGTGAGCATTAGATGGTGTCTGTAATAGATAGCTCTTCTAATTTAATTAGTTACTATATTGCTCTCTGCAAAAAGCTGTCAAAAGTTTGCTGTGTGATGGTAAACACATTTTGCTATCCTTGCATCCCTTTTATCTGTGCTAGAGTCCATCTTCAATAACAATTTGTTCCAAAGGTTACTAATGAAGCCGCCTTCTCTAGTACAGAACCTAGAATAATGAATGATTCTTTCGCTTCGGATACTGTGTAATTTATAAAGAGCACAGCAAACCTTGAATTATTCCCTCACTCTGCCCAACATGGTTACAACGGGGGCATGATGAGGACATGTGCATTAAGACTAATAACCACTACATAGATTGATAGGATCATCATCTTTTAAAAAAGATTTTTCCCCTTTTAGTCAAGTTGCTCCCCCACTATTTCCCCCCCGCCAATCAAAATGGAACTTGGCTGTTTATTATCATTAGGAAGCAGAAGCCAAATGCTCACTCCCGCAGATCCTCCCCTTCACACAACTTCCACCCCCACGTCCCACTCTTCTTTTGTGGTTCAGGTATTACAGCTGGCCAACAAAAACACAAAATTCAGAGACACAGAAAGTTGGGTTAGCCACAATTAATGTCACTTAGGGTCAAATTAGCTTTGATTAGCCAGTTTTTTGTTTTTTAAAAAAAACTGAATTGAGAGGTAACTATGTGTTTAAAAGTCCGAGTAACCTGGCATTTATTTCCATTCAGAACCATAGCATATGTAAAGAAAAGGTTTTAGCCTTTGTACCCATGGTAGCTTCCCAGTAAAAAACACTGCTCATACCACATTGGGGTGGGAGGAAGCTTTGACACACACAATGATCCTCATGAAAATCAGAGTAATTTCCACTTTCCAAGCTTACTATTAATTTAAAACCTAAAATTATGAGTGCTAACGTAATTGGTAGTTTGGTCCTCAAACATAAATCCTAACCACAAGCATGTAAGAAAATCCATGTCCAACTACACCAATGGCCAGCTAGTGCACTATCTGCCTAGAGATCAACCAGATGGTTATGGGAAGCTTGGGAGCTAGATATGAAGGCAAAAGCATAGCTCCCACTCATGGTCATCAGAATACTACCTTTGGCAGTGGTATAATGTACACTATAGTAATATAATGACTAGTAACCACCTTCATCTTCCGTGAATTCATTGGTCAGCCATGGCAAAGAGGCAGAGAAATTTGTCATATGAAAGGGAAAGAGTTGACTTCCATTCTTTTAAACTTACTGAATGGCCGAACAGTCCTCAGGACTTCAATGGTTCTGAGGGCCCCAACACAGCCAAGCATGTCATCAAAATACCTGTTCTGTAGAGAGGCAGTTGTTGTTTTTTTAAAAAAATCAAAAACTCCAGAATGAACTGAGAACTGCACTTTTGTCTTTGCATACAAACCACAAAATTACCACACTATTTAAAGGTTTCTTTAGAAAGAGGTACAATGATGCACAGAGCCAGCATGGTGCAGCGTTGTGATTGTTGGACTAGGACTCTGAGACACTAGAGTTCAAATCACTGCTCAGCCATAAAAAGCCACTGGATGATCTTGGACAAGCTGCACTATCTCAGCCTAAGGGGAAAGGCAACGACAAATCTCACTCGGAATAATTCTTGTGAAGAAAACCCTATGAGTGGGTTTCCATAAGTTGAACTCAACTTAAAGGCATATAACAAGAACGAACAATTATGAACAAGGAAAAGAGAAATCCTTCCATCATAAAGCAAGCAGAGGAGAAATGCTTTCAGTAACTTTTAAGAGTCTGTTTAACCCAGAGGAAGAAATTTAATAGTAACGATGACTCCCATAGAATGAATAAGATCTTGCATGCCTACATAACTGCGTAAAAAAGGACCACTATAATTCCTGCACTGGTTGTTCAAGGAGTTTCTTACAAGCTGTTAATGGACCAATGGTCCAGTCAAGTGCCAGTATTACTGGACAAATGTTTTATTTATATTATAAACTTAACAGAGCTTCTGAATAACTGCAATGACACTGAGACTCTTCCAGTCAGGTTCGTTAGCCATAGTTTAGAGAGCCACTTTTTTCCTTGCAAAACTACTGAGGCTTATAGCTGCCAGGAATATATTTCAGACATCATTAGCTTCCCCTAACTTTACAGGACAATACCAAAACCACTCTGCTAACATTTGTATTAGTTCAGTAAATGCAGCTTGCGCTGGCAGAGTCATTTAGGAAATGTTGCTATAGGCCAAGATATTTTAATGAGATCCCGATTAAGTGTGTACTTTGCATTTTTCTGTAGTACAGATAATTCTGGTGCACTTTCATACAACATCTTTTCCTGCAAGCAGTGTTAATGTTTATATCTATAAGATGTACTGTAAACAGAAAAGATAGATTTCTCTTTAAGGAGTGAATTAATGTAGAGATGTGGCAATCTTAGTGTGTGTTAACACAAGTTTGCTATAGAGCAAAAAGATGACTTAAGGCAATAACTTAAGGGTTAGGGATTGGGATGTAAGATGTTTTAACTTCTTTGTGTTTTAATTATGCTGTAACCTGCCCCGATTGCCGAGCAGAGGGGTGGGCTAGAAATAAAAATTATTATTATTATTATTATTATTATTATTATTATTATTATTATTATTATTATTATTAGAGAAGAGAGATTGTGGCTTATAGGTTCAGCCCATGAGTCCCTTTTCTATGGCCCTTGAAGCCCCCCAAAGGTCTCCCATACCACACCCCTGAACTGGCATTAAAAATCAGTGGCATAATTGGGGCTTGCTGCCCAATTTCATCATCAAGCCATTGTAAGAGTTGGTTGAGGGCTTAAAACACCACCTCTTCCCTCTATACCTCCTTCCCACTTATGGGCCATCTCTGCTTTCCCACAGAAAAAATTATGCTTATTTCCTCTTCCTTCCCCATCCATAGGGTTCTCCTATTGAAAGAAAAGGCAAAGACATGGCCTTAACAATGTTTCTTGACTTCCTTCTGTTACAGAAGCGCTGCTTTTATAAATGAATATTTATTATGGAAATGGGAAGAGAAGATTATAAAATGCAAAGATATACAACTCAGCACAAAAGTTAGAATCGTACAAGCCATCGTATTCCCTATTACCATGTATGGGTGTGAGAGCTAGACAGTTAAGAAATATGATAGGAAGAAAATCAATGCATTTGAGATGTGGTGTTGGAGAAGAGTGCTGAGGATCCCATGGACAGCCAAAAGGACAAACAAGAGCAGATCAAGCTGGAAACCTCTCTGGATGCCAAGATGACCAAACTGAGGCTGTCATACTTTGGACATATCATGAGAAGAGAGGACTCTTTGGAAAAAACAATAATGCTGGGGAAGGTGGAGGGAAGTAGGAAGAGAGGAAGGCCACATGCCAGATGGATGGACTCTATTAAAGTCATGGTTATTAAGGGGTTGCAGGAATTAAGCATAGCAGTGGAGGACAGAGGGTCTTGGAGATGTCTCATCCATAGGGTTGCCATGGGTCGAGATCGACTTGAGGGCAGTTAACAACAACAAATAGGCAAATAAGAAATAGACCAAATTAACTATTAAAACACTTACAATGCAATAGTATAAAACCATACTGCTTGTTGAATTTCCCTTATCTGGAATTCCAAAATCCAAAAACCAAAACTTTCTTTAAGATACCTCATTATGTACGTATATGCAAATACAGGTATTCCAAAATCAAAAAAAAAAATCCAAAATCCAAAACACTTCTGGTCCCTAGCATTTCAGATAAGGGAGTCTCAATCTGTATTATATCAGCATCCTATATTGTTGCGGTGTGCCTATTTGGACATGCAGTTGTGGTGTAGAAATGTACTACCTTTGCTTTAATCTGAGGGAAATGATGAGCTAGAAGTTAGTATGTTTCAGATTTCCTAGGTATGTTTTGCAAAACTAGAATGATAAAATGGTTTCAGATTTCATAACAGAAGGAAAAATACAATGTGTCCCATGATTTCCTCTTTCTCTGCATCACAAGGGCATAAATACAGTTGTCCCTCCATTTTCGCACACACCATTTTAGCCAATGGGACTCGTCCCTCCGTGAATAATCGAGACCGCAGACTTCAAGTTCGCGAAAACGGAGAGGCGACTGTATTACACACTGTGACATCTTCCAGTCAGTTCTGAAGATTGGCAGCACATTAAATTTGACCGGAGTAAATGTTATATTTTGGAATATTTAAATTAATCAAATAAACTGCAGGGAGAAAATTCTCCTCCTGTCTGTAAGGGCTGCATAAGTTACTATGTGATTCTGCAACTGATTATCCCAAATATGCTGGCATATATTATTTTTGGATTTGGTATAACCCAGAGCAAGAATGCAATTTTGTGAGAATACCAAACTAAGCACTCTCTCATCTACTGTCTTTTTTTATCTTGACTGAAAGTAAAAGTTGGGAGGCCAGTGCTTTGGTTATAAAATAACATTTTAAAACACAAGTTTATTGCATGTTTCCAAACCTGAAACTGACTACTCTTTAAGTGTAAAAGTATATTGGGCACACAGCTTGAGAGGCTAAGAACACGTCTCAAAAATTTTAACTGAATAGATTCTAGAGCTGTGAGATGGTTCAATATACACAAGGGTGTTCCATACAGCATTTGTGCTAAAATTATAATGTTAAAAGACCAGGATAGCTGATATGACATGCTGATCAACATTAACATTTTTTTTTGAAAAAGAAGTAAGTGATTTAATATTCTGTGGTGCATTCGCTATTGTGTGTAATACTTGAGCTGTCAAAGAGCCTGAAGACTGAAAAATTACTCCCAAATATTTATAAAATTTAACACACTCAACTGAATGTCCACTGATCTGCCAGGGATGTTTCTACAGTCATCATGTAAAAAATTAAAGATTTCGATTCAGCATAATTAATCACCAACAGTTACTATATATACTCATGTATAAATCTAGACATTTTAGTCAAAAAATTGACTCCAAAAACCTGGACCAACTTATCCATGGGTCAATGTAAGTCCTGTACTTTAACTCATAAAAAAAGGAATCATCCCCTGGTGGAAGGCAAGAGCATGATCTATCCTGGAAGCATTGATTCTCTTCTATTCTCTCATCCATCCATATTTTAGTGTGAGCACAAACAGTTACATCGTCTCAGACTTCAGATGGCGTCTCTCCTCTTAATGAC
>JAIPUX010001880.1:21845694-21859597 GCA_020142125.1 Phrynosoma platyrhinos
CTCTTTCAGAACATGGCCACACAGCCCGAAAAAACCCACAAAAAAATTTCACAATGGTTCACAGGATTGGGAAGACTTCTATGTTTGTGAGGAGGGGACTGGAAGGAAAAGGATAAAATTCCTACCTGCAAAAGCTCTTTGCTACCATGTGGCAGAGATAAGTAAGTTCTGGCCTCAAAGGCACCCCTGCCCCACTCTCTCAGGATAGAAAGCTGAACTCCAGTTCAACAGCATTTCCACCTTCCTTTCTCAGAAAAACCACACTTCCTTTCATTATTACATCGAAGAGAAGATAATGTATGCTCTATGATCAGCAGCTACATATAGGATTTACACTGTGGCTAGTTTAGTGTCTTCTGTGAAGTAGGCGATAGTGGACATTTTAAGTACATGTGTTAGACCACAGAACTCAGTGCAATCACAGAAATAAGTGGGGTTTACCTCTGAGAAAACATGCTTTCGGCCACACTGCATATAGTTTACATGCGGAAGAGTAGAAATTTGTGCTATAGAACAGCCATTTAATGAGATACAGTAGACTACAATTTATTTTACACAAGTAAACATTCTTTAAAAACACACTAAAGTTAGAATTGTTTGAAGTTAAAAATTAATTTAGCCAAACATGATGCTTCAATCTGAGATATGCAAATACTTAATAAAAGCACTTAAATAGGTAATAAAAATGGTTATATAGTTTCCCCAAGGAACGCACTCTTCTATGAACAATCATCCCTTATTTGTTTTTCACATGAAGTAGTTGAAATAAAAAAAAATATTCTCTTCCCTTTTTGGTTCTGCCCTTGTAGAATTGTAAAATATACATACAATGTGGCCTTGAGATCAAACCTCCTTTGAGACCTCAACAAATAAAACTTAACAGATCAAGGATAATGTCTTCTCCCTGAAAGTCATCTAGCCTCTATCAAATAAATGATGCAAGGAGTCTTCTAGTTTTGCACAATGAAAACAACACTGAGTAAAGGCAGACTGCTTAGTATATTTTAAAAACATAGGAAAGCAGTATTATTCAGTGTAGCTTTTGTCCTTTCCCATACACTTGTCACACAGTGGGCAAAGACACTTTAAACAGAGTGAGATAACAGACCAGAACTCAAGATTGTCTCATTTTATACATAAGCCTAGTTTCTTTCAAAAATATGATAAGTGAAGTGTTTTCCTGAATTAAAATTGAAGGCTTGCTCAACTCTTATACGCTAAAAGATTTGTTTTTATAAAAGATTTGTTTTTATGTAAGCATAGCACTGAAGCACTAACTACTCTTGAGATGTAGTGGTTGGAATGTTGGACTAGAAATCTTGGAGAGTAATACTGGAATCCCTGCTGAGACATGGAAACCCACTGGGTGACCTTGCGCAAGTCACACTCTCTCAATCTTTCAGGAAAGCAATGGCAAACCTCTTCTGAATCAACCTTGCCAAGAAACCTGTATGATATGATATGGTAATAGTAAGTCACAGTCTTTATGATGGAAAACAACAACAACAAAGCATAATTATTGAGTGTAAGAACTGAGCCCACTGCCCAGGCTTCAGAATGGGTCATTTTTTTCAACACACCTCTTCACAGGAGGCAACCATGCAGAAGTAAAAAGGAGGCAGCCTTTTCAAGCAATTCAACTACCTTATTTTCCTGCGTATAAGACTACTTTTTAACCTGCAAAATCTGTGGTTAAAGTGGGGGGGGTCGTCTTATACGCCGGGTATAAGGATAAGGAGGATGGAGGTGCTGAAACTATATTTTGACTGGAAAAATGGGGGGGTCGTCTTATACGCAGGTCGTCTTATACGCCGGAAAATACAGTACCTTTCTCAATCAGAAGGGACCAAGTACCTGAGTCATACCCAATGCAGCTGAGTAACAAAATTATCAATCCATCATGGAGGTGGATTGGAGGAGACAGTGCCAGATCACAGTAGGAGCCATGGCAACTTTATTATTTTTTTACTTCAAGCACACATGAAGTCCACTAAAGAGTGCCAAAATAAAAATGCTGATTTAGTATACAGAACTAATTGCTTATTACATTCTGTGAGCCATACCCATGAATGGATGCGAATAGAAGTGCAAATCTATATCTAAGTTCCCACATAACTAGGGATCCTAGCAGTTTTGGAAGGAGAATAGAGACTTTTCTCTTTGTTGTTGTTAACTGCCCTTGATTCAATCTCGACTCATGGCAACCCTATGGATGAGACATCTCCAAGACCCTCTGTCCTCCCATGACCTCCTTAATAGAGTCCATCCATCCAGCATGTGACCTTCCTCTCTTTCTACTTCCCTCCACCTTCCCCAGCATTATTGTTTTTTTCCAAAGAGTCCACTCTTCTCATGATGTGTCCAAAGCACGACAGCCTCAGTTTGGTCATCTTGGCTTCCAGGGAGGTTTCCAGCTTGATCTGCTCTTGTTTGTCCTTTTGGCTGTCCATGGGATCCTCAGCACTCTTCTCCAGCACCACATCTCAAAGGAATTGATTTTCTTCCTATCATCTTTCTTAACTGTCCAGCTCTCACATCCATACATAGTAATTGGGAATATAATGGCTTGTATGATTCCAACTTTTGTGCTGAGTTATATATCTTTGCATTTTAGAATCTTTTCTAGTTCTTTCATAGCCACCCTCCCCATTCTTAGTCTTCTTCTAATTTCTTGACTGCAGTCCCCATTTCTATCAATGTTTGATCCCAGGTATGGGAGTTCTTTTATTATTTCTATTTCTTCATTGTCTAGGTTGCATTTGTGAAGGTCCTCGATGGTCATTAGTTTTGTTTTCTTTAGGTTCAACAGTAAGGCTGCCTTTGCACTTTCTTCTTTGATCTTCCTTAGTAGGTGTTCCAGATCTGTGAGGTTTTCTGCTAGTACTGTGGTGTCATCTGTATATTTTAGACTGTTGATATTCCTTCCTCCTATTTTCACTCCTCCTTCTTCTGTGTCCAAGCCTGCTTTTCTTATAATATGTTCTGCATACAAGTTGAACAGATAGGGTGAAAGGATACAGCCTTGTCTGACCCCTTTGCCTATTGGGAACCATTCCGTTTCTCCGTGTTCTGTTCTGACAATAACATCTTGTCCTGAGCACAGACTTTTCTCTACTACTGTTTTTAAACAATTGGGGATTTGATGCCCTTCCTAATCTACTGAAAAATCATTCAACTTTCTGCTGATCTCCACTGCAGTACTACCACAGAAAGTCTGTCAGTAGGTGGGCAGTTAAGGCTCAAGAGAGCCTTTCCTTTATTTACATTTTAAATAGATGCTTGCCACCTTGTCAAGTTTTCAACACAAAGCTGAAGGAATACTCCACTAGCATACAAGCATTCCAAAGAGTGTCAGCATAACCAGAGTAAAGAAGGGGCTCGTTCCCACTTGCATTTAAATCGCTTTGCAAGTCACATTGACACTGAGTCTCTGAATTGATTTTGGCTGATGCGTAGTTCCCACTATGGAAGCGGATTATTCCATTATTCCATGAACTTGTGTCTTTTTTTTTACATGATTGTCATTCCCACTTGATTTGTGCCACTGTCAATCAAATTGCATCATCGGTGGGGAGGAGGTCTCCGCTGCGTTCGTGGGTGCCTGTGAGGGGGCAATACTGCCCCTCTCCTTTTCCTTTGAGGGAAGTAGGAGCAGGTGACAGGAGCAGCAACAGAAGACCTTGGTCCTCCTCTTCCTCTTCCTTCTCCGTCTTCACCACTGCTGCTCAGCCGCTCTCAAGAAGAGGAAGAGCAAGGCCTATCCAGAGAAGAGGAAGCCTTGTCCTCCTTAGTGGTGAGGACATTGGGTCACCCTGGTTACAGAGTTGGACCCAAGTTAAAAAGTTTGGGGCTCCATCCCCTCCATACACCTGTTGGTGTCTCCCCCCCAATCATAGTTTAAATAGAAAGACGGGGAATGACTCCAGATCAGGGTGACCAGAGGTCATTCTCCTTTCCCAGGGCACGTCCTCCATTTGCACCTTCTGTCCAGGAGGAATTACAAAGGATCCTCCATTTGGAGCAGGACTAAGATGCATGAATTGACATTTATATATGAGAGCTTTTAGCGCCGGAGCCCTTGTGCTCACATTTAAGGCTGGCATTGCATGAAGTCACTGGGAGCCCAATGGAAAGGGATTTGGGCCACTGAGGAGCTACTGAGGGAGGGAGGGGGAGAGAAAGAGAGAGGAGAGATGACAGAAAGAGAGAAAAGAGTGGGGGTTTTCCCCCAGCCAAACCTTCAACTCAAATGGAGGACATGCCAGCAAAAATGTGGGACATCACACACACACTCAAAAGCTAAAAACACATATATAAATTTATGCTTCCTAGTCATGCTCAGAATGGAGGATGTTTTGGAATTCCTCCTGGACAGAAGGTTGGAGTGTAGGATGGGTCCTGAGAAAGGAGGATGACCCGTCGCTGCCATTCAAGCCAGGGATGGCAACCTCCAAGCGGCCCCCTCCTCGCCAAGCGGTCGCCTTGGCAGGGCTGTGCCGGGACGTGACTTTTCTGCGGGTGGGGGAGGGACCCCCAAAGAGACCCCTGAGCCCAGGGCCAGGGCGGACAGATGCCCCCACCAAAAAGGAGGACATGGCACCACCAAATAGAAGATCTGTCAGCAAAAATGGGGGACATCACCCCCTCCTCCCAAAAGCTAAAAACAAAGCATATAAATTCATGCTTCCTAGTCATGCTCAGTATGGAGGACGGTTTGGAATTCCTCCTGGACAGAAGGTTGGAATGTAGGGACAGATCCTGGGAAAGGAGAGGGGAAAAACTGCAGATTTCCCCAAAAACAGGGGCGAGATGGGTTACATCCTCTGCCAGCCCTTTGCCATTAGTCCTTCCCCTCCAGTGCAATGCGATTCAGGTCCATCATTCCTACTTGCTGAACACGCTTGCTAATAGATTCTTTTCAAAAGAACCACAAAAAAACTACTCTTTAAAAAGAGTGTTTTTTTGGCATTTGTCTTGCTTCCAAGTGAGTCTGAACAATCACAGTCGCATCTGAAACCATTTCCAGTACATATAAAGTGATCAGCAAATCGCTTCAAATCATAGTGGGAATGAGGCCTAATTATTTGCTCTTTACTTCTGTTGTCTATCTACACAGAACAGACATCTGCTTAAAGAGCTTCACCTACATGCTCAATTTGTTAAAGAAAACATAATCTACTTTACTGTAAAGATGTGTTTGGAATAATCTTGGAATGCTGCCAGGCAGGGGAAGTTGGCCTTGCAGGGGTGGAAAACAATATAGCAAAAAGCATTAAGAATGATGAATTTAGTTTGAATATACAAGCATCAGCATGTTTGAATATTTCCTGTCCATTCTGATGATGGTAAAACAGCAAAATCAGGGAAAACTCTTGGTAGTTTGGATCAGAACTACCCTATAAAACAAAAACAAAACAGTCGTGGCACAATAGCTCCTATTTCAAATGAGAGCAACAGAATTTCCAGGCGACTGGACACTATGTGCAAGCAGATGGAATTCAACACAGCACTCTGGAACTGATATTTAATTTTCTTTATATTCCAGTGTTAACAAAAAAAAAAAAAAAAAAAAAAAAGAGAAGAAAAGAGAGCAAAGAAATCATCTTGATCAGGAGAAAATCACTTAGAGAGACATCAACTTGCGGTCAAGAGCTGCACTTTGCCGATCTTAAAGGAGTTGAAAAATCTGGAACCAAGCCCTGCAAAGCAACAAGATCTTTCTTCCAAGTACACTTGTGGGAGCATTCGTCACTTTTGTACTGTGCAAAGGTAGCAGAAAGTGGAAAAACCCCTCCCAAAGCAATTGTCAAGAAAAATATATTTACAATTATTTCCAGTTGAATAGCAGTCAAAAAGAAAAGAGAATTTTCTGTTAAAGTTGCTAGAAGCTACTTTAGAGAAATTCCCCACCTTATCAAACAACTATGAACAGTGATAGCAGATGGGGACAACACAGCAATGTTAGCCATTATTACAGCAAAGAGTCTAACTCTAAGATGTACAACATTTGCTGTTTTCCACCTGGGAACAGTGATAATTTGAGTGGAATACAGTCAAAACTTGTTTTATATATACAGCCCGCTTTTCTCATTCTCCTAGGATCCATACAGCCAGTTCCTTGGCACCTCTCTTTCCAAAACTAGCATCACCTGAGACTCACCATCTAAGTCTGAGGCAAAAGATACAAAGTTCTGAAGCATAGGAATCCAGGATCCCACCATTTCCAGACTGCTTACAGAAAGGTTTCAAGAGCCCCCAAATGAAAATATGGTGCTACCTTATACTGAGTCAGAGGCAATATGTGATTGGGCCTTCATATCCTCTTCTGCAGCTCTCCTGGTCCAACCAATTCTGCCAGAAATTTGGGATATGGCAGCAAGAAAAATAACACTTTTAATTGCCAAGTCCAATTCTGCCTTTAAACATAATGTATGTTCTCTGTGTTTCTTTTGCATTCCCCAAACCCTTCCAGAAGCACGAATCTGCTCCTAAACCAGGGACAAGTGGAACAAATGCCCTGCTTAATAAAAAATGACACCTTGAAATTGAAAATGCTGTGTTTCTTGCTGCCTCATCAACAGATACAGAGGCAACTGCAAGACTGTATGGTTTCCCATAAGTCTGGGGAGGAGGAAATGGCTCCCAGAGTTATGATAGCTGACCAATTCTGCACTAGTCTTTCTGGTCCAGTACTATCTATTCTGTTTGTCAGCAACTCCTAAGAGCCTTGCATAAAAAGCTTCCAAGACCTGTCGTTCAAGTGTCTTCAACTGAAGACTTCAGAATTTAATCTGGGACTTTATATTACAAAGCCCTGGTGGTGCAGTGGTTAAATGCTGGTACTGCAGCCACAACATTGTGAGTCTGATCCCAGGGTTCCAAGGTTGACTCAGCCTTCCAGCCTTTCATAGATTGGTAAAACGAGTACTCAGCTTGTTGGGGGCAACTGGCTTAGATTGTAAACTGCTTAGAGAGTGCTGATTTCACTATGAAGCGGTATAGAAATGTAAATGCTTTTGCTATATTATGTGTTCTGCCACTAAGTTATGGCCCTTTGCTAACTTACTTTTGCTTTTCTAACTTACACACCAGCTGTATTCTACTGTCACTAGTGCAACATTTCAGACAGGTCTCTGTTTTAAGCGTATGTGTGCACGACCAACATTTGACAGACAGTCAAGACTGCTGCCATCCCTTCCAAAAATTAAAATATGTCAGTGTGAAAAGTTCTGTCAAACTAACCAGCACAGGGACACAGATTCTTCTCCTCCCTCCCCCCTTCTTTTTAAATAAGTAACATTTAAATGTAAAGGTCTCCCATAATTTAATGTGACATAAACTTTCATGGATCAGAAACTATTTTGTCAGGTGTATGAAAAGGTATCATCAGCTGGCAGAAAAATATACATGAATACAGTGAGAAAGGGGATGAGGGACAGGGAAGTACAGGGAGAAATTGTTGTTGGTTGTGTCCCTTCAAGATGTGAACCTTCAGTTTATTGTTGCTCAGTGCCTTCAAGATGCCTTATGACAACCTTATTAGAAGATTTTCTTAGCAAGCTTTGCTCAGAGGAGTTTTGACACTGTCTTTCCATGAGGCTGAGGGAGTGTGACTTGGCCAAGGCCACCCAGTGAGATTCCATGGCAAAGCGAAGAATTGACCCTTGGTTTCCTGGAATTCTAGTCCAACGTTCAAAGTACTACAGCATGTTGGCTCTCATTATTATTATCAATATTTGGGAATAATTTTCCCCACATGATTTCCTTCATGTATAGATGTTAGGGACACGGTGGCTCAAGTGGTTAAGACACTGACTCTGTTGCTTGCAAGATTGACAGGTTGGCAGTTCGAGGCCCAAGTGCTGCATGTCGAGATCGATTCCCATTACTCGTCCCAGCTTCTGCCAGCCCAGTAGTTCAAAAGCATGTGAATGCAAGTAGATAAACAGGTACCACTTTGGTGGGAAGGTACACAGCATTCTGTGCAGTCATGCTGGCCACATGATCACAGAGTTGTCTTTGACAACACTGGCTCTTTGGCTTGGGAATGGAGATGAGCGCCATCCCCTATAGTCAGACACAACTTGCCAAAGGGGATACCTTTACCCTTTATAAATGTTTTAACTAATGAGGAATAATACTTCATATACTGCAGGGATGGGCAAAGTGCTGCCCTGGATTCACATAACCCTCTCTCCACTGGCCCCCAACACTTTCAGAATCTTTAGACCGACCATTTTCTGGTGCAAGAACAGTGAACTGCTGCTCCTAGAAGCCTCTACATGCTTCTCTGTACTGTTTCACATTAAAAAAAAATACCAACTTTTGAAAACTAGAAGTTTCTGACCACTTTGGGATTTTTGTTTTATTTTTCAGTAGTCCATTCAAACGTGGAGGGTTTTGGGGCAGAAAAGTGGCCCTTGGACCTGCTGCAATTATCCAACCCAATCTGGGCCACAAAACATACATCACTTTCCCCTCTTCATGTCACAAAGCTCAGTTGTTTTTGCTGTGACTGACTAACATAGGGCCTTTGCAGACTGCCAGAAATAGTGCAAATTGAGCCCACTTTAACTGCCCTAATTCAGTGCTAGGGAATCATGGGAACTGTAGTTTATTGTGGCACCAGAGCTCTCTGACAGAGAAGGCTCAATGTCTCAGTAAAAAATACAATTCCCATGATTCCCTAGCACTGAGCCAGGACAGTTAAAGTGGACTCAATTTGCACTATTTCTAGCAGTCTTCAGAGGCCCATAGTTACCCCTCTGGATTTTTTTTGTGAAACATTGCTGAAAACCAGCATGGTATTGAAGCTTGGGTGCTGAACTAGGATTCTAGAGACCAGGGTTCATATCCCCATTCGGCCACAGAAACTCATTAGGTGACCTCAGACATGTTATACATGCTCAGTGGCTGCTCCCAGGCTTTGGAAATCGTTCCCTACAGAGGCCAAGATGGCCTCATCCCTACTTTCCTTTTGACAGCAGATAAAAACATTTTTGTGCCATTAGGCTTTTTCAGACTGATGAAGGATGAGCTTTTAAGTACTATGCAATTGAGATGTTAAGGTCTGCATATAGCTTTTAGTACATTTTAATATTTTTAATGTTTAATACTTTTAACTTTATAAATAGGTTGTTCTAATTAAACTTTTAATGTATACTTTTTAATGCTTTTGCATTGTTTTTAATTTGTGTATGTGTGTGTGGTGTGCCTTCAAGTCATTTCTGACTTATGGCAACCCTAAGGCTATCACAGGGTTTTCTTGGCAAGTTTATTCAGAGGGGGTTTGACATTGCCATCCTCTGAAGCTGGGAGAATGTGCTGTTTTAAATTTATTGTTAGCCTCCTTGAGTCCCTACATTGGGAGAAAGCTGGAATAATATAATATAATAAAATAATAATTCATAATACTAATTTATTTATAATCATCATCATCATCATCATCATGGGGAAAGCTCCATAGCACCCCTGACTTATATGTGCCAAGGCAGACAAACAGAACAATCTAGAAAGAAGCCTGATGAGAAATAAGGGGGGGGGGGCAATGTTGAAAATGACTAATTGGTAGCAATTATGGTAAAGCTGGGGGAGAAATCTAGTGAAGGCTTTGATCAAGAAGGGGCTTTCAGAAGAGAGAAGCAAACGACTTATAAATCCCTTGGCCTGCAACAGCATTTCCTCATTGTCTTCCTGCTCCTCAAGACCAATTAAGGGGCAGTTACTAGGTTAACAAGTATTTCTTCTAGTGACAGCAAACTCCTCATGGATGCCAGGTGCTTGAGAGATATTTTTGACATATCATTGACCTTGCAAATGCACTGCAGTCTGGAATGGAATGATAGAATTAATAGCAACCTCAAGCAGTTTCCAAAACTTTAATGAGCAATTTAAAAGGGTATGTAAAGAAGCACTGCACCTTTAGTTTCCAAGTCATGCATGAAAGTAACTTAGTCTGCAAGAAATAATCCTACATTTTTTTATTATTATTATCTATAAGCCTCTTCCCATGAAGTCCCAACGAGAAGCAGGGAACAGATTTGCAGGATAAGAAAAACAGCACAACTCCAGTTCTCAAGCTTAGGACTAATTTGCAATTGTTTCATGTGTGCTGCCATGAAATGATATACACATAACATTGCTCTCATTCACTATGACTAGAGATCCCATAAGTAGCCTCTTAATCTCCATCCAATCCAGAGGTTAGTGAAATGTGCGGAAGGTACCATCAATGGTGTTAATGGGTAGGTCTCTGGACCACATTCTTATTTGCTTCTTAAAGTATTGAGAAAGGTAGGACCTTTCAGATGCTGTTGACTTCATCTCTGAGGATTCCTCACCATTGGCTGTGCTAGCTAACCAGCACTGAAGTGCAACAACCTCTGAGGACCACATGTTTCCCACTACTGCTCTGAAATAAGCTATTGAAATGAGCAATAAGATTTACAATTTACAATTCAGTGAATGTGAGGAGGAATTTGAGATCTCCAGTCCAAAAGGGAAAAGAAATCAAAATACAGAAGTGTTAGTGACAGAATAAGAATGAAATCTGAAGTGAGGTTATATAGCAATAGCAAGTACATTTCTATACTGCTTATCAGTGAACTAAGCACCCCCTAAACGTTTTACAATATGTAAGCTAAAGTTGAGAGGAATTATATCTTCCATGATCCTTTCTCTGGACTATCCTATGGAAAATGGGTTTCCCTATTATACCTTCCCTGAGACCATCCCAAAGTCAGATAGATTTTGAGTCAGAACCAGCAAGGAAATTGTTGGGTTTTTTAAATGATGGGCTGAATTTAGGCAAAATAACAAAACTGATTTGGCATTCAAAAGCACTACTGTCCCTTCCAAGCCTCATTTTCAAATTCCTTATTTCTGCAAATAGGAGGGCATTAAAAACGTTTTAAACATTATGGCTTGAAGGGGGGATGGTATATCCATAATTAACCAATCATAATTTCCTGATTTAGATGTTACAGCAGAGGTTGGCAAATTTGATGGGCCTGGGGGACAAATTCTTCCTCTAAAATCCACCACAGATTACAACGATCCTTACAACTCTTTCCCTCTACCTTTTCACTGGAAATCTGCCATTATTGGAGAAGTCTGGTAGGGTTGCCATATCCCGATTTTTGTCAGAACATTCACGATTTTTAACCCTCTGTGTATGTCCTGGCCTCGGTCTGGAGCCAGTCCCGGCTCCCTCTTCCTCCTCTGCCTCCTGAGAGGCTTTCAGCATGGCGGTGGCGGCATGCTAGGCCTTGCTGGGTTGGGGAGGCAGTTCGGGGCAGGGCCTCAGCTGGCTGGCTGAGCCCCGAGGAGGGAGGCCTCTGTGGCAAGGTCTCCCCCCAGCGGCAGTGGAGCAGCGTGGGGCCTCAGCCGGCTAGCTGAGCCCCAGGAAGATGGAGGGAGGCCTCCGCAGCAAGGAGGACAGTGGAGGCACTGGAGAACAGTAGAGGTGCTGGGTTCAGGTAAGACAGGTGAGACTAGTAGGCCTCATTGGGGCTGGGGGTGGTGGGGGCTGCCTCTTCCACCTTGGCCATGCTTTCGGCTGGTCATGAGCTTTCCTAGACTAAAGTCTGCTTCCTCAGATGCATTTATTCTCAGAGGTGCAACAAGATCTCTATATCTTTGAATCCTACTTCCTCAGATGTATTTTATTATATTTGTTGTTGTGTGTCTTCAAGTTGTTTCCAGAGAGGAGTAGCCAGATTTCAACCTTCTTCCAGCAAGAATGTCATAATCTCCTCCATTTTGAGCATGACTAAGAAGCATGGATTTATATTAATTTTTTTTTAAAAATATTAACGTTTTTGGCATTCAGTTGGTTGTGTCCTCCATTTTTCTTGAATGTCCCACATTTGTCCTAAATTTTGTCCTACATTTTCCCTACATTTTGTCCCGGTTGGTAGTGGTGAAGTATGGCAACCCTGGAGAAGTGGCATGTAAATTCATCTAACACACAGATAGAGCACTTGATTTTAAGAACTACTATCTCAAATGGGAAAATGTCACACAAAGGTGGGACACACATGTTTTTCAGAAGTAAGATGTATTCAGCAAAACCAGAGAAGATGGTCAGAACACCTGTTTGCTGTGATATATGAGAAACAGGCTATTAAATATGGAAATCAGTTACATAACATTGGGTCACTGCATATTATTATTATTATTATTATTATTATTATTATTATTATTATTATTAAACTTTATTTCTAGAGCGCTGTAATTATACACAGCGCTGTACAAAGTAAAAAAGTTACAAATATAAAAAAGCCTGCCCACGGCGTACACTCTAAGAAATAAAATAAAATAAATAGATAAACAAATTACCATATAGAGGAAAGAAAATTAAAAGATCAAATATCAAGCAAATCACAACACAATTAACATATATAATCATGTAATTGCCATTTTCTTTGCTTTGCCTTTTCATTCTTTTTGACATGTGTGCTTTTTTTAGCCCTGCCCTTGCCTCGTCTTCTCCCATACATATCACTGCAGTTCCCTCCTTATCCATCCATTCTTTAGGGTGAACACAAACGGTTATGGCCGTCAGAATTTTGTAGATCCTTCGGCACCATTTTCCTTTGCTTCATTCCTTTACATCCTTTGTTTCATGCTCCTACGATTTACCCTCGACTTATCCATGGATCACATCAAAATCCAAAATTCTGGCCCCATAACCTGCCCTCAGTTTATACATGAGGTCCACTTATAGTCAAGTATATTCGGTATTTGTTCAAACATCAATGTATGCTAATAAATGATGTTTTGGAGATAGAGGCAAATCCAGTTTCATACTATTGAATATTTCCTATGTTAAAACACAGAGTAAATTCACCCAGCAGGGTCTGTGTTTGTGTGTGTGTGTGTGTGTGTGTGTGTGAGAGAGAGAGAGAGAGAGAGAGAGAGAGAGACTCTAACAAACTGACTGACATCAATGTTTGTACTTTATGCCTTTTAAGAGAATTCAGATAAACCAATTAAAAGACATTCTCAATTATTTAGAAGAGTCCATATGAACTGATACATAAACTAAGGTCCAAAACACACTGTAGAAATAATCCAGCTTGAGACTGCCTTAAATGCCCTGGCTCAGTGCTAGAGAATTTTGGCAACTGCAGTTTTGTGAGGCATTTAGCCTTCTATGTCAGAGAGCTCTGGTGCCACAATAAACTACAATTCCTAGGATTCCCTAGCACTGAATCAAGGCAGTGAAAGCTGTCTCAGACTGGATTATTTCTGCATTGTGTTTTGGACCTCTTTGAAATGGGTCCTGGGCTGTGTCCGCAATTTGCTTACCTATCCACAGACTGCCACACCCAATGCAATGCAAAAATACTTTCTATCTTTTTTCCCCAATTTACACAATGCCATGTTTAGCAAAATCCACAAAAGAGAAGGGACCTGTGGCTTCACAAAAGATAAAGACATCCTGGGTGTCACAAGAGAAATTACTTTACTGCTGCTAACGGAGTTCAAATTTTACTGTCCTTTGTTTGCTAAGAGGGGAGTAGGTTTTGCTTGCATTGAGATCCCTCCAAACCAACTGAAATACAGTCAAGACAACATCTGATACAAAATGTAGGCCTGTGACCCCAACATCGTCACTTTTTCACCCTTCTATATGATTTTTAAATATCTTTTGCCTAATGAAGAAGCTAGTGGAGCTTCAAAAGCTTGCAAGATGTGTTTTGTGCATTTTGGTTGGCAATAAAGGTATTGCCTTTTTGTACACTTTGGTTTTGTTTTATTTTGGTATATGTCCAGCAAAGCTGCCCTTCAATATGTTTAGCAAATTAGAAGATATGCACATTTACTCAGAAACAAATGTAACAGTGTTCAACCCCTTCAAGTTGCCTGGGTGCACACCTCGGTGCAGTCACCGTATTTT